>CAWVOJ010000008.1:1200000-1916065 GCA_963930925.1 Coccomyxa viridis | reverse complement strand
CCCTGAAACCTAAACCCTAAACCCTAAAACCTAAACCCTAAACCCTAAGCCCTAGCCCTAAACCCTAAACCCTAAACCCTAACCCCCTGAATCCTGAACCCTAAACCCTAAACCCAAACCCTAAACCCAAACCCTAAACTCGGCGCAGCTTCAGTATTGGCTCCAGGAAGGCCTGAGAGGTGCAGGTGCTGGGCAGTTTGTGGGCACAGCACTGGGCTGTTCAGGGTGCTGGCTGCAGGAGCCAGTATTGGTGCCTTACAGGACCAGTCCGCAAGCTTGTTTGGTCTCATAGGCTTGAGGACTTAACTCAGCACCTGCTCCACTTGAGAGCATGTCATTTGGTGCCCTGGTGCTATTTTGAGCTCAGTTTAAGTGAGGGTGTAGGTAGCCACCTTGCAGGAATTCAGTCACCATGGGGTCAAGGCTCCCTGGGGCCATATCTACTCAGCCAGCGGGTCATTTCTGGATATAAAAATACCCAGGGAATCCTCTCTTGAAGCAGAACTCAGATGTGGGCTCACTTTGTGCAGGCTCCCCCTGCCTGCTGTGCAGCAGTCCTGAACAGGACGCAGCCAGCACTTTTCTGGCCATGGGTGCCTCAGTTGTGGAAAAAAGTTGCAAGGTCATTAGGCACTCAAGGCATGCATGCATAGCAGTCCTATGATGTTGTGAAACACTGTGGGAGTCCCAAATCAGGGCCACAGTGGCTGGCATGGGGTGCAAAGGCCTCTGGGCATGAGCGAGTTCAAACTGAAAAATGTGGCAAGTAGGGTGCCTTGCCTAAGGGTGCAAGGGGAGTGCTTGGGGGCCAGAGTTAAGCTTCCCAGAGGTGCCAGAGCATGCTGAGCCCCTGGGGCATGCATTTCTGACACTCTTGGCTGATGTGGGGTGCATGTGTGTAGGGGCAAGGGAGGTGATACCCAAGAGGAGGGCCCACAAGGAGAGCGAGAGCACTGTGGAGCATCAAGAAGAGTCAGTAGCACACAGCCATGGGTCAAGAAGGAGTGCAAGGATCCATGCAAGCAGTGAGTTGCTGAGACATGCTTAGTGGTTGCCAAATGCTTGCCAAGTCAGATGTGGGTCAAATAAGCCATGGGAGGCATGCAATGAGAACGTGCTCTTATATGCATGTAGACCATAAGGTAGGCATGCCTTGGGGTGGGTGCTGGAGGCTTGGATGCATGTTCCCAAGTGTGTGAAGGCCATAGAGCTGCTTTGCAACCTAAAAGAATAATTAGCTAAAAGGTTGATTCACCCATGGCAGAGCTCGGAGAGTGCCATCAAAGTGCCCAAAGCAGTCTTTTTAGCATAAGTATGCATGCAAGAAGTCTTTTTGCATGAACTCAGTGGCATGGACCTTGTATTATAAATACCCAGGCTGCTGTGTGGTCGTATTGGACCAAGACAGGCTGCAATGGGGTAGAATTTCAAACAGCTGACCCCTCCTATGGGTGGGAAATAGGGTAGCTCAGAGCATACTTCGATTCTGGGGCAGCTGAAGCCATGCACAGGCTTGTATTGATGTTGGCTAACTTAGTCTCTCATGACTGCTGCCCAGAATTCAGCCTGAGGCTGTCAGGTAGCATGGCTCATGCTGAGTGGTGCCATGTGAGACTGAGTGCTTGCCAAGTCAGTGTGTGCCAGCTCAGCCAAGTGCTCCAGGGTGCTCGTGTGATCATATGTGGCCACTGGAAGCCCTTGGCCACCTCACGTGCTGGGCCAGCTCATAGCAGGTGCAGCCTTGGTGCTGGCGTGCTATGCCAGATCTTGTGCAAGTCCAACCTAAAGTACTGACTTAGGCTAGCTCCGGGAATACGGCATTCCGAATACTTGACCTCTGAGGGATTTGAAGACACGCACAACAAGTGTTGGCTAATTTGATTGACCATCATTGCTTTGCATAATCGGGTCCTAACTCTGCAATGTAACAGAGGTGTTGCCAAGTGCTGGTCAAGCGAGATTGAGTCCTCAAATCAAAGAGTGCCACCTCAGTCATGTGCTCAAAGGTGCTCTGGTGACATGTTGTGGCCAGTATAGGCCCTTGGCCACCTCATGACATGGCCCAAGTCTGATCTTGTACAGCCTTGGTGCTGCCAGATTTTGTGCAGGCTGCAACCTAAAGTACTTCAAGTGTTGCTTGGATTGTCATCATTTTATATGGATGTTGAGTATGGAACACCACGGCCGGTCATGCCTTGAGAAGAGTGAGGCCTCAGAATCTCATATGGCAGGAATCGGCTTCCGACATTGCCGCCAATCTTGTTTGCGGTGTTGTTCCCACGGGCAACAATCCTCTTGTCTAGATCCTCCATTGCTGTAACAAATGCTCCTAGCTTTTCCAACGCTTGTGGGTCCTGTACACAAGCAAGCACGTCAATGGCCAGCTCGAATTCAATGCCTCTACCCCTGCTGCAACAAGAGCGCATTGCAATATATACGATTTGCATGAAAGGCTTAGCAATTGGCAGAGTAAATACACTTAAGTGTAGCTCTTCTGGTGCATACATAACAAAGGCTTGAATATGAGATGCATGGTCCGTGCTTGCTCCATCATGTGCTAGGCTTGAGTGAGATCTTTGAACATACCCTGATCCATTCAGGGTCATGGCTATCTAGGTACTCCTCATTCTCAGCATGGACGGACAAGATGCGGAAAGTCTGCACAGCAAAAAAGAATGCCGCTTGTAGGTAAACATTTATGCCTAGTCTAGAGCTTGCAAACTGCTGTGGAGCCTTCCTGAATGGCAGATGCAGGTTAAAGCATGGCATCTATCAAGCGTTGAGGCAGCAAAGAGCTTACCTCCCAGCACATTTTGGTGAACATGGACACATGTAATTTAAATCCATACTAAAGTACATTGCACATGCACAAATGCGTGGGTGTGCCATATTTGTAATTCTCTAGACTTGATGTTGCTATCGCACCGATGTAATTTGCATGGCATCTTCTGGCTGCGTCAGGTAGCTCAGGAACTCCTGCTCGAAGTTGTATTTTAGAGCATCTATCTGCATTGCACATGAAGCATCTTCAGCATCTATATCAGGGGCCCTTGGTGCACACTTGTGCGTACATACTGACTTGTACAATATGCTTTTGTAATGGGCGTTTGTACGCAATCAACAGCCTACTGTAAAAGGTCACACGACAGCAATGGGTACCAGCCGCATGCTGTCAATAGTCTGAATTGTCAACTAGCCTGATTGTAGCTTACTACACCATTACCACAAACGGTGATTTGAGTGTGAGGGGAAGAAGTTTCATACCGCTTCAACATCAGCAGGATCGTCCTTATTCCCTGTAGGCATAGCCTTTCGAATGATAGATGGCCTGATGGGGCTGTACCCTGAGTAGTCATAGTTCCCTGCGCACATCTCACAGATGTGCTAAGGGTTTTTGTGTGCACTACAAGGGAGTACAGATTGCAAGTTAAGGTGAGTCTGATTTAGTATGGCTGCTATATAGGATGCGCACTCACCAAAGTTGCATGCCGTGTGGTGCACGGAACCATTGAAGGCGATGGTAGTCAAAATGTCCGTCAAGCTGGCAATGCCGGTCAGCTCAATCCACCCGGAAGCCTTATCGCGGTGGCCCTTGTCTCTGACGTCTTTCCAGAATTCTGTGATTTCCTTGTCATTTACAACCTGCAAACAAGGTCTGGCTGATTATATCCTGTTTTGGAAGAGACAAAGGCACATTTGGCTTTGTAAAAAGATATCTTAATCGTGTCATGGGAAATCCAGACATTATGGATGACAGATATACAATGGTGAAGCACTAGACACCTTGGCCTTCAAGCTTAAAGCATGTGCTGCTCATGCAACCTATTGCTTTTCTTGCATCTAATGCCTACCCCTTCACGTGACAAGCGAAACAAATGGCTCTAGGGCGTGCATACTATGTAGTAGAAAGGCTCAGGTCTTTTTATTCTGTAAGGTGCAGTCTGGTGCAGTTGCCCATGGCTGATCTGAGAACCCTCCAACATACAGCTTCAAGACGCTCGCAAGACAACTTTCAGCACTTTAGCTCACCTGCTCGTCATCCTTGTAGTACAGGCTGAGGTAGTCGTGAAACCACTTGTGCATGGCGTACCAGATAGCCAGCCCGTCTTCGGCAAAAGGGTAGTCTATGCTAGGTGTCACACGACCATCCGTGCGTTTAGGTATTCCGTTTTCCATCTCCACCATCCCCCTGCATGATGACAGTTCGATAAGGAATGCCACGAGCTGCATATCACATTCCCTAAGCACCAGGTACAACACGTATACTCTTACTCACTTTTTCATAGGGCAGGAGATGCTTCTCTTGGTCTGAGGAAGAGCTGTAGACCTTGCATGAAGAGCTGTGGATGTGCTGCATATGCTCTGGTTAAAGCTTTAGCCATTTTCACGAGGTATCCCTACACAATGCTGGCACTTGATAAAGCAGTGACAAAGCTTACCTTTCAATAAGGTCTGTCTCAAAATTAGATTTGTCAAAGCTCCAGACGTTGTCATAGATGTAAGAGTCCAGTCTCATGCCGTATTCACCGGTCGTGAGAAGGGCTTCAATGGGTGTACCGGCATTGGTCAAAATCACTCGTCCAAAGGCATTGACATGTAGTCTGCACCAACACACGTGCAGCTTGACAACAATTGGATACCACAGCACATACGCTCCCACAGGGAAGATAGATCACACAGATCAGAGGCCTATGTCCCTCATGCAATGTTCAAACATGTCACCACAGAGGACGCATAAGATGCTGGTGCTGGAAGCTTGCCAAGCATGCATAGAGGTGGGGTTCTCACGTGTTGCGGAAGTGCGGCCTCATGAGCTTGTAGACGGGGTGCATGGCAGACACCTGGCGCATCAATGCTATGATGTAGGGCTCCTGGCATGCATGCCCAATGAGGTAGTGCTGCATGACAAGGAAAGACATTGTTAGCTGTTAAATGGTGGCTGGCATTGATCTCACGAGCAACTGAGTTTGTCATGTAAATCTAATCCACCACAAATTCTGCAAAAGTGCAACGGTAACTCCTTGATTGATTGTGTACCAAAGTCCACATGAGGGGCACTAAATAGAAAGTTCTTGTGAGCAGCGGCTGACCGATGCAGCTTGGTGGTAGAGGAAGTCAAGGTTGCCGAAGATGGCTTTGGCAAGCGTCCACAGCTCTGTTGAGTCATTGGGCGTGTAGACTGTGCCCTTGGGATTCCTGGGGTCCACAATGAGCTGGATGGCCACTGGTTTCAGGTAATGCTCATCCCTGCAAGGCACTCAGCACTGACGTGCCCTGGCTGGACCGCACTCACATGCAGTGTGCCCGGCAGGATAGGAAAGCGTGTGCCTGTACATGTGGACACAACCACTGCTGTGGCACATGGGCACAGAACTCACGTATAGTACAACAGCACTCGCCCAGCGTGCTGCTTGCGATCCTTTGCAAGGAAGTCGGCACGCTTCGTATCATACTCAGTTTTTGCGTTTTGGTGGTCAACTCTGTCCATAAATTCCAGAAAGCCTGCACGATATGGGCGAGTTAACATGATCAAACAGCATGGGGGCAGGCACCTTTCCCTTAGCCATGGCGAGACATAGCCACGGCAATTCAGAAAGTTCAACGTCATAAAGGAAGTTCTTAAGTGGGAGTGAACGAGGAGTACTCCACTGACCTGGCACATAATCAATGCAGAACATCCGGTTACCCTGGCCAATGCGCTCAAGCAGGGTTTTCCCTTCCAAGAGACCTGCAAATGAGCGAGATATTAGATCACCCTCCTCCGTCACTTCGGGCCTGAGCCAGGATGCACAGTTTCGTATGCAGTACCGGCATATTGCGGAGAGTTCTGAGCTGCCCAACATTAGCTGGCAAGGCAGCACGTCGTTAGGCCATTCAGAATGACTCCCACCTTCTATATCAGCCTCTCTCAGGGGCTGCAGATCTGGTTGATCAAGCCACTTCTTTGTGGCAGCCTGAATAGTGCAAGGGTGCTGTCCAGCCACCAGCTGCAAGTCTTAGAAACCAGTCAGCCTCAGTTTCTCAGCTCCAATGACAATGCGTGGGCTGCATGTTGCTTAACACGCAAATATCAGCCTTGACTGGTGGAAACGGCATTGCATTCATGACATGAGGAGTATTGCAGACAGCCATTGCACGTATTCCCAGGCATGCTACATGGAAGGATTGCGCATGCGCAGAGTTCAGGGCAGGACTCTAGTGGCAAATACCTGACGGCCAAATTCGGCATCCGTGAAGCAGTCAAGCGAGCGGCCATCGCGGACTTTGGGAACAGGGAAGGTTGTCAGCGTCTCCCTGTGCATGGCAAGCAGGAATCTCAAAACTGTTGCAGAGATCTTTCGACAAGCCTGAGTGCAATGTCTGACCAGTGACACAGCTTTTGGAGCTTGCTGGGACCTCTCCTATACTGACAACTTGATCAGATACTGGCAGAAGGTATGCGGAAAAGAAAGCTGGAGCTTACAGGATCTCCGTCTGTGGCCAAGGACTGGATCCTAGGAAGCGGGCAGCTATCCTTTCAATGTGATGCTCGATTGCAGTGACCCCTGCCATGCTGTTTTGGTCCAGCTTCGCTGCCAAGGTCAAATTTATATCCTGCTTCAACCTGCTGATGAATTTGTCATCGAATTTGAAGGAGCTGCCATCCCGCCCTGCACATCATAGTACCTCTCCAGACAAGTCGAGCTTTCTCAGTTTCCTTCCCTAGCAACTTAAATGGCGACCGCAAGGGGTCTGGTATACATGGCTATGTAGCTTGCCCGAATTGCAATGGGCGCAAGTCCCACTTTTCCCAGAGACTTCATTGAAAAAGAGTAAAATCTGCAGGGCTGGATGGCACTGCAGATGCGCTGCAGGCACATGCATGTGCATGTATCCCCAGGCTGGCCTCGACCAACAAAGCAGGCTGACATGAGGGACTTTAGACAGCGTACTGCTCTCTGGAGGCAGCTGTGAGTTCTGGTACATGCTGTCCACAGCATGCAGGCTGACAAAGGACTTGTTGGCGTCGGACCAATCCTCTGCAAGTGTCTTGATGTGCGCTAGAGCAAGGCCCAGCACTGAAGCTCCTGCCGAGCCGATAAATCCGCGCTCTTTGGTGTTGTTCCATTGCTCATCCAGCGGCAGGTAAGGACAGTTTGGTGGCAGCTCCTGCATGGAAAGACTCTGTGTATCTCCCTCAATCCCTGTAGCCATTTTGGTCTCAGACATGGCGCAATGCGCCTGCAAGTTGACACACTGTCATGCATCTCATGATCATGCATGTGGTATGTATGTGCTCTGAGAGTATTCCCGGGCCGCCACGTGCAGAGGTTGGCATAAACTATGCCATACGCACAGCAACTGGACTGACCATGCTCACGGAAGGAACTATAATGCAAGGACCAGGATGAAGGATTGCTTCTCTCCTTCCTCATAGAAGCGCAGTTCCTTGACATGGCACTCACCACCAGTGCCCTGAGAATAGGATTACTGTCCTCCTTGACAGCTGTCTCAAAGTCAGTCGTTTCTCCTGTCTCAGGGTCAATCCAGGTGGGCCTGTTGGAACGCAAGCGCCGCGGAAACGGTAACTCCTTGCCTCCAAGCGTCGGCCGACTCCATGTGGGACCTTTCCAGGGTGCGCCTGCGACAAAGATGCGTTCAACCTTCAGGGATTTGAGCTGTGGATTGGTATGATGAGACTGCATACCATCTCTCCTGCATCTGGCCAGCCAGCAGTTCGCCATGGTCAAGCGGCAACCTCGATCTCCCGATCAATTACAGGTTGCATGACACTACAAGGGCCAGGCATGCATCAGCAAGCCTGACCATCATGCATCTCTGCTAGAGCATCTTCCAGTTGCAAGGCGTACCACTGATATGATAAGTACCACTCATTCAGCAATATAGTCATGTTATTGCTGTGCATGCTGGTGCAGCGCGCATTAGATGAAACTACAGGAGCATGAGTAAGCATAGGATGCAGAGAACGCTTATCCTACCTAAATCACAATAATCCTGATAGTCATAGATCCTGTCTGTGTCTACACGCTCAGCATTGGGATCTGGCCCCTCCCGGTCCTCGCCCTGGAGCAGACAGCTTGCACTCACAACCACTTGCAGGGGAGCTATAATCCCTTGACATGCTTCCGAGTCTGAATGTGATGTTGCAGAGACAGCGGCTGAGAGCTGAGTGAAGCATGCACAAAGCCGTAGTCGCTCTGCAGCGCTGATGGTTGGTTGCACATAAGGTTAGCCCCGGCATGTGCATTGCTGGTTGCACAGGAGATGCCCGCACAGGTCAGGAGCCTCACTCTCAATTTCATAAGCTCAGCCTCCCTCAGATCTGACATTTTCCCCTTTGTTTGTGAGGGCAGTTGCGGCGTATTGGCAAAGAAGATCCGCTGACCCTGGGCATCATCAGTCTGGTAAGGAAAGGATACTTCCCCTTGTCGCACCAAGCGCGGCACACCGAAGGAGCACTATGATGTGGAACGACTGCCAAGTGCACACATTTCAGTATCTGTAAGCTGCAGGTTGTAGCCATGCCTGCTCGCTAGCAACAGTAGAATGGCAGTCAAAGGTGATGCCGCTGGCCGGGATGTCAATCGTAGAGATGTACAGAGTGAGATGCTCTTTGGATGTCGCCTGTGTCTTTGTGATCAACAAAGCTCCTGCAGCAGTGAAGCATCTGTTACTGTGACAATATCACAAGCGCAGGCCAGAGGATGCAATATTTGTCTGTTGTTGCAATTTTGTACACCCATCAGCTGTCTGTACAACAGCTGTACCGCTCCAGGAGATGAAGGTGTCATCAGTGGAGCAGGCAAATCAGAAGCTGGCACTGTGGGTGTGGGTCTCACCTGGAGTCCCAAAGCTGGCGTCTGCAATGACGCTGCCTGTCCAGGTGATGCAGTTCATCTCAACACCCCCGGGGTGGCTTGGACCCGTACTCGAGGCCCACTTCCAGTCCTTGGTAGTGACCGGTGGGGTCAGGCTTTCCTCAGATGCCAGCTGCAAGCAACATCAGCTTGACACAAGTAGATGTTGCCTGAGGAAAGTGGGTGTGAGCAACAATGGGCCGATGTTACCACGGTGAAAAGATGCATGCAAAGGCCACAGCATAATTGGTACTTCGCATTTTCTTGTCAGCAGCAGCTGCACTGTACAACGCGCTCATGACCACCTGCAGACACCTTCCGCTTCTTGCACTGTATCTGACAATGCAGCACATCTCAGAAGGTGCATGCAGCTGTGGCATTATATTGACTTCTGCATATTCAAAGTCAGAAAAGGGTGCTGCTGCTTGCCTGAAGGTCAAGGTACAACGGAAATGCAGCATCGATGTCCGGGATGTCGAGCACATTGAGTGGTTGATGACTGTGAATTGCTAGCTCGAAGGTTACTTGTCTTTTGAGTGGCTCCACCGAGGATGTCTCAGCTGGTGGTGGGGCTATCACTGTTGCAGTTGACGCTGCCCTGGCCTGCACAGTGGCGGGTTCATTCACTGATGCAAAACTCCGCAAAGATCTAGTGCAGCGGTATCAAGCTTTCGCTTCATTTGAAACCTACATTTCATGCAGGAATGTACTGATCGTTTCAAGCTGAGAATGAAACGATCTGCAGTGTGGTCCGTACACTCTGCCAAACGAAGTCGGTCAGCAATAACGCCTATGAGAGTAGCCATGGACTAGAACTAGACACTCTTTCATATCTTCAAGCCCGTTTGATCTGCAATGTCGGGCCAGCAGCTCCCTCTGGAAGGTGTCGTACAGCAGGGAGGTAAATCCTTCGTGCGACTGATCACGCTTCAGAATGTGATCTAAGCCTACCTTGACATCTACATTACCGTGCAGCACAGGAAGGGGCCGCTTTCGCAAGCATGGACGAGCCGATCGTCCTATACCCGAAACCCTACCGTAAGGGTGCTGGCTCAGCGGTAGGACGGACGAATCTGCAACCAGCGTAGCGCGGCATGAGCTTGAATATCCTGAGCACATTTTGGACCTGACGCAGATTGCGCAGCCGTAAGTGTCAGGGGAGGATCCTCCCGGAATGTCGCCACATGCAAAGACTGGCGATAGCCTGATCAACGCACGACGACTTTTTCAGAACGCTCAGTGCAGGCTTTGGTATATGTTCTGACACATCCAATAATTCGCAAACAGGCGGAGTCTCCCTCAAGCTCCGGGGGTATCCGGGGATTCGCACGTGGTGCACCCCGGTCGCCCAACCACGTGACACCGGACTGCACCCGCATGCCCCTTTGATGGAGCATCGACATGGAGCCTGATGCCTTTTGTAAAGCATGGAAGAAGGCCGTTGGATTGGTCTGCAAGCGGCGCCAAATGCTGCACTACATCCTGTGTCGGGCTTCCTTGGGAGCATTGGTCCTCGTGGCTTTCTTGTCCCTGTACGGTATCTTGACCCTTTCGGACGATGTGCAAAGTGTGCGCGGCAGGACTGGACATGTCACGAGACATCTTCTTTCGTAAGTTTGCAATACAGCTACACTGCATCGTTTTGCGTTTCGGAGGCAGGCAGTACTCCTTAAGATGTAAGCGGTACACTGCCCTAAGAGCATTCTCTCTCCAGGTCTCCTGACCAGAACAGAAAGTTCACGGATCAGCCAGCCCGGACAATCAGCGCCTATGTTCTGTCTGTCGTGGTAGGCACTTCCGCACCGCGTCCTAGCTTGCCAAGGGGAGGCCCATTGCATAGAAGGCTGCGTGTGCCATTTTGCAATTGTGATGAGCAAGTTGGTGTGAGCACAGCACCTCCGCACTATGTCAAGCCGGGCTTGCCAAACGTAGCCAGAACATCACGATTTGAGGTCCCGGAATGTGCGACTGACTCCCATTCTGCCTGCAGTTCGGGGCAATAGCCACAGCATGTGGCATCGGAGGGGGTCCATTTTTCGTGCCTCTGTTCACCTATGATTTGGGATTCAGTGAGCCTCCCTCTGATTCAGTGAGCACAAGAAGTCCCTCTTAGTTGGTGCTGCAGGTGTCCACTGATTGACAGCCTTTCCCTCTTGATCAACACACCCTGGCTATGCACTCTGAGTTGGCTGAGCGATACACATACTTAGCAAATGCATGATTTTCTGTGGAGCGCCATGACGGGCCCATTGTTGGCCACTACTCAGGGTCCTTTTGGCATTATCGTTGGCAGGTCTGGTCTGCAAGATATGTTTGCATTGGTACAGCAGTGAACGGCAGCTCCGGTCTGACCCAAGCGCTTGCTATTGCTGCATCTGTGTCGGGCGTGTCGCTTTGTGTGCTTAGGGAGAGCTCTCCAAAGCTGCAGAGAGCAATAGGCACATCACTTGCTGACGGAGATGGGTGCGGATGTGCAGCGGTGAAGGGCGCCGCTGCCCTGTCCCAGGTTGTCATCGCTGCTGGATCGCTGTCGGGCGTGGCGCTCATCCTGCATAAGAAGAGCCCTGTGAATGACCGGGAGCCCCTCATCAACTACAACCTTGTCCTGCTCATGCTGCCAGCCCTGCTACTGGGTGTTGCGCTTGGTAATCAGTGTTTCCTGAGCTCCTGTACATATGATGAAGTGAAGCTTGGCCCTGACTCAATGTGCTCAAGTAAGCCCTGCATGATTGACACCCGAAGTGACTGGTGTTGGGCATGCAGCAGACTGTTGATCACCTCAGCCCACTCGTCTCTTGTGATGATTGTGAGGACCAATTTGGGGTGCCTGATTAAGGACGAAAACGGCGAGAAGGGCCGGAAAGAAGCATTACGTTGATGCTGTGCAGGTGTGACAGGCAACAAGGCGCTGCCAACATGGCTGATAACCATGCTGTTGCTGCTGCTGTTGATCTGGCTGACGGAGAAGATGTTTGTGAAAGCATTCAAGGTGCATGCCAGCGAGAAGGAGCGGGCGCGCTGGGCTGAGAAGAAGACCAGAGAAGCGGAGCAGCAGGCGGCAGACGATGATGGTAAGCTCCGGCGAGCATGCCCGGCTAGAGTCGTGCTATCCAAACGTCCAGCTCGTCAATTCCACCATACTGCCCATCATTGGCAAAGCAGGTTGCACTATGACAAGTCCATTATGCACAATCAGAGCCAAACAGGTGGATCAAGCAAAGTGTACACTGCCCAGCATCATCAAATCAAAGGCATTGCTTGTATCTCCTGCAGAGATTGTGAATCAGAAAACACTAGGCCAAGCATATGCGGCCGCAAAGAAAGCACATAGTAGGCCAATGCTCATAATACATTGACTATGCTTGCAGAAGGTCTGGATGGCAAGAAGGCAGGGCCTGTGCGGAAGGTGGCCTCAGAGCCGCAGGGGCTGCATAATCTCAAGGACAAGGAGAGGAATGGCCTGCACTGCAGTGAGATGAACGGGCATGCAGCACAGCCGGGGGGACCACTCGCTTTGCCGCCCAGCGTAGCTGCCGCAATGGACAAGATTGAAGAGGGGCACACAGAGCACTGTGAGGGCAGCTTTGGCGAGTGTCCTGCCTGCTCTCTCCTTGAGACTTTGCTAGCTTACAAAGCGTTATCAGACGGCCCTTGGAACAAAAGTTCCCGCCACGGGCCAAGGTTTGGCATGTCACAGACTGCTTGAGATATACTTGTTGTCTTAGGGGCAGCGTATAAGCTCAGGGTGCTATGGGACACTGCGTCAGACTGCCACTTGTGTTCCTGCAGGAGAGGCTGGCAGGGTAGCAGCATGCCCTGTTGAGAGCCCATTCACAGCGGTTCAAGGAATGAAGGGCATCAACGGCCAGAAGGAGGAGGGTTACCATGCTGCGCGTGCCAGCCATGATGCTTCAGATCCTGAGGGTAAGTCTGTTAATCGGAGCATAGCTCCCGCTGTATAGGCTAGACCCATACAGATCCTGCTGGCGCCACCCTGCTGCAAGCATTGGCTCTGCATTCTCCGGAGAAGTCTGAGTATCAGCAGCCGTTTGCGGGGAAAGCAGCACCACTATTCTCTTTGGCGCCACAAAAGGCATGAGCAATTGAGCACCTGCATCTCCGGATGTCAACAGCCAACAAAGCGTGAGCATGGATTCAAGTTCTTACACAATTGCAGTTGCAAGCTTCAGCAAAACAACTGGCAGCAGGGCAAGGCAGCTGGGCTGCATGGGATCTTGATGATAGGGTACCAGACTTGGTGGGAGGCTCTTCAACAAGCTGTCAGTGGGTCTGAACGGGTGGCAGTATGCAGGGGTCAGTGGCAGCAGCAGCCGGGAGCAGTCTGACCAGGATGATGTGACCAGCCTGGGCGCATTTAGCAGGCGCTCCGGGGGGATCCGGGAGCCTCTGAGGAGGTCAGGCAGCACGTCAGGGCGACCGAGTTTGTCCCTGCAGCGCATGTTCTCCCGGCCAAGACGTGCGCCCACCACCACCTGATGGGCATTGATCGAGAGCTATACAATGCATGATATTGCAACGGGTGTCCGTCAGGCTGCTCGTATGCTCTCTCGATTGTGCTGGACACAAATCATGCCTGAACATCTCTCAGTGTCTCCAAGCACCTGGCTCTGCACTTGCATGGGATGGCAGCAGCAGGACCTTGCCGGACAACCACAGCAGCAGGGGCGCTGCTCGCGTGATGCACTTTGGGATATAGTTTGGGTGTGAGCATTGCCAACATCTCTTATGGAGTCCTGGAGGTCCTCACAGAAGCACGCATGGGCCCTTTCTAGGGGGTACACCTTGCACATATCTGGGAAAAAAACGGTAATCTCCTCTGACAGCTGTGCCTCTGTGCAGCGCCTGGAGCAGGTGCGCTGGGCAAGTCTGCCAGCATGCGTGTGGACCATGTGGCCCTCGGGCCGCAGCTGTCCATGCGCAGAGCGGAATCGGTGACAATGGGCGAGCCAAGAAAGGAGACTGCAAGGCGTGCAGCGCGCTTTGAGACCTTTATGAGCAAGGATTCCCTGCCCTATTTTGATGAGCGGCCCCTGCAAGAGATCCTGGACGAGGCTGAAGGTGCACACATGGATCTGCATGGGTGCATATCACAGTGACAAGTTACAACTTTGCTTTTCCTATGAGTGCCTACCTGCCTATATCCCCTAGCCCAATTTTGTTGATTGGTTTGTCTCTTGTGAGCTAAAGTCTGTAAATTTGAATGGCTCCAAATGCATGAACACTCCCTGGTGGTTAAGGCTTCATGAATCAAAGAAGCTGACTGCAGCATGCAGGGATCAGATTGGGGCAGGAGCATTCAAAGCACACGCAGATATCTCTGTGGTCACAGGCGTTGCTCCTGCTCGCATTTTGGGTGGCCTTCTTATTGCTGCAGGTGCCCCTTCTGTGACACTACTCACCTCTTTGGTGGTATGAGGCTTGCATCCTCAGCTTCATAATCATGGATGGCAGCGACATCTACAGAACAAGTGTGCCATGGCATTTTAGCAGTCCATGAGGGTTCCCAAGCAGACTTAGGGATCTTATCAGGATCATCTAGGATTCTCCTGCTGACAGTTGGACTCCAATTGCTGCAGGTATTGCTGTCACTGTGGGACTTCTGTCACCCAGTGCACTGGCCCATCTATGGTGTCCTCATCATTGTCTGCTGTGCCTTTGAGGGCTTGCACATCTTCATCGTGAGTCCTTTCTGCCTGTCCTTAGCTGAGCCAGAGATGGAGCTCGCCTGTCTTGACAACACTGAAAGCTGGGCTGCATTTTAGAAATCCTGAAGTTGACCAGTCTCAGAGGATTTGCAAGGTCCTGCAGCGTCGTGAGCCGTATTACTATTTGAGGGCTTCCAGGAGGGCATGCCAGTCACGCATTGAACGTAATGCAGATCAAGAGGGCTCATCAGGATGACAGTAGCGATGGCGCTCCGGACGCAGAGGCTCAGAATGAGACAAGCACAATGCAATGGACACTCTGGTCACTCTTCAAGCTGGCGCTTGTCACTCTCGTCTGTGGCTTCATTGCTGGTGAGCATCCCGAGCACTGCTGCTCTGGAATCATGCCCTTCCTATGACACCTTTATGCCAGGGCCCGAAGCGGTCCTAATACTTGAAGTGGCAGGGATTTTGTTGTGGACTCTCCCCTACATGATCTCATGACTCACTCTGTCCTCATGCATCCAGCCGAAGTATCCCCCTGTGTTTCTTCTATCATGGACTACAGCTCTGAGGACAGGGTGGCCTGCAGAAGCGCCCTGACCGTCTGTTCTGCGCAGGGCTATTTGGCATTGGGGGCGGCGTTGTGCTGGGTCCTCTGCTACTGTCCCTTGGAACCCATGCCAAGGTGGCCGCAGCCACCTCCAACCTCATGGTGCTTTTTTCTTCTAGTGCTGCAGCCATCGTGTACGGTCTCTCAGGAGACCTCAACCTACAAATCAGCCTCATTTTTGGATTTTCATGCGCGGTGGCCTCGTTGGTAGGGGTATTCCTGATCAGCCGTGCCATAGACAAGTCCGGCAAGGCCTCCATCATTGTGTTCCTACTCAGCGGCATCATTGCCATCGGTGCACTCATGACCGGAATTCTGGGACTGAGACAGGCGATTCTTGATCTTATTCACAAAAATCACATCGGCTTTAGTCCTCTGTGCAACAGCAGTAAGTCCTGAGCTTCCGGCTGATGTTCAGTGGCCTTGCCACTTTGGCAGCGTAAGGCATCTAGAAGGACAATCGACACAAAGCCTTGACACCTAGTTGGGCTTGACATCTAGACGAGCATTGCTGTCATGGGCATGCTTCTCGTGGCGCTTGAAGGCAGTCATGCCAAGGTGAACTGCAAGTAAGCAAGCCAGAGATACCACATGCTCTCAGCAGGGAGCGTTCCGATTGTAGCCCAATGGGGTTTCCTGAGATCCATAGATATTATGTGTGCGCTTTTTCCTATGCACATACTGGCTTGCTCTTCTAGCGCTAGGCGCCTGTACGTACTCCTTGCATGAGTCTAACGGGTCTCACAGGCAGTATAGAAGTTTTAGTGTCCGATCTCACTTGATTTTGAAGCAGATCAGGCTTCTGTGCTTATCATGTGACATGTCACACCAAAGACATGTTGCAACCTATTTAGTCCCTGCAATACCTTCTAGTGTTTGTGGCCCCAAGTCTATGAACCTGGTACTGATCAGTGGCCCATGTCACAGCATTGAAACATTTGAGTGAGGTGGGTGCGTGTCAGGCAGCCAATGCTTGGCGTTCTGTTCATGGTGAACCCTCTCAGCGCATTCACCATTAGAGTATTCAAGGTAGTTGAGATCTTGTGTGCGATGCTCCAAAAGATAGGCTAGCTTCGCTTGGAGACGAGGAATTTCAATACCTATTTAGATTGTAGAACTGAAATGAGTTCAATGTAGGCAGATCCGGTTTCATGCGTAGTTGAGATAGCCTCGAGGTGTCATTTGACAAGGTTTGCAAGAATCCTCATGATCTTTGTAGCGCAGAGCATGAGTGCTGTGTACTGATGTAACAAAATTTGCCAGGTTGTCTAGCTAAGCAGTGTGACTTCCATATGCCACCATCATACATGGTGAGGAGTAGGCCTAAGCGTCTGTCATTGCACAGGTGCAATGTACAAACTGGTGAGTAACCTAACATCATTGACCATGTGGGCTATTAGTTGCCCTGAACAACCTCTGTAATTTTCCTTAATACAATCTGAAAGCCTTTTATTATTATTATAATTACACTTTTAACGTCCATGGGAGGCAGCTTCATTGCAACAGAGCCTGCATTTGCTGTTGCACAGCTCCCCCTTTACAGCTAGAATCTCTCTCAATCCCCGCTATAGAAGGTGTATAACAGAATCCTGAAGTTGACCACCATGTCTGTATGAAATGTCATGATTGTGCTTGCTTTCACATTATTGGATAGAACCTTCAACACCTTATCCTTGATCACTGCTGGCTGCATTGGATTTTGTATATATCATGCCGGTCAGAGTGTGCAGCTAGCACACCTCTTAGACTTCAATATACTAGTAAGGAACTTCATATTTTCGCTACCTCAGCATGCAGCAGAACCAGCTCATACTTGCTTTTATACAGTCCAACTCATCGCATGCGACTTCATGTCTTAGACTTCAAATTGCTTTATGAATCACTTCTGGTGTTAGCAATGCCACTTGGTCCATATTTACCTCTGTAGATTGTTGCTGACCCGTGCATGATGCCCCATGGTGTCAGCAGCATACATGTGTATACTTTACCTTGGTGCTTGGGTAGTTACGCTGCCTGCACCTTGGCTTGTACCAGCTTGCCAAAAGGCAAAATTCCACAGAGGCGGCCCTCATGCCGGGCTCCTTGCTCAGATGCTCACGCTTGTCCTGCAATGCAACAAAATCAACTTAGTTGCAACTCCTCTCTCACACTTAAGGGTCTCAATCCTCTTGCAGGATGGGCTTAGGGCAAAGGACACGAGCGTTCGCAGCAATCCATCACACCACATCATCTTGCATGGGTGGCGCTGTTTCAGCATCTCCTCTGGGATAGGACTGGTCAATACACAGCGGTGTCAGAGGGTCCTGCGGTGCGTACGGGATGCCACGCCCTGTCATGCCCATGTTTGCCATCGTGACCGCCTCTGTCTGTGTGCTCGGGTACAGAAGCGTGTAGGGAATGCCCGACGGGCTACGCCGAGCACGCGAATGTGACTGCGCGCCGTTGGTGCTGTTTCGTTCAATCATCGTCTGCTCCGCCTCTGCAACGCTGGTGTCAAAGTGGGTCTTCAGAGCCTTTGCCTGGGGGTCCTGCGCAGGTCACATCTTAACTCTGTAAACTCTCGAGAATCTGTTGTTGACATATACATATGGTGATAAAAATATTTCCCGCAAGCCCTTGGCAAGAGCGTGCAAGGTTCGCATCATGATGGCAGTTGCCAGCTTCGGTCCAAGAGCTAGCCTCAAGAGAGTAGTTTCAAGCTCCGTTAGGTTTGATGCCCCGACATGGACTCTGCTGTTCAACATGTTGTGGCTGCTGCTCACCAGGGCCCACTCAGTTCCTTCACCTCCAAGGAACTCCTCATCCTCTGCGTGATATGACAGTGTCTTGACCAGCAGCATGGTCTTCAGCGTTCGGATTGGGCCACTCAGAGTGCGCAAGAACCGGTACTCATAATCATTCAGCAGAGTTGCAAGGTCGCCGGTAGGCTTGCCCTGCGCATGGCATGCCAGCTGTTCGCACCTATTCCCAGAGATGACAACCTGTCATGTGCAATGGACTACAGCTTCAAGAGATTCCTCAGTACAATGCTATCTGTAGCCAAGCATGCTCAACAAGGTGCTCTGGTCCCTTGTGAGTTAAAGCACACTGTCAAGCCTGCAGGCACTTTCTACACAACAAATGTTCTGGGGTCACTTGAGTGTCTCACCTCCGCGTCTACGGTCTCTTTGGGGATGGCATGAGAGACGAAGGCGGCCTTGTTGGGCATATAGGCAGAGTACGCGTACTGGCCAAAATTGACTGCGGCATGGTGAGCGGACCTGTGCATTGTCAACACACAGACTCGGTCGCGCAAGGAGGTCATGTGGCAGATCCATAGAAGCTCTCACCAGCTACATCCTGAGAAGGCAGTCTGGTGTTTGAGAACTTATGCAATTACCTGGCAGCGGATGTACAGATCTCAAACATTCCCATACCGTGCAATATGTACTGCACGTTGTATCTCATCCTGTTTCACTCACCCAATCCAGGCCATGGTGGCTAGAATCTGCACGAGGCTGGAGATGTCTATCAGCTTGATCCAGCAGTCTCCATTCACATCTGTGGCATCTGGGTGCCCCTCCTTTTGGATCTCCTGATACCACCCCACCAGCTCCGCGTCATCTGTGACCTGCGCCGCACGCTGGCTGCGCTTCTTACCTTGCATTGGCGAACAGAGCTGTAGGGTTTCAAGGATGCATCTCAGCCGCAGTCCCTGTATGGGCGCCCAGGTAAGCACCAAGACTTCAGCAAGGAGGCTGCAATCATTGCACCCAGACTATGCTCACCCGCTTGCCAGAGCCGGCAGTGTCGCTGTAGTACAGCCTGAGATACTTATCAAAGTACGTTACAATGGCGTCCCACACCAGCAAGCCATCTTCCGCATAGGGGTAGTCTTTCAGCAGCAGCTCAGCCACATCCACACCGAGCTCACTGCCAGCTCGCTTTGCAATGCCCCTGTGAGTAGCATCGATGTCTGTAACATGCATCAGGACATTTCACATCAGCTTTTGCATATCTTGAAGCAGTGTGGTCTTGAAGAGACGCATCCAGAAGTACACCAGGTTGACAAAAGCCCAAAGTTGCTGCCTCGGGGTTCCTTCTGTCATCGAGATGCTCTGACATACACAGGAAACTCTCGAAAAGCCCACCTAGCCATCAAGTCAGCAGGCAAACCCTGCTCCCTGAATTTCCACATGGCTCCATACCAGATTGCAGAGAATTCCATGCAACGTGGGCCTGCTGTGAAGATCTGCACGAGAAAATCGGAGAGGACTCAGGCAGAGCAGCACTTGCATAACAATTGGCAATGCCAGCTGGCTCACTCCTCCTTCACCAAGTCCTCCAATGAAAGGATCCTCAGGAGCTTTACATACATTGATGAGGTGGCCAGAAGCATCAGTGTCAGAGTCTGGGCTAAGCATGGCAGACTGCATGTGTCACAAGAGCTTTTCAGCAGCATGTCAACAATTTGGGGAAATAACACATCACCGATTCTACAACGCCACCTGCGTTGACGAGGCTGCTGCGAGCATTTGCGTTGATATCAAGGGTGTAGCGGAAGTGCGGCTGCATAAGCTGGAAAACCTGCATTGTGTACAGGCATGGTCACACCTCCCAACACACTATTTTATGTGGTATAATGTTACGATATTGCATCATGGTGGCAGGATACTGTTATGGCATGTTGCATGCTGTCCGGGAACTTGCAGAGCACTTGCAGGATAGGTTGGCTCATCAGATGCTGTACATTTGCAATAGGTGACTTGCCGGGTGCATGGCACTGAGCTGGCGCCTGGCGGCAATGGCAAATGGCTCAATAGTGGCATGTGTCTTCAGCCAATGCGAGATCATCTGGTGCACCATGGAATCCACGCTTGAGTACACAGCCTTTGCCAGCTGCAGCGCGCACACATCAGTCAGCGGGAGCTCATGTTTGTGCTCTTTACAGAGTACTGCTAGTAGACACTGCATCACAAGAGGCATGCAACAGACACAAACCCTCTGTTGCCAGCTCCAACACCTGCATTCGATTGCGTGCAACTGTCTGAAGGCAGTGTCTACACATCTGAAGCACCTTACA
Source organism: Coccomyxa viridis (assembly GCA_963930925.1). NCBI lineage: Eukaryota > Viridiplantae > Chlorophyta > Trebouxiophyceae > Coccomyxaceae > Coccomyxa > Coccomyxa viridis. The sequence continues at coordinate 1,895,866 of CAWVOJ010000008.1, read as the reverse complement.
GCGCAGGCAGAACAGACCTGCCATATCTCTGGCCTGGATTTGATGGGGGTGAAAATCTGCCAGTCCTTTGTATCTGGCTCCTGGAGTTCGATGGCCACAATTGCCAGTGATGCAGTCTCAGCGCTGCATCCCAGAGCACGTTGTCAGGACATCAAGACACTTGGAAGCGGAGACATGGTTGCTTCAAGAGCCAACCACTATGGGCTGCATGGCACCCCAGAGTTGCAAAGTGCAGCCAGTGGCTACCTCTACCTGAGCAAAGCTGCAGAGAAGGAAAGGATGCTACGCACCATTGGAAGAACACCCCTCTGCCGGTATATAGATACCCAACCGAGTCAGCTGTCTCCGGCTTGCTCAGCAGCTCTTGCACCTGATATCATATGGCCAGCATCAGTATCAGCACAGATTGGCTTCATTGGGCGACATGGGGCTTACTCCAGTGCTCCCAGTCAGTGACTGGCATTCTGGTGGTCGACTCCACTGAGCTCCTGCTCTTCTCTGAATTGTATTTCATACAGCACGGGGTGACATTTCGATGAAACACCTTTTCCAGGCATGTGATACTGTGTTGCAATACCAAGTTCAAAATGGGAGCGCAGATGACATGCCTTTGGTGCTGTGTCTGGACCCAGAACAGTATAGTAGTCCTGGTAGAACACCATCTTCTCTGACATGGCCTCTTCAAGCGTCACCCCGCCCAGGAGCCCTATTGCCCACAATGATCATCGGACACTTCATCTTCCTCTCTCTACCGTATCCATTGTCAGCTACGTGGTGCCATGAATTCAGAATCAAGGTGCGGTGGAAAGCATTGGTTTTATTGTGATGCCACACGAGGACCCTCTGCAGGTGCTTGCCTGCAAAGTCTTCAGGTGAGAGCTTGGTGACATCCAGGAAGTTTTTGTCGGCCAGTTGTATGGTGAAGGGATTGCACCCTGCCTTCGCTTGCCTGCCAACCTGTCACACAAACCAGCAGCTCATGAGCAGTGGTGGTCTTTTGGCCGCTGTGGTCTGTCCCGCACATTTTGCAGCGCAGCTCACGGAGCACAGGTTCCCACCTCCTCATCACTCTGCCAGGTGACCTTGCGCTGATCCAGCACTTGCGGCATAGGCCACCTGGTGAACAGGCCCCTGCACAGTAGGACGATCCTGGAGTGAACAACTAATGTCCTGAGGAACATACATCTCTGTTTAAACTTGTCATTGACTGACAGGGAGGATGCAGTGGGGGGAGCAGACAATACTGCCCATGATACAGGGAGGCAACATCAGCTAAAAGCATGTGTAGTGTCGCACTGCAGGAGATTGAGAATCTTGGCATTCTTGAAGAGGAAGCCCCCAGGGAGCCAGCCGGGAAGCCTGGTGAGCGCGCCAAGCTGCTCCTCCACAGCCTGGGATGCAGCCACTGTCTGAGATGGGGCCGATCAGAGATGAAGCTACAAGCTGAATATTTAGACACAGAGGTTTTCTGGGCAGCAAGACATCTTCCCACCTGACAAGAAAGGCTCTGATGGCAAAGATCAGATCACCGCTATTTTGCAGGACAACAGCAGATTGAGAGGTGGTTTGCACAGGGACAGCACACATATGGTGTGGTGCCAGATGCGTACAAAGCTGAGGCTGTGCATAATAAACAGAGGCACGGGAAACAACATAGATCAGAGCTCGCACGGTGCACACCTGACGGATCTGCCCAGGGAAGCCTTTGTATGCCTTGCGCAAGGCGTCGTCACCGAAGTTGAAAGGATTGCTGTTTGTCTCGTCTGTGAGACCTGCACAGCATCTAGCACTGGTAAGAGTATGGCAGGACCACCTCACCAAAATCCGCAATCATCATTATAGGCAATTCCTTAGGCGCTGTTTAGGCCAGGGCAGCTACTCTTGCCAGCAGGTGAGAACAGCTAAAGCTTGCCTCGCATATGTGCTGTGAAGGACAGGAGAGGTCTGTCATGGCAGCATCTATTGGTTGCAGTTCCCCTATGACTTTCCAGTCCTAGAGCTGGGCAACTAGAAGATTAGAGGCTATCAAAGGCTGCAATGATGAGACGAGGACTTCACCTCTCTCGGCAGCAGGGACGTGTGCCTCCTGGATGAACAGGCTATCCACCGAAGAGAAATCTGCAAATTTGGTGACCTCAGGTCTTGCCCCGAACAGTCGAGAGATGACTGAGGAAGCTGCCGCTCCTATGGAGTAAAGCGGGGCAGCTGCAGCAAAGAGAACTTGGTTCATACTAGTGAGAGGGCCACTCATTTGATGCGGCCCAAATTCAAATGGCATTCAGTGGGTTGTGCCGTGCCCACTGTCACAATAAGTTGCAGCGTCTTCGCAAATCCATGCGCATGCATAAAGCCCGGAATTAAGGTTGCATGCTAGTTGTTCCCATTCAGTACCACCAGATCACTGCACTGCATGGTAGTCTTACAATTTAAAGCCTAAGCAGTGATAGGTCGCACCTGTAAAGCCAGACTGTTTGGCTGCAAAAAACTTCTGCACAACCACATAAACCAATCACTGGGCCACGTATGTAGGGCAGGCGTAGCTACATAGATCAGGTGCCATACTGTAGCAACCACGTAAAGCTATGCTTTCAACAGATGTTGGAACGTACCTCATCATAAGGCACCCACGGAGTGGTGCCCAGGGAAAGAGAGGGCTCATAGCCGGCGGTACCAGGGCGTCCTGTTCTGAGACGCCTGGGGTATGGCAGCTTCCCGTGAGGATTCTTCATGCCCAGAATTGGCCTGTGGTTCGGGCTGTTGGGGTTGCTCTGCTGTGCACCACCCAGGTCATTGTACCTGCAGTGCAATCCAAATCAGTTACCTGTACCCCCTACAGTCCAGATGGCAGCGCAGTTGTATGACTACGTGAGATTACTGAGATTCCAAGTGTTTGTGATGTTCAGTATGAGGGAGAGGCTTACACATCGTAGGCGTAGATGCGGTCGGCTCCAGAGCGCTGAGCTGTGTCATGAGTTGGACCCTGAATCACTTTGCTCACTGAGTGGCACTCTTATTAGGTGCCAGTGAATGTTGTCAGCGCATATCCTCTGTGAGCTTTATTTGAGGCTCCTGCTTTGAATACCAGCACCAAAAAGCCAAACACAGCATATCAAGTGGATTCGGCCTGTCAACCGGTTTACATGTTGGCCCGCAACATCATGGGAAGTGGAGGCAGGACAGAGGCTGACTCAAAAGGCTAAGGCGCGCACCCTGAGACTAGCCAGTTCTGTCTCGCGGGGCTTCAGCAACCCCCTCGGCGTCTCAGTTGGCAGGAAGGGCTGCCCAGTGAAGAAGATACGCTCAACGTCCTTAGCCACCCAGGAGTTTGCTAGAAAGCTCACTGCCTTGGCGGAAGACTGATCGTCTGGTGTAACAACGAACTGCATGGAGCAGTGGAGACAATAAATGCACATTTCTGTATTCCATGTACACACGATATTGAAGACTAGGCAAATGGTCCCTCTGCATTATTAGGATGAGGGCTGCACACCTACGTGACGCCCTCGGCATATGGACATGTCCTGAACCCTCCTGTTTTGTCATCTGTTTGCAGCTCAGACAAGGGTAGCCGCACCTTGGCAAAGTACAGTCTGGTAATGTTGGTGAAGCGCTTCTGCTTGTAGACAATGAGGCATGCCCCTGCACAAGCAGGCACCCGTCCCCGTAGATCATCTATATGATATGAGCCTGCCACTACCATATAATGCACACATTTGCCCGCAGTGCGCTGAATCCTGCAGGGATTCACATGTGCACATGTGAAGATACTTCACACCATCGCAGCTGCATGTGATGGTCATTGAACAAAAACACATATTGGGCAGACACAGTGATATCAACCCTCTGGATGAAACTGCAGATGCACCATGCTTAAGACTTGGCAATACAGTGTGCCATCACACCAGCAGGATAAAAGTTCCCACTACACACACCAGGCTGAAGAGGGAGAGACTCTCGCTAACAGCTTTACACAATATGGTTCAGCTTTCTAACCTGGCTGATTCACGCCCGCTGGCACATGGGCATGCGCTTGCACGTTGACACCTGCACTGACAGTGATGATCGATTGTCTGCAGTATAGAGAAGGTCGACCTATGCCAAAAAGCCTGTTGCCTTGCAGCCAGGGTGCAAATGTGTTTTGATGCAAAGCCATCATCAATCAGTCTGAATCTTTGGGTGAGCAGACAATCCACGCCAGGAAAGGACTGCACCGAAGCGGTCCTGGTAGCCAACCCTTGGCAGTTCCCAGGGTGTGCTCGACACGTTGCTGAGGTGTGCCTTGCATACTGATCCGCTGTTCTCGTCCACAAATCTGATGTCCAGGTCTGGCGTCCCAATCCGCTCACTTGTGTAATCGGCATGAACTTTGATCTGTACACATCACACAGGAGTTTGTCTGTAGTTGGGGATATGAGCTTGGGCGCTGTTTATTCAAGTGCCTGTGGTAGAAAGTCCGCCACAATTTAGTATCGCAATGCCTTCAATTTGTCTGCCCTAGCAAGCAGCACTGCATACACGCACCTTTCCTAAACCCTAGACATCTGTCCGACACAAGGACAGCGAGAAATTGTGCACACGCAGGCAGCAATAAAAAGCGCGGTGGATGGTCTTGCAGTGCACCTCAAGCATCCATGATGAGCCTGCACTGGCAGCAGCTTTGTCTGCTGGGTCGTCGCCTGCCACAGCAGAGTGCCGCTCAGCCATCGCCCACGATGCTTGTCTCCACAGCTAGGGGAGCTTCCTGCAGTTTTGTTTCTGTCCATGCAGATCAAGTATTGGAGACAAGATCATCGCATCCAACAGAGGAACGCTAATGCTCCAAGGAGGTGTAGAGCGCAGACGGCCAGAACCATGACGCACTTTCGCTTCCGTCAAAGCTCGTACAAGCTGATGAGGCCTAGCAAAAAGCTTCTGATTGTTATGGAGCACATTTAGAAGCAGGTCACGTCCAGCTTCAATGCTGTGCACGATCGACGGTCGGTCACGGCTTCACAACTGACCGCCAATCGAGCCAAGCAACCTCAAATTCGTGTATACTACCATTTTAACTATTTCTCCGTATATATCTGGACGCTAGCTGGGCTTGTCGAGGAGAACACCGCTATGCCCGCCAAACCCTACTAGCGCTTGTGAATGTCAAGTCATGCGAAGCCTTCCATCTTGTGCCCGTACGAACAGCTATGATGAAGTACTAGAAGGGGGTGCTTACATTACGTGCACTCACACAACACGGCCTGCGTCCCTGATCGACATGTCAGGTGTCGTACATGCATTGGCCCTCGGTAGTCATACCTGTTGGCCGCCGTCCAGGCAGATCCCGGAGCAAGAGGTGATCGATGGCAGTCAGGAAGCTGTTTGCGCAGGAAATGCTGAAGTCAATACAAAAGTCCGGGGGGTGACCTGATACAGCCCATGCTGACCTGGAGGGTGACCTGATTGACGGATGCAGCATCCGGATGCTGAAGCACCTGCAAACAATGTCTCAGCATTCGCATACAAGACAAATTTGAGCGTTATTCGTATAGTAAGCTTGCTTGGCGCGACTCAGGAGCTGCAAAGCCAACCGAGCAGCTTCTGTAAGACGCGCTGTGAAGTCTCGTCATGTACCCTTTGCAGCGCTTGTGGCACTTCCCGATTGATATGTGGAACAGGCTACCATTGAGAATTGATCTGCCCATACCGTACCTACAGATTGATGTTGTTTTCGTCAATGACCCAGATCAGATCAAGGTGGGTATTGCAGCCTCTTTCGAGCAGAGAACGGGCAGAGTAAGGGCAAAGCTCATGACTGCGATTGAGGAAGCTTACCTGCATATTTCTGCATACAGATCCTTCGGGAGGATCCTGCGTGTGGGCGGATGCACCAGGTGCCGTCTGGGCAGCAACCAGGATGGGTATGCCCTCCCTGTGCTCTGTACATGCCTGTGAGGTCATGCTATCTCACCTTACCAGACGCCATACGAGTACAGTGCAACCTGCCGTCCGTCCGAGACTTTCTTTTGCGAAGCCTGTCAAGGTGATCTAGGGTTGTTGTGATGGGCTGTCAATGGAATCGTGTCGTATTGTGATGCCTCGAGGCAGTCGCTCATCCTCAGTATCTGCAGGCCCAGTATTTCTTCAGGGGAACACGGTTCCACGACGTTACTCATGACGATTGGTTTGTTGCTATGGAAGGCCAACAGGGCAACACCGAATATGAGCAGCGTAGGGAACAGATTGCGGCATGCCTTAAAAGTGAATGGTACACCTCGGATGATGTCAGCAAGGTAAGCGCCCTCTTGGAGCTCCAGCAAGCACACCAGCTGACTCTATGAACTCAACAGGCTGTGACACATTATGTGTCTGAGCAATCCTTTGTCCTCTGTCCTCATGCACAAATAGGAGTCCGGAGAATGAGGATACCCTTTTGCACTCTTGACATCTCGGTCAGGGCTGACAATATGCTTCAAAGCGCAAACAGACGATTTGGATGCTAGTTTTGCTATTCATGCCAGACAACAGTGCTCATGTATGCATAAGATGCTGCTCACAAGTCTCTCAGCTACTTCAGAGTGGTGCAGAGACTGCAATGGCACGTCAAAAGAGCAAGTCAGCAGTTCAGCTCCCTACAGGAGAGCACAGCCATCTCAAGCAAGACAATGTGCTGGAGAGCTAACCGGTCAGGCCTGTCTTGCTCCTCTATTGCCAATGCACCATGGACGTCAAAGAGGGCTGCCTGGGTGGCAGGTGGCGGAGCTGCTGAAGAGCGGCGCATCCGATGAGGCGCTGGCGGAAGCAATGGTGCCCATCATCAACTGCCGCTTCCTGCAGGGCCACACGCCCATCCCCGGCAACATCGCCCAGGACGCCAAGAGAATGCTCGTGAGCCCTGTGGACATCTTGAAACCTGGCGTCTATGAAAAAGGTGCCCTCCTTGATGCTCGCATGGCAGCATACGGGTGCTCATGCCTTGCTGTTAGCAGAGGTGCAGTTCTCACAGTGACGCATACAGAGCACAGCTTCTAAAGCTAGACAAAGGCCTCTACTAGACACAGACAGTGTGTGCTGCAGTGCCAGCAGGCATGGCTCTTCTGTATGTACCATTTAAATGGTTATTAGCTTCACTCTGGGCGTTTGCACAGATGTCGCAGCAAACAAAGTTATGTGCGGAGATATGGCGTTGCCAGCTCATGCGCCTCAAGGAAATCTGCGGGACGCATGCACATGGGGATAGTGTCATGGACACTGTGGACTGAGCCGGGCCGTAAAGAGACAATGACTGACCAGTGAGCCTGTGTGCAGCTGTGGCAGCTGGCAAGACGGTGATTGCCTTCTGCACCGCCAGTGGAATAATAAAGGGCTTGAAGGAGGTTGATGTGGCCCACAACATAGGGGCTGCTGCCAATGAGGTGGTCAAAACTCTCACCATTCTGAGGAATAACGCTGCTTGTGAGGACCTTGATGAGCTTTTCACTCGCTCTGAAAACACGCCCACCGCAGCGGTGAGTGCTCAAGGCCCCTTTATTGTATGACCTCCATCACTATGGATATCTCAGATACACCAGTGTTCCCCAGCCAAGCATCAACCTGACAATGCATACTATGTTAGTAACTATCTTGAGAGCCCTATCTGTTGCAAGCTTCAGATCTCTGACAGTTTAGTCTTTGGAGTTCTAATTTGCCCGTGACATGCCAAGCTTCTGAATTTGTTGCATGCTGGCGCTGTACTAGCTCAGATGTCACAGCTCACAGCTGAAGCAGCCATAAAGATCCCATACAAAGCTTGACTAGCTGTGTCATGGTGCAAGTGAGCAGCCCCTAGATAGCGATGCCCTGCGGTCACATTTGCTGGCAATCAGAAGTGTATGCCTTTCCAGGTTCCTCGTGTGGCACTGGCGGCGAGCAAATTTGGTGGTCTGCTTTCGTATCCAGCAAGGCCAGGGAAGACAGTGTTCTTTCTGAACATCAGCAAAGCGGCTGGCATGGAGCGCTCCCTATTTTGGACATTTGGGACCGGGGTACCAGAGAGATCATGCCCATTCAAACCATTTGCAATGTCCTTTTTGAAGGATGTGCAGCACCATATCCGCCCACAAGCTACATGAGAAGTTGCGTGCCTCCAATTAAGTACAGCTCTTCTAATGGCAGTTCAAATTTGATCTGTAAAGGCTGAAGCAACATGATTAGTGGCAGATGTGAGGGTGAAGTCTGGCTGGAAGTAGCAGTGTGGGAAGTCTCATGAAACTCCATATGTGGCACGGGAATCATTAAGAAGAGTTTGAGGAATCCTGTAGCTGAGCAAGGCCTGTGATGCAACGACACGGCCGGCCCTTGACTGCGTTTGCAGCTTTCGGCCATCCTGCTATGGCCGCAGCCTGTATGGCCAGGTCTACAGATGTCTGACAGTCCTAAGGAACCCCTTTTATTTGCAGTGATGTGGAGGTATACATATGGCAGGGCTGTCAAGATCAATGCTGTACATGTCCTCTGTAGGATAACGCCAAGCGATGGTATAAGTTGTGAGCATCGGCTCGCAATAAGCATAGACCACGATGAGTACATGCACAGCCGGCAGCCACCCGACAGCACAAGGGCATGCGCCACCAGTCTCAACCACAGACCTTACTTGGACAACCCCCATTCTTCTCACCCGTCTGCGCGTCACAAGCCATGTGCAGGACTTGAACCATTTGAAATTGCCCAGGTCACTGGAAGAGCTTCTTAGCGTAGGTGAGGAAGGCCTGGGCTAAGAGCTGATGCTGCTTTGTGGTGGGATGGACCTGCACATTGGCAAGCCAGATTGCACCGTGAGCCACTGCACTGCCATGTAAGGTCTGGTACAAGAGCCTGGTTGCTGCTTTACAGGTTTCAGATATATGTAAGCCCTCCACACCTGTATTCTGATCTACGGGGCTAGTCCAAGAGCCAGCATCACTCTCACACATGCACTGCAGCTGTGTCACAAGCATATCCCAGCCCAGGTTGCAGATCAGTCTGACTTACCTCATCATGAAAAAGGTGATCTGCGGACTGAAGGAAGCATGTGGGTACAATGTCATAAGGGCTCAGGCCGCCCTTCGTGAGAGGCTGGCTGGTTAGGATGTACCCCGTCAGGTGGCCCAGAGTGTTGCTGTCATCCAGATACGCTGCAGAGCAGGAGACGGTTTACAATAGTAATGCCAGTACGTATAGTGATGACCTGCAGTCTCTTTGCGGTCACTTTCAGAAGGGTATCGAGCTGGAAGACTAAGCTTAGGTGTACCCCTGAGCTGGGCTTACATGCGAAGATGCTCTTGAGCCGCTCAATGAAGTCTGCGGTCGTCCTGGGGGTGTTCTGCTGGCCGTTGGCTCCATACAGGTCACTGCCCAGCTTGTTGAGCTTCTGGGTGAGGAAGGGCGACAGTGTGAGCGTGGCCTGCATGCCCGCAGCGTCATCAGCAGCCCTGAGCCTATGGCAGTAACATGTGTGCAATACAGGCTACAAGACAAGGATGCGCAAGGTCACCTAGAAGCTCCTGATTCGTGCTCAGGGAGGGGAGAAGTATCTGTTTGGGACTGGAAAGCTTACCTTCGCGCCTTCCGCCGTGAAGGTTGGGTTTGCCAGGCTGAAGAGGTTGCCAGTGGAGTACTGACTGATGGCCAGATCGCTGGCGCATCCTGACTCTGCATTCACAAATCCTAGCTGCCCGTAGTTGGAGACAAATCCGCGCTGTATGGTTGCAAAGGGGATGCTGACCACTCCGGCATCCTGGTGCGCAGTGCTGAAGCTCTTGACCACATCCTCCAGTGCCAGGTTCGCAGTATCCTGCATGATGAGTCAGCCCCTCATTGCTGTATCAGGCACAGTGGAGGGCAGAGGTGACATCCAAAATGTTCCTGCCACTCAGGCAGGAACATGAGCATGTATGCGAGCAGGGCTGTGCAGCTCACATCAGTGTGCAAGATGAGCATTCCTACTGAAAGAGTTACTTGTCAGTAATACATCCTTGTCTGTGACAGTGACAGGGGTGGTGCACCAAGCTGCCTACCACAAAGGTCTTTGTGAAGTCCCTGAGCGCATTCTGGCGGGCGTCAAGAGCGCGGATGCCCTGCAGAATGGCGTTGACTGTGTTCATGAGGTTGTTGAGGGTATGCGCCAGCGGTACTAATTCACCCGCACACAGGTCCCACACCGCAAATCGCCTTGCTCCTGCTTTGTACAGATCTTCCAACGCGTCCCTGCAATAGAGCACGGCTGACGACTTTGTGTGCTTCATACATTGCTGCAACATGCCGACCTGTCTTACAGGGTCACACTCTTGTCTCGCAATCCACAATGGTTCAGGTCCCCTGAGTGCACTCTAAAGCTCCCAGCCTACGACAATGGGCTGCTTTATGTCCACAAGAAGAAATCTTGCCAACACACGTCAGCTCACGCCCGGCATCAGCAGGTGCAAACCTGATCGCGCCTGCTACATCCTGCACCACAAACATGGGGATTGTGGTGTTCCCTGACGACGCATCCTCCGCATAGGTAAGTGTAGTAATGATGTTTGCCTCAAAGAACCCCTGCACATCCATACACTCACATCAGAGCCCTCCAGAAGTACAGTGTGCAATTCTGCAGGGCCGTAGTACTCTGCTGCCCTGTGACACAGCGCACAGGTTGCCTGTATGCTCCAAGCTGTCACGCTTCCATGGTAAGATAAGCAGACGGCAGGACGCACCAGAATGTCATTGATACCGCTCTCGATGACAATCACATCATCAGGATACACCTGGTTGTTGCTCAAAAACCTGCGCAGCATGGGAAGCAGCCCTCAGGGACACTACAGCAGCAAGCAGTGCTTCTTATTTGGCATTTGCGTCTGTGACTGCCCTTCACGATGTGACAGCAGGTCCAGGGGGGCTCACGATTTGACAGCCTCATTGAGCGTAGGCAGAGTCACATTGTTTGCACCCCTCTTGTTGGACAAGAGACTGCTTGGGTAGAAGTCCCCTACACCATGGAAGCTGGTGCTCTTGTTTGTTGTCGATGAGCCAATCGCCATGTCGACAAGCTGGAATCCTGTTGTGTCTGCGACATACTCTGCACGCAACCGCACTCACTGACATCACGTCCCGTCACTCCTCTGTGACAAATGCTGACACACACACTTTCAAGTTGCAGGTGCTACAGCTGCACGTGGATTGTCAGACGTTGCTTACGCAAATAATGCTTTTGACACACACAGCTGGGAAGTTTGATTCACAAAGTGAAGCTGGACCCAGCACCTGCCCAGACAGGCCCATTTGACCAGCGCCCGTTTGAAAAGAAGGGGCCTGGAGGGTAAGGCTGCCATGCCAAATCCAACAGTCAGTGCTGCCACTCAGATAGCATGCAATTTGGCACTTACACGAGTACTGATTTTTTTTCTTCTGAATTTGCACGCAGCAGAATAAGGAAATGTACGCACGCAAGGGTCATGCTGAAGGCAAGTGAATTATCCATGATCATCCTAGACACTGTGGGTGCTTGCAATACCTGTACGTCAGATTTGTGCAACAACATTCTGGCACATGGAATCACACAGGATCAGGTGAACTTACTGCTGTGACATTCTGACCCAGGAGCTGGCTGAAGTAAGCTTGTACAAAACTGTTTGTCCCGTTTCCGTTGTCAGTGATGGAGTCGCCAAAGGCAATGAGGCGCTTTGCTGAGGCACAGCATGCCCAGGCGTAGCACAGGAGAGCTATCAGGAGGAGTGCGTGCTTCATCACAACCAGAAAGATTTCGCCTCTCCTCCTGCTATGATGGGTCCCCTCGAACACCTGCAAAACATCTGGGTTCAGTGGCTGCCTGTCCTGCATCAGGCCGCACCAGCTTAGCTGATGCCTCCAACTTTAATACATTAAGCGCTGTAAGTTCGTTTCAACACTGCCGGGAAACGTTCAGGCAACCAGTGTAACTTCTGCGCTACATGACCGGGCCCCTATATTGCAAGATGAGCGCGCCACTTCATGACCAAAGACATGACGCGGTTGTGGCTGTCTGCACTGATCCGCGAATTATGAGCAGATAACAAAAAGAAGTTGTACCAAGCTTCATTGAGGGCGCAGCGCCACCGCACTTCTTCAAAACTCTGCAACCTTACAGCGTTCCCAGGCTTGAACGTCCGCTGTATATCTTCTTGGTGGATCGAATGCTGCCGATTGGCTATCCTTAAATGCGTCACACAGGGCGCGTTTCTACAGATGGCGCCAAGGGTGAGTTTGTAGGACCTGGAGAGGAGCAGGGGCTTGCAGTCGCGGCACGTGGGCACGGCCAAGGTGGCAGATGAGTAATCCATCGCTTCTTGATCTTTTGCTGGAAAGGGTTCCTGAAGGCGAGCAATCGAAATGACATAGCACTATTGAGCAATCCAAAGATCTCAAAGATTACTTAGGCAAAGACTACAATGACGACGGCGCCGTGCAGCAGCCTTTGTTCTGACTGCGGCGCCCCAGGACCATGCTTTTCACGCCAGTCGCAGTCTGGCAGAAGTGCTGCCAGGATGTCTCAGGTAAAGCTACAACTTATATGTGAGTCAGTATGCATTGTGTAGAGCTTTGACAATATTGGGCCACCCTTCACGTGTTCGAGAGTCCCGCGGTCCTTTCTCAATGTAAATGTCACTGAATAAACTTCATGGAGCGCACAGTGTGTATGTCCAACGATAGACAAGTGCATCAAGTTCAAAGACAGTGCCCCTTATCTGGTGTCAGAGCGCACTGGGAGGCGAAGTTGAGCAATACATCTCCTGTATTTGCAGGCCAACTTGTCGTTTGCCCGCAGCCTGCTGGACAGGCAGAACAGCTGCAGGCTTGCCGGCACGTCAAGGTATGAGCATAGGTTTCTGAACGTTGCCTGTCGTCCTGGATGAATATGAGTGCTGAGGCAATCGTTCTGTAGGTCAAATATATTATCTGTTTACACTTTGCAGAGCATGTCTCATCCTCTTTAAATATCCGCAGGGGCAAGCAGACCATCGTGTGTGCAGCTCCCGCTCGGGAGAGGCCTAGAGGAGGCGTGCAGTCAGAAAGCGCCAGCAGTGAAGAGGTACAGATATTTCAGGCACCTCCAGTACTTTGATTTCCAATGGCACATATCCTATGCTGGTGCATACTATACTTTGTATGCTGAAGTGAGTGCTCACTGAATTGATTGCTCCATCTGCAGCTAAATGCTGCTAGGCAAGCAGCAAGAGCATCAATGGAGTCCCCAGGTATGCCTAGCTAACATGCCTCAAAGCCCATACTACAAGTTTGTGTGAGCTTGTTTGTCAGCATGTCCGCATAGCTGCATGTATCAAGGCCCACCAACCACGGGAGTCAAGTGTGTGCCTAGACAGCTCTGAAAAGCGCCTCTCGTTTCAGGCTCTGTTGAGTGGGAGGACAGATATGGCACTGAGCCGCGCAAGGGAGCAGACATCCTGGTGCAAGCCTTGGAGCGTGAGGGTGTTGGCAGAATATTTGCCTACCCAGGAGGGGCGTCAATGGAAATACACCAAGCCCTCACTCGCAGCCCCACCATCAGGAACATCCTGTGCCGACACGAGCAGGTGCTCACTCACATCCTGGACAGGGTCATTTAAACTCCATAGATATTTTAACTCTCTCACTGCATGATGACCCTTATGAGCTTAATGGATCCCATCAGGCTTCCTGGCGCATGCAGGCCGAGATCTTTGCTGCTGAGGGCTATGGGAAGGTGACAGGGGAGGTGGGGGTGTGCATTGCCACATCAGGCCCTGGAGCCACCAACCTGGTCACCGGGCTGGCTGACGCGCTCCTGGACTCTGTGCCAATGGTGGCCATCACCGGGCAGGTGGGGCACCCACTCAGCGCTGAACTAGTGTGGTGGAGGGGTGCAGTCACGCTGAGGCCTCCTCTCTATGCAAAGCCAAAGTGGTCCAGATCTTGCAAGCAGGAGACACCTTTACAGCTGCCTGAGGGTCTGCTGACATGCTTCTTGCAGGTTCCTAGGAGAATGATTGGCACAGATGCGTTTCAAGAAACACCCATTGTGGAGGTCACCAGGCAGATCACTAAGCACAACTATCTGGTCATGGATGTCAGGGATCTTCCGCGCATTGTGAAGGAGGTATGCCGTTGGAATACTGACTCCCTGACTGCATTTTATCGTCTGATGCACTAAGATTCAGGGCGTTGAGAATGCCAGCAGGGGCCCATGCTGAGGGCACATCTCTCGTACATGCAGCTGTTATTATGGCTGTCGGCATGCCTTACAAGCGGACTTCTCTGCGCAGGCCTTCTACCTTGCACGGACAGGGCGGCCCGGCCCAGTGCTCATAGATGTGCCAAAGGATGTGCAGCAGCAGCTGGCAGTCCCAGACTGGGATGTGCCCATGGCCATCTCGGGCTACATGCAGCGCCTGCCTCAGATGCCTTCCACGGGGGTAGGCCACTGCTCATGAACTCTCCACCTGGCAGCCTTGCCAAGTCTTGATATGTGGTTGAACAAAGGACAACTTTGCCAAGAAAGGATGTCCATATCATGCTACTTTCACTGACCTCTGTCGCTGTCATGTCACAGGAGATTGAGCCCATAGTGGATGCCATCATGGGCGCCAGGAGGCCTGTCCTGTACGTGGGCGGCGGCTGCCTGGACTGCCCGGACGAAGTCAGAGACCTGGTGGCCCGCACCGGCATCCCTGTCACCCAGACCCTCATGGGACTTGGAGCCTTCCCTGAGAGCCACCCCTTGGCACTGCAGGTTGCGCCCACTCTACCTGCCACTGGCTTGCCATTGTTGCTTGCACTCTGTGCATACATGTGCTTCCAGCTCAGACATGGTAGACGCAGAGCTTTGTAATCATATCACCCATGTGGAGAATAGCTCTGAGAATGACAAAGTGCTTGCCAGGGCTGATGTGCTGTTGTGTGCTGCAGATGCTGGGCATGCACGGTACAGTGGCAGCCAACTACGCGATCGACAAGGCCGACCTGCTGCTGGCCATCGGCGTCCGCTTTGACGACCGCGTCACAGGAAAGCTGGAAGCCTTTGCAGCCCGCGCACGCATTGTGCACATAGACATCGATCCCGCAGAGATCAACAAGAACAAGGCCTCACACATCACCGTCTGTGCCGACGCCAAGTCCTCCCTGCAGGTGATCTTGTGCATCGACTCATTTATGCCTCTAGTATCATTGCTGCTTCACCAGTGCACCCTGTCTTTGGGATAAACCCTTGTAAGCTGTCAACTTTAAGGGGCTGTCAAAGAATCGGCTTCTCCACCAATGGCCTATGGTGAGTATGTGTATGTGCAGGAGTTGAATAGGCAGCTAGAGGAGCGGCCAGTCATCAAGGAGCAATTTGATGAGTGGGTCGAGGAGGTCCACAAGATGGGCGCAGAGTTCCCAATGATGTTTCCAGACAGAGATGACGTCATCATGCCCCAGTGGGCGATCAAAGTGAGCCTGCAAACTTCTCACTGTGGAAACTTGCCTTGATTCACCGTCGTCACTGTCGCTCCCCTTGGAGGGGCGTGCACATGCTGAAACAGCAGACCTGCAGGTGTTGCATGAGGAGACAAAGGGAGATGCCATCATCACCACAGGAGTGGGGCAGCACCAGATGTGGGCTGCGCAATACTACAAGTTTGACCGGCCGCGGCAATGGGCAACGTCAGGCGGTCTGGGCAGCATGGGCTTCGGCCTGCCCTCAGCGCTGGGCGCAGCCATAGCCTTTGACGGCACTGATGGTGGCAGACCAAAGAAGGTCTGACTCTGCTGCCCTGCACATATGTGACAATACATTATCTGATACATGATCCTGTGTGCAGCAGGGCTTGCCTGTCTAGAACCTGCTTGGCTGTCTGATTTGTTCAAGCATGGTAGTCATCACTCAGCTCGGTTGAAGAGGCCAAGATGGCGTGCAGGTGGTTGTAGACATTGACGGAGACGGGTCCTTCTTGATGAATTGTCAAGAGCTGGCGACAGCTGCCATTGAGAAGATGGACATCAAGATGTTCATCCTCAACAACCAGCACTTGGGCATGGTTGTGCAATGGGAGGACCGCTTCTACAAGGTCCGTCCACCGGTGCTGAATGCTGCAGTTTGGCCCTCACAGCTCCTATGCCAGAACCCTGCGTGGTGTGTCTGGTGCAGCAGACCATGGCCCAGATGCTCCAGGCATGGGCATGGCGTTGCGAGCTGCAGAGTGCCTTACTGTCATGGGCGGCATTTGCTGAGCGTTTAAAAGCTCTAGGTTGAGGTGGTGCAGAGCAGAATATCTGTGTGCACAGCTGACCATCTGCTGGAGGGTTTCTGTGGTCTTGCAGGCAAACAGAGCTCACACATACCTCGGGCTGCGCGAGAAGGAGTACCATGTGTCTGGCGACCTGAAGGACATCTACCCTGACTTTGTCATGATGGCCAATGCCTTTGGAGTCAAGGCGAAGCGCGTCTGCAAGCCAGAGGAGTTGAGACCGGCCATCCAGGTGACCTTCCGGCTGTATCCATGGCCGTAATGGTATGGAAAAACCATCTCTCCTCTTCAGGAGGTGGTTCATCTGTACATAAGGCAGGCTGCTTTCACCTCAGTGCTCAAGAGCAGTGTTCTGTGCCGGACAAAGTCTGACCAGCAGTGCATGCCTCGCAGGAAATGTTGGCTATGGAAGGTCCCTACCTGCTGGACATCATGGTACCACACATCCAGCACGTCCTGCCCATGATTCCTGGTGGCGGCAGCTTCCAGGAAGTCATCACCACCGGCGATGGCTTAGACACATACTGAGGGAGGAGTGGCAGCAGTCGTGCAGGCAGTTGCTTCAGCGCGTCTCTAGGGCAGTGGGCTAGCCAGTCACAGGCACAACATCGAGCACAGACGCATAGATCTACATGCTTGCAGACTGCTCGGGATACATCACCAGGGTCATGTGTAGCTGAGGAGGCATTTCTAGGAGTGCCGGTCGCCTCTTACAATTGAATGACGCAACAAGGCAACTTTGAACACAGTAGCCGTCCCATGGTGAACGTTTCATACGCAGGCAGTCTGTATTTGTAAGTGCATCACCGTGCAAGAGTGATCATGCTGCATAAACAACGTCCTAAGCATTCTGCTGCACTCAATATAATCTCGAGAGCTCTGAGTTCGAATGATGTCTCAAAGGCTCACTGCTCTACACATCTCAGCAAGAATCCTAATTGTAACATTCACCTGTACCTGGTTCTCAGATTTGGTGCTGCCGTGACACATTGCCATTGAACAGAGTGGAGAGTTCTTATGAATGTTATTATCAGTGCGCACACACTCTGAGAACGAAAGTCCCCCCCACATGCATCCCCAAGCCTCCCCAGGTGGTCACCAAGCAGGAGGTTGGGGAGGCCTGGTGGGGTGCTGGGGCAGCCTGGTGAGATGGTGGGGGATGGACCAAAGGGTCCCCAGAGGGTCACCATGTGGGTCACGCGAGAAAAAACCAGGGTTTGGTGATAGGTTGGTGAGGCTTTGGGGAGTGCCTGTGGGGACTGTAACGGGGGTGTGTTGGAGGGACTTGTCTGAAGTGGATGGGGACTGCTTGGTGAATGTCATAATGTCCACACGGTGAGCACTTGGAGTCTTCTTCCTGAGGCTTCACATGATCTACAGCATCCTGGAGCATATGCTCCTATATAGCAATCATCACATCCCTTCCCACTATCTGATGTGCCACACACCCTGGAGCCTGCAAAAAGCTCTTCATGCAAGGCAGGCCTGAGGCTAGACTTGAAGTTGCCTCCCGTGCACAGCAACTGCAGGGCGGCCCTCAGCCCTTACTCCACAACTGCCGCCCTCCATGTTGATACTTTGCTGAGCTGGGACCTATGACATGCCCGCAGCTGCTATTGCCGCTGAGAGTATGTGCAGCTAGCTGCCCCTGCTGACCGCTCCACAGACCTGTACAGGATGTAGGGGTTAAGAGTCAGAGCACGCTTTACTAGCCATAGCGCATGGCACACCTGTCTGCTGATGGTCTGTCAGCAGGTGTAAGGCAACGACAGTCTGCGGGTGTCGAAGTATTGGACTGTCAAGAGGGATTGAGCCAACATCAGAAAAGCCTTGCACAAAGGGTATCAAGCCTTGCCCCAGATTGTTCAGTATACTGTGATGTGATGCCCGTCACGTCGATGCAGAGCAAGGGACCTCAACTGATGCGGCTCAGCAGACAGTCCTAACAGCTCCTACAATGCCAAGATCCTTCTCTCTGGCTGCAGCTTGGCCACGCACCTGACCTGTACAGGCATCTGGAAGCACTCAGCCATCTGCCAGCATGATTGCAAAGCAGCTTGATCACTTGACCTCTCAACAAGTCTGCAATAGAGGGGTGCAGTGTGACGAGCGCAGATATGCGGCACTGCCACTTGGAGCTAGTGCAATGTGGCGCGCTCGTATCGTGTTCTGCAGGTTGCTCAGCACAGCGCCAGCATTGTGGCACCAGGCGTCAGGGTAGGTACCACGATCTGTAGCACATGCTTGTCAGCCCTGACTTGGTGACATTGAGAGACGCCAGGCGATAAGCAGGAACAAGGAAGATGCTCAGGATGCTGCACACATCCATGCGCAAGCCTACCAACAGTGCGGTAATATGACAAGCCACACCAGAAGCTGGCAGGTACAGGGCTGCATGTAATACACTGGCAGGTCAATAGGGACCGCGATGTGTGCGGCCAGGGCCTCACCTCAAGGGCAGTCTCGCCGCCGGAGATGGAGGCAGCGAGGCCATGCACATTGCCCTGCAGCGCGACGTTGAAGCGCCTGAGCGCGCGCAGGCGCTGCGGCTGGCTGCGGGTCTGCCACGGGCCTTCAATGATGGCCATGTACAGCTCCGCATCTGGACGGTCCCTCGTCTCCATCACCTTGTTCAGCACCTGGGCAGAGTAGCTTGGTCTGAGAAGGGTTGTTGATTGTACTGTACCGCATGTCATCTCTTCCCATGACCTCCTTTCCCACTTGCACCACCCCATTTACCGTATCCCTCACCCTGTTATCAAAGCCAGCTGCCACTGGCGACTCCTCTCAGCTGCATAGATGAGGCTCGTGTATGTGATTGCATTGCGCCTGTGGCCCTTGCTGATCTGCACGGAAAGCTCATGATCATGCAGATAAAGTCTTGACTTGTATCTCTGCGCTCTTTCAGCGTAGAAAGGTAGCTGTCACATGCAGCACACAGCTGACATGGCTGCATGTGGGGTGCACATGATTGGGAGATTGTAGGGGGAGCTCAACATGATCTTGTATGCAGCCAGTGCGTCCTCCACTCGGTCTGCCTTGGCGTAGGCTGAGATGAGCGCTGTGTAGGTTGTGTCTGTGGGCTCTAGTCTCCTCATGCACATCTTCTTGTACACCTGCATGGCCTCAAAGTTTCAGTGCAAGCGCAGGCTTCCCAGTGCGGTTGGAGGCAAGCTTTTGCCTCCATGGCGAGCCCGGCATGTCAGGAAGCTGCTAAAATAAAGAGGAAAGAGATCTGCAGTGGCCTCTAGGCAGCCAAGCAACACAAGGAGAACAGTGATGGCCAGGATTTTCCAGGTTGAACACTTCATGTGTGGGTCTGCAGCAGTTGCATTCTGCTAGAATGTGCTTGTATGAACACATATACGCAGGTTTCAGCATATTGTCATTGCCCAGAGAGAGGGAGCAGAGCAGCCTACCTCAGGTGCCTGCAGCGGCTGCTTGCGAAGGTTGCAGGCAAAGACGATGGTGGTTGAAGGTCCGGGCTTCTGGCTTCACCCCCTGCAGCCAGAGTAAGCACATGAACATATGAGGGACATGGCAGGGTATCAGGATGTCTGTCGCAGGCACCAGGCCTGTTTCCTGTATGATGAACTTCTGCATGTCATTGATTAGCTCCAAACCCTTGACAGCTGCAAAGAACCCAAAGGCGCTCTGCCTGGCAATCATCCAAACAGGGGCCCGAAGGCATGCTTGCAAGATATGCAGCCCACCTGCTGTTTACTGATATCCAGGATTCCAATAGCATCCTGCCAGCGCCCTGCATATGGCATCGGCGAGCATGTTGAAGGTCACTATGGTTGCCTGGAGACCATCATCCTGCCACATGGCAAACCGCAGTCACCGCATGCAGACCGCATCAGTAGCAAAAAATCCAACCTCAGAGTTCAGTGCGATGACAGCTCCGCAACCGCCTCATGCATGTGCTTCCTGTGCTCATGCTCGTCATGCGTACGATGATCCAACAGACTATACTCTTCATCATTTCTTCATCATTTCCATCAGGAACTGCCCAACTTGACAGTGTCCAGGGCACAGACCTGTTGAGAAACAGGGCCTTTCCTTGGAAGGTAGCAGGAGGAAGTCAGAGGGAGGGAGACTGGTGTTGTACCTGCAGCTTCTGGAAGACGTTGAGGGCCAAGTTGAGGTCATTGTCATTGATGCAGATGTTCATGAGGCAGGAGTAGGTGTGCCTGTTGCAGTTGATGCCTCGCTGCCGCATCTTCCACAGCAGCTCCACTGCAAAGTCCATCTTGCGCCAGCCCCCACACAGAGAGTTAGCTACATAAGGCAGAAAGGCTGATCATTTATGCCGCAGTCAACAGACATGAAAGCTGGGCCTTGGGGATATAGGCTGAGGCAACACAAATTGCTAGGCACACACCCCACTTCTGGTATACAAACCCCGCATCACCATCCCAGGCAAGCACGGCATATCTGGTGCTTGCATTGAACAAGGCCCGCTTAAGTGCATCCGGCACAGGAGCATGCAAAGGCACTGCAACCTGCAGAATACCCGGTAGAAGCCCCGTCGATTATGACGCCAAAGTAGGTGTCCTGGCCTAGGAAAATCCTCACAGGCATGAACGCCTTGTCAGCAGATTCACTGACCTGCAAAGCGTTGAGTGGCCGCTCTAACTCTGGGCTACCGTGCTTGAACGACAGGCTTGGCGGGCGATGCGCTATCGTTGCCATGCATCCCTCTTCGGTCAACGCCGCCCTTGATGGGCCCATACAGGTCTTTTGGGAAGTTCTGATGCCCGTCTCGTATTCTTTGGGCACACATTCAAAGTTACAGCAGGGCGCGTTGAGCTAGACAGGGCAAGTACTTTCCGCATCCCTAGGCCAAGACTCGTTTCGTCGGTCAGGATACTTTCTATTGTCTACTGCTACTGTTGGCGAAAGCTATAACAGCATTGTGGACTGTCAGTGAATATACAATAGCACCTTATGTCAGCTTCGTCACGCTGGGCAGCGGTGCTGACATCACCAGCTTGCCCAAACGTTGCCCCATCTGACCATCCCCTCTTGCCCCACTGGCTCCCATTCAGGTAACAGCAAATATCTTGCCAGTATCCCCCATCGCCTTGCCGGAAGTCTTGCCGCAAGCCATCCCGACCAGCATAGTCCGCGATGCCCCAAGTCGGTCACCCATATTTGCCCCACCGTCTTGCCCCAAGCGACCCTGTTCTACCACGTCGCAAGCACCTCAGTGATTCCCTTATCATTCACGGCTGTATGTACCAAATCAATCCCCATCCTCCGCCCAAAAGCCTGCCCCAAGCCGTCCCGAGCGGGGCACCATTACGATCCCCCGAATGCCTCCCCGTCGATCCCGTCTCTCAGGCCGTCGGTGACCGGTTGGGGCCTCGCCGGATCCGCTGGTGACTTTTCTCGTTCTCAGAGTGACAGCCACTGCTCATCATGGTATGGCCTTACAGAGTGGTGTACTACACGCTAGAAGTTGCGAGGCAGTGCTCCAAGGCACAATGGGCATGTTCCATATTCGAAAGTCACCATCCTGTAAGATACCTGTAGTATATGTGAGGTTTTGAGGTGACCACTGCCCGTGGCACAGTGAACATGAGCATGTGTACTTGCGCAAACATGCCAGAGTTCGTCAAGGCCCAGCTATTCTGGACCTGTTCTGCCTTCTGTATTGCACAGGACTATGCGGGCTTCATGGCTGTAAAGCTTGCAAAGGGCCATCACAGGCAGCCTGGCAATTTCTCTGTGTCCCAAAAACAGGGCAAGTGCATCGCATGCTACAACCTCACTCCCCTAGCTCCGGCCAGGCAGGTCCATCCGCTGCCCTGCAGAAGAGCTTACAGAGGTCAATGCAGCGCACTGCAAGGTCTGTCTAGACACTCCACAAATGTCAAAGCCCTTCAAGACCACAATTGGCCCTTAAATTGGTGACATTGCAAGAGGGGCACTCATTGATTCATACACACAATGCAGCCTACATACTTACCAGCAGAGATGGAGCCCCAACCAATGAGGCGCCAATGCTTCTCGACTCTCCGGGACAGGGCAATCTTCTCTTTCACTTTGGTGCAGACGGGTGACGTCAGCTGCAGCTTTGCCAGATCCCCTTTCACCTGTCAGACGCAGCACCCACAACACATCACTGCAGGCTTCCTTAGACCCCTCAAGATATAATCTTAGAAAAGCAGAGGAAAGGCCCCTTTTCAATGATCATAACTGTGGTCCACAGGTGTGACGCGACAAGTGGCCTTGCCAGGAGACCTACCGCAACAACACGGGCGCCTGTGCACATGGACCCAATGTTGAGCATGAGCACCTCGTTCTTCGTCAGCTTTGTCACTTTGCCCTGCTTCTCCCCGCCCTGCACATTGCATGGAGGGTTCGACGCTGCGGTGTGGTCAGGGTGGACGTGGAGAAGAACTTCATACCCCACTCACGTCAAGACAGTGGGACATCTGCGTCAGCTGTCCTAAAGGTCAGGCTGTGGACAGTCCAGTGAATTGGGCCTACCAATGTGCGGACTCCCAGCAGTCGCCTGAGCAGGAAGAAATTGATCTCCAGCTCTGTGAAGACGTCTGGCAGCGCACCCACCTCGCCCAGGACCTGGCCCACCAGCCTGTCTGCCCTTGTCAGCGTCGGGTCCACCTGCAGCAATAAGCCCACACACCATGCTCAGCTCTGTTGTGTGCAGCAGTAGGGGCTTCATGAGCAGGAACAGGAGCAGACCGGGAAGATCTGTATGACGTTCCACAACAAACTGCGCTCGCAAGCAGAACAGTCTGTCTGATGGATGTACTGCCAAGGCAAAGGGGGCTTACTGTTGTGCCCACGCCAATAAGGCCTCCGGGGACTGCGTACTGCAGATCATTCTGCTCGGCCAGGAGGGTGACGATGCGGGAGTAGATGGGCACGCATTTGGCCTTGCCCTCTGAGTCCCTGCTGACAATGCCCGGCCGCACCTCAATCTCCTGCCCCTTCCTCAGCACTCCCTGCATCACGCCATGCCTCCCAATGTCACATCGATGCTCAAGAGCGTTCCGCAAGGCCTCTTGATGTGCTGAGCTTACTTTACTTATGAACAAGCACCAGAATCCCTGTGGCGTAAGAGGCAAGGTGCCCCTGATGGGCCGAATGGCACCATCAGGTGTGATGGCACTATCAGGTGTCTGAAACTGCCAGGGTCCCAACCAACAAGTGGGCAGCCACAACTGAAGTGACCAGGGCTCACCTGCAGAATGGAGCCTCCAGCAACGCCACCACGGAGCTCCTCAACCTCTGAGCCGGGCTTGTTGACATCGAAGGATCGGATGACAATCATCTGCGGCGGAGAGGTGAAGTCCCTGACAGGCACCGGGATGCGCTTCACAATGTACTCGCACACCGCGTCCACATTGTACTTCAGCTGGGCGGAGATGGGCACCACGGGGGCGCTCTCTGCAATGGTCCCCCTGATGAACTCCTGGATGGCATCGTTCTGGTTCTGCGCTGCGCTCTCACTGCACCAAAACACAGTTCATCAGCTGCTATTCTTACTGCACAGGGGCATGTGTGATGAGATTAGGCCGCTATCAGCCTGCTCATCCACGAAGCAAAAGCCTGATGACAGGGAGGTTGCAAGGCTGAGAGCACTCCTGAGAGCGCCGCATGAGGTGTGCTGTGTTGCTCGGGAGGCATCACCTGATCAGATCTATCTTATTTTGCAGGATGATGATGTGCTCCAAGCGCATAATCTCCACTGCAGCCAGATGCTCACTGGTCTGCGGCTGCGGGCACGTCTCGTTTGCAGCGATCAGCAGCAGCGCGCCATCCATCACAGCGGCTCCATTGAGCATGGTAGCCATGAGAATGTCATGCCCTGCACATGCACCCAACATATACACCAGCGGCACAGTATGCGACCCTGTTCTTGGCACACTTGTATGGCACTGATGTGGTGAATCTACAGTGGCCTGGCTCTGACAATGTACTCTGAAGCGCGCATGCACTGCTGCACTGCGTGATACCCAACTATCAGAAGAAGAGACAGATGGTGGGCACTCGGGTTTACAGCAAAGGCACGCAGTGAGCCCTACCTGGGCAATCGACAAAGGAGACATGCCGGACCAGCTCCATCTCTGTGTGCTCATACCCAGAGGTGTCACAAGCAGGCGTGTCCTCCTTGCTGCTGCCATATGCCTTGTAGCAAGCCGGCCTGCAGTGCCAGAATCGCTCAACATTTGTGCCGACAAACTCCTACAACACACCTCCCGCAATCACAACACCAAAGGGGCAGTGCAAGCACGGCATGGTAAGTGGTGTACCGTGGCACACGGGGGTCCTTGGCCTTGTAGATCTTGGCATTCGCATAGCCCAGCTTGATGGTGATATTGCGCTCAAGCTCATTCTTGAAACGGACGGTCTGGACGCCACTGATGGCTTTCACCACCGTTGACTTTCCATGCGCCACATGCCCAATGGTGCCTGCACAGATGAGGCACTGAGTACTGCATGCAGGTCACTGAATGTGCTGGTGTTGTCTTGGAGATTGCTTCCATGGGACTGCAGGGAAACTCTCATGTCTTTTGATCGCACTGTCCATGAGAAAGCTTAGAATATGTAGCTTGAGGACAACCGACAGATCCTAAGGTTGGAGATTTACCTATGTTGATGGTGGCCTGTCTAGATATGACCTCTGGGGAGAGAGGTGTCAGCTCAGACGGCTTAAGCTTTGACAGATCCTGCCCAACACACGTAAGGAGCCTTAGTGGGCTGATTCAAATCGCTTACCACCTTACTACGTTATCAACAATATCCCTTCGGAACATGTCAGCTTGCTAGGCACTCGCCAAGAACATGCACGAATGTCCCGACAACACTGGCCGTTGCTGCCAGTCTTGGAGGCTCATCCAGGCCGGGTTGTGTTTGGTGCCGCGTTACATGTAGGGTCGAACCATCAGACACGAGCAGGGTGACAGGCCAGATCACCTGGACTGCCAGCCCCTTCTTCGACATGATTGCTGTCTTATTTGCTGCTTGTGATGAGGTATGCGTGTATCACGGCAACTTCGAAGTGTCAATCTGCTTGGTGAGATAGCACTACTCTGTGTGGCTGGGAAGGTGCTCGGTGATATACTTGATGACTGTTGTAAGTCGGCTACGCCTGCATAAACTGCTGAATGCGATGCGTCCATTACAGCGACTCCATGATAGCTTTTTTCACTGCAATCTATCTCCTTCTCTCCTTGATTGGCAAAGCAAAGCTGAAGGTTGGGCGGCTCGCATTTGGGAAATGGTGCCAGCACGCATGGAACGCCATTGGTGCCGTGCACCTGCATTTGCAAGGCCCAGCCTGGACCGACTGCTGGTGGCTGCCAGTCCAGCTTCCATCATGCGGAACACATTCATAGGACAACGCAGACACGCTAGCAGCTGTGCAGGGGCAGGTGAGCCCATTAGTGGGCCAAGGCACATACATGTCTGCACTTTCACACTCTCTTGGCCCTATGCATGCATGTGAGCCCAAATGCAGCTGAGGCAGTCTGCATCCAATGATGATCATTTAGCTGTCTGCCTAAACAAACAATGGCTGCTGTGCAATAACCCCAGCATCCCATACATGTGCATTCAGAGACCCTGATCAGACCCTCATCATGATGTAGCAGATGCAGCACTCCTGCATCTAATTCACGTATAGGCGATGCAGCCCAATGGTTTTCTCAGGTTGAGAAAACAACTCACATGATAGCCTGTGCATGTAACAGCAGTCTGCAATGCTTGTCTACTGTAATCTGTAGTCTGGCAGTCACAGCTGGTCAGCATTGCGGATAGAAAAGTCTTCGTTCTCTCTGTCTGGGCTCCCTACAGTGCAGCATACACTGCTAGCTGTGTGCGGCCATATTTTCTGTCTCTCACCAGCGGCAGCATACCGAGCTGGTCCGGGACGACCTTCTTGGCGCTTTGCGGGTACTCCACAAAGACCACAGAGCGCTGGTGCAGCAGCGGCGAGCCCTCCAGCAGCTCAAAGAGCTCCTCATATGATACCTCCATGTAAGGAGGGCAGACACTGCACATCATTGCACACACGTCATGCCTCCTGTATATCCAACCCTCCTGTGTCAGGTGATCTTCTAGGTTATCAGTGATTGGGTGCTGCCAACACTGAATCTGCGTGCCAGAAACTGTGAGGATGTATGGCCTTGCCTGATGTAGTCATAGGGCGTTCTGACCAGGTCTGGAAATTCCCGAGCTCTCTTCAAGAAGAGCTCTGCTTTACCTGTAAGGAACATTTAACACCTTCACATAAGATTGTACCTTTGCCCCAATGACTATACATGCAACAACACACACCAAAGGAGCTCCCAGGAGGTTGTTGCATTTAGGAGTGACTCACACCTGTGTGAATCATGGTAGACCCATTGCCGCTGCATGACTCAATGTTAGGCCCAAGCACGCTCTGAACAACCCAGCTGTCCAGCTCTATGAACTGGCAGTGTGTGGCCCCTCGCGACAGGGCCTCCAGGCCAATAGAGCCTGTCCCGGCAAAGAGGTCCAGCCATCGTGTGCCTTCCAGGAAGGCTGGATCGCCTCCTTCAAATGCTTGCAGCATGTCGAACAGCGCTTTCCTCACCTGGCACAGGAGAATTGCACTGACTGGTTGCTCATCCCATTGCATTCGAGCCCTGCTAATCACTGCAGTCATGATACTTGTCAATCTTGCCATCGCTCGGCTTCAGATGTGAGAAACACTGTGCTGCGGTGCAAGAGTCTGATCATGCGCAGGCATGGGGGACACAGCTGAGCAGGATCTTGGTAACTAGGGCCAGGAATGGTGGTGCCATGCTGCAGTTGTGCAAGGAGGCCATTGCAGGCACAATGCTGGCATGTAAGCACCTTCTCCATCATTGGCCGTGTGGTCTCCCCTCTGCCGGACAGAATCCGCTTGCCAGCTTGCGTGCCGCCCATAATGCGCAGCCGCCTGTGCAGCTTTCTTTCCGCATCTGTCCGACGCCGTGCATTCACCTGCAGGCTGCTATCAATGAGATTTTGCTGCAGAATGTGGGGGTGGGATAGCATGGGAGCTGGGACACATTGGGCAGATCTTAGAGTGGAAACAATTGTGGGCAATGTACTGGTGCATCTCATAGCCGGCAGACGACTCTCACATGCATGCATGTATCCTTCACCTTTCCTGAGCTTTAAGATTGACAGCATGGAGATGTTGCCCAGGCTCCCTGGTGATAATGCAGCATCATGGGTAGAAGTGTAGGCCTTGCCTTGACAGCTGCGTTGACCTCCTTCGCATCTGCCTCCATAGATTCGAGAGCCTTCAGTCTGTGGCGTGGCAGGGATCTGAGGAGCGTCCTGGCGGCCATCCCCAGCTCTTCCTCCTCATCCTCAGAATCCCACTCCTGTACATGATCCAACGGAATTGGAAGCTGCTGGCGTTGATGTGGCCCTCAAGCCTTCGCTCTTCACCAAACATTGGGCCCGAGCGACAGGCACAGGTGCTGGTTGGAGCTGAACGGGTGCCTGCCCAGGCAGGAGCACTTGCAAGCAGGATCTGCCATGAAGCTGAAGAAGCCAGCAGGCATGAGCTGCATTGGGCAAGAGCCTGCCTCATCACCAATCTGCATTATGTCGTCATCTTCGCCCAACGCCTCTACCGACCACCCACTCTCCAGACTGAAGACATCTTCCACCGTCACTTCATCTCGACCATAGTTGTCTTCCGAGGCGTCCTCATCCCTTTGTCGCTTGCGTGTGGATGTGTGTTTCTTGGCCTGCTCTGGGAACAATTCGGAGAGCTGCTCCTTCAATTCATCCCCTGATGAGCGTCTTGCTGCAAGAATGTTTAGCTTGGTCAGGGGAAATCTCCTTCGCGGTTTCACCGTGGTGTCATCAAGATCGGCTGGAGATCTGTAGAAGGTGAAAGCTTGCCTTCTATGGGACGAAGTCGTACAGACGGCCGCTGTTTGTCGAAGGCGCCTGGCCAGCGCGCAGGACATGCAAAACCAATATGCAGTTGTGCAGTATGGTGGAAATGTGCCCCTGGGGCGCTCATCGTTCTGACAGCCTTTCACTGCATGGACTGACAGGCCTGGCCGCAGTTTTTCCCTGCCGTTCAGTGAGAGGTGCACAACGACAGATTCGGACAGAGGGTGAGGAGGCCTTCTGTTGAGTTGTAGAGGTGCAGTGGTGCATCCCAACATTCCCTTGATGGGTACGTGCCCTGGACGGAAGGGAGGTGTTACGCCTGGGCAGCTTGGGCCCTGGGCAGACGGCAGATGGCCCACGTAGCCGTGCTTTGCCGTGTCATCAACTTTCAGCTCTAGCTGAGGTAGTGCTGCTGGCTGCATCCTCCCGCATGCTTATTTGCTCTGCCACCAGATTTGCTTCCGGGACTTTCAAGGTCCTCGCCCTGCCAACCTCTCTGAGTGTGACAAGTGAAAGCCAACCTTGGTGAGCTTTGCCCACTCCGCGCAGGACAAGCCTCTGAAAGCTGCACGGCTGCTGGTACATGGTCGAAGCGCATTCTGCCAGCTGGTGAGCACAAGCGTTTAGTGAAGGTGCTAGAAACGCTACAGTCACTTCTCAGGAGGTTCAAGTAGCCCTAGCTTGACTGCTGACCACCGCAGCTATGGGCGGTCAGCAGAGCAGAGAGGCATCAGCGTCTCAAAGCGCAGCGTCAGAGACTCCGTCAGCTTGTCCACTGCCGGAGAGCGCCCGCAGCAAGGCTGTTTACAATGTGTACAATCAGAAGATCGATGGTTCCGCCTGCCCGAAGATGGTGAGTCCTACATTAGTACACTTGTAAGCTGAAACCTAGTATCATGAGCTCGGAGTCGAGTGGAGAATTATGGCTTTTGACCAAGGCTTAGGCCTCAGTGCTCATGCTGTGACTGCCGCCCCACAGGACCCTAGAAATAACATGCCCATTGAGCCCAATCAGCAGCCATTCCCGGGTCAACGGAAGTACATCTCAGTCAGCAGACAAGAATCCACAATCCCGAAGGGTGGTACGGAGTCCACCTGGGTGTACCCATCGCCACAGATGTTTTACAATGGTGTGTCTCCTGCTCCACACTGTCTGCAAAGTATGCTGTGGAGGTCATTGGTGACTGTCAAACTAGCCAGTGCTGGAATTAAAGTCTCACATCATGCCATTCTCTGCATGCAGCCCTGAAGAGGAAGGGGAAGGGAGACGATGTCACAGAGGATGACATGGGGTCTGTGGTGCATGCTCATAACAGTAAGTCGCTTGCCTGGAGTTGTATTGCACATGTGCAAGATGTGCATGCAAAATACATGGAGTTGTGGCGTGGTGTGCTGGGCGGGCTCAGTCAATTTTCTGGATATGTCTTGCACCGAGGCAAATATGTCATATGAGACAATCTGCCTGTGCTGCGCCTCTGCATCGTGTGGTACTGCTCTTGCAGCTCTATCTTATGCTGCAAGATCACAAAGGAACCCCGCTTTATGTTGCAGCAATGAACGAGGCGACGTGGCAGCATGTGATGGCATGGGAAGCATTGCATGCTGGGGAGTGCGCCAAGCCGCAGCTGCTGCGGTTCACCGGGCGGCCAGACGAGCTGAGGTATGGGAGCCCGTCCTGACAGTACAAGCACATCTCAAGGCCTAGCCCTGAGTCCCCAGTATGCATCAGCGATCTGCGCATGTATGTACCCCATATCTGCAGGTTGATGCTAAGGACAAGATGCTAGCCAGTGGCGGTGCATGAGATACATGAGAGCAACACTCCTTTCTGCGCAGTCCCCTGGCGCGCTTGAGCAGCTGGTTTGGAGGGCAGCTACCATTTGACAGGCATGACTGGTGGGTGGATCGCTGCGGCCAGGAAGTGCGCTATGTCATTGACTTCTACTTCCATGAACATGCAGCAGGAACCCCTGAGGTGCGCTTGCTTGGGCCACTCTGCACTGCCTTATGCCTGGCTCCCTTGCAGCGTCTGCTTTGTGTCTGTACAGCATGGGCATCGGGGTGTCCTCCTCTGTGGTACCACACAACAGGATGGAGGAAGGCAAGGGACGCATGGCATCTTATCTGATTCTGTGACCTTGCAGGCATTCACCTTGCGGGTGCGGCCAGCCATTGACAATGTGGAGTCCTTGGTGGACCGGACGAAAATGTCCATCTACAAGACCTTTGCTCGGCTAGGCCTGCCATGCCCTGTCACTGGCACTGCAGGCCATGTTGGGAGAAGTGCTATGCAGGCTGAGCAGCAGTAGCAGCCTACACTAGGAGTGCTGGTCAGCTGGAGTGTTGGCATCTGAGTGGAGCCTCTGAGTGGAGCCTATTAATATAGTGACTGAGTCGCTTGGCTCCATGCGTGTGTCAGGGCAGAATCAAAAGTTGCAACAGTGATACCAGCAGGTCTGAGTGTTCAGCAGGTCTCAGGACTGCATAGCTCCAACAGGGATAGAGGATTCTTAAGGAGTCTCTGTGATGCGCATTGATCAGTGTCAGGTCGCCAAGCCAGGTCACTCTTGAGCTCCTGATCTGGCTGGGTCCTCTACACAAACCCACTCTTCAGTAACGTCTCACCACAAACGTAATTGCCGCGCACAGTATGAGAGTGGATATACTTGACGATCACCACGACACGGTTATATCAGGAAGATGGTAGCTGTGTGATTAGTGTTTCAGATCACCTCGCGGTCATATATATTTAGACATATAATGGGAACCGATTATACTGCACGCAAGCTAGCCAAGAAGCAGTGGAAAAAGGCGGGCGGCTCTTCACAGGCAGATGGGAAGATCAGGAAGCGCAAGCCAGGCGCAAAAAGACGGCTCTGCCAGGTTGCTTGCCGCCGCTCATGTATACAAGCCTGGTGGTTCAAAATGTCACTGTGATACAATTGAATCACTTTGGAACCTCTGACACTGCAGGGGATGTGCTACTCTGAGCCTGTGCTGACGGGGGAGGACAAAGCCTGGAGCGATGGACCTTCAGACCATTATGACTCTGACGTTGAGCTTGCACAGAAAACTCCTCAGAAACCTCTTGTGAGTGTCATAGACCTCTCTCTTGCCATCTTGTTGGTTCCGTGTTCAACAGATAGCATGCCATGACTCTTCACCTTGACTGCGTGTGGTCAGCTCATTGTGGTCAGCTCATAGTGGAAGGCTCCTGCTGTGTAGGTATCTGCTTCAGCAGAGGATATAGGGGCTGCTGTCAGGCCAGCCAAGCGTGTGCGCATGTCTACATCTGTGGGTGTTGGAATCTCAGAGTCAACTCAGGCCCCCGCAAGCGCTCAGCAACTGCATGTGGACCACAGTGAAATAAGTGCTGCGAAGCAAAGTAGCAAGGCGTCAGCAGCACTTGCGAGCTTCCCGGCTGAGGTGCAGAGGGTCATGCAAGCAGAAGGTCATGCGGAGCCAACTCCTGTACAACAAAGGCAGGCTCCTGCCGTCACAGTTTTCATTTTCTTGTTGTCCTCTGCACGGATTTCTTTAAATTGTCTAGAGTCTGTGTGAGCCTTACAAGGACCTGTATGGTCACACTCCGCATCCTGACAAGCTTTGTGTACACAGAACAGCAGTTTTGACGCACACAACAGCTGAGCTGCGACATGTTGCAGGTGTTGGCCTCCAATCCTCGCTGGCAAGGATGTGCAAGCTGTGGCCCAACCTGGCAGCGGGAAGACCTTTGGATACCTGCTGCCGGCTTTGCCAAAGCTCATATCTGCAAAGAAGAGCTCACAGGCTCGCACAGTGCTCATTCTGGTGCCGACACGGTGAGCCTTATACCTGCCCCTGAGAGCTCATGAGAGTGTTGCAACATGTGATAGCGCATGTGATAGCGCCACCGCAACTTGGGAAGCATCGATCACACGCAGCAGTCATTTTCATCATGTTAGCTTCTGTGTAGGCTGTGGCAGTGTCGAATACAAAGCTGTGGCAGTGCTGAAACTAAGCTGTGGCAGTGCCAAAACTAAGCTGAACGGCGCCCAACAGTGGTGTTCTGGCATACAATTCGTCGACCCAACTCAGAGGTTCAGGAAACTGAGGTTTGCAAGATTATACAGGGAGCTTGCTCAGCAGGTTGCAGACAGCTGCTCGTCTCTGCGCAAGCTGTACAAGCTAAGAGTGGCATGCATTGTGGGAGGCAGCGATAGGGCAGCCCAGGCGCAGAGCCTGGCAGGGAAGCCGGACATCATTGTAGCCACCCCTGGCCGCCTGATTGACCTCGCAGATTCTGCTGATAGCGCCCTCAGTGAGTCTCCTGTCTGCCTGTCGTTGTGCCATCATAATTAGGCGCCTTTCGCACCCATGCGGTGTACAGCACCAGATGATTCCTGTGCCCAGGCAGGATATATCTTGTGAAAGTGACACTGTGCGGCCGATGATTATAGCAAAAAACCAACAGCTTTCACAGTTTCTGATTCACTGATGAGAAGGTATCTATGAGGCTGCACTACTCTGTTACTTCATACATTTGCACCATATTAGTAGCAGCATCAAGTGCAGGTACAGGCTCCAAGCTGGGAGGGTCAGTAGGATATTCTGAATTATGCAGGTAGTGTGGGCTATCTTGTCCTGGATGAGGCAGACAAGATGCTGTCACTGGGCTTTAAGACGCAGCTTGATCAGATCTGGACCAGCATAGTAGGCACTCAGAAGGGTACTTCAAGTGATGCACCCAGTCAGAGGCCGCAGGTGACATTCTATTAAGCACTCCCTAAGGGTCTCTGGCAGCAAGGGTGTTCAGATCAGCAGTCAGCACAAATTGCATGCACAATTTGCTTGAGGTGCAACAGGTCTGGATCAAGATTGCAATGCAGTACAGTCCGACAGGCCAGATTCTCCTGTGCTGGTCCTGCAAGAATAATTGCTGCAAGAGAAATGCAATATGCCTGTACTGACTCTGCGCGCCGCAACTACAGCGTCAGAGAAATTTTGGCATCGACAGACCCAGCTGAAGTATCACGCATTCAGCGCTTGACAGCGTTGCCTGTGCCTTAGCCTCTAATGCTGATGCTCGCAGGTCCTGCTCTTCACTGCGACGATGCCTGCTGAGGTCGCCACGGCTGCTGCACAGTGGCAGCGGGACCCTGTCTGTATAAACATGCATCAGGCTGAAGCCCCGCCTGCCTCCAATGTTACTCAGGTGCACTATTCTTGGGGCTCTCCTGCTCTTTGGAACACCCGAGCGCTCTGCTGTCTATTAATTCAGCGCCTCCATAGCAACACCTGTGCAAATGTTGTAGTGACAAAGTGTACATTGCCCTCCACAGGGCAATGATGGCGTACAAAAGAGCCAGAGCTGAGCCAGTTGCCATGAAGATTCCGAGCTGACTCAGTGCTGCTGTGCAGGTGGTGCAGGTCTGTGCAGAGCATAAGAAGCCCAGAAAACTGCAAAAGCACCTGGAGCAAGTTAAGGTATGACAGCTTGCACTGCTGACGCATTGTTATTGTACATGTGAACTTTAGTCTGCCTGTCCAACCCTCTATGGCATGTGACTGTGTACTCCTTGTCCCGCCAGGTTGACCCTGGGCATTACCTAGAGCTATAGCTCAGGCTGATGTGCAGGCAAAGTCAGAGCAGGGCAGGAGCAAGCCACGCATTCTGGTCTTCTGCAATAAGGTCAAGACAGTGCGCTTTGTGCACACCCTCTGTGTGGAAGCTGGCGTCAAGGCAGCCATGCTGCATGGAGAACGCTCCCAACCGGAAAGAGAGGTGTGCTTGCCGCTCTCTGCCATTTCTCTAGGTCTTTCTAGGGGAGAGACTAATGTGCAAACGCTGCATAATTTGACAAGTGCAGGCAGACGCACTGCTAAGACAGGTCATCAAGGCTGTCAAAATTTCACATGATGCGCCATGGATGACATTGCGCAGTGCGCTGTGCTGTAAGGGATGGCCTGAGCATCATGCATGCATGCGTGCAGGCAGCCCTGCAAGCCTTCAAGAATGGCACGGCACAGATTCTGGTAGCAACTGACGTTGCTGGAAGAGGCCTACACATCAAAAACCTGCCATACATCGTCAACTATGACTTCCCTTCCCGCATGGAGGCCTACATCCACAGAGTGGGGCGCACGGGCCGCCTCGCCTCCAGCGGCCATGCCTTCAGCTTCTTCACGCGCAACCTGGCGCCCCTCGCCAGGCCCCTGCTGAACCACCTCCTGGTATGTGTTCTTTACTACTTGTGTAAAGTACTCTCTCAGCTGACAGTATCTGGGCGGCCAGCATTGAACATCTGCTGCATGAAGTGAGGCGCTTCAACTGCTGCTATCTTCTCGTACATGCCCAGAAGATAGCATGTTGCTGTGCAGGATCATGACCAGAGTGTGGACCCAAACCTGGTCAAGCTGGCTGATGCTTTTGACATTGCCAACGCCAAGCTCAAAGAGGCATCAGAGGGTGCAGCGGGTGCCAGCAGCCCTGCAGAGCCCGCTGCGGACCCAGGTAATACTGTCCAAAAATCCAATTTTGACCCTCACTTGTGAGCCTGGTCGTGTCCTGCTTTGGGAGGTGCAGCAACAGCAGAGGGCTTTGCGTAGCCTGCCCTGTGATGAGCATGTGGCAAACTCTGTGGGCTATTCTGGTGTGAAAATGGAAGGGACAAGGAAATACAAGGATTGACATGAAAATTGCATGCAGGCTCAAAAGGAGAAAAGGGCAAGGTGAAGGGCAGAAAGAAGAAGACTCAAAGTTCAGATGGCAGTAGCGCACAGAAGGTGTCAGTCTTGGATGCCACAGAGATTGCAGAGTCATCTCTTCCAGGCCTTTACAAGTCAAGTCTGCCTCACATTGATCCAGATGCACTCCGTGATTATGAAAGTGATAGCGACAGTGGCGGCATAGCGCCAGGTCCACTCAGTAAGCAGCAGATGCTAGGGCCACGAGCGGGTTTAGCAGAGGTTCCACAGGCATTTGGTGAGCAGACTGTCGTGAAGCAGAAGCAGAAGCCACTGCGCCAGGAGCCTTCTGGCCTGAAAGTGATGAGAGAGCCACCTGAAGCAGATAACAAGGGGCCAAGCATGAAGCGTGTGACCAGAAAGGCTTTGCCAGGCCGTCTGAGGAAGAAGCTGGCCAAAGAGGGTGTGCATGCTTCACAGACTCTGACTAGCTAAAGCTTTATTGTAGGCAGGAGTGCTGGACTTTGAACCAACGCTAGCAACAAAACATGCTTGTCAAGGGCAGCTCTTGATGTGGGATAAAATGAACAGCATCGATGCCAAGACTGGCGTGCTCTGAAGGCCATCCACGTCATCATCACACGCACATCAAGTTTCTTGTACCTCAGTAAACTCCGCTCAATGTTGCCCTTGAAGCCGGTAGTCCCTATAAGTGCGGAGCACAGAACCGATATCTATCATCGTGTCGCCATGCAGGCTCAGAAAGGGCTCCAGCCGTGCTATGTTTTGGGACAGCCATTCACAGTAAAGGCTAGCACTTCACGCTGCAGAGGTCTGACCAGATTGCAGCCACAGAGTGGAAAATCTGGAAGATCAACAGACTGCAGAATACGTTGCTCTGCGCAGCGCCAGTCGCCAGAGAGACTAGCTGCAGCGACCATATCTAGCAGCTTCACTCTTTGGTTGCTAAGCGAGCTTCCGGCTCTTGCGGAAAAGAAGGACTTTTCACAGGGCGGAGGATTTGCCAAAGAGAGCTACTATGTGACCTTGGGACTCTTCCTATTGTCGCTGCCGGGTACACTCTCCTTGCCGTTTCTGTCCTGCTGTGCGCTCGGCAGTGTCTCTGCAAGTCAGATGTCGACTTGACTCAGATCACCACAATTCATCAGAGCAAATGGATTGAACACTGCGACATACTCACTCAGGAAGTCGGTCTTCATTTTTCTTCTCCCTCTGAAACCTCTTTGGCTGTTTGCAGGACTGTGGTCACAGATAAAGAGAGCCCCCAAAGCAAAGAAGGTGCGGAAAACGTTCGAGGTTGCTGGACCAGCAAGGTCAGATGCCCTTCCTCTGGATGAGCGGGCGCGGCAGCTTTTTGCGTACTTCAAGCACTATAACTATGAGGTGATGGAGACTGGGGAGACCATCAGGTTTGCTGGGACGTATAAGGCAAGCAGGGGGCAGGCAGCAGCACTCATCTTTTACGTCTTCTGCGGTAGGCCTTTGCTGCACAGCCTGAGCAACCCCAGAAGATTGACGTCCTTTGCCACCAATAGGTATAAGTTTTGTGGGCAAGGCAAGTTGATCATCATGCTGCCCTGATGGCTGGACTGCCTTGTGCGCGGTCCAGCAGTGCTGAGTGTGCTTTGGTGGAGAGAGGCAGGCTGTAGAGCATCAGCAAGTTAGCCTCTTGAGAATTCCAGTGTGTGCCTACAGGTCTGGCGAGCACAGCGCTTGTGCTGAGCATTGCAGCGCCTTTTGGGGGGCAGAACTGGTACTGGCTGACGCTTCTCAGCCCACTGTCCGGCTTCTACTACTGGCAACGTGGCACGCGGCAAGAAGAAGTCCAGGTGAGGAGACAAATGCCAGCGCAAATTGAAGATTCTGGCACAGCGGCCTGTCCTTAAGTCTGTACGCATGAAGGACGCTGGGGGTAATGTCCTTGGTGAATCAAGTGACAGATGACTCCTCACAGTGGCTTAGTTGTCCTCTACATGTGCAGGTGAAGATGGTGACAGCTGATGATGACTCAGTTACAGACATCCTTGTGGAAGGCCCAGAAGAGGAGGTCATGCGGCTCAGAAAGGAGTTCAATCTCATGGAGAAGGGCAAGGAGCTTGTCAAGGGGCTACTGGAGCAATGAAGAAGCTTGATGGGTCACCTGGAAGTTTGCCATTGACATGTGCTCTGTGAGAGGCTGAAACATATAAGGATCATGGCAGATGTCCGTAAGTCTGGCTTGTGGACACATGCTCAGCGCGCACCCCAACAATGTCCTCTCAATGCTGCCTTTACATTCCCTTAGAAGACTTCTGGCGTTTACTCCTGATGCCAATAAGAGCAATATGCAGGATGCTGTCCTCTCATCTGTGTTGACTCACAATCAATCCTGAGTCAGAATTTCTACTCAATAGTAGCTGCCCTTGGAGATTTCCTCGTCCACTTCCTTCAGGAGCTTGGGGTCTGAGCTCAGCTCCTCATCGACAGTCTTTGTGTTGAGCTTCTCCTGCACAGATAGGCCAGCGCAGGCTCAGCGAGCACATCTTGGAGTATGGCAGATGTCCCTCAGCCCAAGGAATGCGGCATTAGACCTCTGCTTAATGGCGCAGCATGGTATATGTATGGTCAGCGCAGATGGCGGCATTTCTGAATATGGGCGCACAGCGGGCAAGGTCAAGCAAAGGCATGAGGGGTGACTCACAATCTCGACATCGATCTGCTTGATCTCGTCCTCAATCTCTTTCTGGCGCTTCTGAGAGAAGGCCTCCAGCTCAGTGGCAGACTTCAGCAGGGGGTCAAAGTCGGTGTCCACCTTCTTCACATGCTCCGTCACATCAAACTTGGGGATCTTCAGCTCTGCAGGCCAGAGCCAGAACTCAGCAAAAGCAAAGTTGCACACTTGCACAGGGCAATGCCCGTGAAGAACAAGCTCCTTGCATGGCAGCGCCTTAGGCTGCCCAAATGAATGCAACACCAGCACATGATCAATGGCAACCTAGGTTGGAAGTCTCCAGCATCACACATGTGCAGGAGACAGGTCTGCCAGGTACAGAGGTCGCACTTGACATGGCGCTCTTGAAGCCATCCAGCACCACCGGCTCCACATCCTTGTACTCCTCCCACTTCACCTCCTGAGGCGCCTGCGTTGGCGGACTATCATTACAAGCAGCAGCCCATGCTTGTCACATTGCACGCAGCTGCAAGTGCTTTGACTGGCTGGCTGACATGTATGTGACAGAGACAGCAAAGCAGAGCAGTTTCACACCTGTGACTGAGACGTGAGCCGAGTTTTGATCTCAGCAAACTGTGACCGCAGGGTGGCAAGCTCCCTCTTCCCCTCATCAGAGGTGACTATGGCCCCAAAGGCCTCCCAGTCAGGCTCTTTCAGCTGTGTTGAGACTGCGGATTCAGCGAAGCATCTGCGTTGCAGTAGTGCACGAACCTGCACATATCAGACAAAAGCCTATAGCCCATCTGACGGACAGAGATCAGCTGCGATGTCAAGCAGTGCCCCTTTGCACTCTGTCATACCACAATCTGTCCATCCAGACTCTCAAAGGTCTTCCTAGCAACTTGTCAGACCACCCTGGCATAGGGGCTTGCCCTATCTGGTGTAAGCTCATTTCAGAATATCGACACACACGCACAAGGGCTCTGGAACGCACTGCCTGCGTCTGGCGAAGCATTGTGATGCGCAGCATGATGGGCGCAGCGGAAGGCCACCCCTCAAGGTGCAACTCCTGGCTGTACCCAGTAGCAGCCTCGTCCCTGTGCCCTTTCAATCGGCTCAGTTGTCTTATGCAACTATCGAATTGCCCCTGTTGCAGCGACAGACCCAGTTCCACCGACTATTGTGATATACTCGCCCTTTGCGATGCATGCAGAACTGCACTGGGTCCCCCCGCCAAAGTCTTCCTCATCCAGTACCCCCCGCTTTCATCAGCAGCAAGCTAATTGCAACTCGGCTTGACCACTTTTAATACCGGACCCTGGTAGGCACACGTACGCAGATTACACTCCAAATAATCACCAAGACGTCTTCGGTTGAGCTTAAGAAGAGTCTGAGTCTCTGTGTCGAGGTGAGCAATCGAGGTAGAGCGTCAAACCATCCGCAGGGCGTTGCCTGCTGCCAGGGGCCAGACAGTGCCGGTCTGAAGCAGGCCTAAGGACTTGCATAGATGTATTGTGCTGAATACATGGCAGTCCAAGAGTTCATATCGTGCATGTCGTCTCGAGCGAGTTTTTCTAGGATACTGACACCAGTACGAGGAGACACTGTGTCGCAGACTTTGGCCCATCAATGTACACATTAAATAGGACTCCGCTGGAGCGCAAGTCTACATGGAGCTGGAAGCTACCCTTCTCCAAGACACCAGGGACTACAAGGGCTCTGCAAGGTGAAGTGCTCTCGCTGTGCTTGCGGCAACGTTTGTGGCCCTGCCTGGCCAACGCTTGTCTGCCCAGCTGGTCTGAAATCTAATGAGCAGAAGGCTCTGCTGTCTGCAGATGAGGTCATACACCACCAACGCCAGGAGATAGAATATATGAGAGATCAGCTGCACATCCAGGTGACACCTTCAGACTCTCTTTACATAGCTGCGCATCGGGAAAGTCAAAGTAAGTCTGCATGTTGCATAGCAGCTTACAGGTCAGCATGTGGGACGCAGCACAGGATGAGGAGATGAGGGCGCTGCAGCGGGAGAATGGCGTGGCCGGGCAACGCACAACCGACCTGCGCGAGCGCCTCAACTTCCAAAGCTTCAAGTATGAGCTGCTTGTGGACATGGTGCGCACCCACCCTGTGGCCGGCAGATACACAAAGCCATGCCCTGCCATACCTTGTAGAGAGCCTGATTGAACATGCTGCAGTTCAGCCACTCTTGCAGCCCTGACATGAGACATGCACTCAAAGTTATTGGGCTCAAGATTTCATGAGCAAGGGGCAGCTTGCTAGAGCAAAACTGCTGTCATCAGGCAGCACGTGAGTCTTGCCAGTGTAGCCTGGGGTGACTCCGAGTCCTTACAACTGGCGTCAAGCTGCGCATGTCGCTGCAGTGGGCCATGCGGGTGCTGGACAATGAGGAGCTGGCGCAAAGCTCTTAAGAGCACCCACTTGAGGGAAGAATTCCGTCTTGGCAATGCCGCCGCCGCCGGATATTTATGTTCCACTGTGAACTTGTACGCGCACCATCGGCAATCTGCGTCAGACGCAAAGTGTAGTAGGCGCTGGCAGCTGCGGCCATATGGATATGGAAGTTTTGCATGCTTACCTGGACACTGACGCTCACACGAACTTGCCACTTCACTCACAAGCATAGGCATTGCGTTCCTGTCAAGACAGCCAGATGCCATTGTCTTGGCAACACCACTGTCACCACAGTCCTGGCCCAGAACACCGCCGCAGGTTGCAGAGTTCTATGGTAGGGTTTTTGTGACAGGGTTGACCAGTCAACGACCACTCCAACTCCTCATACTCATCCTAGATGCGGCAATAGCAGACACAGTTCATACACTGCTTCGATGCTATCCCTATGCAGTATTTGCCAGAAGGAATGCACGAGAGGGGATCCCTTCCTCCTCAAGCGCACCCAGATCAAGGCGAACAGAACACTTTAGAAGTAGATGCGTTGAGCAGGTAGGTGTCAAGCTGATAGATTGAATGTATATCAAGGAAGCTCCTGCACTGCACGGATTCATCCCCGTGACCTGTAAAGTCTCGATGACCTGAAACGCCTCTGGGTGCTCTATGTGCAGGATTCTGCATGCATTCCTATCATACAGCACTGACGCTTACCATGACATAGCACGGTGGGAGCGAAGTCTCTGTCAGATCCCAGAGAGGCACAGGTGGCGACAATACCCCAGCGTTGTGGCATTCTGACCCCAATACTAGGCGATACATTGCACTTGCGTGTATGCAAGGTTGTAATAAACATGCCTAATATGCTTAAAGTGCTGTGTGTCGTGCAGAGCTCTGCTCACGCACCTGCCAACAAAATACAAAGCTGCGCGGCAGGGCGCGGAAGCCAATGAGCGCTTCTTCAGGGTGCTTGTCAGGACTGCTCTCGAGCAGGCTCATCTGCCGTTGATACCAGAGGCTCTCCAGGAGACACAGCAGCTCCTGCTGGCCGATGTCCCTGTCTCTCCCCTGGATGTTGACAAGTGCCGGCACGTCCCGCCTATCAAAGTTATCACACATCGTGCTCCCTACACCTGTGTGGGTAGGTCTATTCATGTGGGTATACAACTCAGCACTCAATTGAAGTAGCAGTTCAGCAACTACCGGAGCTCCAAGACAAGCATTGAAGCCTGCTTGTGTGCAGATATGTGTTAAAGAACTTGGTCCGCGACTGGTCAGCTGATGGAGCAGCTGAGCGTGAGGAGTCCTATGGCAGGATCCTCGTCAAACTCTGCGACCACTATCAGGTACAGCTGCTGCTGCTCCCGCCTCCAATTGCGCTTAGACTATCACAAGCCAGCACCACAGCAGAGACTGACAGTACAAAGAGTTGTATCGCCACAGGGTTGTACCGACACCGCCACAGTGTATGCGCTCTCTCGCAAGCGGACGCTTGAAGTAAGCAGAGACAGCGAGGACTTACTCAGACTCATGGGGCTGCGCAGGATCGCTTGGGCGATGGGTTGGAGCTTCCAACAGTGCTGGTGCCAGGAGCGGGCTTGGGCAGGCTCTGCCATGACATTGCCAGCCTGGGCTTTGCATGCGAGGTGGGCACAACAACTTCTTGATCAGTGGCATGTTTTAAGCTAAGGTGTTGCCAACATCGTGCATTAATTCAGGAAAGCAACCTGTCTAAGCTGTGACAGCTGATCTGCCATAGCCAAACTTTTGGGGAGGACCATTGTAACTTGACAGTGCTCTGTGGTATGTTCAGGGAAACGAGTTCTCGTACTACATGCTGCTGACATCAGACTTCATCCTGAACGCATGCGAGCGTCCCGAGCAGTGGACAGTCTACCCCTACATCCACTCCAACTGCAATCACCTTACCGACGCGAATCAGCTGCGGCAGGTAAAGACAAATGGTGGCAAGGACTGGCACTTTCATACCTGCTTGAAGCACCGCTCCAGAGTCCAAATATATCACCAGCTCACCTCTGACTGGACGGGATGCAACACATCTCATACCATGATGGCAGCCTAGGCAGAGGGACATCAGTCATGACGCTGCAATGACACTCTCTGCTCACAACTTGCCTCCATGTAGGCACATATTCCGGATATACTGCCTGGGGCCAGCATAGGGGATAACGGGCGCATGCGCATGAGCGCGGGCGATTTTGTGGAAGTCTACAGCGCGCCCGGGCAGGCGCAGCGCTTTGACTGCGTGGTCACCTGCTTCTTCCTGGACACCGCGCACAACATCATTCAGTACCTTGAGATCGTAGCTTCCGTCCTCAAGGTGCGATCGTGTGAATCTGCCACTCCTATACTGTACATATGACTTATGGTCTCTCATTCCAGGGTCTGCCACGCCACACCTGTGTTTTGCGTACCTTCTTCGGCTTGTTATATGCTGAGAGCATCATTTTCATACCATATTGATGGCCTAGTTGCATCTATCTGTCACAGGCTTGACACCATCTTTATACACATATGACGGCCATGCGCACCTCATACATGTCTCGCATTGAGCAGGCAGACTTTAAACTTCAATTTCTGTGCAGCCCGGGGGGCTGTGGGTAAACCTGGGCCCGCTCTTGTATCACTGGGCAGATGCGCACACCTACCTGCATGGCGACGAGGTGTCCATAGAGCTGTGCCTGGAGGATGTAGAGAGGCTGGCAGCAAGCTGTGGCCTAGCTATGCTGAGCAAGGAGCTGGTGCCTGCGTGCTTCAACCAGGATCCCAGGCACGTTGCAAGATCTCTCCAGGCTGTTGACCCAACTTCTGAGGGACATATGTGCAGCTGCTTGAGCTAGCCTTCATAGTCGGCATGTGGTGAAGGGACTAGGACCATGCACTGCCAGGTTCTTGCCTGAGTATTGCTGCTATGCTTAACTTAATAGTCCAGAGGAGCTGCATTGTCAGTGAGGCTGCCATGCATGATGCATGCGGTGTGCATGGAGTTGTGGCTGCAGCAGGGCAGCGACAAGCAAATGAGATGCACATACGGAGGCATGTGATTTTGCAGGAGCATGCTACAAACCCACTATAAGTGCGCCTTGTGGGTACTTCAAAAGGAGACCTGAGCACGAGACAACGACACATGTTGGATGCCTGCCTGACCTAACAGCTTCGCAGACAAACCTGCTGTGTATAAGCAGCTGCAGCAGCACTGACAGCTGTAAAGAAATGAGCGCATTACGCCATGGGGTCTTATGGAGCTGCAGCCTGGGAAGCTTAGGTCTGCTTTCGAGATGTTTGCATATGTGTCTTGTAAATGGTCACACACTGAGAAAGACTTCCATGGCCACATCTTCAGGATAGCTCTTACAGAAAGCAAAAGCAATGGCTGTGAACTTGAAGTATCGAAGGCTGAACAAGCTGCAGGTGTCGGCAATGTTGTGTAATTACACTCCATGCCAACACAGCTGCTAACTCTGACCCGCGCCTCTGTCCCTCCCTGTTTAAAAAGCTAAAACATATGAAAGGGATGAAAGGCAACACAACAAAGCCTCTGGACCCCATGTCAACAAAGGTACCACTTTGTATACCAGTCTGCCACAAAGTCTTGCGACATTGGTTCGCCTGGTGAGCAGTATCTGCAAGTCCATGTCCATGTACAATACAAGTACCCTCCTGTCCCATATTGAAAGCTGGCGTGTCATGCACCAGCTCCATGATTATTGCACAGAGACATGTCTCAGTCCTGATGTACCCCCAGATAGTTGCCAGAAGTCATCACCCAACTCCCGCCACAGCAAGCCTCTAAGCATGCAAGACTTCTGCATGCGGATTTCTCACAAAGGGCGGTAAAACTGCCAAGCGTCCGGCCATGAAGCTCCAACCTCAGCGACACAACATGTGATTGGAGCGTGGAGATGTCCCCATGTTTGTGCAGCCTCATGTAGTGTCTTGGCGTGCCTGAAAGGCGTCAATGCAAAAGCCAGCATACACAGTCCTGGGAATTTGCGGACATCCATCTGCAACAGGGACGCATCAAATGCGCGTACATTTCTGACTGCTGATGGGAACAGGTCAAACAGTTGGATGGCACCAATGCCAGAGCTGAGCTCAGGGCGCTACGCCAATGATGGGGGCAGGCGCAGGGGCTGCAGCGGGTGCAGCTGCGGTCTCGGGAGCTGCAAAGGTGGAGATCAGCGCCAAGACGCTGAAGAAGGCCCCTGCACGAAGTTTCCCTTATTGGACCCTGACATTATCAGGCTTCAAAATTGCCATGGGCCTTGCCCTGTGACACGCAGGCTGCAGATGGATGTCATGCTCAACTGCAATTTTACAATCACATCAGAGGATAGTGTAAATGACAGTCAATGACAGCCAGGTCCTGAGATACACTCAATGAGCAGCGCTCACAGTTCGCATGTTGGAATTCTGCTGTATGCAGGCTTGCAGTTGCAGAAGTAGAGCCTTACCCAGAAGGATGATTAGGATAGGCAGGATGATGGAGACAAGCCATTCCACTACCGTGAAGCGGCCCTTGCGCTTGCGGTAGGCCATGCAGTCACCGACGCCATCGTTCATCATTGCCAAGTTCTTTTCATCCAGCGCTGCGCTGTCGCCATTGGCCGCGCCGTGAGGCTTCTCCACATCAGACTTTGGT
The DNA here is from genome assembly GCA_963930925.1 of Coccomyxa viridis. Classification (NCBI taxonomy): domain Eukaryota; kingdom Viridiplantae; phylum Chlorophyta; class Trebouxiophyceae; family Coccomyxaceae; genus Coccomyxa; species Coccomyxa viridis. Next base: position 1,851,348 of record CAWVOJ010000008.1, on the reverse strand, counting down.
GCGGCTGCAGGACAAGAACAAAATCAAAAGCACACCTGTCTGCTCAAGGTTGTCAGGAATGTCTGGTGTCCTAGCTGTGTGAGTGCTTAAAAGCAGCACGCTACCCACCAGAATAGCACCTGACATGTACTCAATCCGTCATGAGACAGCGCGCACTGAAGGAGGTTGCAAGGGTCACCAAGCACAGTGGGTCTATGCAAGGAGTGCTTGAGGCACGCACATTTGATGAGGGCGCCTTGGGGGCCGCTGTTGGAGGAGGAGTTGGAGGCGTCGGGCATGCGCCCCTCCCGGCTGGGATCCCACCCGCGGCCCCTCTTCACCGCCAGCTGGCAGTGCGCCCTGCACGCCAGCGCCTCCCAGTCATACTGCCGTCATCGGCTGGCTTCACAAAACAGTCCTGCCGAGCTAGCAAGGCCATGCAGCTGCAGTGCTCTCATACCCTTTGCAATACACACTATTTCCCAAGACCTCTCTGCTCATCTCCTTTGTCTCTCTGCTGCATTGTCCTACTTGTAGGCAGGTTGGCTGAAAGAAAGCACATATCTTGGCATAAGAGGTGAGCTTACCAGCCACAGTAGAGGAGGATGTGGTTCAGGCAGGGAATCAAATAGCATGAGAGGAAGACTCCAGAGGCTCCAGTGACCACCACGATCTGCGTGCAAGCACAGCTTCAACTGGCAGCAATTTGCCCCATGCATATTTGCCTGATAAGATGCAGACTGTAATCTGAGTGACTTGATAACGCAAAGGCTGACAAGCCACCCCTCAGAGCGCTCACCTGGGCGGAATCAAATGGCGCTCCCAGCGATACAGCAAGGCAGATCGCGAGAATTATAAAGATGATGATGAAGCGTCGGAAGAAGCCATAGCCCTTGCCCGGCAGCCAGCCCTGCATGCAACAACCCACCATCAACACGCAACCCAGAAACAGCATGTGATACACAAGGCCGCACATCTTTGCAATTACGCAAGACAGCGAATAAAGGAGGAATATTGGAGGAACGCTAAAGGCTCAGGCCCTTACCCTGAGAACATGTGCAACAGGGTAGACCAGCGGAGGGTTGGTCAGGGCCAGGTAGATGCCCAGCAGGATGTTGAGGATGCCCTGGTACGCCGGTGGACCCCAGGAATTCACGAGAAGGTTGTTGTTGGTATCTGTGCCCCAGCGCGCAGCGCCGAAGAAGCCCAGCAAGAAGTAGATAATGAAGCACACGACTGCATGCACAGCTCACTATCAGCCAAAGCAGCCCTTCACTTTAACATCTGACACCCTCACACTAGGACGCACCCCAGACCACCATTCTCTGATACATAAGCCTAACATGGCATGATCCCAGCAGGCACTACATGAGCATGCTTTCCGTAGAGTCTAAATTAGAAAACAAGGCTGCAGCAGGTGTGCGCGCACCGCCAATGACCAGGCGCATGGACCAGGCCAGGATCCGGTAGCCGGCCTTGCCCGGAGGCATTTCCCGCAGCATGGGCATGGCAATGGGCTGGATGTAGAACGCAAAGGCGATGGTGCTGACCGTGGACGCAAATGAGACTGCACGGCAGTGTTCAGCCCTCAGGCAATCTTTCGGCCATGAAAAATAGCATCGATGCTAGCCGCATGATGCTGCAGAGGTACCTTGCATGCAGAGGTACACCAAAGCTTTTCCAGCTACTACAGAGCCTCATGACATGTGATGAAGGCAGACTGGGGATGGAGGATGCAGGTAGGGGCGCACAGATATCTGAGAAGCCAACAACTGCAAAGTCCCCGCTGGCAATGGCTGGCAGCCCAGCCGTGCAGGCCTCCACGATCACCGTGATGAGCAGCATCATCACGAACGCAAAGCCGGCCATGGACAGGTACTCCAGCTGCAGGAAACGCCCACCTCATCAGCTCTGCTAGAGCATGCACTGCCATGCATGTACCTACATAGTCACTGCCTCTGTTACAGGGATGTGGGTGGGAGGACAGGATAAGATTTGAAGACTGGAGAACAACTGACCTGTGTCATCAGCTCCACCATGCAAGTCTGCACCAGCACAATCGCCACATCAGCACCAGCTGCTGCAACACTTGGCCTGACACTGACATCCAAGAGCGGACCTCCTTCCCCTATCTACCAGATAGCCGACTACCTGAAGGTCAACACTGATACTTGTGATCCACAGCGCGATCGATGAACAGCTCCCGCAGCGCTGCGAACTTCAAACCTCGCAACTATTAAAAGGCTTGACTGCCGGGATTCACACCGGGAAGATGAAGATGGTGGTGAAGACCATCAGCACAGAGCCGTCGCGCCAGTTGAGCCAGTCGGCCACGTTGCTGGAGTACAGGTCGGCAGCCGAGAGGAAGATCTGGCCGCACTGCACGATGCCTCCAATGATGCTGCCCAGGAACATGATCACGATGCAGATCTCCGTGAACAGCTGCAGGGAACAGACAGCACCGTCTCAGTCTCCAGCAATACCAGTACTTGCTTCTACCGTACTCTACTGCCTCTGCATTGTGGTGCCTCCTCACGCTAGTATCTGACATATCCTAGCGGTGGATGCACCAGTGGTCACAGAATGGGCCATTGACTGCTCAGGAATGCACAAGCACCCTTAGTAAGGAGCCTAGAGGGCTTTCTTGGTCATCTTGAACGACAAGAAACCGCATCTTGTGGGCGTGTCAGACCTTTCCCATACATCTATGTCTTATCTGTCCACGGGCCTCCCAGTCAATGCAGCCTGCATGACTCATCTCTTACCTTGTACCAGGTGCCGCCAATGGCTTTTGAGAGCGTGCCATAGTCGTGCATGCCACAGGCAGCCGCTTCAGCCATCAGCAGCTCGACCGTGTAGATGGTTGCTGCGGCAACAATGATCATGGCGACTAAGGCTGCGATAATTCCTGTGGCCTCAAAGGCGATGGGAATTGGGAACAGCGCACTGCACAAGAAGCAGCAATAGTCAGTCCCAATGCAGCAGCAGCCATGGCCCGCAGCCTCACCACTCTCTCAAATGGCACAGCTCATCCTCATTTTATGAAGACATAGTCCTGCCTGATACATAAAGTTGAAATGCTTGCACGATACAACAGGTCAGGATGCACAAGTGAGCCGCCGCCTTCGCAACTCTTGGTCATGGCTGCTGACCTGCCCATGACACCCAGTGTGAGGACTGGGACTGTAGCAATGAACAGACGCCTGTCTGTGGGGACGCTCCACATTTCTTTCAGCCCAAACACCATGGTGGCTAGCTTTGCTCCGTGGCAAGGGCCTCACAGCATATAAAAGCCTAGGCCTCCCTGCAGCTACTCTGCCGTCCCAACTTCCCTGTACTCCCTGTAAGCCACAGTAGTGCTATGTTATATAAATTTTTGAGCATATTAATACGTTGCGGAGGTCCATCTAGGCAACTCGTCGGTGCCTCTCTCCTTGCTTCCAGCTCTGGGGCTTTGGCTTAAGTTGGGCAACACAAAGCATAGCAACTATCGGAAGCTCTTGTCTCCTTACTGGAGCGAATACACACACAAAATATGTAGATCAAGCGCAGGGCACCCAAAGCTTCCGTATGATACGACTCCTAGTGATGGCTTCGAAGCAGAGATCGTACAAGGGTTTGCAGCGTGTTACAGAGAGGCCATGCGGCCCGCGCAAACATCGTACCAGATTGCTTACATGAACGCAAGCCAGGCGTGGGCATCACCTAAGATAGATGATGACCGTGCTGGGTATACGCAAACGGCGGGGCGGCCAGCCACTCGTGCTGCTTGGACGCGCAACGACCACCGAGTCCACCGACGCAGCCCTGCTGTGATCGAATGCTCTGTGTGCAGACAGAAGACCAGGCACTCTCCGGCGAGCACCCCTTCGTCAGAAATCCGAGTCAGGTCAAGATCTCGCCTGGACCCATGTGGGTCATGTGATGGAGGTGAGTCATGAGTACCGACATGAGCTTCTGCAGCTGACACTGCTTGAAACTGCACGGCGCCTCCTCTCCCGCGAGCATCGCATTCCCGTGCTGTTGCTTGCCCTCGCCTGTCTCTGCGGAGTCATCTGGGACGGCCGGTATGCATCTGGGTCACGATGGGCACAAAGAGGTCATGTGCGAGCATATTGTATCCTGTACAGCGGATACGCTGCATCTCTCGTATGCAGCACAATAATAGGCTCCTCGAGATGCTGTCGTTCAGCGCCCTGTATGATGTGGGCGTGTAATTGCAGAGATGTCTGCATGCACGCCCGTTATAGGCCAGAATGCAGTGATACTGCAATTGCAAACTGCTCACAGCCATGCTTCAATTGCAGCCACTCTCAACCCTTACAGCAGACGTGTGCTTCAGCAAGCTTTGCTCAGGGCCTGCATGTGCCGCACATCTATTCCAACTCCAATCCACAATTTCAAGAGCTCCTGCATCGATGAACCTCCTTGCATTCTGGAGTCCACGGCAGCAAATGCGAGATTCAGCTGGCACACAGCCCAAGCAGTCATTCCAGCTCTGCAGTCACGTCCCAGTTCTCCCCGCAGCAAGGCTCAGCGGACCCCTCGTTGCCCCACATGAAACACACCCCTCGTTTTCAAGCCACAACGGTGTTAATCCTGCATGAGAGCAGGGCAGGCTGTCTAGCGCCGATTGTAGCCCCCCGGGCCCCTTCCTCCATGGTTGGGTGGCGGCCTGTTCCTGTCCTGCCCGCCCTGCCCGCCGCGGTCCTGGCGATACTGCCCGCCGCCCGCTCCACCCTCGTTTCTCCTCTTGTCATCTGCAACCACCGACAGAATGTCTGATGATGAGCTCACATGTGTGCTAGTGCATGCGCTATATTGTATTATATTCATCTGTACCGTCGGTGATTGCAGTCCTCACAACTGCCTCCTTTCGCTGAACACTCTAATGTGCACCACAGAGGGCAAGTAAGCTGCGCAGGGTCAGTATACATCTAACAAGGCAGGATAAAAGCTTGGGATGGCGCCCCAAACATAACCTGCTTGCACATGCGATTGGACTCCAGTAAAGACAAGGGAGAGCTTGAGAAGTAAAGATGGCCTGCGCTAACCTGTGCGTGGCCCTTTGTTGTGGGCATGGTTGTCTCTGCGCTGGTCATGCTGGGGGCCCTTGCGTGGGGGACCAGCATTCCGGCCCCCCTGCGTGGGGACTCTCTGAGACCCAGGTCCTGACTGTGGCGGCCGCGCATATGAAATGCGCAGCTGGTATGCAGTTGGATCCTCCTCATCTAAAGAGTAGCCCTGCAGGTGTACCCAATACCTCTCATGCTGACTGCCAGGAAAGCAGCAGACGACAATATAGCGGCTGTGGATATTCACAAGACAAACAGCATGCAAATAAGTGAGGCAGGCTCATGCATGAGTTGCTGCGGCTCTGGGAGTTTCCGCACTGCCTTGTATCATTGAAATAAGTGATGGTGATGCATGCTGAAGTAGGACTGACCTGCAGCACTTTCATGCAGCGGGCGGCCTGCACAATCTCTTCAAACTCCACAAAGCACCACATGACATTTTTGCCCTGCTTGTCTGTTTTCTGCACCAGACGCAGCTCCTGCAGAACAAGCCACCATGGTTGTCAGCTTTTGCAGGGGACTTCCACAAACGCCCGCACCAGGTACAGGATGTGTCCAGACGTCTGCATCTTGGTGTCCCAGACCGTCTCATTGCCGGCATGCACAGCACTCAATGTCAGGACAAGCTCTGAACTCTCTTGACGCACTTCTCGCCGAGTGTGCTCTGACAAGCCGGGCCACGCTGTGCCATTTAAGAACCTTTCAAAGCGTGCAAGGTACCAGCAACAGGAGAGCACGCCCAGAATGGCAGACGTGCTCTGTAGCTGGGCGGGCCGGACCTTGTAGCCCTCAAAGGGGCGGAAGATGTGGGTGGCCTCGCGCTTCTGGATGTCCAGAGGCATCCCCGACATGAACAGCGTGTGGTGCGCCTCCGGCGGCAGCTCCTCCTCCTCCACCGCCGTCCCAATCTCCCCCACGCCATACTGCCCCGCCCTGCGCAGCATCAGCGCATGCGATTGTGACGCGGCAGAGCCTGGTTCATCTGACATCTTACCCTGCCACTTAGATCTGATGTTGTGAGTCACGCACACGTCTTCACTTTGCAGGAGTTGCTTGCGAACGATACATTCCTACTGCAGCACAGGATGATCCCAGTATGGGTGTGCATAGCTACAAGGTTTCAGGTAATCAATTGATACCTTGAGCCAGAGAGCAAAATGACACCCTCAGAACCTTCCAGATTTTCCCTATAGCACATATTAAGCAGGGTCAGGTAAGCACACTCTGTAAGTACCCACAGAAGCACAACCAGAGCCTTACTGCTGCTGGATGGGCTCTTGCGGCATGGAGGGCTGCATGCCGTTCTGCTGAGGAGGCAGCTGCTGATACTGTGGCTGGCTGTAGCCCGGTGCCGCGTGTTGAGGCATCGCGAGCTGCTGCTGGGGAGGCAGCTGTTGCTGCTGCATGTGCTGCGGCATCAACTGTGGCTGCGGCTGCGGCTGCTGCATATACTGGGGTTGCTGCGGCTGCTGCTGCTGTGGAAGGTATGCCTGCGTTTGGCATGCAGACGGTTTTCAGTGGCTTGTAGATCAGAAACAAACCCTCCCTGATAGACATTTCCACAACCTCTCTGATCATTCGATGCTGCGTATTCTGCACTGGTTGCGCAATCGTCCATTGGTCAGGCAACTGCGTCCTTTGCAACAGTGAAAGTGCTGTCCCACATCAGTGTCGCATCTCTTGGAGCAGTGGAGCAGGAGAAGGTGCACCTGCTGCTGGGGTGGCTGCTGGTGCGTCTGCGTGAGGGACTGCAGGCTCTGCAGCAGGCCGGGCCCAATGTTGATGGGGTCAATGGCAGGCCTGGCGGGCTGGCTGGCCCCTGTGAAAAGCCCTCCTTGGGCTGACTTCATGTCCGCGGCCTGCGCAGTCACACTACCCTCAGCTTTGATGCGAAGCCAACTGACAAACTCTGCTAGCTCCAAAGGCGGACATATATCCAGAGCATCCTGATGCAACAACACCGCATAGCGTGGCGGGGCACCACCTGTGAGAATTGCTGATAGCCCTGATGCTGCTGCTGCTGCTGTGGCGCATAGGTTGGTCCCCTGTCTTCAACCACAGGCAGCATGCCAGGCCCCAGGTTGTTCACTCCTGCACAGAGCCAAAATCTCAGGGTAGCTCAAGCCAGTATATCCTGCAGCTATATGCCTGCAATGACTGTCGCCATTTTGTGCGCTGTCTCAAGCAAGCACATGCTTGCGCTGCCAGGTGACGCAGGTTTGCTTGTGAGAACCAAACGCTACATGACCCTGAAGCCTTGAGCAAGTCCATGGGCTGCAACCAGGAAGCAAGATGTGACCATGCCAGATCCCTCAGTTTCCCAAAGCAGGAGAGTTTGATACCTGCAGCGCTGTTGTTGATGGGCGGCAGAGAGGAGACGGGGTACCGGGGGTCATTGGCATAGGCGGGCTGCTGAGCGGCCTGGGGCGCGCCCATCTGGCTCAGGATGGAGGCGCGCACCTGCTGCCGCTGCGCCTCCAGCTGCTGCACCGACAGCGCCTGCTGCCCTGCCCACAACACATGCACCCGTCAAGACCTGCTCCGTGTTCCTGAGGCTTGCCCATGGCAGGCATTCCGCCCTGTCACATGGTGCCCTTTCCAACTGGAGAAGCCACACTTCCACGTCATATAAAGATCCCAGCGCACACTCGAGAGTGCCATGCATAAGGGCAGAGCAGACAGGCAAAGCAGTATTCCTCAAATGGGGGCTCAGCCAAAGATGATGGATTAAGGCTGTATGGCCAAAAAGCATTTCCAGTGTTGGTAGCACAGCTCTCACCAGCAGGAGGGCCTCCATAGGCTGGGGGTGCGCTGGCAGTGTTCCGGGAAGCCGGCTGCACGCTGTCCATGCCATACGCCAGGCTGTTGGCATTGCCTGGCTGAGCCACTGGTGCCCTTGCTTGTGCAGCAGCCTGCACAGCATGCAACAACTCTTCCTAACGTCCTGGACCTACTTGGCAAGTTCCACTTTACATTCTAAGTCTTTCCATCCGTCCTCTGCGCCCCGATGGCGAGGGAGTTCCTTCCGCAGCACCAAGCAGTATCTTTGCAGAGGCGGGACTCACAGGATTTACCGGCATCGAGCATCAAGAGATGTGTGAACTACCTGATTGCTGTTAGCCTGACCATGCAGGGGTGAGCGCATATCGGCTTGCGCTGCATAGCCTTGGTTGGCAGCTCCATACGCCTGCATGTACAGATCCTTGATATTGTGTACATCATACATCAAGGCTACTCCTGTCCTTTGCAGCCGTTGCCAACCCGTTGTTGTGCCAGATGCTGTGCACATCTGGAGAAAAGGTTCTCAGTGACCAGCTTATGCAGGTCTCATGACACTGCACCCAGCCTAGATATGCAACCAATTGGTGTGCATGCTAATCTGCTTGTTTCGAGGAAGTTCAGGACAGTCTCCTGGTGCACGAGAGGTTCTGCAAATAAAGATATCTGCAATGATGCTGACGCCCTTGAAAGAATGATAGGCAGAGCAGGCTCCTCCAGTCACATGCAATGACTTGATGGTATCAGATATACCAGGCTGACTAGACTCTTAGGTTCAGAGGTCACCAGCTTGTCAGAGAAAGCCTGATAGCCATGTTCAAGAGCCAGTCATGTCCCGAAAACACTGCAGGCCTGCCGGATATGTGGCGCTCAAACTTTGAAGCACTTGCAGCCAGACTGAAGTAAACAAGGGTGCATGTGAAGACACATAAGCAGCACGAAGATGGAATAACAAATAGGCTGTCGGCATAAAGAGTAGCTTTGACTTTCCTACAAGCCTACATGACCTCAGCCGAAAAGCTTGCAGCTTTTCGGCAATAGCTGCATCACAAAGAGCAAGCCCCACCAGGCTGTAAAACAGGAGGTCTGTCCACAGGCAAAAGCCGCTTCACTTCAAGGGGAATGCTCTCCTTTGTTGCAGAATGGAAGATCGCAGCGGCTGATTTAAGCAGTTCCACTAAAGAGCTCCGCAGCCACACTAAGCAATGCTGAACAGGAGATGCTGTGCAGCGTCTGACGCTGATCCTGGAGCATACGTCATCCCTCGTGCCAGACTATTGGGACAGCTGCAGGGCAGTGATGAGTGAAGTCTCACCGGTGCAGCTGGTCGCATCTGTTTCATCAGCCTCGGATCCACCACAGCATCTGTACAGGGGCAGACAGCATTTGAGAGCATGCGCCTGGGCAGAAAAGCTGACGCCTGGCAGGCAGAATGACGCTCTCCTGCAGTCTGCAGCGGAGCAGGTCCAAGGAAGAGCTGCCTGCCCCTCACGAATTGGCGTGCAACGGGGAGGCAGGTCCTCATTGCAGACATATACAAGCACCCATTTGAGAGAGCACCACCAATCGGGGTGCTGGATCTGTCTGCAGGAACTCAACTGCAACCCATACAAGGAGGCCAAGACAGTGCTTTGGCTGTGCACAGTTGTCCAGCTATGAGTTCTTGATGTGCCCATGTCACAAATGCACAATGTTGCCACTTTGTTGTCTGACGTGATCCATTCAGCAGTACAAAGAGGGCAGGATGCAGATGAACAGCACAACGGAGGTAGCAGATCTGTCCAGTAGTGCATACAAGGGGTTGCATGATCTATGCTGCAAGGATCAGCTACTGCGGCTCCTACAGACCGGGTTACATACAGGAAGCAGGTCTCCAGGGGACCATGTTGCACAACATGGGCAGGCTTTGCCCAATAGGAGCTCGGTGTGTTGTAAGAGATACGTTGATGCACATGGGGAAATGTCCGCGCGAGCATACCCTCGCGCTCCCTTTTCCCGGGGTATGGTCCTGGCGCAGGTTGTGATGGTCTCAGGACCAGGCCCATCATGCCCCAACCCTTCCAGCCGCTGTACGTGGAGATCGCCTTCCCTGCCGAGGGTGGGTCAAGGAAGTCCAGATAGCCCACAGGCCTGCGGGGAGGATGCTGGCAGTAACTACGACAGTAATTGTTTAGCCGAAGGCGTGGGCACAGGCAGGTGCACCGACTATGACAAAGTGCACGACGTTCGTTGCAGCGTGCTCACTCAGTGTTTCCGATCTTGACGAGCCGAGCCCCGATACATCCCTGCGCCTGCCCAAAAAGTCTTGTAAACTCGTCCTGGGTGACATGGCTAGGAATATTGGTCACTTGAAGCGAAGCCCCTGACATCTTTGATGCGTTCTTTCAGGCAGGACCCTCGCTGGCAGCTCCCAATGTGGCAAAGCGAGCGTTGCTAACGGCTCGCATGCAAGAAGGTTTCGGGCGTGCCCACTGGGCAAGCTGCCCATTTTCGCGTAAGGTCTGGGCGAGTCGAGAGCAGAGCCAGGGGCGCTGCTCTTTGGCTGCATCCGTCTTGCAATGGTTTCTGACATTGCTGTCGGAGCACTGGCGGGAGCAGCAGCGACCGCCCTGCTACAAAGGCTACTAGCCGGTCCCCTGTCGAGACAACGCCATAGCAGGTAGGGGATGCCGCAGATCCCATACAAGTCTTTGGTGCCCCTGTGTCCTGTCTATAGAGAGACTAGCAAACAAGTATCTTACGATTCCTTTGGGCATTTGCTTCAGTGAATAGTAGCTACATTTGTCATCATTTGACTAGACGACCTTAAGTTCGGCTGATGTCTGGTTGCATAAGCTTTGTTCCTCAACTGATGCAGGATACCCCAAAAGGTCAAGCGTGTCACCAGCCCAAATCCTGACTGGAAGCCAGGTGACAATGTGGGGCATCCGTTTGAGAACAATGCAAGGTTGCAGATTGAGCCTCACGAGGGAGCTTCCACAATGTATCCCTTCATCATCAGCTCTGTGATACCTCGGCCCATCGGATTTGTGTGCTCCCTAAGCAAAGAGGTGGGTCCACACATCATCACACATAGATGGAAGTGGCAATTCATTAATATTGGTCTGACACCCAGCATTGTACATGCACACGGTCGGCCATGTGCCATCCCTGTGTGAGACCTCGCAAGAGTATACTTGCATTGCCATGCAGGGTGCCAGAAATCTCTCGCCGTACTCGTACTTCAATGTGATGTCCCATGACCCTCCGTATATCTGCATTGGCGGATGTGCAACGTCTGGAAGGCCGTCCAAGATGAAGGATACCCAGCAGAACCTCATGGAAACCAAGTAAGTTAAACTCCCTTGTCTCTGGCATTGATTCACTGGCTTGAAAATGGCTAAGCACAACAGAGATCATTAAAGGCAGCGCACTGCTCTACCTCTTGAGTGGGGGTGTGACTGCTTGCAGGGAATTCACTATCAACCTCATCAGTGAGTGGTTTGTTGAGGCTGCACACCACACTTGCGGCAACTATGACCGAGGCGTTGATGAGGTCGAGCTTTCAGGCTTGACGCCTGTCCCATCTGTGAAGGTATGGCCAGCAGTATCTGCAATAAGGACTGGCACAGTGCAGTAGCTCCTGAGGTTCCACTTTGGAGGTGGTCTTGGCTGCAATTCTGCAAGTGCCTGTGTCACGAGCGCCAATCTGTTGTCAGCTGTTGCACCTTATCCTCCGGGTCAGCATATGCATATATTGAGGGCATGGCCTCTCACAGACTGTTCTGCATTCTTATAGGTGAAGCCGCCCAGGATTGATGAGTCTGCAGTGCAGTTCGAGTGCATCTTACGTGACACATATGATGTGAAGAACGAGTAAGCTCTACTCACTTCAACCTGCACTGTCCCTTCTGACCTTCACACAGAACCAGGCTGATGTTGCATGTGGTGGAGTATGTCTGCACAATCATCATCGGCCTTGTCGCCCATGTTAAGGGCAGCGGACTGCTGTGCTGATTGTTCACTTGAGCCATTTGTAGGAAAAATCGGATTCATGGCTTATGTGGAAGAGAGCAGCGTCTGAGTTTAACGCAGCTGTGCAGGAAGGGTGATGTGACATGCACAATCCTCATTGGGGAAGTGATCCTGGTGCACGTGCTGGAGGCCGTCACAGCCAGGACAGCTCACAACCATGTCATAGTGGATCTTGATAAGTATGCCCCAGTCAGCCGCATGGGCGGCGACTCTTACGCACGCCTCACAGAGTACTATGATATCCCACGTCCTGGCAAAGAATGGCAGGACCGCTCCGCAGCAGTAGTCAAAGCATGATGCTTGTAGGTTCATGAATGCCACAGCAAACGCTTGCCGCCACTTATCGGAGACTGAAGTAGCCGAACTTCAGCTTCTCATTGTCTTACAGCCTGTTGCAGATGAGCTGTAGGCTGTGACATTGACTTTGGCACATTTGGCTGGCCTCCAGCCCACTTGCAGTATTTGCGGGCCTGCATCACACAACTCGCCATGTAGAAAACCGAGGAGATATGTCAGAATTCATTGTGTACAAGTGCTCAGCCGTGCTAGCAGAGCGAGCCAATGTACATGCGTTGTGCTCAACCGATAGATTGCAGCATGAAACATTTGCCTGAACGGAGACTTCGAGTGGAGTTGCCATAATCATGGGCAGGGCAGCTGGGCATTGGGCAACTGCCCAAGCCCGGCCTGCCGGTGCTTCTGAGCAAGCTTAGCGCTGCGCAGCGCATGGCCGCATCTGTTAGAACGCATCGCAGGTTTGATGAGAGACATGCTGCTCCAGGCAGCCATTACAAGGCCATTCGCTCAGAGGTTCACATGACATACTGGCGCAAGTCCTGCGACAGATGTACGGGGTCTAATCGTAACAAAGAGCTGGCGCAATGTCAGAGTCATCAAGCAGCTTCAGACTTCCAGAAATACATGTGCCTGTACAGAGGTACTGTTCCCCATTCATCTGCACTTCATGCACTGAAGCGAGCACCTTAATGGTTCTTTCCAATGCACATACTGTAGTAAGGGACGCAGTGTTACATTGGTGCAATACAGGAAACCAAAGCAGTTTTCCTTGAAGCAAGGGGCAGTCGTTCTGCGAGGTCGTGCCGGAAGGATTTATCTCATCGAGGTGACAAGAGCCTGCACAGATCGCTCACCTGCTTGCCTCACTCTCCGTTTGACGGTTAAGGCGCATTTGTGCTGGAAGGACAAGCAGAGAACTTGTTCGGGCTGTATGCAGGGTGTGGAGGACGGCAGTGAGTTGGGTACTACAACTACACAAGGCCACCCACTCAAGAGGGTCTGGGATGCAGCTGTTTCGCTGCATGGCATGGGATTGCTCCATTTTCAGGTCAGCAAGTCAGATGCTATGGTCCTGAGGTCAGTTGGGTCTGAAATGGGCATAAGTGGTCACACTGAGCGAAGACAAAACGGCAAGGGTTGGGTGCTTGGCTTTTTCCTTCCAGGCTTGTATCTCACATGACCTCCTCTCAGGACTCATGTGCCCTCAGGTGGATCAGGTGGATGATGTGGCTGAGGACTCATCGAAAGAGGGCCATGCATTGGCGATCAGGGCGTCAGGCAAGCTGTCCCTTCCGCACATCAGCGCAGCAGGGCTGCCTGACAGCTCCCGCGCAGCCTACCTTGCGGTGAACGTGCTACTGCAGTACATCATGACCCTTCAACCGGAAGCTTCCAGTGCATCAGCTGACACCCATGTTCAGGGTAAGGGTACTGTCCAGTTTAAGTCACCATCTGGGGGCCTGAGCTTGTGCAAAGCATTGGACTGCAGGGTTTTAAGAGCACACAACCTTTCTGTGAGTCATGCATGTGAGACTGACATGTACACCTTGACAGCAATTGAGGCCAAAGCATGTCATGAGACAGGCCGCATGCTGACTCAGGGTTTGCACTGTCTGCCTCGCAGAGCCGGAGAATGGGGATGCTGACTCAGCAGGGCCCCAGGACGATGCTCAAGATCTGGCGGGTATGGAGCTGGACGTCAGAGAGCGCATCTATGACATGGTCCGGCCATTGGACTGGATGGAGGAAGCACCAGAGCCCCCAGGTGTTGATTTAGCTGTGTGCCTGACAGCTGCCCATTAATTAGCCGTGCCCAGGAACCCTAGGGTTCAACTTAGGGTTGTATCTGCAGGCAGCTGCACCGTCCCCAGGTTGCCTGCTATTTTAGAGGAGCACCACGCAATTCAATTACAGTCACAGCCATTGGCCCAGGTGGTTGCATATGGGTATGCACCAAAAGCCAGCAAGCAAACATTTTTCATTGCATTTCCTGCAGGCTTGGCATGTACTATGCGAGGGTATCAGCGGAGAGCCCTGGCATGGATGGTATCGAGGGAAGCATGCGCTGCAGCGCCTGATCAGGAAGGCTCCTCCTCAAGGCCCTCTCCTAGCAAGTTCACTGCAGCTGGTTCCCCAACCGTCTGGAATGGGAGCCCCCACCCATCATGGCAGCGAGTTGTTCTACCCAGCGGCTTGCCCTTCTACCACAATTGGATAACTGGTATGTTGCCATCTAATGTCATAACTCTGCTCAGCAGCTAGGGATTGGTAATCTTCTGCGATAGCATTGCACTGGATCCCTGTGGCACACATCTGAGCAATCGGGAGGGTACCCACAGAAGGACTGGCAAAACATGTGTAGTCTTTGCGCAATGAGCCGCCACAAGCATATGGCTGCCGCATGTACAGCAACGGTGCGATCACTATGAGTCACAAAGCTCTGAGATGAGTGAAAGGAGCGATGTACATGCACAGGTGCAATGCAGTGGCAGCCGCCAGCAGCGCCAAAGCAGCTGCGCGGGGGTGTGCTCGCGGACGAGATGGGCCTCGGCAAGACCGTGGTCTGCCTGGCGCTCATCCTGCGCGATGCCGCCGCCTCCCGCAGCGCTTCTGGCCGGGGCGGCACCCTCGTCGCGGCCACGCCCGCACTCATGGGGCAGTGGGAGGCTGAGGTGGGCGCATTTGGCACGCCATTTTAAAACTGTAAAGTGCCAATCTTGGCACTCTTGTCTGTGGTAGGAGACAAAGCTCAAGTCTGAATCTATTAACATCTGCATGCCTGACTCCATGCAGACATTGGACGTCCTCTGCATGCTGGTAGGCCTGGGATTTTCCTGTCAGGCAGTAAGATGGTCAAGCTGGCGATGCCAAATACATGGCTGCCGCTTGACTTCTTGTGGAATTTGCTGGAAGAAGGAAAGTCTCGCGATTTGCAGGCCCAGAGACATGCGCCGGGGCTCAAGGTTGTGGTCTATGATGGCGTCTCCAGAAAGTCGCTGAAGGATGAGGACCAGGACAGGAACAAGCGGAAGTCAAAGAAGAGCTTCAAAAAGATGTCGCGGGAGGAGCGCTTCAAGACCTCTGCGGTGAGCCCTCCACGGCTGGAGCTCTTTTCAAATCACCTACATGCATGCCCTGCGCAAACGGCATGCTTGCCTGCCTCCATCTAGACTCTTCCGTCCTGACAGAGACTTCAAAGCAACCCACTACAAGTGGTTTGCAAACATGGCTTTGAACTTATGGGATAGTCCTGTCATCATGGCACTCTGATCCTTCATCACCACCTGACCTCTCTCAGCTTGGAATCTGGAAGAGACCCCTGAACATTGCTCAGTTGCTGCTTCTCTGCAGGAGGTCTGGGAGGCTCAGGCTGCCATAGTAGGGCGCAATGCCAATGCAGCAGCCGAGAGGCCCGCTGATGAGCAAGCAGCAGGCTCTGAGGATGAGACGAGCCAGGCACAGCATGCCTATCAGGCGCAGCTGGAGCGGCTGCTGGCTGCAGACGTGGTGCTTGTGCCCTATGGTGTCCTCAGCCAGGAGGTCAGTCATGTAGTCACCTAATCAAACTCGATCTGATCTCTCACGCTGTAACGCATATCTGTGTCATTTAAACCCACAGAGAAGGTGTGTGTGCGATGGCCTTCTATAGTCCATGACTGAGTTCATAAAACGGGCAAGAGCTATGCAGTGAGGGATTGGTTGCTCACTTGGCGCCCAGCATGCACAACTGTGCAAGAAGGCCGCAGCAATTATCTCAATGCAAGCTTCCAGCTGGCCGTCAGCACAGGTGCATCAGGCTCGGGGCGCGCGTGGAGCGGGGCTGTCGCTGCGGCACGCCAAGCGCTATCTGATTGCGGACAGTCCCCTGACGGCCATCTCCTGGTGGCGGCTTCTGCTGGACGAGGCTCAGAACGTCGGCGACGGCTTCTCCCAGGTGGCCCTCCTCTGCATCGCATGAGAAGCACGTGATTTGTAAAAGAGCAAAGGCACAGACCTGGTGCCCCTTGTGACCAGTAGCTGCGCTTTGCTCCCGTTTTTGCACATCTACAGGCATCTTAGACTTAACATGTTGGTTAGCTCCTCCTTGGCTGACATGGCATATGCAGCAGCTTGCTGACTGAGGATCCAATGACTTTTAGAATCAAGGGCGCAAATTCCTAGAGGGCATGTGATGTGCCTGACAGGTGGGGGACATGGCAGCTATGGTGAGGGCGCAATCCAGGTGGGTGGTCACAGGGACGCCAATTGGCAGCGGCGGGCTCACCGACCTGCATGGCCTCCTGCGCGTGCTGCAGCATGACCCCTTCCAAGACCGCCAGCTCTGGCAGGCCTGCGTCGCAAGACCCTACGCCCGAGGTATGCCACTTTTGCATCTGACCCTAATCTGGCACAAAGAACAGTCACCTACAGCAGCCAATCTGCATATCTCTCCCTACTCAGGCAGGTCCTGCAAAATGCAAAATGGTGCCTCGTGGCGAAAAGGTTGCTTTGTATGACTCATGCATTGATAGGAGCACCAATGCAACCCCTTGCAGCGTGCTCGGCAACTTTTGCAACAGTCTGTGAATTGATTAGTGAGACTACTGCTGCGCAGATGAGCTGTGGGTGCTGGAGCGCCTGGAATCTGTGCTGCAGCCCATCATGTGGCGCAATGACAAGATCTCTGTTGGGGATGAGCTGAAGCTTCCGCCCCGCACGCTAGATGTGAGCGCAGCCAACCTACTCACTCAAGGACACAGACGCTTCCATGCAGGAATCAATGCTATGCAATGCACCTCGGTCTCTGGGTCATGCAACAGGGAGACAGTGTTGCTAACAAGCTGCGCTGCTCTTGTGCAGAAGGTGCCCGTGCACTTTGGAGAGGGCGAGCGCCTGTTCTACGGCCAGGTTCAGGACGCAGCTGTGCCCATTCGCCAGGCGCTGGCCCACCATCCGGAGGCGGGCAGCTCTTGGGCTGTCCCACCAGCCGAGGCTGCCGCTGATGATGCTCCACCCTCGCCACGTGAGCCAGACCACCCCAATCCTGCACTCACGGGACCTGCACATACTCAGAAGCGGTCTAAATTTCCATGCCTCTTGCTAGCACAGTGTCCGATAGAGGGCAAGATGTCCGTATGGATCGGCAGTTTCTTGGGGTTCGTCATTGCAGTAATGCGAGTGACAGCTCATGAAGATGGCTGCGCAAGGTGCAGGGTCCTCTACAGCATGGCAGCAAAGAAAACTGGCAAACGCAGCTAGAAAGGCTGAGGAAGCCGCCGGCACAGCGGTCCTCCAGCTGCGCAGGTAAAGTCTACTTTTGGTCTCAGTCCCGGCCTAATTTATTTTGGCCTGTTACACCGGCAGAGCTCCAAATGTGAAGAAGGCTGTGGGACAGACGCTCCCTGCCAAAGCTGCCTGAATGCTCTCCTTTGGGTCGGTGATTTCTCTGCCCTTTTTTGGCATTGGACTCAGAGACAAGCAATGTCTTATATGTGCATGCTTTTGCAGGTGCTGCGACCACCCGCAGCTGACCAGCTTTTGGCGGCAGATGGGACAGGAGATGCAGCTGCAGGGCGCGGGCCGCGCCGGCGTGCTCACCATTGCTGAGGCCAACACCCGCCTTGCAGACTTTGCCCAAAACAAGCTCCAGGTGCGCCTCTCAGCCCTAATCATAAGGTGCATGCACATACAGTGATACTTCCTGTCGTGGTGTAGATTGCAAGTCGGGAATGCTGAGCCACACTGTTTCTGTAGCACCTTTGCCCAGCATATGCAAGGCTGCCTGGAAGATGCTGGGCAGGCAGGAGTCTAGCCACGTCTGAGACAGGACAACCAGCCCTTTATGGCTCAAGGACTTGTGAGTGATGCTGCTGGTGTGATGCCAAGTGATAACGGATGAGATCTAACAGCGATGAGGCCCGCATGTAAGTGCAGGCCATGGAGAGGGATCTCTGCACTCTGCTCAACACCCTGGCCGTCTCCCTCCTGAATGAAGCAGCCGGCTCCGCAGAGAAGAAGGAAGGCCGCCCTGTCAACAAGGGCAAGGGCCAGAAGCGGGCTGCTGACACAGGTAAGCCCCAGCGTTTGAGCCACAGTCAGGAGCCCCTCCATAAGCTGCTCAACACAAGCCTCCAGGTGGTTGTCAGGCTGCCATGTCTCATGGTTATTTGGCATAGTTGTGCAGGGTAGGCATTGAAGACCCACACTGTGCTTGTTGCAGAGCTGGCCACGGTCTGACATTGGCTTGTCAACTTGTCGCAGAGGAGGCAAAGGAGACGCCCAGGAAGCGCAAGAAGGGCGAGGACGGCGCTGCAGAGCCCCGGGACCCGCAGGAGCTGCGGCTGGAGGCGCTACAGCTGCTGCGCAAGAGCTACGTCATCAGCCAGAACGGCATCCAGGGCACCTGGGGCGAGGATGCAAGCTTCATCCTGCCCGCCAACGCCATCCGCGCCTGGCGCCCCATCGAGGCAAGCCCCTCACCTTTCAGTATGCTGCCCCATGCATGAGTGCATTTTCATTAGATGCCTGATGGCTTGAGAAGGGGGCTGCACCTTTGATCCAGCCGCCCGCAAAGCAGCAGATGAGTCTGGCGCCCTGTCAAGCCCATGAAATACTTGCTGTTTGCAAATCGACGCGCAGTATTTCTCTTCATCCAAAAATGCCCTACCTGGCAGATACATGTACAGGCATACCAGCATGCTCATAGTGGTGACATGCTGCAATGCTTATGCAGGTGAATGTGTATGAGCTGCTGTCAGACCTGCTGGAGAACAGCGGGGTGGACCGCCTGGACAATGAGGATCCTGCCAGGATGCGAGCCAGTGCCCAGGCCAAGCTGGCCGAAATCACAGAGGTACGTCATTCACCAATCAAATAGCCAAGTAAGCATTTGAGAGGCTTCTGTTATTGGTACAGACGTTCAGAGGGACATGAGGCTCTGACATAATGCCTGATACTTCTTGACAATACAGACAAGCCACCGATTGACTTAAGTATGTACCCACCATATGATTAATTTGCCATTCAGTCACCGCTTCACACATTTCTTTACCACAGGGGCAGACCACGGCTGCGGAAGCCAAGAGCGCGGCGGTTGCCCAGCTGCACCACCATGTGGTTGCCTGCCGGCTGAAAGCTGTGCAGCAGTGCGAGGCTGCCATGCGCGCCGGATGGAGAGACGGCTTCCCCGAGTGGGCTGAGCCACGGCAGTGGACAGACAGCTTTCTGCAGAGATATGAGGACTGCAAAGCTGAGGACTCTCTAGCAAGCACTGCACAAGAGCAGGTGGGTTAAAATCAAGCATGGCCACCTGCATGCCTCTCAAGCATCAAGCTCATCTTTCGTTTGTGGCTGCTGTCAGTCAGATTGCCACCTCAGCACCTCCACCTGCATACCTCGGTCATTGGATGATCAATAGTTTATGTGGTGCTGAACCTTGCCTAAACAGGTGCAACAGCTAAGCTAAGCAGATGCTCTGCTTGAGTATGTGCTCAGTGCTGAGCACAGACACACACCTCCTCACCAAATGTCTGATGGTGCTCTGCAGGTCCAGCGGGCTGCGGTCACTGAGATGTTGCGACCAGCAGAGGAGAGCCTCATAGAGCGCCGCAGCCTGCTGGAGTGCATCTGCATGCCGCCCATTCTGCAGAGCCACGCTGAGGGCGTCGATGCCGTGCTGAGCGTGCTCACAGGATCAGCACACCATGTCTCCCGAGGTCAGTGATACGCAGTTCTGCCAGCTGCTCAGCACAACTGTGGCGATTACTGACTCATAACCTGTTCCTGGTCTGCCACACTCTTCTGCAACACCGGATCTTGGGGACTTTGACCAGAGACAAGGCATCTCAGAGTAGAACACAGACAGCGTTCTTACTTCGCAGCTCCAGAGCAGCCGCACCCTGCAGCGCTGCAGCAAGCGCCGGAGCACATGCTCATGGAGATGGCCTGCCAGCCCAGCAGGCGCAAAGAGGCGCTGCTGGCTGCTGCCCACATCCGCGAGTGCGATCCAGGAACCACATGGATGGTGAGGTCTCCTGGAGAAGTTGCATATCCCAGCCTGCCAACGGCATAGCGCCATGATTACCATTGTTTGTTGTGCAAGTCACAACATCAGATGGACCGCCCTGGAAGGATACTATTGCACACATGCTGCGGGCTCGCATCAGGGCTGGAAAGCTGAGAGTCGTGTTGGTGCAGGCACTGAGTCTCATGCGGCGCATGAGGAGTGATCTGAGGAGGGAGCTGCACCGCCTGAGCGAGAGGCAGACCAAGGCCTCCAGGGTGCTGGCGCAGAACGGCCTGCTTGCAGCTACTGCTGCTCTGGAAGCCGTGTGCGCGCAGCTGGACTTTGTGCGCAGCCTCCGTGAGCTCTACAGTGCTGAGCTGGCAGCCCATGTGGCCAGCTACAATCTGGTGAGACATCTTACCTTTGCCTGCCCTTACAGCGCTGTGATCCTCCTCGGCTGCAATTCAGAGCCTGCTAGCACACCGTCACCTGTAATATAAAGTTTTGAGGGCCTACATGTGCTTTCAAGGATTGCTGGGGTGCAATTGTAGGAACAAGCTAATAATGAGGCCAGGGCTACAGCACAGGCGGTGTCATCAAACACTAAGGATCTGTCACGGGGAGCCCTCCGCAAAGAAATCAACGAGCGGGAGCGCAAGTGCAAGGACATGCTGCATCAGCACCGCTTCATGCGCCAGACAGCAAACAGGTCTGGCTGGACAAGCAATTCACTATCTGTTGCTACATTGGCACCTCGAGATTCCTTCTCAGATGATTGTCTGCATGTGGGCAATAGTTGACAGAGGTCTGCAGGAGGCCTCGACTGTATGTTGTATCAATAATGCTGCAGCCCTTGGATATTGTGCTTGACTTTAGCTGCTGTCATTGCAGCGAGTCTGCGGTGCTTGCGGAGGAAGAAGGGCCGGTGCTGCGCGAGAGGGCATTGCAAGAGCTGGCACCCGGGCCGAAATCCTGGGAGGCAGGAACTCGGGCCCGAACAGGGCTAGCAGCCTGCCTGGCTGGCTTCTCGCTGACAGCTAAGGAGGCTCCCGCCAGCTCAGCAGCTGTGGCCACCCAAGCCATCCAGAAGCACAGCTCTGCACAGGCTTCAGGCCTACCTGCTAGTGCCCCAGCTTTGCCTGCACAGCAGCATGTGAAGCTGGCCAATGCAGCCGAAGTGCGCCAGAAAAGGCAGGCATTCCTGGACAGTCTGCAGCAAGGCAGTCAGCCTCAGGGCAATGGTGACAGCAGCGATATGGGGCTTGAAGACACTGTGCCTAGTCAACATCCGTCTCATAATATCAAAATGCAGGATCTTCAAGAGCTCAAGGGCAAGGGTATTGCTGTAGCTGATTGCAGCGGCGACCAAGATCAGCACCCTTCGATTACAGGGTTGATGAACAGAGAGGCAGAAGCAATGGGAACAGCCAATCAGGGCACATCATCAGAACAGCCTGGAGCGGCTGAGCAGTCAGGATCACAGCAGGGAGATGAGCAGGCGTGTGCTAGCGGCAGCGCGCAGCAGGCACACCAGGAGTGCGAGATCTGCCTCACCCCCATGCGCTTTGCCTATGTGAGTCCTCTCATCACCACACCTTTTAATTTTACAGTGTTCTTTGGTCATGCAACTCAGCTGTTATCACAACACATCTTGGCAGAATGCCTGCACTGCCTAAGCATCTATTCAATACGCAAATTGTAGCCTCACTTCTTCTTTTGTCCTCTCTTGCTGAGCAGTTCTGCTTCACAAAGTGTCATTGCGGCGCATGGGTGTTGATGGGTTTCCTGCCTGCAGCTACTGCCCTGCGGCCACAGCATGTGCGAGAACTGCTATGGCAACACCTACCCCCGGGGGACCAAGCGCCTGCACTGCATCTTCTGCCGCAAGCCCTTTGCGGCGAGCGCCGCCTTCAGGTGCCCTGTAGCCGTGTCGCAGCAGCTGCGACGGGATGACCCCAAGTATGCCATGGTGCGCATCTGTGCCTGTTTGTGATGAGCAGTAAAACACCCACTTGGGTCATGCTAGAGTGTAATCTCAGCTGAAGCTTCCACAAGCTGACTGTGCTCTGCAAAGCCCATCCTGCCAGGACAGAGGTGAATGGTGAGCTAGATGGCAAGGCGTGATTGTCCAGAGCGTGAGTAGTCAAGCAGCGCTGTGCTGTGCAGGTGAGTGTGCAGGGGGACTATGGCGCCAAGGTGGTCGCGCTGCTCCGGCGGCTGATCTGGCTGAAGGTCAACGAGCCGGACATCAAAAGCCTGGTGAGGCATGGCACCTTAAGGGGCTCCATGACGCGCGCCTGCTATGCCCGAGTGCTCGGAATCCCAGAAACGAAAAATGATTGTGGCACATTGGGAGTTGAAGACCTGGCTCATTCATTCACGCTCACCAGAAGTGCTGTGACAGGGTTGAATACCTCAGCCTAGGCTCTCTGAGTACTCGTGGCCTTACAAGGGCGTCTGCTGTTCTGCAGGTGTTCTCTCAGTGGAAGGACGCGCTGTTGGTGGTGTCCAAGGCGCTGTCTGCGCACAGCATCGGGCATGTCTCTCTTACTGGAGGTCGCCAGGGCAAGGTCTGCCCCTTCACTCGCTTTAGCTGTATGATGGCTGCTCCTGGCATGGCATCGCTGCTCATGAAAGGCAATGTGAGCTGTGGGGCTGTCCAGGATGGGTTGCTCGCTCAATGCGGTGAATCGCAGCAAGGGGAGCACAGCATGCAGCAGCCTGTCTGCATGACAGCATGACAGCAAGGGATCTGTTTAGCACTGTTTGACATTTGCGGCGAGGGATATGTTGTCTGTGGCCTTACCCAGCATGTTGGTTGTACACGGAGAGATGTGCCTGGTGCAGGGCCCCAGGAAGGTGATAAAGCACTTCCAGGAGGACCCGGAGACCAAGGTGTTCCTGCTCACGCGCGGCCAGGGAGCTGCCGGCCTCACTCTCACCCAAGGTTGACACTCTTTGGCAGCACATTACTGCGCCTGCAAGCATGCAGGCAGACAGCTCAGGTTGCTATCTTCATGAGAGGTCATGTTATGAACGGAAACTTCACCCAGGCTGGGCAATCTGCTGTCACCTGCTGTGGGTCTAGTTGTTCATCAGCAGGGCCTACAGCAGGCTCAAGTTGTCCTCTTGGGTGTACAAATTCATGGGCTGAGTGCACTGTGCACTCGCAGCCAGCTACGTGTTCCTCCTGGAGCCATCGCTCAATGTGGCGGTGGAGCAGCAGGCGCTTGCTCGCGTGCACCGCTTTGGCCAGACACGGCCTGTTCGCATTGTACGCTTCATCTGCCATGACACTGTGGAGGTGTGCTCTCTCCCTATACTTTCTGAAGATGCACGCCACAGCCATTGTGCTCCTCTGTCATGCACGAGTCCCATACCATATTTGGTAGGTACTTGAACCAGTGCAAAGTTCCACGGTGGTGTCTCAAGTCAGGACTGTGGCTTGGCGCTTATCACATTGCCACATGTAAACTCGCTTGTCCTTAAAGGGGCCAGAAGACAGGGTGTTAGATTGCAAATGCATGTCATGCGATGAGCAGGAGGAGGTTGTGCGGGAGGCGGAGAGCAAGCAGGCGCTGCTGACGGAGGCCGCCCAGAACACCGGCAACGAGGCGCAGAGGCAGGAGGACATCAGCGGCGGGCAGCTGCGCCGGCTGCTGGATGCGGCCCTGCGCCACCGCCTGGCCGAGCAGCCTGCCGGCGCATCCGGGTCCCAGCCAGTGCACCTGATAGAGTAGCCGCGGTGCTGATCAAGGGAGTGCTGGAGCAGGAGCGGAGTGTGGCATGTGTCACATGCACTTTACTGGCGTACAGTCTTGGTAAGACTACAGGATCCTGAGTGATTCAGCATGCCATAGTTCCTACACTATCGTAGATTGAGAATTCGTGGGTCTATCGCCGCTTCGACTGACAGGTAGACACTGAGGTGCAAGGCTACGTGACCTACGTACTGCCTCAACCGTTTTGCAGAAGCATAGGACTGTATTGCATGAGACAGAAGGGAGCGTGATGTTTACATTCTCCCAGTTCAGTTGCTCTAAACGCGGCCTTACAGTGTGGGCTGGACAAGATTATCCAGACGCTTGAGCTTTTGTCCCTCGGTTGATACCTGAAACGATTTGCCTGACTTGTGAAAATGTTACAGCTAGCTAGCGCTCCGCAATACACCGTCTCAAGTTGCAACAGCCTCACCTGTCAAATAAAATTCTGGGGTTGCCACTGCTAGTTTGCTTAGCTCGCTGTGTCTACAGTAGAAGGTCTCGTGTGCCTGGAAGCGCCATGAAGGTATCGGAAAATGGGCAGCAGGGAATGCAGCGGAAGCTGCCGGGGCATCACCTGAACTGGCAACATCATGAATGGTGCTGACGACAGCACCACGACTGACAGTCATGGATGCGGAAAGCCAGAAAGGCAGTGGCGATGGTCATTAGAGCTCAGGAAGGTGCTTGATGAAGACCGCCTGGCTTATGCTTTGGGGGCTGACTTTGGCTGCCGTCTCCTCAGCCACGGTGCAGCAAACACATCAGATTCATGCCACCGTGAGGCTGCATCACGGGAAGGTTCGGGGACATGCAGGGTGCTCCAAAAGTGGACAGCTATATAGGTGAGCTTTGGTCTCTTCTCGTCTGCAGGCAGGATGGTGATCTGGGCAGGAAACCGCCAAGAATGAATTGTTTGCCGTTCGATCATAGCCGTCCACTGGCGCATTCCCTGGGGCTTTCGCGCACGAACACATTGCAAGAGCTCCAGTGGCGCATGATGTCTGCAGAATGTTGTGCTTGCCATGTCTGTTTGGTCAAGGAGGCACCCCATCTTCCGAGCATTGCAAGTTCTGAAAGCCAGACAGCTTCCATCACAGCCTCAGCCGCCATGTGCGTATGACAGGCCAATAAGCTACATCCCCAGCACCCTTGAGAAGGAGTGGGGTGAGCACATATCGCAGAGCAATGAGGACGCCTGTGGATTCATCAGGTCCAATGCTCCTAGGGTTACCAAATGGCTGGCAGCAATCCGGGTATGATATCCTATGTCAGGGCTGCAGCAATGGCTTGTAGCATTCGGTCATGTAGCGCTATGATCTGCATAATCAGGGCCGGCGATGGATTGACATGTGCGCAGGACTTTTATCGCCTTGAACTGGAGAGCGGTTGGCCTAATCCCACAGCATTTCTCGCTGAGGTCCCTACCAGGAATGAGACTGTCACAGCACAAATGTCAGAGGACATTTTCTCCAGGATGATCTACGAGAATATATGCCCAGGTGGGATGTGCAATGACCTGAGCTACTACTAAGTGGCGAATGCCTCAATGGACAGAGTGCATGTAGGCTTGGCCAGCTCTCTCTCTGTGCCCAGCTGCTCTGTGTGCTGACAATACATATGCTTCTGCGGACTGCATGCATCCATGAACCAGGCCCCTGTACAAGGCCTCTGTAGCTGATCCGGCGTACCTTCATTCACCCTGTCCGCCCTTGATTCTCAGGTGAGTTTCATGGCATGAGAAAGGAGATTCCTGTGGAGCCATTGATTGGACATCTGCGACATCCGCATGCACTGAAGGAATGCATACTGGATGGCAAGCAGGTTGATCACTAACTGCCCAACCTTCCCATGAAGACTGCCAGCATACCTGTGAGCTGCCTGTGATGGCTGGCTGGTACAGCATTGGTCAGCAGGCTGTGTGTGATCAGTGTGTTGGGGGCAACTAATGACCAAGAGTCTTTCTTGCAGCAACCTGATACGGTGGACCCCAACTACTTTCTTGCTGTCCCGTGTGCTGCTGCAGACTTGAATGTCATGTTTCCTGGCAACAAGTGCGCTCTCACATGCTGATACTGAGTCAAGAAAACTTCACCCTTCAGGTCTTTCATAACTTTATGAAGATGCAGTGATCAGACGATAGGCGCTATGCACAAGAAGCTAGCTTCTGTATTGCAGGTACCTGTTTGATCTTGGTTCCTCCGATTTCAGCAGCTCCGTACAGTACCTGACAACCAGATATCGGCAGGTACAGCTTTACCGTTCACTCGCAAGACCAGCACCAAATGTTGTACAATTGCCTAAAATTGACAAAAAGGAGTAGCACAGCAAGCCTGCATGACTGTGCACCTGCTTGGAGCTGCAATACAGCCCATGAAGGATCTGACCAATCAGGTGGAGTGGCATGTAGGCCGGGATTGACTTCAAGCAAATCTGGGCATGGGAAGTATCCCCACAAGACCCAAAGGCATACTGGGATGGTGTTCCAGATACATATAGACAGAGGTATAACCTAGTAGGCACTTCTCAGAACCACTCCCTGACGTCCATCAACGTGAGATGGACCATCGTGATCGCAGGTACTAAGCAGTGGAACCCAGTCCGGATTACTGTAGCAGGAATGACAGGGCTGCTTGTGCAGGGTGCACTTCTACAACACCCCAATCACCGATGACTTCAAGAAGGCCTCGCATCCTCTGAACATCATCAGAAGCACATGCGAGCCAGGGGACTTGATTGTTGTCAAGCTTGACATTGACAATGGACCCCTTGAGAGCGCAATCATGGCGGAAATTGGAGCTGACCCCGAACTCCGTCACTGCATTAGCGAAATGTTCTACGAGCAGCACTACAATCACGCAGGTGCAGTTTCCATCATGGGTATGGGGTATGGGTAGCATCTGCATCCTGTATGCACTGAGAGACAGAGCATTGTTCCACACATTTTTCTTCAAGGAAACCTTGGCAAAGGCATGCCTCCTGACACAGCCCACAGAGATCTGGTACCATGTGCTCGCAGACATGGCTTTTACCTTTGGCTTGACCTGGGGTACAACCCTCAGCAATGTTTTCAAGGACTTTACAAGAGAAAGACAGTCTGGGTTGCTCCTTCACTACTGGCCATGAGTGGACTCCAGTCTTGTCAACCATGCCAGGTATATACGCAGTCACTTTCCTGTACCCTTCCACCAAATGCTGCGATTACATTACGCCGGCATTGTTGCGCCACACACCTGTCCAAGTAACCACAATGCAAGCCCTAGCCAAAATGTCTGGAAAGCACCTTGCTGGTGCAAGCAGATGCGCCTGTCAACATATACTCCCAATGCTTGCAGGTAAACAAGCAAAGGATGAGAGTGCATGCCTTCTTAGAAGGGTAATGGGCTTCCAGACTAGACTACTATATACAAAGCCTAACTTCTATAAGTCTATGCTGGGACTGCTCACTAAGTCCCAGCATAGACTTGTTTTTAACTGATCCCTGGCGCATGCAGAGTGATCAGTGGTACTGCAAGCCTTTCCGCAGCATATATGTGCTTCCAAGGGTGCATCCTGAGAACCTGCAACCTCTCAGGGTGCATTCTTGAAAAGAGCTCTCTGTGTGGCACAGCTAACACACCCTTTGAAGCCTGCTCCCCTGTGCGGGAGTGAGCTGCTTTGCATAGGCGTGAGGTGCATCCTTGCTTTTGCCTCATCTTCTCAGATAGGTCGGTATTCTAGTCTTGTGGGTGAGATCGAGTTGATACCTCTGATGGGCTATTCAGAGCCCATGCTCTTCAGTCCTCCACTAGATTTTACAAAAGCATGCACAAGCTTGCTATCCTGTTCTGGGATACCTTTATGCGGACAGTTGCCACCGAGCAGCTGTAGACTTTCACAGTGCGTCACGCGACTGGCATGGCCATGAGATATATTGAAACTCAGAGATCGGTGCCTTTTGCTAAAGATGCACCACCTGGTCCCTGGCATCACTGAAGAGTCTGCTGCTAGAACAGATGCGAAGTTTAAGAGTCTAAGCTTACACTCGCCTAGAATTAAAGAAGCAGGAGTGCTCTTGGTTTGCATCAGGCTAACTTTCCTTCAGCCGGTGCCAAGGTCATGTGCAGCTTGGGCTGTGTTTGAGCAACAGACTCTTGGTCGTTGCTGCGCATCTGTCTACAGGCTCAAGGCGCATGATGCACCTCAGGCATCACATCTCTGTGTGTGCCAGCCAGGTGGGGAAGGGGCTTCAGATCAGATCAGGGTAAGGGGCTCCAGAAGGGTGCAAAATTCTAGTCTTTCTGTAAGCTTGGTATGTGTGGACGAGCAAAGAGTTGTGGTCTCTGAGCCGCTCACAGATACGTTACATAAGTCAGCAACGCACAACACTGGGCCCAGGATGAATAGCACATCCCTCTAGTTGGATGTTATGTTGCGGCCTCGCTTTGCTAAGGGCTTTGAACAACTCAGCCGTGGCACCGCATCAACGGGCGCATGATACTTAAAGCTTTACACAGGTTGGCAATGAGCCACACAGGGCCTAGGATTATGATATGCATCCCATCGGCAAGAAAACCAGTGCCGTGCATGATGCCCATGTTGAGATAGGAGGTGATTTATATGACACACAGTACTGGGCCACAAACACAGAGATGGTAAGGGTAGGAAGAAAATACATGCGAACAGTGGCCTTGGCGCACGGAACGCTCAAACTTTTGATGACCCAACTTTGGCACTGAATGTGGCTCATGCAGCAATATTCATATCTGTATGGGAAGTCTGATGTGCCTAGCTAATCATCATTATTCAGACTGCCTTTTCCCATGACTTCAAACTGGCTGCAGCTTGCTGCACGAGATGGCGTAGGGCTATCTCGAGATGCCACAGAAACCGCCGACGCACTGCCCTGTCTGTCCATTGCATCTGCCAGCGAGGCAAACCTGCTCAGGCCCAACACACCTGCACATGCCAGAAATACTTCCAAGTTTGCACAGAGTAAGGGCATACACCACTCTCCAGGCACCTGGTGCTCTTTGTGCTCCTCACGAGTACATTTGTCTGACCCCATAGATACATAAGTCAAAGGCATCAGCCCGGTATAGCCGCGATACTCAAGTCCTGTCTGATGGACTGCGCCTCACTCTGACGTGAGATGGCACCTTTGCACTTGCCATCTACCATTTCACCCTGAAATAGGTCTTCATCTATCCTTTGTGTCCCTACCTTTGCAACAGAAGCTAGAGTGTTTTGAACATGAAACAGGTCTGCTGATTGCAGAAAACATGTGATAGGATATGTCCGATGAAGGACTTGCCTGGTCTGGATGATGCCACAGAGCGTGCAGAGCGGGGGGAGTCCCCGCAGGTCGAGCTGGGAACCTGGGAGCCCCTGAGGAGATCCGGCTTGGCCGCCTGGAGCTGTCTCCTCAGGAACACAACCATGCCCCGGCGCAGCTCGCCGTGGTGCTGCTTGACCAGGCTTGCGAGGTGCCCGCTCTGGCGCAGCTCTGCCAGGTGCTCCAGTACGTGCTTTGCGCATACTTCCCGCAATGATGCTCCTGCAGGGGATATACGGTATGTCTATCCGCTTGCTGAAGGCGTGAAAGCAAGCCATCATTCAGCATGCTACCTTTATGTGCTTCTATCTTCAGATTGGGGTTGTGTAGGATGTCTGTTGGAAGGATGGGGAGGTGGTATCATGTCAGAAGGGGAAGGGGTTGGGGCAGAACCTGAGTCTTTGTGGCCCCGTGTCAAGCTGAGCGCCCGCTCTAAACACCCATCGTGCTGCAGTGCTGAGGTGGCGATGACTCGCTCACATCGCCTCTGGATTTCGGGCATCTGAGCAGCCAGAGAAGCTCTCAGAGGGATGCAAACAGCAGAGAGCAGGGCCACTGCATGACACGCACATGCGCGGTCTTGATTTACAGCTTATCTGAGACCGGCAACAAGACCAGTCCTCTATAGAAGTCAAGGACGCCCACCTGCAGGCTGGCAGCCAGGGCCCACAAGTCTAGTGCATCCTCCACAGGCACCAGCCTGCTCCTCTCCATGGCGCACTCTGCTGCCAGTGCAAACACCTGCAACACAGGAACTGCACTGGAATTCCCGGAGCTTCATGGTGCAGCACTGCAGGTCAGCCCTTACACAAGATGAGCAGCCCTCACCCAACAGGACCTGCATCTATGGCCTGGCCTCACCAGCAATTAGGCGCTTGCAGCTTAGAGAGGATGCATGGCTCCCTCAGCAAGACACAAGCAGTCGCGCTCACCTCATACATGCGGCTGAGCGGCAGGCCGGGGACGTCCGGGATGACCACTGCTGCTGTGGATGTGTCAGGGATCTGCTGCAGAGTCTGCGCAATTGCCCTGGAAGCTCCTGCCATGACCCATGCTAGAGCATAGAACTCTTTGCCTGCACCGTACAGCAAAGACCATCAGGCACAGAATGCAGTTGTTCTCCATGCTTAACCTTGAATCATGCATCTCAAGCAGAAAGCAAGCAGCTGAAGCATGTATGGCCAGCAGGCCCAGCTCTGAGGCCATTATGAAGCAAGGGACAACATGCGGTGGATTCAGTACTCTTTCCAAGAGACTGGCAGACATGAGGCATGATAGAACGGAGGTGAGCCTACCTCCGACATGGAAAGTCAGAGTCTCATACTGCTCGCTGTCCTGTGCTGCATCGCTGTGGCCGTTCTCCAGCGCATGCTCCTGGACTGGCAGGTCCCCGTTGCTGTGCGGCGCCTCCTGCTCTGCTATGGAATCCAGCTGCCCTGTCTGACTCCTCTCCATGCTTTCCTGTGTGTCAAAAAGAAACGAGGTCATAGAGCTTGACAGGGCTGAAACAACCTGGCATGCCTGAAGAACACTTTCTGGGGCAGTTGAGATCTTATTTCAGATGAAGCTGCTCATGACCAGTGTCTAGATTCTTTCAACCTACAGACTTAAGCCGACTACCAGGACTGTCATACCTTCTCACTAGTCTGCCCGCCCAGCTGTGGCTGGTTCTCCAAGACTGCAACATCGCCGCCCGACACTGGCTCATCCTGGCGGTTGCCAGGCTGGCGCAGGTGTTCCTCCGGGCCGGTATTTTGCCGCGAGAGCGGGATGTCATGCGGCAGCCACTGCACGGCTGATGACAGGGCATTGCAGGCCTCTGACCCTACACACATGAGACACACCACATGCTGAGCCACAATGTAAGCAGGAAGGCACTGAAGGGCTCGCTTCCATCCCATGTTCTTTCTCAGTCCAGCATACCATTTAGCACAGGAATTGCGCAAGCCTCTCCAGCTGCTAGCAGCGCAGGGCTCTGTCGTCAAAAGCATCTAGTGCTGAGACACCACAGGCAGCAAGGTAGAGTCACACCCAACGTAGCATCTGAGCCAGGACTGGCAACCTCCTCCAGCGCAGCATCCACCAGAGAATTGAGCGCCCCAGGGCGCAGGAGAATGCTGACTGCCTGAGGCAGATGCTCGAGCAGCAGCGCTGCTGCTACAGCGGCTTCCGCCACAGCCTCACATGGCAGGTTTTCCAGGACCAGCAGGCCTGCAGACACAAGCAGACAGATTGGTGCACTGCTTCCCGAACTTAATGGATGAGGCCCTCTCCCTATCAACAACATGGCAGACTGAGGCAAGATATATGCACAGCGTGATCGGCGAGGTAGACATCAACGATATCCGCTCTCACTGCTTTTCAGCATCATGCATCACCAGCCGCACGGCTTCCAGACCTGCAATGTCCGCGAGTATCCAGCAATTTCTGCGGCAAGTCTCTGCAAACACTGGAGGCATCCATGTGGCTTGAAGCCTGACAGATGTTGACATCTTCAACTTACTTTATAGTCAAGAGGCCAGGTGAGCTTCACAATCTATAAGGTAGGCTGGGCTACCTGCATCGCCTGTGGCTTGCATGAAGAGGTCAGAAGCAATGGGCTGCAGGCTGAGCGCGGTGTTGAGGCAGCGCCCCAGTGCAAGCGCCCGCAGGCCGCCCACACCAGGCCCAGACAGCAGCTGACTCAGCAGCTCCAAGCATGGCCTGCCATCGAGGTCCTCTGCGTCCGCCTGCAGAGACAAGACTCCTTGCTTTCAGCACTATACATGTGTCCTGATATGCTACATGAGGGGGCCTGCCTTCTTGAATCTTCCAATCAGGGAGTCCAGGATGAGAGCTACAACATCTCTCACAAGACTGGCCAGGAAGAGAGGCCATGGAAGCAGTTGAAGAGGGCGCTCACAGCTCGGCGGGATGTGGCAACCAGGCAGGCATAGTCGCGCGGCTGCAGCATGGAGCGCAGCACGTGCAGCAGCTCCGCCTCCCTTGCCAGCCCCGCCAGCAGCAGCATCGCCTTGCTCCCCATGCCCTTCTCATGCGCTGCATGCACCTGCAATTGCAAGGTTTGTATCAGAACCCAGGCCCTATAGATCAAGCTTCTGTGACAGTCCTCCAGCTGCTCGCAAGAGATGGGCACAGCGCTTCTCAACAGGCCATCATCCTAAGGGAAGTGGCTCCTTTGCAAAAGATGGTGATGGTAGTACTTCTGTGCACTGCAAGGAAGGCCAAGAAAATGGAGAGGACATCCATTGAGGATAAGCTGCAAAGGTTCGGCATGTATGCTGCGACTCACCAGGGCAGCCAAGGCGCCGTCGCGGGCCATGCGCCGGCCGTACTTGCGGGCGTCCCCCGCGTGCAGCACCTCCTCCATGATGTCCAGCGCCAGCGACAGGCTCAGCGGGTCCCCCACCGTCTGCAGCACATTGCACACCCCCACCATCTCCGACGCCTGCACACAACATCATGCATAATCAGCAAGTGTGCGGGATGCAACACCGTTCAGGGCAGCTCGGACACCCCCTGCATGTAGAAAATTAACCATCCATGTCCCCTGACTTGCAGCTAACAGGCAGAGTGCATTGCTCACGGAAAGCATTGTGCATGGATCGTCAAATCAGGCCAGTCTTGCAGTGTGCTGAGCGCCAACGTGAAGGGCTTGTGCAGCGCGCACCAGGAGGCGGGCGACCATGCGCGAGCGGCGGACGAGCGGGTAGAGCAGCGCCAGCACCTCGCGCACCCAGACGCTGCGCTGCGGCTCCCGCGCATACTCCAGCACGTTGTCCAGCAGCCGCACCAGCGCGTGCACGCCCCCGCTCGCGAACAGCTCCGTCGTGGTGTGCCCTGCATGTGACGCTTGCCTTCATGGCCAGTGGTCATGC
The DNA here is from genome assembly GCA_963930925.1 of Coccomyxa viridis. Lineage (NCBI taxonomy): Eukaryota > Viridiplantae > Chlorophyta > Trebouxiophyceae > Coccomyxaceae > Coccomyxa > Coccomyxa viridis. The sequence continues at coordinate 1,818,268 of CAWVOJ010000008.1, read as the reverse complement.
AGATCACCCTCTGAAACGTCAACCTTGCTGCTGATACGCAGCACTGCTACTTCTCCAGTGTGGAAGCCACTCTCAGAGGCTCCGTCTGAAGTCTGCAGAGGCAGTCACTGAGAGGATATGTGCCTCAAGTGAAGGTTGAATGTCCTTCAGATATATATTTCAGCTACCATAGAACAGAGCAGCTGTTGTCGACCTTACCTGAGCCGTCTGGCGCAATAATGGTGTACAGGGCTTTCAGGACCTCTATGCTGACCGGCTCATCATCTCCTGTGCCTAGGACACTGCACAGCGCTGGCACTGCTCCTGCCTCGATTGCCTCTTTCCTGTGGCATGCCATGTAGCTCATGGAGGAGACGTAGTCGATTGAGAAGCCAAATGGGCGATGGTGATCACTTCTGTAGCTTTGTAGGACATCAACAAACTTTAGATGCTACTGAGAGCGGTGACAAGTGCCAGGAGGTGTCACGCGAGACCTGCCTGGCAGCAGCATTGTTGCGGGTCATGGCAGCGAGCGCATCGATGGCACCAGCCATGATGGCCTTGCCCTGGCCCGAGCGGCTGCGAGGGGTGACCACTCTGTCCAGAAGATGCACCAGGCGAGGCAGCCCTTTGCCTCGCTGGAACTCGGTCTGGATGGACTGAAAGGGGAGGTTGGAGCCCCCTCTTTTACCTTTAGCCAGACTTTGCAGGGCTTGCAAAGCGCGCGTCTGCATGGCCTCGTCATCAGCCTGCACTCGAAAGCACAACACACCCTGTAGACCCCCTGATCAATTCTTTGGCCAAGGGATGCAGTGGCGGGAGTCTGTGTATACTGTCAGGCAGCAACGCATGCAGTGCATACGAGGTGATCGATTATGTTCCCACTCACCTGCAAGTCTTTAAGGACGCGATTGAGCATCAGGACAGTTCCCTGATTGACCAGGTTTGTGTGTTCCTCCATGCCTGCCATCTTGGCAGCTATTGCCTTTCAGGGACCAGCTGCTGGCTCAACAACCCCTAATGATTTCCTTCAGATGTCACTGGCAGTAGAATTTGGAAGGTCTGCTGTGCCTAAGTTAGTATATACCACCATCGACGTCTCAGAACCCTTGTACTGCGTTGGACAAATCGCGTGCGCTGGATCAGTTCAGACTGGGGGAGATGCGTCGGGATGATAGCTAGATGAGCAGGTTTCTAGCTCACAAGGAGTGCCTCGCCATGACCGCTGGAATTGAGGTGAGTAACCCCCTTTCTCACGGCCTGCAGGTTCCCCATAAGGGCTTGAAGCTTCGGGTGAAGCTACGATCGCATCACAGGGAACCAAAGTCTACGGGTCTGGCGATCTGAATAAGAAGGACTCTGTAACCATTGTCGAGCAGCTGACACGGCCCTTGCCATGCAGCGCTGTCATGAGACAAGCCGATCTGCATGGACAGGCATGCCGAACATCGCATATTTGTGGTCGCTTTGTCCGTAGCTTAAATTATTGCACGCAGCCTCAAAGAAGAAGGGCAATAAGGACTGGCGACGCTCCACAGCAGATAGCAGCTGTAAGCCTCAGTTTAGGAGTGATTGATATTAGCAACAGGCTTACACACTACCAAGAGGTGCGAAACAGAGACTGTGAATTCACCAAGAAGCTTCCCTTGCTGGTCAAAGTTGGCATTTCCTGCTGTCTCGTGACTTTACTCAAGACTCTCATGCAATACAGCTTTTGGGTGCAGGCTTGGGATCTGCAAAAACAGCTGCTGAGGGCCGTCCTAGCGTCAGAGGACACTTCCAGCCCTGCAGGGTACCTGCTGCTTGTGCAGCACCAGCCAGTATTCACGCTTGGGTCAGGCAGCTCATTGGAGCACCTGGGCTTTGACCCCAGCAGCCCTCCGTTCCCTCTCTTCCGCACAGAGCGAGGTGAGACCCATTCAATACATCAAAGCAAAAGCAGCTGCGCTGCTACTGGAGCTCTTTACACCTGATGTTGATTGTATACAAAGCGGGGCACATGCACTGCTGATTATGCTTTATTCTTTTCTGAGGTGGTGAGGTAACATACCATGGTCCTGGCCAGCTCGTGGCCTACCCCATCATCAACCTGCGCCTCTTCAATCAGGACCTGCACTGGTATCTCAGGAGCCTTGAGGAGGTCATCATCAGGTGTGCAGATGCAGCACATCCGCGAACTCTGCCACTACTATGTATAACGGGTCTGACAATCATGCGTCTGCAAAGCTTGCCACAAGTACTCTGCAATGCTGCAAAGCCACCTAGAGGAGCCTGCAGCCAGAAGTTGCTTGCTTCTCCACTGGAGCACGATTGTCATGTAGGTGTCTGGATGAGGTGTCAGGCCTACATGGGGAGCGGATAACAGGGCTGACTGGAGTGTGGGTGGGTGGCAAGAAAGTGGCTGCCATCGGCGTGAGGGCACAGCGCTGGGTGACCTACCATGGCTTCGCCATCAACCTCGCTAATGATCTGCGGCCGTTCCAGCTCATCACCCCATGCGGGATCAGCGACCGGACCGTGACAAGTGTCAAGGTAACCAGTCTTGTCAAGTGCTCTTTTCAATATCCGTTGTCCATCTTCCTTGAATGTGACATTCCGCAACCCTCAATTGCCAATGCTCTCTCCAGGAGAAGCTCCAGGACTGTCAATGAGATTTGAAGGCAGCAGCTGGATGCACAGGTGAGCAATGCAGCTGCCCTGAAATGCTTTTCTCTGTGTCACAGGAGCTGCTCAGACCGAGCGACTTCTCTGCCGAAGTGCTGACACCGACAGAGGATGAGCCGCTGAATGTAAGGGCGCTAGACATTGAGGATGCTGGACTTGTCTCAGAGTATGCATATGCCTTGAAGTATGCCTTTGCAGATAGCTTTTCTGTTGGGATCCATGATGCTGAGCTGAGGGAAGCTCTGCTGCTCTGCAACACAACTGCTGAAGAGACCGCATCTGCCGCCTTGGGCCTCTGAAGCACATGATTTGGGGTGCTCTTACATCACAGTCCTGAGGCAGCGCAGGAGCTTGAGTTGATCAATACTGCAGCTCTGAATGATGTTGCTCCAGGCTACAACTACACGACCTGGAAGTTATAAGAGCCTTGGTGCATGCCTTGCGCGATCACTACATCATCTATTTGCAGAAGCCAGCTCAGGCAGGCCCAACAGCTAAAGCCGTCCATCAAATGTTATGGGCAATGATCTTTTGTCTAATGCGCAAAAGTTGCCTGGGGCAGCAGCAACACACCATTGAACTAATGACTTGCGCTTGAAGCTGCAGCAGTACCCAAGTTTGATGGACGAGCAGAGTGAACAAGTGGTGAAGCAGCTCAGTAGGATTGCACAGGCATATTCATGCATCCGTAGCTGCAGTGTATGCCAGCTTGCCGGTGTTGCAGTCCTCCTTGGCTTCTCGGTCAAAGCGAAAGTAGTAGCTGCTTGTCTCCTCCAAGCCCTGGCTCCCATCTGTCCTTTCCTTCTTTGCAGCTGCTTTGGCCACCCTCAGCGGGTACTTGTGCACCGCTATCTTCTCTGTGCTCACTCTGCAGCGTCAGCACAGAGTTGAGTCGATCCGGCCCATCATCCTGGGCAGGAAAGAATCCAAGGCTTGCACCCTCACTGGCAAATGTGTGGCATTTGAGCTCCACGCCCACGTTGGGTAAGGAGATGCCCTTAAACTATCCTCCGTCCCTCCTTCAAGACTGCATGCAGCTGACTGCAGGCCTCAAATGGCTTGTCCATCCTCGATAGCACACGTGCCTCCAGGGTATGTTAATGTTGAGAGCAGCTCACTTGGGTGTGCTGAAGGATTCCTTCACAGGCTTCTTGCCCTCATCCACCGCATGGAACTTGTCCCGGAACCGCACATTGTGCGGCGTCAGCATGTGCAGCGCCGGATCGAGCGCCGTGTGCACCAGCGTCCGCACCTTCCTGTTCTCCTCATGCTGCTGCGGCAGGCACCTGCCCACAGACCACACATGTATGCGTCAGTATTCATACGTGTCCCCATACGCAGCAGAGCTGCCAGGCACCCTCTGTGCATGATTAGCGTTTACAACTTGCTCCCACTGCAGAGAACCCCTCCATTCCATACTTCCAGCTCCGCAAGCTCTGCTGTGGGAGGCGCCCGATGCTTTCAGTACGCTCCTTGCAAGGCTCGGTCAGGTTGCGCCTCACATGCCAACCTGGCCCTGGTGCATCATGGTATGTTGTCCCGCACAGTCATGGGCTAGAATGGGCATTTGTGAGGCTTTGAAGGCGCGCTCACTTGAGGTAGTTGCGCAGTGTGCTGCCCGGCGGTCTTTGCTTGAAGCCCGAGGATCCAAACACCTTCATGTTGGCCACGAGGCCCCCAAAGTCCTCATAATCCCGCAGAAACTCTGGCAGCTTCTTAGAGCCTGCCTGTGGCTGGAGCACCAGGAACTCATCCACATCCAGGAAAGCCATCCACTTATGGTACTCCCCAAACTTTGTGAGGCAGATGTCGTACACATACAGCTGGGGATACCGCGTCGTCTCCTGAAGGTTCGAGCTGCAGCCAGATTATTCATGCTCAGAATGATGGCTGCCCATCATCATCAGTAAGAAGCTGCATTCCTCAGTACGCAAATTTGTTTCAGTGAGGTTAGCACCCTCACTGAAGAAATTTCAAAGTATTTGCTGCTGTCAGGCTTGTCCCTGGGTCCAGTGTGCTTTGCTGGGGCAAATCCAAAGCAGTTAATCACCTGGACAATGCTCTAGGCAGGGCTTTACCTGAAGAACAGGTCCACAAGGCCGCTAGAGATGTGGTCCGCTATTGCTCTCCCTGTGGGCTTGCTGCTGTCATAGTCCATGATGTAGAAGCGCCCCACTCCCATTGCCTTGTGCCATTCTACCCACTCCCTCAGGCCCTGCATGCGCACAGCTCTTCAGTCCACCTATGCAGCGTGACTACAGGGAGTGGTATCTGCAGCACTAAACACTGTCCTGCCATCCGCTTGTGAGATTGCAAGCGCAGATTGCTGCTACATGGCTGCATCATGCTCCGAAGAAGTGAGGCTTGCTGTGTTGGAAGCAATTTGTACAGGATGGGCAGGGTGCCAATAAGATGCTGCTGGCGTACCTCCTGCTGATCCCTTACTATTGCGCAGACTGCAAGGTAGTCGCTCTGCTGCGTTTGAGTCTGCTCCTGTGCATTCAAGTCTCGTCGCGCCTGCAGTCACAAGAGAACTGTCACTGGGCCGCTGCCTTGCAGGTGCGGAAAGCACTTTCGGGAGGGAGGCAAAGTGGCATGTACCTGACTGTCGCTGCACATGCTTCCAAGAATGACCAGACATGCTATGACAGCGCAGCTTCCATGCCGCTGCAATGAGTATGGCAGGCATAGCCTGCGCATAAGGACGTTCATCCCGCTGCCCTACTGAGGTGAGTCTCTAATTACGCCCTCAGTGTTAGCTGTTGTCTCCCCCTCACAAGGGCAATCTGCGAGCCTGCAGAATAACAAGCTGTTGGTGCACCAGCTAAAAAGCTGATCAGCTGTATCCTGGCGTGGTTGAGGGCTGTGCGCACAGAAAGGCGAAAGTCGACGGCTGTCAGCATTGACAGGAGCACAGAATCTCTTGACATCTCGGAAGATTTGGCCTGACTTACCTGACTTACATTCCTGCTCGCTCACAGCCTCTGCTCCGGCCTTGTTGTCAAGCCCCCAAGGTAGAATCTCCGGGTATTTAGGAGCTAGCTATAACAGTCGACCGCCCCCTGACATGTAGAGCGAAGTCTCACGCTCCCCTAGTGTGCGATGTGTGCGCAGCACCCACGCACAGGATGATATGTATACACGGCGGGAGCAGCCCCTTGCCTTGCAGTATTCTGCTTGCGCCAACAATATTCAAAGGCGACCACCGAAAGACGAGCAGCTACAAAAGACTTTACACCGAGCGGCAGCTGACAGCAGTGCAGCAGAAACTCAATTACCCATCAGTTGCAACTGGTGTTAGTCACAAATGGCACCTCTCAGCATAGCAGCCGATGCAGCCCCCTCTCTGTCAACGTCTCTCTGGAAAAGCAAGCATCTACTATCTCGTGAGACGTCCGTGGGGCAAGAGTCGCGGGGTTCGAGGTCTTGGAATGCTGACGTTGGACATCAGACTGCCGAGGCGCGCAGACACGCTTCCGAAACGATCCAAAGTCCGTCAATCCTTGCTCGCTCCCCAAGGCCTGCTTGTGGACTGCTTCATCATAGACCCCACGTCAACTTGCTGTGAACATCCTTGGCACCATTACGTGTATACGATGCAAGTTATACCAATGCAGCAGGCATCCAGGTGCTCTGTCTGCAAGTGCACTTACAGTCAGGTGCCCCATCCTCATGTGGGAAGGCGGATGCTAGCATCGCACACACCTGCACTAAAATCATGCAGACAGCGACGGAAGGGCTTTAGGTGAGCGACATGAGTGTCCACCGGCGCTCCATGGACTCTGTGCTTTCTGACCGCTTGCAATGAGATTTTGCGTCTTTCTCATGCAGGCCAACAGGACACCACACGAGGATGATAGTTCGGGCAGCAGCCACAGAGGAGCAGGAGGAAGTAGACATCGAAGAGGATGCGGTAAGCACAGCTCCCCTCAGACTGACCATCTGTAAGGCATGCTTATGCTTGCAAGGTGACACTATTGATAAGTGCTTGCCACTTTGACGTGTCGTTCTCCTGGGCAGATGACCAGGATGGAGAAAAGCATGGAGAGCACAACAGGCGCATTCTCCACAGTGCGAACAGGCAGGGCTAATGCGGCAATGCTCGACAGGATCGTGGTATGTTCCACCTCCTCGTTCTCTGCATACACAGCCCTGTTTCCATGCCATGGTCCTCTGTCAGGATGTTATGCGTCACGCAGTGGTGCTGACTGAAGCATGTGCAAGGCTATTGCACGACGTTCCACATTCCATTGCGTATGCCCTCAAGGCAGACTGCTTGTGCATGTGCACGTGTGTAGCATCTGCTACAATGCGGGCTTGGTATGTTTGCAGGTGGACTACTATGGAGCGCCTACGCCGCTGAAGCAGATAGCAAACCTGTCAGCTCCTGAGTCCAGCTTGCTTGTCATCCAACCGTATGACAAGTCGTCCATTCAGAGCATTGAGAAGGCCATCATGTCCTCGGACATAAATCTGACACCCAACAATGACGGCAACCTGATCCGCATCAACGTGCCCCAGCTGACCGCGGTGCGCCATATCAGAACTTATGAGCTACAGTCACAGGAAGAGTCTGGCATCATGTTGTGACTGTACAAGCATTGACTTGGGTCCTCAGACATGCTATACAGAAACAGAGTTTTCCTGTGAAAATGTCATCAGCGGACGCACGATTGTCTACTGAGAAAGGCTCCAGACTGTGGCTGAGCAGCAGTCTCTGCAATGCAGGAGAGGAGGAAAGACATGGCAAAGATGGTTTCAAAGCTCGGGGAAGAGGGAAAGATTGCCATCAGGTGAGAGTGTTCCCAGTCATCATCCACATCTCATGAGCAGCCTGCCCTGAGCAAGGGAGGCGAAGGTGTTCTGTACGTTGCCACAGCTTGTATCGCCTGCAGGTAGGGCAGGGGAGGATTGTCTGAGCCGCACAATCCTGCGCTACGCTTTGCAGGAACATCAGGCGGGACTGCATGAAGGCTGTGGACAAGCTGAAGGATGCTTCAGAGGATGAGCAGAAGGCGCTGGAGGATGCCATTCAGGAGCTCACAGATGATTATGTCAAGCAGGTGGACAAGCTTGTGAAGACCAAGCAGGACGAGCTGACCACTGTATAGAGAGGTACTGTGTATAGTTGAGTGGCAATCCTACAAGCTGGCTATGCTTGATACTGTTTGCGGCATTGAGAGAGTCCTGATGAAACTCATGATATGCATTGTGTTGGAGAGATAGAAGCAGAATAAGTGCGGACGGAGGTACAAGGGTTTGTATTGGGAATTGTTCCAGGGCTCGCTTGTGTTGAAGATGTGCGCCTTGGGGTGCTTGCTCGGAATATAAGAAGAAGCTGGGTAGCTTTTCACTGTTCCCTCATCACTGAGTCAGGTCACTGTGGTTCCCTGGTCAGGGCTCAGAATATCCTCAACATTGCAGAAATGCAATCCGTGTTCTACTCTTCTGCGCTGGTGGCAGCCGACTCCCCTCTAGACGGCATGACACGCATCGATGATGGGACCTCCCCTGACTGCTTTATCTCAAAATCCTTTGCCGCCTCCCTCGCTGCAGCGTCCTTCTTAAGCCGCTCTGAAAGTGCTTTAAGTAACCTGCATCCAGATAGTACTAGTCAGCTTGGTTCCTCAACGCATCCAGACAGGCATCAGTGGTGAGACTGGCACCCAAAGGTACCAGGAAAAGACATTCTGCAGCACAGCCTCAGGTCCCTATTGATATTGAAGGCCATATCGCGGCACCAATTGGTGAATGCCAGCAGATTGCAGCATGTCATCATCACCTGTACGCTACCACGGCTGGTGCAGCACCCACATCCCCTGGATCACTGGGCGATGTCTCCAAGGGTATCTGAACGTCTGCCATGGAGTAGGCATGCTGCCTCTCTGCTAGTATATTCCGCATCCTGTCTACTGCTGCTGCATACTCATCCCCCTGCACAGTGGCCATTTGTCTCATACTGCTCCTTTATAGCAGATGGGCTATGTATTTGAGCTCTCACATGCAAGTATACCAGCTCTACAGGGTACATACAGCTGTTCTGTCAGTATGCCAGCATACTTCCTAAGTTACCTGAGCAGTAACACATGCCTCCTCTACTATCACTACAGCTCAACCATGGAGTGGGCCATAGGAGAGGCTCACCGTGCCCTTGGCCTGTCCATTGTTCTGGCTCAAGAGAGGCCGAGTGGCTGTGCCGTCGCGCAGCGCTCTCCTGCTCAGCAGCTCTGGGCTGCCAGTGAGCCACACCACCACGCCGTGCTGCATGAAGCCCCAGTTCTGGCGCCTCACCACCGCCCCTCCCCCTGTTGACACGACCACCGCCTTGAAGGGCATGAGCTCCTGCAGGACGTCCACAGCAGTGAGGTTATGCCCAAAGAGCTAAGCGTAATCAAAGCAATGAAATGCTCTTCGCTATAGACTGTGATTCAGGAAGGCTGGGCAGCGTCGCCCTCCTTGTAGCCCCGTTGCAGAGCAAGTCATGCCTCTGTTTCTGCACATTGTACGGGGCTCTCTGATACCTTATTTGCATTATCAGGCATTGCTACACCTCGGGGACCTTCCACCGTTGGAAGAAGGTGCTTTGCATGGTGCAAGGGAGGATCTTATGAGCTGACTGATATACGGGAGCAGGGAGAAAAGTACTGCAGGCCTACCTGCAAGACTTGGCTTTCTACCTCTCTGAAGGACTCCTCGCCCTCTTCTCTGAAGATGTCGCTGATGGTGCAGCCAGCCAGCTGCTCTATGAGCGTGTCGCTGTCCAGAAAGGGGTACTTCAAGGCGCTTGCCACCAGCTTCCCAACTGTGCTCTTCCCGCTGCACAGATGCAGGAGACATTCAGCAGATCCATCGAAATTGTGAAAACGCCTGCATGCATGGCAATCTTGCATATACCCTTCAATCTAATCTGGTCTCTTGTAGGTGCAGTGATGAACGGGGCCACATGCAATGACCATAATAAGGTTGTGCTTCCCTTGTACAGCATGCTCTCTGGCCTTGCTGGTGAGTCTGCCCCAAATGAGCAGTATGCCAGAGGCGCTGCGCAAAGTGGTGATACCTTCCCCGGACTTGTCGATGACAGAGGTGAGTGGAGTGTTTCATGCCCTACCTGCCCATCATGCCTACAAGGTAGATGCTGGTGCCTTCCAGCTGCCCTTGTACCTCTGCTGCCAGGTCCTGCTCACGCACAGCAAATCTCCAGGACAGAAGCATACACAACCTGGCAAATGCTTATTCAACTGACAATTAATGCGGAGGGCCCGCTAGTGCTCTGCAAGCTACGTGATGCCTTCACTGGGTGCACAGCAGTAATGACTGACCTGCATCTTTTGGGTCAGGACGCCATAGTCGGCCATAGGCTCATCCAGACCCTCAACCTGCGCTCTTGCAGGGATCCATCTTGCTTCCCTCTTCCAGTGCTGTGGCTTCAGGTGTGAGAACGGCTGCCTGCTGTGAAATGCCCTATGCCTGAAGCTCTGTATGGACCTTATGCAGCTCGGCGATGGTCCAGTTCCTCTGCAACGGCAGATCTTGTATCAGGAGTGACCACAGCAACACTGCACACAGACTAGTACACACTTACCGACATGATCACATATGCAGCATGTACTGCCGTCATCAGCATAGTTACTTTCGGAGAAATCAGCACGATGAGAACTTTGACAACCTGCAGGAGCTGCCATGAAGAGAGCATGAAGATTGCCCAACGATGGCTGCTTTGGGAAAGGCTGCCATGACAACAATGTTCTCGTCACAAGGCCCCTTCTAGTATGATACTTTCTCAGTGAGAAAGTGACAGACGAATATAGTACTCTAGGTCAGAGCGTCCGGAGCAATGTTGCTTGGCAACCGATCACGTCATCTCGTGCTTTGGCAACAGCAGTACTTCGATTCTACGGAATACTGCGAGGTAGGTGCTCGCTTTACAAGCACATGCTACAATTGTCCAGGTTGTACAGGCTGTTTTGAGAGCATCGCAGCTGTCGAGCATGAGGTAGAAATTAGCGATGTCCAGGCACGAAGAAGCTCACGAGCCCACACTCGAGGAGTCGGTCCAAGCTAAGGTAAGGATAAGTTCCTTTATAATCACTTGTGAAGGGGGGATGGTGTCAGCATATTAACAGCTTCATGGACCAGAATGAGCCCTTGGACACCTTCACCTCAACTAATCAACTTGGGCATGCTTGCAGCTTGAAAAGAGTGGAGAGAGGGAGAGGTGCGTGGAAGACCACCAATTCCGGTTGCTGGAATGTAACAGCTGTTTGCGAGGACAGAGATTGTACATGCATTGCCTTCAGGATGCCTCATGTCTGACCTCAATTGTCAACTGGGAAAGATGCTCACACTGCTTTCACACAGGCTCAAGCAGCTATTGTGGGACAGACTAGAGGAGAGCGGCTGGAGGTATGATGTAGAGGAGCATGCAAAAGGTACTTTTGCTTGCTATTCTGGCATGTACTCGCCGTGCCGCGTCCCACTTCCATCTACATACACATCAATTGCACAGCTGTTGTAAGCACACGCTCAGACCGCATGCAGCCTGAACGCTTCTCATGGGGATATCCATATGTTGCTGCATGACCAGGCATGACAGCTTGAAGGTTAACCTGTTGCTAATGCTACGCAGAGATCCTGCTGAAGGACGGGAATGAGAAGATGACAGTGGATGAGCTGGTCCGAGCGCTGAAGCCGCGCGGGCGCACGACTGTGCCCGACAACATCAAGGCAGAGCTGCTCTCCAAGCTGAGAGCTGCTATAGTGTCCTAGGGATCTCCCTCAGAGCCCATCAATCAAGGTGAAGCTCTGTGAGCTCTTGTCCAGAATATGCCCTTATACTAACCACACACGTCAGGTACTCAATCTCTTCTCGTAGGAAACAGCATTCCTGAACCACCTGTAGCTCTGTGCAGGACCGCATGGCGGGCAGCTTCCAGGCACCTGCGACGCAGGTGTACCTGCATGACGCGGAGCTCACATTCAATGCCGAGCATGTGGACGTGCTGCACCACGAGCATGCGCTGCACCTGCTCATGGCAGTGCGGCGGCAGAGCATCTCCATCTATACTGTCCCAAGCTCAGATCAGGCCCCTCAGGTCAGCAACACAAACAAGCGGCACCCTACTGTATATACGTGTATGCATGTCATCTCTGATGCGGACCTCACAGAGCCTTGCTTCCTACCGGAGTGACGATTGACAGTTGTCTTTCCCCACCAATTGCTCGAAGACGGTTTTGCATATGGCTTAATTTGTATGTGCTACAGGAGGTAGCTATCACGGAAGGACCGCCTATACTGGCTGCAAGCCTGTCTCTGGATGGAAGCCTGGTGGCCCTGCAGCGTTCATCAGTGCGTCTGGAGTTTGTGTCATGCAAGAACCAGAACATCTTCGTTCAGGTACATCCCCTGGTGCTCATGCGATGATGGCCTTGTCTGCTCTCGACAGCCCTGCGACGTGCCGTCTGGCTATGGTGATGGTGCCTAACAGGAGTCCAGTCAGCAGCCAGCAGGTCAACAAGGAGAGTAATACAATGGTCGGGTGTGATACCATATCTGTTGATGACAGCCAGTGTGCTGCAGGGTTCCTGGAAGGGCAAGAGCGCCATCATCGGCTTCTTCTGGGCCAAGGCTGCGGACTGCGACTTCGTCATGGTCACCCGCGCCGGCCTGGAGCTCTACACCCTCGCAGCTGACCGCCAGGCAGGCACCGCTCACACCTCCACCTCAGTCACTGCACTTATAGATATATATATATACATACACTTATACATGCACTTATATATATATACATATATCTGTCCCTCTCACCAGCACGTGCCGTTGACTCTGCTTTTGATCTGCCTACATGAGACTTAGTGCAGCTCGGGAGCCTGCCAGCACGCATGTGTATCAGTCTCAGGGCGATGCTATTTTGTAGGCGTTGCACTTCACCAGCCAGCTGCAGCATCCCATCAAGTGGTGGCGCTACTCCCATGAGAGCCGCTTGGTGCTGCTGGGAACAGGAGAGCTCGGCCTCTGGCTTCAGGTCAGCCCGAACTCCCAGGGCAAGCCTTGTCCTGATGCTGTGAGGCTGTGTGGATCACATAGCATCTAGCTGAAATTATGAGTTTGCATCCACCAGCTCCTGACGCATGTTGGCCAGGTACTCATATGCCGAAGGTCTGGTCCACCTGACACACTTGTTCAGCAAGTTGGCAGAGGTGTGAAGCATGTACAGGCCCTTCAGGCTATGCATGAGCTTCTTGATCAGACTTGTGAGGGGAGTGAGCCACTGATCGCAGGCGTACCAGCTGATGCCGTCAGGCATCACCAAGCTGCCGCCCTTCCAAATTGCAGCCAGCAAGCCGCCTGTGAGCGGGAGCCCTCCTGTGATGCCTCAGCTGGACGCCAGAGACGTGCACCTGGTGACGCTGTACGGCCGCGTGTACTGCGCCTACCTGGACGCGCAGGCTGGCAAACTCCTGATGTACCGCTTCTACTCGTGAGTGGCAACACACCCTGATGCCTGTACAGTCCTGACATTTGCGTGCGTAGAATCCGAATGCCAGGATTTAGGCTAGCATGTTGCCTGTCTCAGCCATGGCTCCGTGGATGAACAGCACTCTGACCAAGTTTATGCTGGGGCAGGCCTGCCAGCTGTGCCACATGGCATTTTGCATACATTAGGTTCCATGGCGCTCCAAGGTGTCTTGTCATATGGAATATGCCGTGCTGCAGGGACGCCGTCATGCCGCAGCACAGCTATGAGGTTCCTGCAAAGTCCGTCCAATATGCTGTCAAGGATAACCTGCTGCTAGTGTTCAACGATGCGGGCGCAGTGTATGTGATTGACGTGGACGCCACTGCCAGTGTGGCTGTGTCGGGGCCTCAGCCATTCCACATGGCTCAGTCAGGGGTATGTGTCATACTCCTGCTTGAGCAATCCCGCATGCATATAATCTCCCCTGCTCAAAAAGAGAGCCCAGCGGTGCTCTCTCCCCATAGAGCCAAAGGTCATATGAGAATCAGTCCTAATACATAGTGCAGGCATTGCCTTTATCTGAGAATACCTGAAAACAATTACCTTATACACACAGGAGGCAGAGCTGCCTGCCAGCTCAGCGCCCAGCGTGGCATCCCCACATGCCCCGGCGGACTTCAGCGCACGCCAGAGCATGAAGGCCTGGCGCTTTGAGCAGCCAAACCTCATCCTGGACATCCAGCATGGGGTGCGTCTGTTTGCTTGTCCGTCTGTGCCCATAAAGATGCTCATGCTTGTACGCAACAAGTTTGTTACTGTGGACTGTGTCAATCTGTGGCAGATTTACCTACGGAGTAAGGTTGTGATATCACAGAGAATCAGCATGCACTGTGCGCAGCATGATGGTGCTTGTTGTGCACAGGCTGCCTGGCGGTGTGCTGTAGACCTGGAAGCAGTGGCGCACAGTGAGGCGGAAGCAGCTGTGCTCACAGGAGTGCTGCTGCGCCGGCGATCCAGCGCACACCCCTCCACAGACATCTGCGCCCTTGCCACAGGCGTCATCAAGGTATGCAGAAGTTGTGCTGTCCTCGTGTGAGGATACTTTGCAGGAGGCCCCACGACAAGCATGTTGATACCCTCCTCTGCTGCTTTTGGACAAACATGTCATTGAGGCAGCAGGGCAGACAAGCAGCATCATCATGAAGTTGCAGGGAGAAGGTGGCAAACATGCATGAGCTCACTCAGAGCTTCCCATGTTCAGTGTGTGATGGTTGAACCTGCCCAACACACGCGCTGCATCATGCAGCAATCAGTAGCAGCATCTACTGATGTAGGCAACCAATCTATGTCACCATCAAAGACTGTGGCCGGTACAGCTCGCAAAGCGCTTATGCTCAGAGGCTGCCTTGCAGAGGATCCTGGTGGACAGGGCTCCAGTGACGGCTGTGAGGAGAGTGTTTGACACAGTCGCAGCAGCCTGTGCGGACGCTGCCAGGCGGCCGGCCAGCGCAGCCCGGCGTTCCCCGCGCGGGCCTTCCCGTCCTGTCCTGCGCCCCGAGGTGAGTCATCACACAGATCCCAATGCTGGAGAGCTCTGCATTCAGTGCTTTCAATGCCTTGTCCAGCTCCAAAAGTGAATGACCTCTCTTCTGCATGAGCCTCCAAGAGTGGATATGCCTGTAGAAGCACCTCGGCAATTGTAAATCCGCCCCCGACAGGGTCAATTACCTGTCCCAGCGGTATCTTAGTGCAGGTTAGAACAGACAGCACACTGTATGTGCTCACAGGCAGTCCTGGAGGTGGTGCTATGGCTGCATGAGGAGGAGGCTGTAGATGCCCCATACATTCAGGCTGTGCTGGCTGAGTTTGAGGCGGCTTGTGAGGCCTGCAGCGTCCCAGTTCCCGCAAAGCTGCGGGCCCTGTCCCTGGAAGTTGCTCTGCAGCAGGGCAACACCAGCCAGGTACATTGCATGCCAATCTGCTCTCACTCTCAAGACTGTTGAAAAATGACACCAGGCAACATCTAGTCTAGCTGTTGGTGGCACATCGCAGCCATTCTGAAGTCAGGGAATCTTGTAGGATCGAGTTATGGAAATAGTGATGCGCTGCCAAGGCATATGTGGCATGCATGCAGGTGGAGGTGCAGGCGTCCATGCAGCCGCAGCTGGCAAGCGCTGAGGTGGCATCCAGGCTGGAGGTGGCTGGCGCATGCCAGGAGCTGCAGAGCGGGGAGCAGCTGGCGCTCGACATGAGCGCCCGGCTGCAGCGCCACGAGCAGTGCTGCAAGTCACTGCTGCACCAGGGGCAGGTATGCACACATTTCTTGCTGGCTCTGGATCTAATGATCAACGCGCACTGACCGTGGGGCATTTCAATACACAGGCCGGTATGGATGCTCACAGATGCCCAAGAATAGTTCCGTCATGAGCAACCAAGATCTGTAGCATGCAGAGAGGGTCGCGCACGAGATGCTGAGAGGTCCCTGCAGCAGGAGGGAAAGAGAGGCTTCATGTGCAGGTTTTGAGGGCGCTCAGGCGTGCGCGTAAGCACAGGGTGGAGTCCTTGCCGCCCTCCTCCTTTCTCCTCGCTGCTGCCGAGAAAGGTGCACTTCCTGGAATTTGCCATGCTGTCACTGGTGCAGATGCCTCATGCTATGCTGACCTTCCTCTGCTGGCAATTCCTGCCACCAAGGTTTAAATTGCCAGGGAATGAGAGGGTTTCATGAAGCTGAGGTATGCAGATGAGTGCAGGGGAAATCGCCACCTTTGGGGCAGTATATAGGTTCTGTCACGACACAGTGCAACCGCCGCTGCCTGAGTACACGCAGATCCTGGCCGAGTACATGAAGTGGATGCCAGAGGCCTGCAGAACGCAGGCCATGAGCCTGTGCCAGATTCTCATCAAAGAGTGAGAGCACCAAAGTGTTGGAGTCTTCAGTAGCCACAGCGTTGTTTGCATTGCTCATGAGGAGGAAGCTGTTCCTTACTCATGTTCATACGTTTACAAGGCACAAAGGCATCTGACATCTAACATTTGCCAACTGACAGCAATCTTCAAACCCCCCAGCCAGCCAGGGTGTTGAGCTGGGTATGGATGACTTAACAGATTGATCTTGTGATCTCACTAAAGTATCAGCAGCCGAGTGCTAGCTATGTTACTTGCTAGAGCTTTATGGCCCCTCATCCTCTGATTGCTAAGCAAGCACGCCGTAAAACCTCTACTCACTGGCACGGGCGCGCTTGGCCGCACGCTTGTCGTTCTTGCCCTCCTCAACATAGCGCTTCTTGCGCTCCTCCTTGTTATACTTCGCGCGCCATGCCTCCTCTGCTGCCACATCCTTTGCATGTTTCTGCAGACAAGCGCATTGAGTCAGCCAGAATTCAGTAGGCATAGTGCTTCTCAAACTTTGTCATAGCATTGGCTCAAAAAGTCTGCCCAGCCCCTGCCAAATATTACATACTCCTTCCTGCCCAATCTGCAGTCCATAGACTTGTCACTTGCCTCTGGCACGCCTCTGTTTCCCGCCGTTTCAAGGCTTTTCAAGTTCAGAGATAGAATATCTGTCATGGGGAGCATGAAGCTCTTGATCCAACCCAGCCTCTGAGCAGGTGCCTTCCTTCCCTGTGCAGCCCATATGACCTCTACCTGTCTCTGGCGGGCCTGCTTCTCCCGCCGTTTGATTGCCTTCTCGTTGCGCAGCGCGTTCAGCTGCTGCACCAGGGACACCGCCTTGCGCTCGGCCGGCTCCAGCACCACCGCGCGCTTCTGCTCCAGCGTCTGCCGCTTCTGCGGCGCCAGCACCTTCGGCTTGCTCTTGTATGGCAGCGCAGCCTGCACACGAATGCGAGATGTTGGCGGGGCCTGGCATGTAGCCTGATTGAGAAAAATTGTCAGCACAATCAGTGTAAGATACAAATAGAATGACATATGATTTGTAGCTGCAAACAGGCAGCTGAGGAGGTGGATGATGCTCAACAGCTCCATGCGCATTGATCCATATTGCCCCGGCCTTGCAAGCGACATGATGCGTCTATTGATGCTTCGTTAGAAACTCATGCGGTATCTTTTTATGGCTCACCTGCAGCTGCTTGGGGATCTTGAGCGGGTTGAACTTGCGGGGGCCGCGCTCGATGGGCCGATACAGACTGTTCTTCTCCCGGGGCGCTCCGATGCCCAGCTCGCGGCGTACCTCCGCCACAGTGCGCATGGGCACCCAACCACTGATGTCCGGCACTAGGGCTTTGGGAATATCTGCACAAACACCTGGATTCTCACCAGTGTTCACACACAAAGATGAGGGCACTTTCTGCTACCGGACAAGCGTACATGCAAGCTTCCACATATGGCAACCCCAAGCCCGGATATTTCTCAACCTCAATTTCCCAAGGCACGTCTGCCTGCAGCCCATGATTGTTCTGTATCCACCATGCTGGCATGAGGCACTTAAAGTAGGTTGCACTCTTTGCTTTGGTCAGGGATTGTATCAGACCTGCTGGGGTGGGCGGGGGTGGTAGCCCCTTGTCAACACCATCCTTGTAGTAGCCTGTGCCCTGGGTGCCACTCTGGAACACGTAGCCCAGCTTGGACCCAGAGAAGGTCTCGGCCGGGATGTAGTCAGCCCCGTCAGCTGGCGCTGACGAGGGCATGGCAGCAGCGCCCTCTGCAGGAACCTCTGGCGCTGGCAGTGCCTGCCATGACAGGATGAAGGCACATCACAGAGAGATTTTGCCATGAGCATGGGCTGGGTATACTAACGCTGCAAGCCGCCATGCATGCAAACAGGCCAGAGCGCACCATTCATATTCATGGCCAGGCTGCAGCTGCTATGCTATTGACAGGCTAATTGATGGCTCCCTTGGCAAGATGCGAGGCTGGACATACCTTGGAGGGCTTTGGGGCTCGGTTGGAGACAGGCGCAGGCGCGAGCAGGTTGGTGACGGGGTTGTAGAAGCGGGGGAGGTCCACTGCCACCCACGCTCGGAGGAACACAATGTCCGACATCAGCGGCTTGTCCTCAAAGGTCGCCCTGAATGACCCGTCCTTGGCGCCATGCACCCCTGGCCGGATTGCCTGCGCTGGCATTAGCCTGATCAGAATATCATGACGCACCAAATTCACCAAGTCTGAACGTGACAGCATCATGCGCGCA
Source organism: Coccomyxa viridis (assembly GCA_963930925.1). Taxonomy (NCBI): domain Eukaryota; kingdom Viridiplantae; phylum Chlorophyta; class Trebouxiophyceae; family Coccomyxaceae; genus Coccomyxa; species Coccomyxa viridis. The sequence continues at coordinate 1,800,019 of CAWVOJ010000008.1, read as the reverse complement.
AAAGCAAGAGCTTGCCCTGACAGAGTCTAGCCACTTGCCATATACATGGGACCACACACTGCTGCCAAAATATAAAAGTCTATGATGGGACATGCCAAGCTCCCATCATAATGACATGAGTCCAGACAAACAATCATGCACGGCTGCTGCCTCTCTCGTCAAGTGTGCAAAGTCTGCTGCTCCAGTGAGCACAGAGTGTAGAGCGTCTGCCTCCTCATAGGCTCTGACAGCAAATCCTCAGGTGATGAGATGCAGGTGCTGACCTTCTTGATGGTGCCTCTGATGCCGGACACTGTGCGGACCGAGGCGCCCTCAAATTTGGCAACCTCCAGCTGAGAGGTGAACATGCCGGTGACGAAGGCGGTGTGGCGCGCGATCTTGAAGGGCGTCCCCACCAGCTTCAGCTTCTTCACCACCTTGGGAGCTGCCTCCAGCCCCAGCACAACCCCTGTCGCGCTTATTCGCCACCCCTGCAAAAGTCCCATGATAAATGTCATGTGCATGCTGGCGATCTGTCACTCACAAAGAGCAGCTAAGGGAGGTCACAGACATAGAGTGCGTGCACCTCCAGAGCTTGGTCTGTACTCCTGAAACACCAGCAAATGAAAGCACTGGACTCATACTGCTACAGGCAGCTGCAGGAAGTATGATGCAGTAGCCTATGTACCTTCTGGTTGGCGGAGGTTGACTGGACGGCCAGGATGCCTGTGTTGGGAGGGGCCAGCGCGCCGTAGATGTTGGCCAGGCAGTGCATGTGTTCCGGGCTATACTTCAGCATCCTGCAGTACCAACAGTCGCTGGAAAGATGCATCGTGTCTGCATCAGCCTATGATGTGTGACACATTGCATGCCCCTGAGTATGTGTTGAAATGCAGGGTGAGATGTGCCGACAGCGTACGTGCTCATATTGTGCTGGAATAGCACTGATTTTGTGGGGCAAACATGTCATAGGTGTGATGTCATGCAGCGGCGCACCTGTGCCGGCCCTTGGCGTCCTCGGTGGCGTAGACACGGCGTAACTTGGTAAGGAAAATGCCACATGTATTTGCGACATTGGCTATCATGTATATAGAGGTGTATAAATATACCTGTGCCGGCCGTTGGCGTCCTCAGTGGCATAGACAGGCATGCTCTGGAAGCGGCGCCAGCCGACGCTGAAGGTGAGGGGGTCGCGGTTCTTCAGCAGCTTCCCAAACCAGCGGTGGCGCTTCAGGCGCAGCTGCAGGAAGCCGCGCCCCTCCTCCGCCGCAGACAGGCCGCCCACCAGCAGCGGCTGCGCTGGATCCCAGTGCTGCAGCAGCTCGCACGGGATGCCTGCAGAGATATGTGTCAGAAACCAGCAGTGCCATTCCTCGACCAAAGCCTGTGTCTATCCTCACAAATACTAAGCTGCTTTTGGCAGATCTCTGGTTGGCCCTCTGTGCGCCTTGTTGAGCATCTGACATGTTGTAGATGGCAGAGGCCGTAACTTTTGACACAGCACAGGGCAAAGAAAGACGCTTTACAAAAGGACAGTGACAGCTCCTCAGGGTTGTTTTTTGCCAGCAGCACCTGTGAAGCTGAGCCGGAGGTAGACCCCAGGGCGGTGGCCCTCCATGACCAGCCGCTGCTCGTCGTCCAGCGCGTCGAGCGCCGCGCGTGTGCGCGCTAAACGCCCGCCCATCTCCTTCTTCATGGCATCGTAGAAGGTCTCCCCCTCCTCCTCCTCAGCCTCTGGAGCCGGAGCCTTGCCCTTCTTGGACGGCGCATCCTTGACCCCAGCTCCCCCACCTGTGCAAGCGCACACACTCAGACGTCAGACACTGATTACCAGCCCCCCATACGCTAGTAGGCATGATGGACCTTACTCATACTTGTCACACCATGAGGAAGCCCACAGTGACTCTACACCTGCCGAAGCGCAATAATGCATGAGATTGTTGCTCACCAACATCGTACTCAGCATCAAAGGCCGCCTTCTTGGCAGCCTTCTCGTCGCGCAGGGCTTTCGCCTCGTCGCGCAGCGCCTTCATTGCTGTTGCGGTTGCTTCGTCCCCGTCTGCTCCAAACCCCTGACCTGAACAGAGAGCAGTAGCTTTAACGTTCAGGACTGCGTGCAGGGTCTACTGCCTTGATACCTATGCCATGCCTTGGGTGCCTACACAACCGGCAAAGTAGCAGGCGCCCTGATCCAACATTGTGACAGATATGCCACAGTAGTTCTGCTGGGCTCTTGTAACATGCTGGCACAATATTTCATGAAGTTGTGCATTGGCACAGGCTTGTCTGGAGGGCAAGTGATGTGAGCGCAGGTGATGGGAATCTAGAGAAGCATGCCTGCTTCCATGTCTTCAAAGTCCCCAAAGACTTCATCATCGCTGCCAGCTTCCTGATCAGGGCCGGCTGCTGCTCGCCTCTCTGCAGCTTCCCAATCACCTACACACGCAGCTCTCCTGTTAGCCTCCCGCCCTCATGCCGCAGTCCAATGGTAAGTGACCATGCTATATAAAAGACCATGCCACAACGCACATCAGTAGGGCTTGCATAGAGGGTCATCCTTAAAGGGAGCTCTCCGGCTAGTTCTCCGACCATCTCTTGGGCACGGGTCTGTACACTTGCATGCGCATCCCAGCTCTGACTGCCGATCATGGCAGAGCTGACTCACCAGTGACAAAGCGGTCTCTCAGGGCCTCCATGGCCCCGTCAGCCTGCCACCTGTCCAGGTCCAGGTCAGCCATGCTTATCACAGCCGTGTCCACAGCATCCTCAGCATCCAGGTCATGCGCAGGCCGCTCTGCTGACGCACTGCTCCTGACCTTGAAGAGGTCGTCGTCGCTGTCATCTGCATCGAGTGACCTCGTTCCGCCTCCCTGCAAGGAGACACTGCATCGACTGGAATGGCGTCACCTCTTCCTTCTCCCGTAAGAGTTGTTATCACCGGTGCCAGCTTTGTCAACCCTTGATCCTATACTCAAAGCAAGTACATATTACTGGCAGGCTGATCTAGGCGTGCAGCGACATTACCAAATATGTCTGCCCCTCTCCAGTGATGGCATCTGGGACCAAATGGGTGATGCATATGTAAGGCACTGCCAATGGTGCAATGCGCACCTTGTCTGTCCTCTGGCCGTTTGCTAGTGCCGAGGTGCCATAGATGTACGACTGCAGGTTGGCCCCTCGGCTGCTGAATAACGCAGAAGCCTTCTCCAGCATGTTGCTCTTCCACTTCGCTGCATTCCCCAAGCCTGCACAGTCCCATTGCATGTGTCATCTCTACCAATGTTCAGCAACTTGACAGGTCTCACAGGTAGAAAAATATGCCTGAGACTGGGCAGATATTCTCTCCTAGGGCGAGCTTCTCCTGAGCAGGCAGCTGTGAAGAGAGGTCCTGACCAAGCAACAATTTCTGGCACCAACCTTTGTGGTCTGAACTTTGTACTGAATCGGCTTTGGTAAGCATGACCAACGATCTTTTGCACAGAGACACAGAAGCATACGCTGAGTTGCTTTGAGAAGCCTGCAGCACCTTCAGAGTCGTCTGAGTCTACGCCATCATCATCAGCCATTTTAGGCATGGCATCACGCACACTGCTGCTGTTGTGCAGGGGAGCGTCCTCATATGCTTCGTCCTCATCTTCATCAGTCTCATCTCCTGCTCAAGCATGCACGAAACATGTCATTCACCGCTTCTGCTATTATTTGTCCAGGTCAATAACACTCAAAGCGCAAGCTTAGTACTGCCATTCTGCCACAGAGCTGTTCTTAAGCTGGTCTCGCAAGGCAGCCTTGTAGTGTAACGTATGACCAAAGGCATGTCACCCATCTTAAATCACAAGCTGCTAGACTGCCTTACTTCACAATGTCTGCCAAACAAGGCAATGAGATGTCAGAGAATGGTCAAGAGCATGGCCGCACACCTGGCTCGTGCCCTGGAGTGGAGTCACTTGCAAAGAGGGCACGCCGTCTGGTACGTCCACCCTCCACCACCAGGCTCTCCTGGGGCGCCTGTCTAGGCTCTGGCTCGCCCTCCCCATCTGACTCCTCCTCTTCCTCTGATTCCTCAGCATCTGCTTACCAGGATCCCATTTTTGACTATCATCTGCAGGTCTCGACCTGGCAAGCATGGCCTTGCAGTGCGCAGGGCGCTAACGTCAACTCTGGCCTGCCCACAGCAGCACTGCAGCAAGATTGCAGACGCTTTCGCCTAGATCTGGCCTCTGCGTCCATGGAGTCAAAGGCAGAGTACTGCAACATGATATGTATCATTTACCTGCTTCATCATCTTCTGCATCCTCCTCATCACTTGCGTCGGTGTCAGCGTCTGACTCATCGCCCAGCCGGAGCCCAGCAGCGTCCTCAGCATGGCCATCTAGACGCCTGGAGCCAGGCAGGCCAGCAGGGCGCCCGAACAGCTGGATGTTAGAGGTGGCCAGCTTCTCATCCATCGCCTGCCGGTTTCCCTGCACATCACGTGCACAGCATCACGCCAAGGGGCTTTAAGACACGCAGAGCTGCTCATGAAATATGACAAGACTGAACATTTGGTATCCCATGGTGATCCTGAGATGACAATGCCGTGACTGTCCACGCTTGAGGACCTGGGTTTTGCATAGAGCAGCACCCAGACAGGTATGCTTTGCTGTGGCTTTGGTTTCTTGGAAGGTGCTCAATGGAAATCATGCATGAATATGCGGCACAATTAAAGGGCCCTGTCGACATAGGAGCGTGGTCATACCTGCAGGTCCCTCACCATCTGCTCCCCTTCAGTTCCACCTCGCGTCCCCTCTCCCGAGAAGGCCACCTGCAGAGAATTCGAAATATGCTCAAATCGAGAAGGGTTTCAAGCCGTTGCTTGACAGAGGCATTCACCAGGAATGATGTACTGCTGGAACTGAATGCTCTGCTGCATGGCGTTCTGCCCCCTTCCAGGGCTGAAGAGCCAACGCACACATAAGCAGGCGTGCCCACACGAGACCACCTGGCACAATTTGTCAGGCCACAGCACATCAATAAGGGATGCAAATCATGCAAGGCAACAAAGAGGCTGTCACAGGCTCGCACCTTCCAGTCGGGGATGTCAATGTAGACAGCATCCTTGTCATAGAGGAGGCCCCCCACGTCGGCCATGGGAGCGTACAGCAGGCGCTCCTTGTCATTCAGGCCCCTCTTCTTCACGGTGTGCGGCAGGGGGCACGGGTCTGGCAGCGCATTGATGTCCACGATCTGCAGCACGAAATGCAGTGTGCTTTGTGCATGCTCCGCCTTTGTAGGTCGCCAGCTCTGCGGCATATGGCTTGCAGTGTGTGCAAGCCATATGCCCTGAAAATCAGGCTTCCCACAAAAGCAGTAACCTGGTTTCAAGGGTGCGTCATGACATGTAATCTGTGGCTCCAAGTTACACCAGTGGACAGGCAAGTGCATAGAGGACCTGAGCCTACTGGCGTCAGCAGCTATGAACCCACTTGCGCAGCCCCAACTGACCCTCTCAGCACATGACACAAGTTCTAACACTCTGTTGGCTAAGTGGATGTCGCTCCTCACCGTCATGTCACCCACGCCTGCCAGGTGTGCTTGTGTGCCTGGCTTCAGATTGGACCCACGCAGATAGCCATAGACAGTGACCTCCCTGTCGCATTTGGGGTCCTCTTCTATCCTCTCTGGCGGTGTGATGTCCTGCGCATCACATGGTGCTGGTTGAGGCTTGGCTGGAGAACAAGAATAGTTTACGCCATCATCTGCTTCACTGTGAAGCATGTGGTGCCCTGAAGCCTGACTCCTGCCAGACCTCAAACAACTGGCGACTCGACCGCATGCTGGCACAGCACCTGATGCACTGTACATCCCCTGAGCTACTCTCTGTGCGGACCTATGCCCTTCCCAGAGCCAAGTCCGAGCAGATGAAGGCCAGTAATGTCACATTCTAAGATCCAAAGGTACAATAGCAGGCCTGTGAAGCCTGTGGTGACATCAGACGAAGGGAAGCAGAGGATTGCACCTCAAAGCGGTCAGTAAGGAGGTAGGGGTGCGTGAGGCGCCAGCTCAGCGGCCGGAACTTCATGACGGAGATGAAGCGCGCCAGATTCAGCACCTCTCGCTGTAGGTACTTGCCGTTGCGGATGCCGCTTAGATAGAAGAGCTTGGCGCCTGCACCACAACCACTGTTGAGATTTGTTGCAGGTCCCCTCAAATATGTGCTCTTTAATCAGGATTGCGATTTAACAGACTGCCTCATCATAAAGATCGCGGGAGACTCCCCTTGAACAGCATCCTACAGGTGAGCGCAGGCATGTACAACACTTTAGAGTACGGGGTGGGTGCAGGAAAGCACTCTTCTGGGCACAGCATCTCTGTAAAAGACAACACAGATCATACAGAGTTGCTGCATGGGATGCATGAGGCCGGGCACCTTGATAGATCTCGGCCCAGAAGCGGTGCTTGAGGACCTTCTTGGTCTTCTTCAGGCGCTTGTTGTCCTTGAAGCTGTCCAAGTGAGTCAGCACCCCCATCACCTTGGGAAACCCATGCACCTGCACTGACAAGTGCAAGCTTCAAGCATGCTCAAAACGCCTAAAACTTTTGCCTCCTCTCAGCTTGTGCACCTGTCGGATGACGACATTTGACAGGGATGCAGCCTGTGACACGCTTCCTTCCTGATCAGGATAATTTCAGATGCTTGATTATGGCAGAAATCTCCCACAGTAAAATTTAACGTAATCTACTATCTGATTATTCCTGATCAATAAGGAAGCCTGTCACTAGCTGTAGCATATATTGCGAAGCATTGGAGCCGCGCCTGAAGGATGTTGAGGAACTCAAAGGTTTCCATCTCAAAGCCAAAGGCCCCGTCCACCAGCAGCAGCACCAGATCCGCATACTTGGCAGCGTCTATCATGGCGTTCAGATCCTGCACCAACCACCCTGCTCTTCAGAAGCCACTCATGCCACAAGAACCACTCTGCAAATAGCCAATATGTTGAAGGCCTGTAGCTACAATGCGCGACTGCCACACTGGAGCCGTCTCCCCAGATTCAGTATGCGCCACCCTTTGTAGCTACACCAATGCTTCGATCATGCTTGTATGTGGGATCTGGCAATCTTGTGTATCCCACACCACTGAGCTGACATACCTCCTCAGTATTCATGAATGCATTCCTGTCCTGGCATATCAAAGACGGCAGGGAGAGTCTATGGCATAGCGCCAGACCTGGGGGCACTCCACAAAGGTGAGGCGGCGCTGCTTGCCGGCCACGATGGTGATGGGCCCGCGGACCTCGCTCAGGGACTGCCGCGTGTAGTGCTTGATCAGGCACCTGATCAGCAGCGACTTCCCCACCTGCAGCCGGCACACTTCCATGATGCCCCAAAAAGCCGCAGGGCCACAACATGAAAGAGTCTGGCGCCTCCGCCCTATGTGATGCTAGCAGGGCATACTTTATGATTTTAATGTACCACGGAGCTTTGAGCATCACCGTGCACTATAAGCTTTGCTTCACAGAGCTGCCCACGCATGAGGCCCTCACAGAGCCACAAAAGAGCTGCAACAGTGCAAGGCGCACCTGCGGGGGCCCTTGCACCAGCACCACAAAGGGGGGCGGCTCTTCAGGGGCACGCTCCACTGTGGGAACTGCAGGCATCCAGATTGACTCTTATGCTTGCGCCTTCCAAGAGCCGTTCTGTAAAATCAGCTTTCACGCAGGCTCAGGCATGCCTCACGCACATGCTATGCTTGCTGAAGATAGGCCTCATCTTCAAAGCATGCCAGGCCACCAGTACAACAGCAGCAGCAATCAAAATTGTGGACACAGGTGTGCACTGCCTCTCTCAGCCTTCATGCTGTCAAAAAAGGATATGGAGCAGTGCTGCTCCCTCTCGAAATGATTGTTGTGCCGCTAAGGGCTGCGCACCATGCATGCGCTTCTGCTCCTTCTCAGCGCTGCGCACCCGCGCCAGCTTCGCCTTCATGCGGGACTTGTTGGTGAAGGCCTTTGGGTTGCGCTTCATCTCTGCTGTCGGCGCATCCTCGCCACTCAGCTTCTTTTTCTACACACAGACACACTCCCTTGAGACAACAGTCTGAGAATATGAGGCGCATAGCCCAGACCATGTAGGTGGGCGGAGCACTCTGCGCTAAAGGACGCGAGAATTACGACAAAAGGTGCATCTGATGAGCGAAGAACCTATCCTCGTTGGGTGCACTGCAGATTGCGCACCTTGCCCTCGGCAGCTGCTTTCTTTTTGGCAGCCTTCTTGCCCGTTTTCTTCTTCTTATGACCGGTGGCTACCATGATGCTGGGTCAGTGGTTCCCTGTGGCATCATCAGTGCATACGCGTGACATGGTGTTCATCAGTACACCGAGTTATACAGACGTTTCAGGCACTGAGCACACTCCGAAAGGTGCATCTAGCAGAGCGATGCCAGGGAACGACGAGACCATCCTTTGGTCTGAAAGAATGCTTGAACATATCCCACCTGTCGCACCACTATCCAGGAATGCTGATCGCTGGAACTGCAATTCTATACTGTTCCACAGGGCAAAGTGCATTTCACCATACTGATTCCGAGGATCTATTGCTCAGCATCTATGATGCTTTCTCAACACCAATATCATCTGCCACTACGCCAGGACATCTGGTGAATGCAACGCAATGACAGTGCTTCCGGAGATTGAGAGCGGCTGCCATCTAGGAGGTGAGTCATGCCGTCCAAGTTCAAGTCCGCAAGTCCGATGCTTACTGTTTGGCATTTGCAAGCGTAATAGCCAGACCAATAATGCATCTTAAACGCCTGCATCGGTGGTAAATTTCCCATCATACTATCCGCGATTCTAGTTCACAGCCTCGTCCCGTGTTTCCGACATTGACCTCTTTGGCGAGAAGGCACTCTATTGAACGCAGACAGCACAGAAGAAGAAGAAAGTCTCCTATGGTCTGATGAGGGGGTTAGTGGCGTGTCAGTCTGTGTAGGCATGCACAAGCTCAAGAGGGGCAAGACAGCCGCTCAGCAGGCAAAATGGGAGCTTCAAGCAAACGCAGCCCTTGCAAACGAGTCAGCTTCCGAGGATGATTCACTGAGCGAGGCAAGTGTACGGCTCCGTCCACAGACTGCGGTTGTTCGTGCTATGCTAATGCCATGCTTGACCGGCATGTGCTTCCCTGCAGACTGTGGATCCCAGCAGAGCATATGACAAGCTACTTACTGGCTTGACATACCGTGATGGCGATCAGAACGGCTCAAAACGCCTGAAATCTCGTCACAAGCCTTCTGCTGCTGCCTCACTCAGTGGTATGCCCTTCACGCCAGATGCTCAGCCTTGAGTATGTTCATAGCACTTGAGGTCAGCACTGTAGGGGCCTGACAAGCTGACATGCGTTTTAATGACTCAGGTGCAGCTACAAAGGTACCGCCAGCAAAGGAAGCAAACCACCATAGCAATGGCTTGGGAAAGGGGGATCGACTGGAGCACAATGCACCGAGCAGCGCAGGCATTGGGTCCATCAGGCAGACCGACACAGAGCCAGCGCCTGCAAAGGCGCAGGATGCTGAGCATAGCCGGAAAGTGCATTCAGACTGTGCGTCACACCATTTTGACAGGTGAGAGAGGCACTCTCTCTCCCCCTGCACATGTCAAGGCACCTGGCAAACTTTTCATCTACCAGCCATGGCAGACCCCAGGGGTCAGTCTATATCTGTATGGTGGCAATGAAAGCAGCCTGCTCCTTAGCTTTACCAGTAAGCTTGGTGTTCCTTCCTCTATCTTGAGCAGGAGCACTACCTTTGCTGGCATAGCTGCATTCTAGAACTAGGGACATTAGGCTGATACAGCTCGATGACAAATTGTCAAAAGCTTGTGCGCATGCTCACAGGTTGCTGTCAGACAGTGAAGCTGCAGAGCTGCGGAGCTCCTTCAGAGAGTTCAGGGAAGCAGAGGGCGTTGAGCTGCCAGCCGCCTGGAAGGGCGCCTCCTGCCTCATCACAGGGCAGGACTTGGTTCAGGTACGCCCCTGCTCAGACAAACCGTTCAGAAGGAGTCCTATCTTGCATCCCTTTCGTCCTTGCAGCCACACCTATCTGCATATAGCATCTTTGCATACTCAGGGGTGAGATGTGGAAAAGAAAACACCTGCGAAGCTGCAAACAAAACCATCTCCTTCCGTTAGATATATTTTGTGGATAAGCAGCAGCTTACAGCTGCACTGTCATGGGAGTATACACTTTACTGTAGTATGCTCCCCTGGTGGTGAATCCAGATCTGCTGCTTATTACTGAAGAGGTTCATGATCTATGGTGTGAGTTCCAATGGCTCTGTGCATGTCCAGCCCTCAGGGCCTCTCTATCATGGGTCCACAGCATGAAGATATGCGCGCAGGCACCTGCTTCTCTGGAAGCGGCTGGCGTGCAACCCCGGTTGATCACGCGCTGGCGGGAGGTGCATGGCAGCAGCAAGAGCGCTGATGCAGGGAGTGGTACCAGCGGTGCCTTTGTCAGCGATGAGCAGAGAGCCTTCTTTGGCTTCTGTGCCAGCTGGAAGGACGTCCTCTTCACCCAGCGGCCCTACCCAACCAGGTAGGGTTGCCTATCCCATGCTTCATCTCTTATATGTAGCTTGAGTCACAAATTTAAGAGTGATCTGTGCTGTCTTCATCATAGACTTGATCAGAAAAAGACAGCAGCACGTGCACCAGCGGTGTTGTGAAAGTAACAAATGACTTTGGCTGGTCATCATCCTTGAACCCCAGGATTTTGTCCTGATGCCATCTCAACATCATCTGGGCAATGCAAGAGGTGAATGTTAATGTATTCATAAGGCAATTTGGTGCTTGTATATGCCACAGTCTGCTGCTAAGGGCTGAACATGAGAGGCTAATGGATTGGCTCATAGCTAATATCAGTTATATCATTTGAATGCAGGGCTCATGGCTCAGACGCTATTCTGGATGCCTATCTGCTGCATGCCATCCACCACATCAGCGTCTCAGCAGCTCGCATCAAGAAGAACAACGATGCCCTGAAAGCAGACCGCGACAGTGCACCTCCTCGGGACCAGGGCTTCACCCGAGCTAAGGTGCAACCCACAGACTTTAATATCAGTGCTACCTCATATCACTTTCCCATCCCTGCAGAGTCAGCATCTCCGCACGGCATTGGTGAATATGTGCACCTGTCTGCCGTGTGAAGCACCTACATAGACACTGAATAGCTGTGTACACAGTGTCAGGGCTACATCAGAAGGCTTATATACCATGGTCAAACACACAGATTAGCTTGATGAATTGACTGCTGCAGGTGCTGCTCCTGCTGCCAATGAGGAGTACGGCCCTCAGGGTGGTCACCAGGCTCTGTGAGCTGGCACAGAAAGAGACTCGAGCTGACTCCATCCAGAACAAGGTGTGCACAGCTCTTAGAGCGCACCCGGTCTTGCAGACTATGCTGGGGCAACCGGGGTGCAGTCATGATGTCATCATATTAGAGTGCACCCTGTCACAGTGTTGGAGCTGTAGTGGAGGATATGGTGCACACTGATGGTATCCTGCACACTATCCTGTACTGCGCCAGCTCATCCCCAAGGCAGGTCAGGAAGGGAGGGTGCTGGTCGATGATGAGCGCTTTTGGTGTCACAGGGGCGCTTCCTGGAGGAGTTTGGGGTCCAGGAGGGCGAGGAGGCTGACGAGGCTGGGCAGGGGTCTTCAAAGATAGCTGGGCAAGCAGGGGCGGGAAAACCGGCAGAGCATGCAGCCCTTTTCGGCGCTAACTGCGATGACCATTTCAGACTTGGCATCAAGATCACCCGGTAGGCATCAAGCCCTGCCAGGTGTGTGTGCGCCATAGTTGCAGATTCTGCCTGAGCGCAGACAATCTGTACTGTCATGGTGAGAGAAACGATGGTGTTGCATAGCCACATGTCAGCATTCTCCAGAGTGGCTGTGGCGTTGAAAGCAGTGCCATGCTGGCAGCTGTCTGTCATGCTGGAGGAGCACCCGCCACGATTCCGCGCTTCAGTTTGTAGTGGCCATAATTCTAAGTAGATGGCTCTGCTGATGCAGGGGTGCTGTGAAGCTGTACTCAGACTTTCTGCAGTCAGACATCATTGTGGCCTCCCCAATTGCACTGGCCACGAAGCTGTCAGATGAGGTCGATGAGGGAGGGCCCGCAGACTTCCTGTCCTCCATCGAGATAGCCATTATAGACAGAGCAGATGTCCAGCTCATGCAGAACTGGGCCCACGTTGTCACAGGTGCTGAGCCCTCGCTATTGCTGCGCAAACATGAGGCATGGCTGTCCAGCACAAGGTGATGGTATCAGCTGCAGTGATATGTATCATGGTCTCATGCTCCAAGATCCTAGGTTGACAGGTCATCCTCTCAGCTTGGCTGAGCCAAGACTTCTTGCACTACCTTTGTAGATATAGGTCCATGCCATCTATAATGCTGTGGGGCTTTGCGAGTGGTGGATCTGTCATGTGCATCAGGTCAAGACCAATCACTTAGCCCGACTGTGTGCTCTGTACAGTGTTCCAGGCCATGAATAAGCTGCCTGAAGCGCAGCATGGCACAGACATCATGCGTGTGCGCGAGCCTCTTCTGGCGGGGCAGGGCGCATTATACAGGCAGACCCTTTTGCTGTCCAGCTTTGCCAGCGCAGAGTTCAATGCACTCACGAACAGGACCTGCTGTAACTGGGCCGGCCAGATCAAGCTCAGGCAACCTCATCAGGTCTGTCACTTGCTGGCTGTTATTGCATACGCTGCACTGACATAAATGGCCCTGACCTTTTTATATCAACTCGGCTCTACATGTGGCGCCATTCACAGAAGTAGATGTGAAATTTGTGGTGCGTGATACAACCTGAACATTAAGTCAGGAGATGCAGAGGTGCAGATGTTTACGAAGGGGCATTGCTGCAGGGAGTCTTGGGACAGGCTCTACCGCAGCTGCGCCAGCTGTTTGAGCGCCTGCCTGCCGCATCAGCTGCCGCAGATGCAGACACAAGGTTTGAGCACTTCTGCAGCCATGTCTGGCCACAGATCAAGGAGGCCTCTGCCAAAGGTATACCCACCTCCTCTCATGTTTCAAGAAAGCTTCAAACCTATGTTTGCAAGGCCGCTTTAGAGTAATGCCAGGATCAGTGATCCTCCTTTCCTGTAGCTGTATGGTCTCAAAAGCGCCTCTGGCGGAGGCTTTGCTGTGCCAGTGACAATAGTGGCTCTTGAACAACCTTGTGGACACTAGCAGGAGTTGGAGATTAGACAGCTTCTGATGCAGCTGCACCGTGCAGGGCAGCTGATCTTTGTGGCGTCATACTACGACTATGTGCGGCTGCGCAACTTCCTGAAGGAGCAGGAGGTCCAGGTGGCGGCCCTGTCAGAGTACGCAGCGCCTAAGGAGGCTGCCCGCGCCCGCTCCCTCTTCCTGGACGGGCGCTTGCATGTGGCGCTGCTGACAGAGCGCTCCCACTTCTACAACAGGGCTCGCGTCCGTGGCGTGCAGGTGACTGGCCCTTTTTATTGTAAGCAGCAGGGGAGCACCGAATGCTACACTCTATGACTGTCGCACTGATTGCCTTGAAACTTGTATGCATGTAGCTTTACATACATTGGCTGCTTGTAAGCACTTCCAGCAAGTTTGACAGCAATGCATGACGCACCCACTCACTGGTACTGTACATTACGGCCAGCTTGGTTTGGCCTGTTGCGCGGGCATGTACACATGTAAAGACCTGAAGTAAGGGCTCCAGGCTCCAGGCCCCAGATCGTGCACTGTATGTGATGCGCATTCCCAGCACGAAGACTTTATAAGCACAGCACTTCGGCGGCCCTGTTTGAAGTACTTGGATCACTGTGCAGGACCTGCTCTTTTACCAGCTGCCTCAGCACGCGCAGTATTATCTGGAGCTGGTTAATATGCTGGCAGGACGAGACCAGTCAGGGATGCATGCCACTGTCAGAGTGCTCTTCACCCGGATGGACGGCCTGAGGCTTGACCCCATCGTGGGATCAGCACGGAGCCAGAAGATGCTGAAGGGGAGCAAGAGCACATTCCTGTTCTGCTGACATGCGGGCTGGGCAGGGTGCACCATATGCACCTTATGCATATTTGCAACCTGAATGAGAGTGTATGAGCAGCTGCTCGACAATTATCATGACCGGAATAGCTACCCTGCTTGGGTTTTCTGTTGTGTGTGCGAGATATTGTGTCTCTCTTTAGGCCCAGCCTTAAATTGGAACGTTACATGACGGCCAAGCACAGAGGCCTCAGGCTGTAAATTTCTGCAGTACGTCTTGGCGGACTTGCACTGCAGTGCCCGTTCTGCTACATAGTACTCTCAGGCTGTCATCCAAGTAAGCAATGCTAACCTCCCCACTGCCCTTGATGGGCAGCTGCAGGGTCCTCCCACCCCACTGCAGCGTCCCTCCCCGAATATCCGCCCTCACCCTCACTGGTAAGGTCTGCTTTTGGTCCTACAAGGACACATCAAGTCTGACATTGTAATATATGCATGATGGTACAACTCTATGCATCCTGCCTTGGAAGGCACAAGGGCCCCTCGCACTAGTGGAGGATTAAAGAGCTGCTCAGGTAATGACAATGACCATATCAAGAGGGCACATCTGTGGACTTACTAGAGGAGCATAGGTGCCGGACGCCTCAACTGAGACATCTCCAAAGATGGCGGCCCTGTTGATGACGCTGCGGTTGGCAGGAATGTATTCCTGGGATGGGGCATTGCTCCTAGGCGCCAGCTTTCTCTTGTTCAGGGTGTTGCCCAGGACTGTGAAGCCCTGCCAAAGGAGAGGACCCCTTGTGTACACAACCTGCAACATTCCCAACATCACCTATGATACAGTAAGGACACTCACCACTTTGCCATAAGCAAAGTATAGTGCTTGTATAGGACATCAATTGTGCGGCGCAGCTGCTGAGCTGTGTGGCTTGGGACATGGAGAATCCACCTGCCATGGGCCACCACCCAGCTGTCTTTCTCTAAACGGCTCCTTGCTGTCAATGAGAATGTCCAGCAGCCTGTCTATCTGCTGTACATCATTACTCTGCTCTTGCAACAGTGTCATGAGCTCGTCCTTTGCTCGTGTGCTCGGCTTTGACCTGCATAGCATGGACATTGCACTGCGCCATTGACTGACAGCCCCCCGAGACCCCGCAAAACGGGGATGCAAGTCTTGCAGGGTGGAACGAGAAGGCAGAGCTACCTTGTGAAGCTCTGAAAGAAGTTGCCAGGCAACGCCGAAAGCCTCGTGCGATGGATGTCCCTTGCTCGGGCCCCGTGCAAAGGGGGTCTACTCAATGCTGCTAGCCTGCACGAGATCGGCTTGTGATCTCACACTGATTTTTAGTCAGACAAGCACAATCGTGATGCTTCTCAGCTTCTGGGTCCTCACCTTTGCGGTGGACAGATGCAGGCATGTGGGGTCGCCATGGTGCTTCTCGTTCGTGATCCTAAGCAATGAGCCACAATTGCTGACTATAGAAGTCAAGAGAGCAATGTGTTCTTTTCTCTGCTGTATTATCCTCCCTCACACTAGGCTTCAATAGCGAGAGCAGGAACAAGAGAGTCCACAGCTTCCAGCAGCTTCCCGTTAGAAGATCAGGGCTTTTCTGGCGTACAAAGCGCGAAGAGAAGACCGTCTGTCGTGCCAACATCTATGCCAGCGAGATGCACCCTGTAGAGCTGCTGCAAAAGATGTGTGGGTGCAATTGTGCCAAGTATACTTAACGCCAAAGTTCTCTCCCAAGGTTCAGCATCCCATCAGCCTGCTGTGGCAGGAAGGTATGTACTAGTCCTTTGTCTGGCTGATAATCTCTCGCAGTGTAGGTCATTCACAGCGCAAAGAATATCTCCAGCATCAACGCACAGTCTTGTCAGGTACATACAGTGTACAAGACAGGCTTTTCGCACAGCCCCATCGCCGTCACTCATATCAGCAAAACCCAACAGTGCTGCAGCATTCACGACCCAGCAGTTCAATCAGCTCTCTTGTTTATACTTCTGGTCTTAGACCAACGGGCAGGACCATCAAGCTGACTTGCTCCGCAAGTGATCACCCTGCAAATAACAAATGCCTGCTCCAGTCCATGCAATCAGCCCTGGAGCAGACGCGGAATGACTGAGGCAGGCGCCCTGCCAACAGCAAACCCCAGGGCAAGCCCTGCTGCGACCGCCATGTGCCACTTCAGCGCATATCTCTTCAGCGGCCGGATCACCTCTGGGACTGCATGGTTCTCCTTTGCAAAGTCCAGCATCGCCATGGCCTGCACAGCAACACAGGCCGAGTCTAGACGCAACTACTCATCCTGACATCAACACAATGTAAAGTCATCTGCTATGACAGGCTCTGCAGTGTCCTTGTGTTGTCATGCGGCCGCATTGTCAGCATGTGCACATGCCATGCAGCCCTCACAACGTGACAGGTTGAACATGGCTCAGACTCTTGACACAAACGATTTTCAAAACAAGCACTGAGAGCACAAGAAGCTCACCGCAGGAACTGACAGGAGCTGTGTCAGGCAGCAACTCAAGGGAAGCCACTGCATCGCTGCTGCCCCGTCTATGATCACATACAAGAGAATCACTGCCGCTCTCAGCACCTGCATTGAGCACGCCTTGCTTCAGATCTGCCAGATGCTATCACCCTGCAGCATGAGCTGATTCAATCAGGCAAGCTTTAAAGCAGCAAGGGGTCACAGGCCAGCCACTTCTGTATGTCCCGGGCTCTTTACAGGCCAGTCTTGCAGTGGCATGCAGCACCATACTTGGCCAGTGAGTTCTCCGAGCGACTTTCTTCCATAGTATGCGCACAATGAGCGGATTGGCAGCTGTCAGGTCCTCCTTGGCCTGAGGGAATTGCATAGGAAACAATATGAGGAGAATCACCTCATAGCCACGTCTCGTACCCAGGCGCACCAGGGGAGACATCTTCTGGGCTGCAATGTCGCCCTCAATCTGATGGAAGTGGCTGCAGAAGAGGATGCTGGTGGTTGTGAGGCCCACCAGGGTCGCTGCTGTTGCCAGCTCAGGACCCAGGCTGGCGTACTCTATCAGCCTCGCTGACCCAGCCTGCATGCAAAAGCTCTCTCTGCCCACGACCCTAGCTGCATTCATACCATGGCATGCAAGTTCACCGATTCCAGATATCATGACGGTGTGAGTCTGCCTCAGATTGCTGTTGATCTTCGTTTGATGTTGACAAGCCGCTTGACAGTGCATGCATACGTTCCTGGTGGCAGGCTGACAGTCACCTGTGCCACGAAGAAGGCAGACGTGGCAAGGGGCCCAAAAGCTAGGAAGCACAGCGGCTCTCCAAGGCCCTTGTAGCTCAGCCTGCACAGCAGGAATCCCTCAAGACCATGTCCTGATGCAGAGCTAGATGTTGCGCAACACACTGTACTGAAGCCACCAGCTGCAAACACCACGGTATATTGATTCCGCGACAGAGCACCACTCATACATGCAGTAAAGCAGAGCTCCTTGATCTCATGGCAGCTGTGAAGACAAGGAGGGCTTCAAGACCTGCGCCATCGTCAGTATCGTCGATGTGGTGAAGCATATCTCTGGCTTGCAGTGAGCATCACCTGAAGGGGGGCCCTTGATACAGATAGCCCATAAAGACCGCCAGGGCCAGCGCTAACCCCACATGCGCATCGCCCTGCAGTCCACATCACCCATGCAATTATAAAGCTAAGGCTGACACAGTGCTTGCAGCAGCTTCACCAGCTCTGTGAGCACGTGCCTTGTGCCTGTCAGTCGGTGCCTTCGCACACTGAAGTCTCGCCCCTTGCGGCCTTGAAATGCTGTGTAAGCTTTTGACATGGGCAGTGTCATGCACTGATTGCCATGGCTTGGGGTGTCACAACTCACTGCTAGCTTGGTGACATTGTGCAGCAGCAGGCCTCCAGCCAGCAGGAAGCCATTCGCGACCGCCAGGACAGCCTTGCGGTTGCCTGTCAGGTTCACGACAGACTCTGCCTTGCTCTTGTCAACGCCCGTCTCCGCATCAAAGGCGTCATTGCTGCAGGCACCAAGCAGCGTCAGGACACAGCGCTGGAGGCATTGGAACATGGTGCTGTGCAGGGGCATAACAGCTGCATGACGCATCAGGCAGCTGCTCGTGTGAGCAGTCAGAGCGCACATTTTGGCAGGTGCATGCATGGGTCAACACCTACATCAGCTTGTGACAGGAGACATCCTCCTTTTTGGGGGCCGAGGCAGATCTCCGCTCAGGACGGTGACAAATGTATAGGTCACAGCCTCTCTGTGGACAGAAGGTGAGGCAGCTGTCAGGGCCGAGGCATAAGGTTGTCCGGCAACAGACCTGCTTTCATCTCACCTCAGATTGAGCCAGGCTATAATCATGACGGCGCCTGCCAAAAGCTGGCAAAATCTGGTGGCTGCAAAGGCTCCTTTATTGTAGTACGCTGCCGCTGCGCTCACCTGCCGTCACATGCCCACTCCTCTCACTATGTCGTCAGCCCGCATTGACCAGAATTTCTCAGTCATTGCTACACACATTGAAACAGTACACAGCTCATTGCGGATATCCTATACATGCCTCATCTCCATAACATGGACTGACAGCTTGACAACTCCCTGCGCTCTCCTCAGCATGATGTGGTTGCGTAAGCGTCAGGCGCCAAGTGCAACAGTAAAGTACCCACCACTATTGGAGCAATGCCCACAGTGTACATGGGTGGCTTGATGGCAGCCATCCAGAGCTTCCTTTTGAGCTGCTGCTCTTCTGCTGCCACGATGGGACCGTCTGCTGTGGAAGCCACCCATGCGGGGTCTGTAGCACTGCATGACGCCACTCGACGAACTGCAAAGGCATAAGCCCAGCCCCTCAGATATGCAGACTGGCATTGCATCTTCACAAGTTGAGGGCTCTGTTCTGGATTCAAGTAAGTGTCATGACGAGCACCAAGCACACAAGACTATCTAGAATTGCGATAGTACTACTGTGGCGTCTCCTCTGCCCAAATAAAAGTTGGGCAGCGTCCCTCTACTAGGAGTGAAGGCTCTCTAGCTGTAAGGCTGTCTGTGCTGGTGAGTAGCAGAACTGATCAGCAAGATCTCTCATAGCTCTGTGCAAACCTTTTAAGTCGGAAGAGGCCCAGCATTGAACGCAACTCACCAACGGTGCCGTCGTGCGATGGCACTGTCAAAGATCGATTGGCGGGCCTGCAGGATGGCCTCTGAAGCCGAATGAGCTGTCTTCTGGAGCTGCAATGTACTGGGAAGTGTAATGATGCTCTCGCTTGATACTGCTGGCTGAAGTAACACACTACGGCATGCTCGCCAGACTTCGAGCTCGCTTCTCCCACGTCCTGCCTAAGGGCTGAGAGACCTCGACATTGTATATTCTGCATGAGCTTGCAGAGCCAAGACGAAACAGCTGCGCCTGTGCGGGCTTTGGCGCGCGGAAGATCTAGCCAGCAGATGACTCAACGGTGACCAAGAAGATAAGAAAGTAATACCAGCACTGAATGCCGCACTTCAGCAACAGGGCAGCAATAGGCCCTGTGACTGCTTCTGTGAACACCTGGCATTGCCGGCCATTAAGATTCCTGGTCCTGGGAAAGCTGTAGCGTAGGTATGTACTCGTCGACAGCCCTTTACTAGCAGGTGGGTGTGGAGAAATTTAGTATGGGTGCAAGTCTCAAATGAATAGGTGCCTGATGAGCATAGAACACCAGATCTCAATGTCAGAGAGATATGCTATCCCACAGCAACAGCTGTGATTCTGATATATTTCAGGTGAATCTGAATTACATTGCTTTGATATCACTTCTGCGCATTAGCACAGATCTCCCGGCACAAAGGGATGTCACTAAAGCCATTCCCGTGGGTAGTTACATGAAAATTGCTATGTCAATGTGTCCCTTTAATATCTTCTCTCACAAGCAACACGCCTTGCAGCCTACCAAGCACAAGCACTGGAGTAGTGCCACTAGCCTGCAAAGCCAGGGAACGGACATTGTAGACTGCGTAGTCTTCAAACGGACAGGCACCTCAATTCGAGATGCAAAAGAATTGCTCTGAAGCAAGTCTGACCGGTGTGTAGAACTGCTCCTTTGCCAACTCACAAGCTCAAGCATGCAGAGGTTGTTTGTGTCTTCTCGTCTGCTGGAATAAAGAGGACCTCTTGCCCCATTCCCCAGTGAAAAGGTGCAAAAGGTGTAGCTCTTTTATGACATGGAATACTCTGCTCGACCCTGTGCAATTACATAAATCTCCCCTCCGTGGGTATTGCTGCAACATCAGACGTCATGCTGCGGCGGGAGAGGCTCAAATCAGGAAGGATTGATAGCTGCACCATGACCAGATCCTATGAATCCCAAGGCAGTCCTCAACCTGTGATCAGTCCTCTTGTCCGACTGTTAGCTCTGGAATGAGCTGCACTTGAGCCATAGCTCCCCGCCAGGTTGGGTGCAATGGTAAAGGCGTCTAGGAACCAACACAATAAGGCTTTTTAAGTCAGAGCCCCAGCGAGGCGCTTGTCACAGTGCGCCATTGCACCGTCAGCAAGAAGGGTGCTGAGAGAGCTGGCAGCCAGAAGACTGCAGCCCCGACGCTGTAGCTTGTTTGGACTGTGGAAATCAGTTCCCACGCCTGCCTAGGCAGTGGTGGCAGTGCTGCGTAACCTGTTGCTGACTTATTGCAGACAGCATATTCCCAGGCCATGCCAAGTACAAGCTCCTAGCCTGCCAGTCAACTTGCATTAAGAATACCTTTCCAGGCCATTGGCTTGCTGTGTTCCTGATAAAGCTGCATGGAATCCTGCACCTTGAGACTTTGGAGCCAGCAGACTGAAGCAGCCTGCCTTGCATCGCCTGGCTGCCGACTGCTGTGTTGCTGGAATGTCGTGCTGGATGGCTAGGCGGGGCGTCACTCCAGCTCCAACAGCTTGAGGGTGCCTTGCGAGTTGGCAGCCAGCAGGGTGTGGCTGCGCCGGCTCCAGCACACGCTGCTCACAAATTGGCGCGACTCTGCCTGGAGGTCGTCGCACTCCTGCTCAACACGTCCACTCATCAGCACCAACCTCTTGACACTCAAAAGATCAGCGTACCAGCATACTTGCCCTCAAGCTACTCACGCACTCACGTTTAGTGATATGGAGCAGTGCTTGACTACTGCCTCTCTGATGTTTTGAGATGCTTGATCTAAGAGGGTGAAGAGTGATGTACTGGCGTGCTGAGCACTCCAACATGCACATTTTCACCCACCTTTGCAGCTGGGGGCCAGATAGCAAAGGTACCACAAGCTGCATGCTTAGGAAAGAAACACTGCAAGATAGAGCCAGCCTAGAGGAGCTTTCACAGCAGCTCACCTCTTGACCATCCTCTGAGGGCGAAGAGAAAGAGTGGCGGCAGAGAGGCGCCGGCATGGTGTTGTAGTAGGTGTACACGCAGTTGTCCTCCGAGCCGCAGGCAATATAGCCGTCAGGCGTGACAGAAAGTCCCACAAAGTTGCGCTCATTGCTGTGCCCTGCAGGCCACGCAGATCTAGGTCAGGCCATGAGTTGTGGAGCTTCTTTATGGCCATCACCCTTACGGGCAAGTCTTCCGGGGCATCAGACCACCTAGCAACAGGCCATGCAGGCATCTGGAATGGCTGACTGGCCCACAGCGCAGTGCTCAGTGGCCTGCAGCCATGGAGTAGCCAAGGAGCATAGACTCCAGTAAGATCGTGAGCAAGGGGAGCAAGGTCTGCAGAGGCAGATCCCCACCTGAAAGCACGTTGATGGGTCGCCTGTCATGCTGCACGCCGGAGACGATGCCGCTGTTGATGTCCCAGAGCTTCAGCTGGTTGTCTGTGGAGGCAGAGATGAGCCTGGTGCCGTCCATCCACCTCACATAGGACACCGCCTTCTTGTGGCCGCCTATCACTGCCAGGGGCACCTGCTCGGCAAATGCTTCAATACTCATACCTTCAGCATGCAGAAGATTGTATCAAGCATCATGCAGAAAGAGGGCTGCCACCAGGTCCTAATAGCTCTGAGAGGCACGTGCCATGATAAGCAGGCCCATTCTGGCTGCCTGCTTGCCTGCCTATCAGAGCACATACTCCCTTTGCTAACAGCACTTGGAGGCCCCAGCACAAAAGTCAGTAGGCATGGAGCCAGACGCAGTCCCACAGAGGAGGAATACTGGTTGTGCCACACCCTGCTCAGATGTGCAGAGGCATGTATCTGCAACCCACAGCAGATACAGCAAAGAGCCAAGATGCGCACCTGCATCTGCCGCAGATCATAGAGGTAGACTCGGTAGTTGGCAGATCCAAAGGCCAGCAGGTTGGAGGACACAGGGCTGAACTGCACGCTGCAGACGTTCGCCTTTGCATCAATGACCGCTGTCGGCGCCTCCTCCCGGATACTCCAGAGGCGAACTGTGCAGTCGTCGCCGCCCGAGACAAAGCGCATGGGATCCGTCTGCACAGCAGCAATGTCTGCACTCAGCAACGCTTGCATGGAGGCTCAACCATGGTGTACTATGCCTATACCCGCAGAACAGCAGGAGCGCACAACAGCTTTACAGTAGGCAGCTGTATTTGGAGCAGCAGACTGTGGAGGTGTTCATTCTGTGAAAGCCGTCAAAGATGAGCCAAGGCCGGTGTCTGAAGTGTGCACTTTGTAGCGCCTTTGCCAGGGCTTTACCGTGGAGAAGTCTGCACTCCAGACGCGCTTGCCATGGTCGTCAAAGTTCCCGGTGCACACATTGCTCTGGGCATCCCACAGGGACAGACAGCCGTCATAGTCGGCCGCCAGCAGCAGGTGCTTGATGTAGGAGTTCCAGCACACGCAGCTGAGCTTGGAGCGGGACGCCATCTCAAGCCGGGGGCAATGGATGGAGGTGGTGCTGTCTAGCACATCCTCCATAGCATACACCTGCAAATGACAGACATCATACTGGGTACAGCAGCGTGAGAGGGGCCTAGATGACACCAGATAAGGCAGGAGCTCAGACTCAGTGAAGGGATGGATAAAGCATCACTTTTTGGTGACAGCGGCACACAATCAGCCACCACTGTCTGGCTAATGATTTGGCGCCAGCACAAACACCAGATAACCATCCACAGTACTACTGGATGGGCCGCAACATGAGCAGGGTCACAAGATTTTACCTTGATGCGGCGAGAGACACCAGCAGTGGCAAAGTACTCGTCATCCCGGTCGAAGGAGATGGAGCAGAGCATATCAGCAGCATGCATCATGTTGCCATTCTGCACTGTTGCCTTTACCTGCGCCCAACACAAAGCATGTTCAGACAGCGCTGTGCGCTTCCAATGCTCCAGCTCGGGATGAGACTGTACGATGCAAGATGTCAGACACATGCCAAATTTTTGTATACATCAAGAGATGTTTTCAACAAACGCCGGATGCACTTGTCAATGCACAACTTGCCAAGAGAAACCTTCACTCAGAAGGCCCATGCGCGTGCTGCAACTCTTTGATCCACTGCAGGGGCCAATGCAACCTACCGCGAGCTTGCTGTGGCGGCAGAAGTGCGACAGGTCCTGCGAGAAGCCCGAGATGTGATCCTCAGTCATCTTCCGCACATCCAGCTGAAGGGCATCCAGTGGCTGGTCCCCGCTCTGCTCTGCGCCACGCTGTGCCTGCTGTGCTTGCTGCGCCTGCTGGGCATGCTGCTCCAGCAAGGCCTCTCGCTGCGCAAAGTAGGCGTTTTCCAGGGCGGGGAAAGCCAGGGAGACACGCTGCCAGTTCTCCTGCAACTCCCGCTCGAAGGTCCCTGCAATGTATGAAGCAGATTCTTGCTCTGTTCACAGCTGCATCATCTAGGCTAGCAAGCTGCCACGCCAGCAGCAACAGCTGCAGAGTTAATCTCATGAATCTCCTGAACCTAACTGACAGCAATAGCAGCTCAATGCCTCAGACACAGAAATACAAGTCACTGCCCAACACGGCAGCTGCATCAGCCAGTGCTAGTGCACACTGACACACCTGAGCGTGAGTTGTCCAGAGAGTGGCCTCTCTTGGCCTCAGGGCCACCCACAAGCTGCGAGGACGGCAGGACCTCGCAGGACTTGCGCTTGCGGCTGTTGGCGAGCGCCATCGCCTGCTGCAGGCTGGCCGGCAGCGCGGGCGGGGCATCACTGCTGATCCTTGCTAACCTCTGAGTCACTGCCTGGATGTCTGCCTCCAGCGCACCCAGCTTGCTCATGCAATCGGCGCCTTCCGTCTCCTGTTTGAGCAGAGGCTCACACGTCAGCCCTCTGACCTCTCAGACTCCTGACCTCTTTGATGTGCAGTGGCAGGACAGGCAGCAGCTGTGTCTTGATCTCCTATCTCATGCTGCAACTGAATGCTCTGGTGGCACAGTGTGGAAAAGAGCGCGTTGCATACACTTGTTCAGAGGTCACTCAGCTGCAAATTAGGGCTGTGCAGGCTCTGCAAGTGCAAGCAGCCAATACAGCACGCAGCATGAGCAGTAAAGGATGCACATGTCCCCTGGTGTGCCCCACCTTTCCTTTCCTCATCATGCGCAAGAACTGCAGGAGTGCTTGCTGGTCTGCTGGGGACACTGTCTTCTCAGGACCCTCTCCTTTGCCGGCTGTCTGCGCTTCAGGAGCCCGGATATCTCCTGCAGGGCGGAGCACACCTCTCAGCACTGCACACTCATCAGTCACCTTGGCTATGCACTGCTGCAGAAAAAATCAAGGCTCTGAAGATGCTGATTGTATTGGGAACACCTGTTCAGACAGAATGGTAAGAATTAGTGTGGGCGAGCCTTTACGCACCTGCCGTCTTTTGGCTGCGTATGGACTTGTGCAGCGCCAGCAGGAGCTGGGAATGCACAATGGAGTCCACAGTTGGTCGGTTGGCTGGGTCAGGGTGAAGCAAGGAGAACACAAAAGCTGCTTCCTGGGGGCGCGTCTGCAAGCACACAACTGCATCTGAGCAAAAATTGCCTGTAACCACCTCATCTCACTGGCTGCACACTTCACGACCCTTGACACGCACCAGAGGTAGAGCAAGATAGCACAATGCAGGTTCAAGCCTTCCGATGTTTGCTGCAGATGGCTGGTACTGTAGACTCACTCTGAGAACATGCGAAGGCAATATCCTGTGTCTGAGCGCTTCCAACGCTCGTTTCCTGTCCACGCTGTCCGTGCTGGGGTTGAAAAGCTCGAAGAAGAGCATGCCCAGAGAGTACACATCACTCTTGGGCGTGGCCCTCGTGCCATTGGACAGCAGCTCCTCAGGCGATGCATACAGAGCCTCCTCCTCAGGATCAGGCGCTTGGGTGCTCGACATCACCACCTGCACAGGAAGGCAGTCCCAGGACGTGAGCCCGATGCGGTATCAGCTGGAAATGCCATGAAAGTCAAGTGAATGCACACAAACATAGCCTGCTCTTCTCTCCCTGATACCTGCTGTCAATTCCAGATAGGGTGAAAGCATACATTTGAATCCAAACTAGCCAGCTACAGCTTGCAAGACTTCAGCAGAGCCTTTTTTGCCACTCTTGCATAAAGGTGTTAAGACTGGTGGTACAATGACCCAGAGGGCAGCTGCCATGCAGCATGACAGCATTGTGTCAACAGCACCAACACGGCATCCGAGAGTAGCAGAAAAGAGTATGCGTGGTAAGAGATGTTGAAGGAAGCGCTCACCCCGCTGGCTGTGATGCGGAGCATGGACGGTCTCACTCGTCTCACAGTGACACCCCGGCTGTGCATGGACTTCAGTACTGACAGCACCCCGCAGAATATTCTGAAGGAATCTGCCGCCCGCACGGTTGACCCTCGCCGTGCGAAGTAGGCTGCTAGGGTGGACGCAGGTGCCCTTGCTCCATGCCAGTTCCCTGTGCATATGCACCCTTCAGAATTTACCTTTGACCATCTGCCAGATCCCCCTTGAAAGACTTGTGCCCTGTGAGGAAAGCTGATCCACTGTGTCATGTGTCATGGCGCATATCCCCAAGCTAGACAAGGTGTGCAGGCTGCCAAATTCTATGAAGGCAGGCGGCAGGACATCAGGCAGTCCTCAGCGGGCGCACCTCGTCTGACAGTCTCTGGCCGCTGTTCTCTTCTAGCCCCTTGCGGTTGCCGTGAGCCTGCTGGAGGCAGGTCATTCTCTCCAGAAGGCTCTGCGGGAGCCCCAGGTGGATGCCTCTCTGCCTGAGCCGCATCCTGCGGCTGCGCTTCTTCTTGCGATCCCAGACCTGCAGCCGCAGCGCCGCTTTCACATATCGAGCCACTGCTTGCTCCAGAAGGAGATTCCAACTAGTACAATTAGGCATGGCCTCATCTCTTGCATGTCACATCCCCCATGCAAGCGAGGCAGCTCATGCAGGCAGGCGTTGAGCAGGAGGCAGGCGACGCACCTGCGTCCTCTGGGAGGCAGGCCGAGTGAGCACGCGCGGGCGGGCTTGCGCAGCGCGAGCAGGGCTCAGAGAGGCAGGCAGAGGCCGAGCGGTCCATGCCCATGTCCAGGGCTGCCGCAGACGCCTGCACCATGGACAGCGGCGCACTGGGCACGCTGGCATTGGTGCTGTGCGCCTTCAGAAACTCCTCTGCCTGCAAAGGTGGTACATCCATCAGTGCGAGATTGCTGACAACTTTTTGTCCAACACTCCACCAGACACCCTCACAAATATCTGCAGCACCATGTTACACTGTCCTGACATGATGAAGGGCACCTCCAAACCCTGAACCTGTGAGCAACCCTCCAAGTTCTACTCTGCAGTAGATGTAAGGTGCCAATCCCGCAGCTCTTGAACACAAAGCTGTTGAGCACATGGCTGCAGGAAAGCAGTATCACATCTAGTGCAGGAACCTATGGCTGACATTCTCGAGGTCACAGCATGCAGCACTGCAGGTGGGAGAGAAAAAGCAGACCTCTTCTGGACACATGTGCGGAACACGCAGAGCGTTCTGCTGCTGCCTCCGCCACACATGCTGCCACATGTGCTGCACCTCCTTCCTTGTCACAGGCTTGAGCAGATAGTCCTCTGCTCCCCCTCGTATACACTCGAACACCGTCTCCGTCCGCTCATTTGCTGACATCACTGCAGCAGACACAAGCTCAGCACAGCCGCTGCTTGGAATACCAGATACCGTCATGCCAAAACAGCATTATGTCAGCATGTGTGCCAACAAAGGGTCAGATGCCAGCACATGCAGAGGGCTCCAGGATGTGACGAGTTGAGAGCAAAAAGTCTCACTTATGACAGGCAAATTGCTCCATGCGTCCACCCCCCGCACATGCCTGAGCAGCTCAATGCCGTCCACATCTGGCATCATGACGTCCTGCGAGGATCAAAGGCATTCAGCATCATAGACTAGCTGATAGGGTAATGCATGGATATTACAGGAGCCAAGTACAGTATCAACGTGAGACAGACCACAGGGCGCATCCTTACCGTCAACACGAGGCTGAAAGTCCCAGGCGCGTTTGATCGCAGTATTTCCAGCGCTTCCATCCCGCTCTCCGCTTCTGTCACTGTGTAACACATGGAAACTGTATGAGAAGGCAGACAGAAATGGGTCATACGCCAGTCGATTAACCACTTAGCATTTCCAAAAACGCCTGCAGCATTTCTACAAATGCCCAGTACACTCAAGCCTGCCTGAGCAGATCTCGCAGCATCATCAGAAGTATCGTGGCGCACCTTGGTAAAAACATTTTCTGAGCAGGTTGCCCACAACCACGCGCGACAACCTCTCGTCGTCCACAAGCAATATATGCACGTCCTTAAGCGAAACAGTCTTCTGAGAGTCCCTGCCAGAGATCCCTGGCAGGGCCTCTGGCTGTGAGGCCACAGCTGCTGCAGCCATGTATTGTCCCGGAGTTTCACATGCTCGCCACTTATCCTTCTATTTATTCTGATTTATTCACTTCCACTGGTCGAGAGGCTCGATCCAACCTATTACTTGGCTGGTGTAGGGCCAAAGATCACCAGGGAGCTGCAGATCCTGTGGGATGACGTGTCAGCGCCATGTGAAGCGAGCTTCCCCCTGTTCAGAAGCTGAGGTCTTTCCTAGTAATGGTCCGTCGGCGATCTTCGCTCAGCAACCGGCATACAAAGCTTGCTATAGTCGCAGTGCGTTTCATTCTGTTCTCACCGTTCGATCCTGGCCCTTCTCGGCTATCCAAGGGTGTCGCTGGGTATGCGCAAAGGTGAAGACGATGCAGGACTTGACTGGAAGGGGGCTCTCTCAAGCACAGAAGAAGCATTGCAAGGCTTTTGGAGATTGAAAGGGGAAGGATACAACATCGTCAAGTACTAGAGAGTGTTCAGATGCAAAATGGATGATGGCAAGGGTGTATGCAAGAAGAGGAAGTTTCAGGCATTTGCCGAGGATAAGGAACGCTGTGGCAGCATCCATGCTGAGCTCACTTTGCTTCTCGACAAGCGGTGAGAGCACAGCCCCTGCCTGTAGATCGCACACTCTTAATCACCCCCAGACATGACTTGCCATTAATTTTCCGCGTGATCCAGGGTGCAGGATGTCGATGCATACGTAGCCAAGGAGCTTCAAACGCTCAGAACGAAGGAACTTCAGAGCCTTGAGGAGCATGAGGCCCGACTTGCCAGCATCCAGGACAGGCAGGGTCTTACTGTGATGGACCAACCCCCTCTTATATCATGTCTCTCTTCCATGTTCCCTTCACTGCCTCATTTTGCATTCTGTGACCTACAGGGAAGCCACGCTTGCAGCCAAGGATGCTGAACAGCAAAATCTGTGCAAGATGCTTCAGCAGAGGGAGGCAGCCATTGATGCCAAGTCCTCAAAACTTCAGGGCCTGCGTGCGGAGATCCTTCCCCTGTACAACAGGCTGCAGTTAGAGCTACCTGAGCTTCAAGCAAGGTGAATACTATTGCCAATTGCTGAGAGGGCCATGCTTTCAGTCGCATGACTCTGCCAACAATGGCTGTCACGAGACATCCACGGCTGGAGCATTTCAATATGTGAAAGCTGCAGAGCATGAAGGCTCTGTGAAAGCTGTCAGAGGCCTGCACTAGAAATTCGTACCTCACGTATGGGGCAACACAGACTGCTCATGAGAGCGCTTGTTGAATGCAACTGCAGAGCAAATGTGGTAGCCAAGGTACAGCAGAGCGAACAGGCAGCGCCCACAGCTGAGGAAAACAGCGGAAGCAGGCTGCATCAGCGCCAGCAGCAACTCAGGTCATGCATCGCCGCTGCACACCTGCAGGAGCAGACCCAGCACATGGTGGATGTAGATGCAGATGGGGTCTCCACACAGAGGCACACAGCAGCAGACACAGATCCCCACACGGATTTTGTAGCGCCAGCACCAGTCCCCATCAGCAGCACGCTTGGCAAGCGGGAAGGAACATTGCAGTGGCATGCGCCAGCCAGCAGACGCCTGGACCTGAGCGGGGCTGATGCTAGCAGGGGCAAGCCTGCCCGCCCAGCTGTGCCAGAGGCCTGCAGGCCACAGCAGGAGCAGAGCAGTGACCATCTGCAGCCATCCGCCTTCGCAGATGTGGGCATGCTGGGCAAAGCAGCATCCACTCAGCAGGTCCATAGCGAATATGCCATGCACTCTCAGAATGAGCATGCGCAAGCAGATCCTGCCCAGCAGCAGTCCCTGCCGGCAGAGAGAGCCCAGCATGCCCAGAAGCCGCCTCAGCACAAAGCCTGTGCCCAGCAAAGCCACTTCAGGCCTGTCGTCCAGCAGCAGCGAGCAGGACCTAGACACAAGGCTGACGCGCAGTCTGCCACGGTCAGCATAGACCGAGGGCTTGATCTAGCAGAAAGGTACAGGACAGTCCCCACATATACAACAGTGCGACCAACAGTCATACCACTCTCCCGGTGTGGTCGCGGAGTGCCCATCACCAGGATGGACAAGCGCTCACAGCAGGCTCCTGGCAAGGCTTGGAGCAGGTCACATGGACGTGGCAGGACTGGCGGCAGGTCAGGCAGAGGTACGTGATCTGGCAGCCAGGCCAAATCTTGTCGCATACATGGCCCCAACTTTGGTGGCTCCACAGGCTTCTTACTACACGTTGTAGAAATCTGACAGTGGGCAGGGTCATACCAGTAGCCAATTGGATCACCACCTGAAGACCATTTCAGATCAGAAAGGAGACCTTGCCTCTTGCAGGCGACGCAGATGAGCTTAATGGGTTGGTAGATTCTCTGCGGGCACGATGTCCTGCACCGGAGGAGCCCAGGCGCAGCGATGGTGTGCCGGATGCTGCAGCGAGCTTTGGGGATGAGCCTGGACGTGAGAAGACACCTGCAGAAGCTTTCAAAGCAGCAAAGCAGGTGATGCTGTGCAAGTCTACTTATCTGGTCCATTGGCTGCGCTCAGGTTTGAGCATAGATATCAGATGTAAATATTTACATGACCTCGCAAGTCTTCTGGTTCACGTAGCTTGCATACACGCCTAATTGAGGATGTTGTGCCCGCAGACCAGTGCGCTCGATCTGGTCAGCACCCTGACAGCGCAGCACTCCTTCAGCAGCAGCGCACTACTCCAGGCCAGCAGCAGTGAGGCGGACGCTAAGGCAGCTCTGTATAAGAAGGTCAGGCCTGCCTCCCACAGTACATCTAGCAAGGCATGTGCTTGCAGTATGCTCTCTTTCAGGTATCAGGGCAAGGGCTCAAGAGCGCTATGAAGTAGAAGATGGCATCACATGTGCCCTGTCCAAGCTATCTGTCCTGAACTTCCATTGTCTGATGTATAGAGCTGTTGCAGGTGCATGG
This sequence comes from Coccomyxa viridis, assembly GCA_963930925.1. Lineage (NCBI taxonomy): Eukaryota > Viridiplantae > Chlorophyta > Trebouxiophyceae > Coccomyxaceae > Coccomyxa > Coccomyxa viridis. Next base: position 1,769,327 of record CAWVOJ010000008.1, on the reverse strand, counting down.
CATCCTCAGTCGGTACATGAGTCATCAGTCTGCTCCTGGGGCAAGTACTGATGAGGTAACTCACGCTGACGGTGATAGTCCCACGCACAGCAGCAAGCCAGCTTTGGGGGATGTCAGGTGATCAAGCAGGGCCGCATGGCTGCAGTGCAAATCATTGTGTGTCTGGAATGGCCTACCAATTGGTCTGCAAGCCTGTGCTGCAATATTTCTGCGGGATTGGTGGAAGCTCAAGAACAGTGTTCTTGAGGGTGCGTACCATGCAGGTACCCGGTCAATACGCTGGAGATTCTTGTGGAGGCAGCTGAGCAGTATAAGGCCAATGGAGAGCCTGTCACATGGGGATGGTGCACGTAAGCCCACCCATACAACCTCTGATGCCTTGCTTTTGTGCCAATGTGCTTGAAGCTTGTTATGGGCGGTCTATGAGGTGACCGTGGCAGGAACTTCCATGCTACATCAGCCTTCCCATGTCAACTCATTGGTAGCTCAATTACTGAATTCCGCGGTTCAATCCTGCATCCACCTGGGGGGATGCTGTCACACAGTAGAGCCATTGACTGGCATGCCACTGCTGGCTGAGACATTATGGTGCGCTCGCAGGGAGCTCAATGCGTTTGTGTTTGTGTTTGTGACAGCCAACAGAATAGTGGTGGAGGAGCCCAAATTCAGTCACGCCACATACTTCTTTGAGATTGAGGAGCCTCTCCCCATCTCCTGCCAGGTACTTCTTCTCCATGCGCCAGACGTTGATCAATAGTGAGTGGGCGACTCTGGGCTTTGTCTTTCTTGCCCCTGTCTGTGGTTGCATACTGTGCAGACTGGGTGTGTGCTGGAAGGCATGTGTCAGAAAAGTGGGATGACAAATTGTGACACCTGTTCATATTTGTATGTATGCTGCTGCAGGTGCAGCGCCTGATTGCAGTCCTCTCTGTGCCTTCCATCAGCCGCAGTGCCCTGCTGCATGACAAGGCGCCCTGCTTCGCCAAGGAGCTTCCCCTTTTGGACAAAGCAGTGCTGATGTCAGCTGGCTGGACTGAGGAGGATGGCCTGCGCGCCCTCCTCAACTTCTCCGGTGTGGACCAGTGCAGACTCCACCAGAATGCTGGCACTTTTTATGAGAAGCGCACGCAGAGCTTGTCCCAGTCATGGCATCACAAGATGAATGCCAGTCTGTGGAAAACCCACTAAGGCTCTGGAACTGACCGTACGTGATCATGTTGTTGGTCAGCGCTTTTGACTCTGGTAATAGTTGCGCTGTCTGTCAATGAACACGGCTTGCGGCATCTTCAGACCTTACACCTCAGCTGCTGTCCTTCATTCCAGCTGAGAACTTTACCATGCAGGTGAGAGGGTGGTCCACATCAGTGACAGCCACAGTGCTGCCTGCAATGGGGACTCGTGGGAGCGCTACAGGGAGCGGCTGCGCCAGATTCTGTCACAAGGCAAAAGCAAAGGGGCGCTTATACAAGACTGCTCAGCGTAGTGCTGACGCAAATTGCTGAAGGGGGCAAAGCGGGCTGACAGAGGCATTCACAAGGGGCTACAATAGGAGCCTTGACTGTGAGAGGAGGCAAATCCTATACGGATGTACCCCTGCTTGCCAAATGTATGCTCAGCTTCTGGAACAGCAATGTGGACACTCTCTTCTGGCTAGTGTATGAGACAGCACTGCCAATACACACCATGAACTGCATGCATGTATTAAAATTCTATAAAAACTATATGTCCCATGTACAAGATGCTGTTCGTGCTCCTACGCTTGCACGCCCGCTGCCATTACAGCTTAGCAGTGCGCACTCAAAGTCGCGACACTGTATATGTGCAAGACTTTGTTGTCTCTAGCGCATTTTCAGACCTAGGCACATGCCAGCACTGATGTATCATGCCCACTTTGTGGCCATAACATATGGCAGACTTCCCAGCTCAGCTGCTTTGCTGAAACTGCCCTCATCTAGCAGCCGCCTGTACACCCGCAGCACCTCTGCAGGTGGCTTTATCTTCAAGTACAGGTCCTTGTCATCTTTCTCATGCTCAAGGCCGGGCGCCTTCTCTATGCTTGGCAGCAGGTGTAGGGCGCCTTCCTGATCAAGCACGTCGAGCACTGTCACCTGCACCCGAACATGCACTCTATCGTCATGATGTGATCAAATGATCACACATGCAGCCTCACAGAAGGAGCTTGGAAGTGCCAGTGCATGGCATAAGAGAATTCCGGCACCTATTGTACATGCATCAGTATGCCTTAACCAGGATGCAATGCATGCTACCCCGAGATGATGCATTTGGACTGCAGACTCCTTACGCACCCATGGTAAGGCTGCCCTATGGCCCTCGGAGATGGGTTGCCACCCCTGTAGGAGCAATGAAGATGCATGCCAGTCCTGCTGAGTCACACTCATGAGTGCAAAGCACGGATAAGGCTAGCTAGCTCACCTGTACACCTGAAGGCATCTGAGGCAGCAGCAGCATTGCCACAGCACTGGCGAGCAGGGCATCTCCAAAGGAGACTGTGGCAAATTCCGTAGCCCACCTGGCTGCCTCTGTCTCTGTGATACATGTGACACTCCTGCTGACACTTCCCTGCCTGGATCCAAGCAACATGCCCTCAGAGAGAACTTGGTTTCAATAGACTCGGCAGACTCACAAATGCAGCCAGCAGCTTACAGAAGAGGGTGAAGAGGAAAGGGTCCCATCACCACACTCAATAGCCTCCATCCTGTACAGAGAGGAAAGGCCGCAATAGTTGTCTGTAAGGTTGTGCAGACTCAGCAAAGGAGAGGAGAGGCACTGCCTTGCAGCCGTACCCATCAAACAGGTTCAGGTAGACGCTGAGCAAAGCTGCAGCTGTCTGGCGCATCAGAGGATCTGTCCATGGTTTTGCTGATGTGGCAGAGGTGGGTGACTCAGGTGCGGCGCCAAACAGCAAGTCCAGCACACGACTCAGCCTTGTGCCTGCAGTAGTATGACATAGTGACAATACGTAGTGCTTGGACATCCTGGGACATTGACCCAAGGCCTTAATCGGTGAGATGCCTTAGCTCTCTCCAAAAGTGCTTCTACATACACCCGACGAGGAACGTCTCGGGAGCCAATATAATGTGGTGTACAGTCAGTATCTCCCCATGTGGTCAGTGGGTAAATTGTCTCAGCATTGTACATCGAGGTGAGAGTGGCCCAATTGCCTGACATGGTGCCACGTCGCACCTATTGGCAGACTGGCCAAGAAAGCGCTGTCAGTGATCTCCAGTCCAAGCAGGAACAGCAGGCACGCTGCAGCGTCGCCCTGCTCTGTGCTGCTGCCTGCCTCTTCCTCTGGTATGGATGTCAGCTGAGACTGCTCCTCCCTCTCCAAAGCTTCGCCTTCCCATCCCACATGGTAGGGCCATTCCTGCAGTTGCACATTCCATGACATTGTGTTCTGATACTGCAGCTGAGTACAAAGGGGAGATGAAGGACTGACAAGTCGCTGACCATGGCGTTCTCTGACATATTCTATCATTGACTAACAGGGCTTGCGATTCTAATGCGGGAAGAGCCCAGGATGATGCAGCATGCTTTTTCAAGGGCTCTGAAGCTGCAGTGCATAAGGCCTGTAAGATGATATACCATGGGCAGAGGCAGCCTCGAGCCTAATGGTTGCCTAAAGCAGCTACTCAACACCAGCGGCATAGCTGCGGCTGATGCAGATAGCTGCCCTTCTGGAACAAGGCCCAGCCAATGCCTTGCATAGGCGCACAGCAGACTCTCTCTGAGCTGCTCAGCACTGGGCAGCTGTGCAGGACCTGCCTTCTCAGCATCCTGCAGCAGGAGGCGCTTGCTCTATCAAAGTGGATATAGGGGACGTGCTCTGTATCTGGATGAGAGTTACATCAGGGCATTCTCAAGCTCTCAGCACTTGGCGGCTAGAGCTTGCAAACCTAGCAACCCTAGCTTCCTGGCAGTGTCTGCCGTCATCTTCTGTATAGAAACCCTTTCAATTGGACAGATGCATGGTCAATCACACATAAAGATCCAGCGCCAAGGCTGTACAGGGGTCGAGGAGACATGCCGATGTCAAGAGAACCAATGCTTTCAGGGATGAGATGCACCTACAGATCAGTCAAGGACATTACCTGTTGCCACCATGCTGCTTCACGCAATGCAGCTTCAGCCAAGGAGCTTTTCCCAGACAGGAGCGCCGTCACTTGCTCAGTAGCCAGCGTGTGCAGACCGGTGAAGCCACTGTGAACAAGTAGACAGCTCAGCGCCCTTAGTGCCAGGTCCTCAGCGCCAGGTGGCAGCAAGGTCAGCGCCCACATCAGCATATTGGAGTGCTCACGACCATGGCTCCTCAGGAAATCTGCAGCCGCATTGCCTGCGTCTAGATGCCTTACGTTCATAACGCTCTCGCCGCAATGGGCCGTCTCTGTGAAGTCCTTTTGCTTGATGGTCCTTGCCATGGAAGTATGACTTGCTGCCCAGTTTATAGTCAGCACGGCAACAGCACAGCACAGCACAGCAGATTGCAGGAGGAAGCTCCTAACAACGCCAAGAAGGATGGAGTCCAGATGTAGTTGTCTGTGTCTCATCTCACCTCGCAACACATCAGCCTGAATGGCAGATGCACTGGTTCTGCCAGTCATATAACAAAGCCGAGGAGGAGTGCTGCCTTACCATTGGCATCAATCTTAGACTGAGACTGCAGCAGCTCAATAGCTGTCAACAGTAGCGCAGCCCTGCTCTGCTGCCTCTCAAGCTGCACTGCATGCCATGGCTCTATGCACATTTCGCTGTGCAGGCTGCCAATTGTACGATCGGCATCCTGCAACACCGCAGATGCCCCGATTAGTATCACATGTGCTGGAAGGACACTGGTCTCTGCTATACACATCGTAGCATGTCAACACTGCAGCTTGCTTTTGAGCTGATGAGTATTACCAGCTTGCCCTCTGGCCCCTGATAAGTAATCGGACTCACATGCCAGCTCTATCATCTACAGCTCTCCCATCAGACACAAAGCATCAAAGATCAGGAGATTAGGTAAGGTATGGCTACCAACCTCTGCCAGTGCTTTCAGGGTTGCAACCGCCAAGCTAGCAGCCTGCTTCGGGTACGAGTCCTTTAGTGTCTTCAGGCAGGCTTGCAGCGCCGCGCCTGCCGCCTGGAAGGCCTGTGCTCCGTGCTGCACCCATCAAGACATCAAACTCACGAATGCGCGCAGTTCCCACAAGCCTTGGGCCTGCTGCAGCAGAAAGGATGCAATGCTGTAAGGAAAGTAGGACTGGGCATGTCAGGCCTGCTCACATCCCCCTGCCAGCTTCGTAACTCAGCACGAACAGACCTGTCAAGTCGTTCATGGCATTCAAGAAGGGCACACCCATCTGAATGCACGGTCTGAGCGCTCTCAGCCGACACGACAGGACTATCGCTGGCTGAGGCAGAGCAGAGTCAATGTGAGACATGAAGCAGGCCTGACATGCTCCTCGTGGAAATCTGCTGTTGCCTAAGACCTTCCGTGGCATGACCAGGAACCAATATGGGAAGCATACACTCTGACAAACATCAAATGACCTCTCTGTGATGCTACGCATAGAATCCGAATAGGTACCGCATGTTTGGGATGGGGAGAACACCGGGGAGGTGGGACACTGACCAATGCATCATCATTGTCTGCATGTGTCCTCTGCGCGTGGCTGGCTCTGAGCAGCTGCAACAAGCTTTCAAGCAGGCCGCTGCTGCTACTGCTTGCCATACCAGAGACTGCAATGGCCAGTGCTGAGAGCTTTGGAGCGCAGAAATCCTGCACGATCATGACAATCGTCTGCGTCAACAATACCATGCAGCATGTGAATGATGAGTGCATCTCTATATTGCTGAATAGCCCCCCCCAGAGGGGTACAAAGATCTGCAGTACCTTATCGAGTGCCTTTATGCAGACTGCTGCACTGAAGGCGGACAGCAAGGCGCGTGTGGGTCTGTTCAGAGAGCGTCCCCCATTCTCTGACATACAGAGGCTAAGGCTGATTCTGAGTCTCTCAAGAATTTGAGGTTCCAGCCAGGCTGCAGCAGCTTCCTTTATCGCTGCGCCGCAGTCCTCTGACACGCGGCTGCCGTGACCCATTGCCCTGCAGCAAGCACATCCAATATGGCATGGACACAAGACACCATTTGACATCGCGCGGTAATCAACAGAGTCAAGCTTGATGCCATAGCAGAATGGTAGCCTCTACAGCTCCAGCATTCCAACTGCCTGGCATGCCTCATTCTGGACAGTCGAAAGATGGCAGGGACGATCTGCAGACGTTGGCAGTCTGGAGCGGGAAGGTAGCTCACGCATCATGCTGGACAGCTGTCCAGAAGAGTCCCAGAGCCTCAGCGCTGATGCTGGCTTCCAGGTCAGCATGGTCCTGGGCTGTAGGGCCAGCCACCAGCGGCCTGTCCAGGCAAGGCTCCAGGTGGCGGCAAACAGCAGGATAGGCATCTTCTAGAGGTAGGCCGCTGAGGCCCATTGCTGCCAACACCCTCCAGATTCTCAGTGCAATCACCTGAAGACCAGTGCAGATTAGGACATTGCAAGATGTGAAGGGATCCCCTCTAACACTGGCATTGTCCAAATACTGCCTGTAAGATTACAGCATGTCACTGCACCAGAAGCATAAGCCATGTCCAACATGGCTAAACAGGTGCGTGATCAAAAGAGGCTCCGGTGACAATGCTGATCTGCCAGCAACTAGACAACAGCATGGACTGACTAACAGCTTTGAGGGGCAGGAGGGATGCACACACCTGTAGTTGCAGAGATATCTGCTCAGCAGACTGGTCCCCACCCTTTTGCAGCGCTGGCTGCACTACAAAGTGCAGCACCCTGCTTTCCAGCCCTGCACAGAGCAGCACACGATGATGTTTCTGTATAATCTCCCAGCGCAGCTGTGAGCAATCCTGACCGCTCCAAAGCTCTCAGGCCCCAGGCAGGCGGATGTGCGGGCTTCAAGCCTCAGGCAATCAGAATAATGCAGCTCTGCCATGTTGCAGTGAGTACGGAAGCTCACTGTCGTGAGGTAAGCCCTTTGCAGGCATATTTCCTCTCAAGCTTCGACTTGGCTGGTGTGTCTTCTTCAACAGCCATATTTCACATTGTTGAGTCGATCTGTTACACAAGACTAAGCTCACGCACCTTCCGCAAGAAGCCGTCTAGCAATCGGCGCGCTGCTACAGCACAGCAGGCACAGCACGCCCAGCGCGGCAGGCCTTGCGGCTTGCTCAGTCCTGGCTGTCTGCGAGGCTGCTGCTGCGCTGCGCAGGTCCAGAATAGCCATCAGCCCCTCCACCTGTGCGTGGAGAGAGCTGTTCAAGATTAAAGACAAATCCTGGTTGAGCCATGAGCAGGCGGGCTATTTGGAGGGATGCTGCCCTGAAGCCATAAGAGACCTCCGCATTGGAGACCTTCCCCTCACCTTGGATCTGACAGGCGCCGCGTCATGAAGCGTTTGACACTGTCATCAGAAAGTGGAGCCAGGCAGCTCATATACAATGCTTACCAGGCCGGGCGTATCGCAGATGGCGTGCGCCACATCAGCACCCCCCAGCGCCAGGTCGCCGAGCAATGCCAAGAGCGGCTGAAGAGCTCCCGGCGCGGCTGCTGAAGTCAGCAGATACTTGATCCGGTCCAAGATCTGCAGGCTGACACCTTGAAGTCAGAAGGCTCCCTCTGAATGCTTCAGAGGCACCGGGGTTGGAGTACACAGCATTGAAGGTAGAGTGTTGTTGACACAAAGGTGAGCACAATTCACAGGTCTCTTGCTGCAGACAGGGGATGGAAGCAATTTGAGAGATGGGATGTAGCGTATGGCGGGACCGCCCACCTGCATGTGTAGGAGGGCAGCCAGTGTGTCATGCTTTGCCAACTCGCGGGGGTCTGCATCACTGCCAGCGCCCACAGCAGCCTCTGCTGCATTCTGCGGGAAGCTGGGATCTTTGCTCTCCTGTGCAGGATACAGGGACATCCATGCAGCGGATAGGTGCGGCCTCTCTAGGCGCCTTGCAGGCACTGCTGGCAGCTCTGCAGAATGTGATGAAGCTCAGTTGTACTCTGCAGTGCATCACTGCTTGCAGACCATAGAACTGCCAGGGACGAGATCACTTCACTTCACTTCTTATCCAAGCATCTTCTGCGGCATGCAGAGAAGTCCTCCTTGCACCGGACATGCAGGCTGTGCATCTGGCTTTAGCAGGCAAATATCTCTAGCACATGTCAAGTGAAACAAATGTCAATATCCATGAGTTGAGGGATGTACAGCCCTCAAGGAACACGATATAATGGTCGTTCACCTATATCGGGGAAGTCACTCTCTGATGCGCCACCTTTGCTGTCCAGCAGGGCATGCAGGCCAGCTGCTGCAGCTGCAATCACGCCAGCATTGGAGTCGTCCAGTGCCAGGCGCAGCACGAGGGCTGCCTCGCAGTCGCAGGTCAGGTGCCGCCACAGGTCTTGCCATGTCACATCCTCTGTCTGCGCAGCAGTTCTGACCGGCAGTCAGCATCACAGTGCTTGATTCCAATCACGGTGTATGCAACCCCAGTCAGAGCTTCTGCAGTCAGAGCCTTATGCCTTCATCCGCCAGCCAGATCGAGCATCACCTTGCAAGTGGCTATGAGACTCTGTGTTTCATTCAGAATAACAATCAAGTCAAATGCGGAGAGCCGAAGAGCCACAGCAGGGTGCATGCCACACAGCCTGTCAGATCTTTGTGCTCTTGCGCAGGCGCCCACAATCTGTATGCAATCTGCGGCAAGCAAATTACCTGAGGCGCATCTCCTGCTTTGCTTGTAGGGTCTCCCCTCAGGCTTCGCTGCGTGCGTGCAAGGATGGCAGCCAGGTGGCGGCATGCAAAGGCCCGCTGAGCTGGCAGGGCGCTCCTTGCCAGCTCGCACATCTCCTGTACCGTGTAGCCACTGCCCATGGCACCTTCATCCTGCCTGCACAACATGCCACCCTGTAACCCAGGCAATTCTTTCTTACAAGCGCTAGAAGTGTCGAGGTGTGGTGATAGCAGCTGTTGAAGGCATCCACATTCTGATCCTAACCTGCACACCTGATACCCCAATTGAACCACGATAATAAAAGCTCTGCAGGCTCCAAGACCCATGGTGATTGCGCTGCTGGCAGGCTGTGACTTGCCTGAGAATGTCACGCTCTGTGACTGGCAATGCCTCAGCTACTGCATCCCTGACAGCCACCAGCTGACCAGCTGTGTCAAAGCTCATGCGAGCCACAGCACTTCTTCCTGCGCCAGTGACACTGTCAATGCAATAATTCGCCAAGGCGCCACGCGCACATAGAAGTCTATCACGCTCACAACAGCGCATCAACAGCCCAGAGGCTCTCAGTGCGCAAGAATAATAGGCATTAAGGCGAAGGTCCTCACATGGGAATACGGCAGTCCTGTGCACACATACAGCAGCCAGAAGATTCATCACCTTGACTGTCTGACTCTTCTACAGAGGCTTGCAATGAGTCCGGCAACAAGCCTTGCTGCTCAGCAGGCGTCTTCACCTTGCCAGCATCTGTACCGTGGGTTCCTGCTCTTGGCTGTCCTCGTGGCTGCTGAGACTTGGCGCTGCCATTATGCTGCAGTAGAAGCTCAGCTTTAGACATGGGAACGGCAGTCATATGGTCATGCAAGGCACACCACCTATTGAAGCTTCCTGGAGCAGTCACTATTGAAGGGCTCATCCTCCTGCAACTGCACTTTAACGCCCAAGAAAATTATGCCATGAAGGGGTAATGTATCCGGTCACCTGAGTGCTTGCAGAAGCTTCATTTGATGCAAGATGCTGGGCTTTCCTTTGGGCGGCGCGCTTTTCCAGAAAGGCCAGGATGGAAGGATCCAGACGCTCCCTTATTTCCTCCTTTGCCTTCTCCACCTGCACGGCCTTGTGCTTATCAAACCTGATTACATGAAATGCAGCTCGCCAAGCCTCAGCAGGCTTATCAAAGTCTTGATCTCGAGCCATATAGGTCCCCTCACTAGCCTTGGCAGCAGAACGCCACAGCGGCAACACTTGAAGCCAGTAAGAGTAAACAGCACACAAGTTTCTCTGGTACAGGTCCAGGCAAGGAAGTGGTAGGGCGGTTGCCTGGTCAGGCTGCATGCTGGCGATGAGCTTCTGATTCTCCGCGGCAATCTCCCGCGCCATTTGGCGCTCATCATCCCGGCTGTCACCGGCGCGTCCGCCTCCAGTTGCAGGAGGAGAGCTCTGAGATGGGACCGAGGCAATGCTCCGACCAGTGCTGCGCACGCTGTCCAGCAGCGGAGGAACGCCTTGCATGGAAGGTGGCTCCTTCGCCTGGTGCCCTGACAAGCTCGGGGCAGCCGTCTCTGTAGAGCTGTCCCCTGGCTTTGCGCCTGTACCCTTGGCCCGCCTGCTGAGGGCAAACTGCACAACCCACCAGAGCTTCAGATGACCCCTTCAAGCTGCATAGCTGCAACAGGGCAGCTGCAAGCAAGCCTGACAATAATACCAAGTACCAGCCAGCTATGATCCTCTTTTGGACGCGGAAACCAGTGCAGGACTATGCTGCATACAGGGCAGCCATATGAGCAGTAACATGGGATACATGCATGCGGGAAAGCCTTCTCACCTTGGACACTCGGCGATGTGTGGCCTTGGGAAATGCTGTTGAGGAGACAGTAGGAGGTAGCTGCGGAGCAGCGCTGGACTGCGGCTGCCTCTCACAGACATCCCCAACAATTTGCCACCCCTCAATGGTCTCGCTTTCACGAGGCAGATCTGGAGAACCTGCATTCATGCGTCCGCTTGTGAGCTCAACAAGTTTCTGTGCCCTTTCCAAACCACAGAGGGGCATGAGATATTTGGCTCGCAGTTTAGGATAGGATGCATGGGCCCGGTGCAAGTGCAGCACTTTGTTGTCAACGTAACACAGACGAGGTGCCTCACACCTTCGGAGTGTTTTCCTTGCGAGGGCGGCATAGATTCAGCGACTGGGTGTGCAGGAGGCCCAGCTGGAGTCTTGCTCCTCGCCCCAGCTACCTTAGCAGCTGGAGCTTTGCCTGAAGCTTGAAACTCCGCCTGCATGGAGGGGCCCGTCTAATGATGTCATGAATTGTGAAGGACTGTCAAAGAATAGTAAACGGTCCTTAGGGCCCTGTCGCCATTGGTGCTGTGTCATGGGCGTGCCATGCCACGGCGCATGGCCTACCTGCATCTGTAGCAGCTCATCCTCGCTGTCGGCCCGTAGGCCCTTTCGCAAGCTCATCCTATCACAGATTATTAAGTAGAGTCACGAATTCCAGCACGCTGCTGAACGGGGGCAGCTTGAGACAACTCAAGCAACACCAGCTACACCTAAGCCGGAAGCTACACAATTGGAAGAAGCTGCCACTCCCAGACATCGGCTCTCCCTGTTTGCTGGAGCAGATGAGAGTCACAAAACTTGCGCCGTCCACATCGCAGCACAAAAGGCTCAGATTTAGGCAGAAGAGAGCAACGTGTTGCATTGACGTCGAAGAACAGTACCTGAGATTTTACAACCTGCTGAGGCTGAGCGCCATCCATGCTGACAAAGTTCCTCAGACCGTTTCACTTGAAGCTATTCTACTCGGGAAAGCACATTCACGCAAGTATTATCAGCAAGATCGAGAACAAAATCATCATCTCGACAAGCTCGAACAACAGGCTATATAGGGAAACACTAGGCGAATACGCGCCAAAGAACGACCAGACGGCCTCTGAAGCTGTTGCAAAAGTGCTTCTGGACAAGCTTAAGAAGAAGAAGGTGCGTCTGTTTAAGGCAATTCTATGCAGGGCCGATACATGACAGTGTGGTATTGACAGTCAAGGAGCCCACCAAACTCTGAATGTGCCTGCAGGTGGCATCACTTTTCTGGGATGGGCATCTGGTCTTCAAGACAACGAGGAAGAAGTTTGAACAGAGGGCTGACCACCTTTGGCATACCCTGGAACAGGTGATGATGGGTCTCTTTGCCTGGCTATGTAAGTAGGCCCGCAGCAGGTGCAGCAAATGAGAATGTCCACTCAGCGCCATATGATGCGCTGGACCAATTGATAGGCCAAAAGGCTGACCTCCACATCTTTTGGCAGGCAGCTCCGGCATACAATCTGAGATTGGAGCGTGAAGCCAAAGCTGATGCAACAGAAAAGGTGGAGGAGGGAGCTGACAGGTAGGCACACGTGCCAGACTTGCAAAGTGCAAGCCATCTTCTATTGTTGCACCTGCAGCATGCCTGTACAGGCCAGGAGGCAGCTGCTCATGCCTTGCAGGATGCATGCATGATTCAACCCCCAAGCAGATGGTGTGCGGGAGACCCACTGCGCTCCCTGCATTGCGCCCTGCACCGTGAAGACCACTTTGCACATGCTGACTCAGGGACTTCTCTGCAGGCAACCTGTGAATGAGTCTGCGCTGCTAAAGCCCAGCCCCCTTGACCCGGAGTTTCGCCGGGAGATGTGGGACCTCTTGAGCATTCGTGACAAGCAGCGAAGAGCAGTACCTCCACAGAAAGTGCCAAAGCGCTAGGCATGCATTGAAGTCGCAGCACACTGAAGTTTTACCAGAAGTGCTGTTTGAGCTGACAGTGCAGTGTGCTGCCTTGGGTGTCCCACCGGCAGGAACCATGTCCTTGGCAGCAGCATCCAACAGTTTGCTTGGATCAGGAAGCCTAACTTCCAGCCAGCTTCACGTTGGCCTTCCCAGGAAGCTGCAGGCAGCTCTTGGGTTTCTGAGTCACACTGCAAACGATGATAGCGGCACCTGTACCTCGCACTGGCTAGAAGAAGCTCTATCATCGTCGAAAGCTTTCAAGAAAAATCTTTGGCCGCATCTGCTGGCCTTCATCCATCGAGGGCTGTCCAATACCCGTTCCGAAGTTTAGACGATGACCCAACGTGGCGAAGGGAATCAGGTGCGTCGCTCAAACTCAAAGCCTGTAGCAACATTGGATGCGTTGCATAGCAGAATAGCTACCATCCTAGCATGTCGCCTCTTCGCTTGCAAACCGATCAATACCCATTAGTGTTGTGTACCAACGCGTCCTGGTGTTGTATGCTAACGAAGACATCTCCCTCAAGTGTGCCATTGCATGACGCAGAAACTCCCTGGCACGGGCCCAGGACCGATGCTTGGAGGTAGCGCAGGAGGCCAGGACTACAGCCTCTCAAGCATGCTGGAGCGTGCTCCATACAAGACCAAGGAGGATCACGGTACGGACAAGCGCAGCTCCAATAGACTAGCCATTTTACTCTCCCCAATGGATGCCGTAGCTTCAAGTCTTTCTCAGGGGAGAATGGAATTGTCATGAACTCTGCAAGCTGCCTCCTGAGCCAGGTCTTTGTGGTATCTACAGTGGGGGGAATGCCTGAGCTGAACAGCAAGCTCTCAGCCGGCGAGCAGGACCTCCTTGCAGGCTCTGGCACAGTGGAAGGAGAGGACGGCCAGAAGCCTCCTTTCAACATCAGGTGCTACATCATATGTGCTGCGCTTAACCCTACCTTTGTCCTCTGTTCTGCATGTGGGCTTGCATCAAGTGGCCCATATCTGACAGACTGCCTGGCAGGCAAGCACTGCTCTGCCGCCGCATCAGCGCTGGAGCGTGTCCCTTTCTCGCAATTGTGAAAGATCTCTCTTCTCTTGCGCAGGATGAGCGGGTTGATGCCCCAGAACAGCGGCGAAGAGACGGGCAAGGCGGACCAGACTGCAGCCAGGGAGACTGCAGCCAGGGAGACTGCTGCACCTTCCCTTGGAGACCCCAAGCTCTCTGCTGGAGAGCATGACCTTCTCGCAGGTCGGCATCAGCCATCATCACTCATTCACATTGCAAAGGATGGCCTACTGCTCAGTGAAGCAGTACCTGGTACTGTGTTAAATGGCCTTGGCTCTCTTGCAGTGTGGCAGATTGCACCTCATGCAGTTGTCAATGTCCATTTGCTGCAACAGTGCTAAAGGGGTTGTCCCTGTGTTCTCTGCCTCAAGTGGGCTTCACACCTGTAGGGATGTGCTTCTGCCTAAGGCCATGTGTATTGTTGGGCAAGCTGGCACCCTTTCTGACTGATTCTCATCTGTAGCCTCTAGTCAAGCCCTTTATTTTGCAGCCTGACAGTCGCTTTTTACGCACACACTAATGCTACTTGGTGACTAGGCATCACCTGATCTGCAGGTAGCGGTCTGGTGGAGGGAGCTGCAGGTAGAAAGCCGGCCTTCAACATGAAGATGAGCGGCTTCCCAGAGGATGACGCCATGTGAGAATCCCTCAATTAGGCAATGTCATGCTAGTGCCTGACTTGCAGGAGCTCTCGTGCCCATCCTGTGAACTGTCTTGCCTTGCTCGCCTTCGTGTACAGGCAGGTTGCTCTTTGACAGCAGCAAGTCATGCCGCCTATGCAGATGAGCATTACATTGCATCACACTGGATAGAACAGCACTCCTGGCTGCAGGCTCTGGGCTCTCGCTTCCCTGCTGGCTATGCACAGATGACTGGTGGCTGATTAATGTCCTGGACATGCAGAGCGGGCGGTGCCAAGGCTGGCGCGCCTACAGGTCAACCACCTGACCAGCCCAGCGGGGGTCTTCAGGACAAGACGCCTCAAGGTGCAGCGTACTCCCAAGCCAGCACCCTGTCTCCCACTGAGATTCATGCTATTTGTACACCAAAGCTCGCTGCATCGGATTGTCTCCAGAGAGCTGCAGTCCCATACCTGCCACATCACAGTGCAGAGCCTTGCCTCCAAGCCTTGTCCGTGCTGCATGACTTGTTTGCTGGCCACTTTGGGAAGTTGGGCAATGTGAGTCCTTTTCTTGGGCGGCACAGGCGCAGTGTGATCCAGGCTGTTGGGCAACGACGCCTGTGCCGAAAGAGCCCTGCATGGGATGCATGCTAAGATGTCGTGCGTACTGCAGACACCAGCAGCTTCTCAAAAGATGAGAAGAAGCTGCTCCGGGGCCAGGGGCTGATGTCACTCCAGTCTGGACCTGCCCCGCCCACCTCCAGCGCAACTGATAAAGCTCTAGACAAGGTGCTGTCACTCTTCAGCCCAGGCCTGTGTGCAGGACTTGTCGCATTTTGACACTGGTCCCTCTGCTTGATGTGACCATTGCGACTGGGTGCTAATGTCATGGCATTGGTCTGCGGATTGCCTTCTCCGGCACTGAAGCCTCAGGTGGCTGCACCGCAGCGCGATATATCTCGCTCATCTCTTTCTTACAGCAGTTGTGCATGCAGGAGGGTGAGAGGGATGAGCTCAAGGAAGAGCAGACAGAGGTGCCTGCCTCAGAATTTGATAAGCAGCCGTCAAGTCTGGACAGCATGAAGCAGGCGGTGGCTGCGGGCACAGAAACCATTGCAAACGTGGCATCTCAAGCAACTGAAAAGGTCAAGGAGATGACCATTGGTGGCAACAAAAAGGGATGAAGGCGTGCGCTCAGTGTGCTTGAGGAACTTGCTGAGAATGCTGCGTTGCAGTGCTCTTGACAGATTGGGTTGCAGGTACTCCAGTATCTATAATCCCCCTGATGTATCAGGCATCTAGGTCTGCCTTCTTGAAAGGGAAGACATGCCAGCGATCAGCCAGAGGTGCCAGTGCAGCAGCTGTCTGGTTTCATACATGGCATGATGCCACATCATGATGTAGCATGCTTGAGCGTCGCAAGTATTGGGTGCATGCAGTGGGGTCAACGGAGTCAACAGGTTGCATGTGCTGCTTGCTGAAGTTGCTGAACACTTGTCCCTCAGCTGGTGAGGCTCCCTGTAAGGTCGTTGCAGCTAAATGGGAGGGGACTTCCTAAGCAGGCAACAGGCCCAGCCAAAAGGCAGTGAGTAGTACGCGGAGGAAGTCTTAGATGCTCGCAATCGCATAGCAAGTCGTGCTAATCAAGGTAAAGGTCATGACTGTCCGCACACGGTAGGGAGAAGTAGTCCAAGACCTTCGCAGTACTCATCTGACAGCATGCCGGCCAGACGCCATCGCCTGGATCTCTCGCATCTGAGGGGCGTGCTTGACACAGGAGCGAGCGCCAGCATCAGGGCTGGCCCCATATCGCCCTTCGTGGTGTTCCGCCTGGGCTCAGGCCGCACACAGACGAAAGCCCTGCGGGTGCGAGCCTTCCTCTGTCTGCGCTGAGGCGTCACCTGCTCAGCAGCGTCAAAAGCCAAAGTACAGTTGGCCGAACCCGTTCTGATGCTGCGTCCAGGACCCTGGACCTCGCCCGCGGTGGTCTAGCTCGTACCACATCAACGACATCGATCCAGACACGACGCCAGACCTTGAGGCATTCCTGTACGACTCAGGCAATGGAGATCCCATACTGATAGGTACAGAGCTGCCTCCAACTGAGCACAAGCACATGAAAGTATCTCTTCGTGTGGAGCGCCCTGCTCTCAGTCCACAAGGCAACTGACGCGCACGGAGACCTGCATCAACCAGAGATGCTGTAGGACTGTGGCGCCTTATGGTCAGTGGCTGTGCTGGGCTGCATGCAGGCACAGGAGTGGCCCGCCTGCCAGGGTCCCACCCAGCTGCTGTGCGCATCAATCTGGTTGATGACCGCGCCACGCACATTGGCCACCTGGAGGTTGAGGTTGACCCGCACGGCCTTCCCTTCCGCACTACAGGTGTGCTCCTCTCTCTTCAGCACAAGCATTTCTCAATGCTTGTTCCCCAGTCAGTGTGGTCAGGAACGCAGAGGAGCCTTGCACTCCATCCCTTGAGGTTCAGCCAGCCATGCCTCTGCACAGGTTGCAAGTGGGCAATCTATGGCAAGTGTCGGCAGGGCTCTCTTTACTGATGGGGGACTTGTCATCACACGCTGTGGCCAGCCAGCACTCCATATTCCCAGCTGCGCATTTGATTTAAATGACGGAGGCTTGTAGAGGCATGATCTTTCCCATGTTTGTCTGCAGGCACAGGTGGGCCAAGGATTGTGGCAGCCACCCCTCACGCAGAAGTTGTGATTGCTGAGCCCACGCCTGCGCCACCCCCACCCGCCAGCCAGGGCTACATACCCTGCAAGGTGACTGCTTTCCGTACATTCTGCCACCTGGCCACCCTGGTATGTATGTTCACGACTGTGTAGGTCACCTGTGCTGTGCAGTACATTGCATGATCCCAAAAGAGCTGAAATAGACAGACTGATGAAGCCCATTCACCGTCTGTCTGTTCCAGCTCTTTCGGGATCATGCAATCTCTGAGCACCTTGAATGAATCTACTGTATAGCCAAGATGCGCAGGAGGAGCAGCATCTTGTATACAAACACACAAGAACTACAGAAGAGAGACATCGCTGTGTGTCTGCATGCGCAGGAGTTTGTGACCACCAGGCCGGGAGACAAGGAGCCAGTCTGCGGGCGCCAGGAGTACAGCGTGACAGAGGACCGCCCCATCGAGAAGGTGCAGAGTTGACTAGAGTTGACAGCACGCATGCTTATCTGGCGTTCAGCAAGGGTTTTGAGGTCCATGGTGCTTGCAGCTCTGTCTCTGCCCAGGCCTGACCTCAGTATTGGTCAGGGATCAGAGCTGCAAGTACCCTAAGCTTCTGATCATACCATTGCGAGCACAGCTTCTATCAGAAACCCCCAGTCCTTGCTTGAGCAGAAGACTTGCCAGCATCCATACATCCAAGCTTTGCTCTGCTAGCAAGGATTTGAAGCGAGGTGTGTGCGCAGGAGCGCCGCACCACCATCCTGGAGCACCACCTGTACGAGAAGACCTTTGTGGTGGAGACGCGCCTGGTCGGGGAACGCCCCCTACCAGGTGATCCAAGGGTACGTCCAGAGCCGCAACTCTATGTCTAGACATTGCGAAGCCGCTGACGCCAGAGCAATATTCATAGGGTGATGCAGTCAGCAGATACACAAGAATTACCCTATGAGTGTTGCCCGCAAAGCGCCAAAGACCTGTCTACATGGAAAGCGCCATACTGCACTGATTGCTACACTCATAGAGCCCAGGAGCTCCAGCATTGCCTGTCACAGTTCCCTGACCGGACACACCTGCAGCTAGCCATGCTGAGTCTGCCAGGAAGACACAATCTGTGCAGTCAGTATTTGGTGCTCTCCAACAGGCGTGTCCTCACTGCTGCTGTGTGCTGCAGCCCGAGACAATCAGCGTGAGGGAGTGCGTGACGCGGGAGTGCCAGCCCGAGCAGTGCGTTGGGGCGCCCCAGCTCACTGTGGAGACCTGCTGAATATGACACGCATGCGCAGTGAGCCTACAGGCGCGCCGCAGCTTCAGAGTGCTCTGTCTCACAGGGTCATGTGCTCCTGTACCCCAGCTGTGCACTTGCTGCAGGAGTGCATGACCACGCAAAGCTGCGATATGTTTCACACCAAAAGCAGACAGGAACCCACCTTGTCATGAGCAGCTGTTGAGCGTGGGAAGGGTTCCTGCCCGCTCTTGATCACAGCGCATGCGTCAATTGCCAGGGCAATTGTGCCATCAAGATACATGGAAAGTTTCACATTCTAGAATCCAATCCACTCGAGTCAATAGCTTCAACAGTCAATCGAATTACATTCCTCACATTACATAGCTCTGTTCTTTGTGCAAGACACAGAGGCCCACTTCTGATATGTTTTGCAGGCAGGAGCAATGGTCACGTGTTGCATATGCTGCTGAGGTGAAGGTGCAAGCTTAAGGAATCCGCAACACACCAGGGATTGCCCTTAATGACAATAAGATGCATGCAATGTACAAAACAAGGCTAACGTTGGCCATGATATGCCGGTACCTTCCAGTACAATCAGCTTGTCCAGAATAATGCTGATCTGAAGCTCAACCCAATGAATACCTGACTTGGCTTTCATACAGAAAATGCCTGCCTGATTATGAGCTGCCATCTACAAGTGTGAGCGTGCAAGGTGATATCCAGTAGGGCACAGCTTGTTCATGCTGGCAAGCTTCCAGCCTTACATAGTAAAAGGCTGTGTATGTTTTGGTGAACTAGGTTGTGTCAAATGTTTCAAGACCATGTAATGCATGACTTTGTACGTCAGTGTTGCGGCCCATAGTCGGTGGGCAGGGATAGGCGTACGGCACTATTGCGCACAAGGACGCTCTAGTCAATGACGAGCTTGAGGACGATTGCAGTCATCACTACATTTACATTGATTAACTCCATACATCGGCTTGCACACAGAGAGGATACGCTGGGCCCAAGCTCTCATGCAGGAGAGCCTGCATACTAGGACACCCAATACAGTTGGTTGTGCTGTTGATATGTCACATGGCCAAGATTGGTCTTGCCAAGTGGGGCAAGCAATGTCTTTGGACCTGAGGCTTTTCACAGCAGATGTGTACAAGAGGATGTCTGCTGCACTCTGTGAACACTGCTGCCTGAATTCACTGCTGCCGGCATGACTTAGGCAAAGCTCATGACCTAATCTGTCCTGGATCTTGTGCAAGTCTCTCCACCCTGCGACAAGGACAGTCACCGTTAGAGTCCGCATCTTGCTGCGGCTCCATCTACCACCTGGATCCACCCCTGGGTGCAGCGTCCCTCTCACGGTCCCTGTCTCGGTCGCGGTCGCCTGCGCGGGCGCCGCTTGGTGCCCAGCGCCCGGGAGCCGCATCGCGAGGCGGTGCTGCGCCAGCAGTGTCCCTACGCGCCCTGCATGCCGATAACCCGGTCATGCACACATCTCATGAAGGCGTGACATATCAAAGAGAATAGGAGCATGTAAAGGTATGCGTAGCTAGATGAGCTATTCAGCCACAGGTGTTGCAGGGCCAGCTTTGGCCTTTCAAGATGTGACTGGCGGATGACTGATTCACTGCCACTGCGCATGCCTGGCTTACAGGAGACGCCTTGCCTATACAAAAGGGAAGATGGCACTGATGGGCTTCCAGCAACATGCTCAGTAAGGTATACAGGGGCGATGCGTTACCTGGGGACAAAGCTGCCGCCAGAAGCAGGTGTTGGGCCGGCCCTGTCTGCCCTGGACGGCTCTGCGCTGGGAGATACGCCGCGGGGCGGCTCTGCGGCGCGCGCTCCGCTGGGGCGCCACCTGTCTGCGGGCGCGTCACTTTGCGGTGCGCGATCCGGCGCTGGTGCTGCGGCAGCCGCGGCGGCAGCAGGCGTGGGCTCCTGTGGCCGCCGCGTGGGAGGCATATACCCTGCATTGGAACCAGCTCCTCACCTATAGCTTGACCAGACATGAATCTATGGATCTGAACTGTGAGGGATCAGAGCATGACTGCAGCAGCCCAACCAGACAAGCTACCATGGAAGACTGATACACCCTTCCATTTGCAGGACAGAAAAATTGCTATGCACCACCATTGGTTTACTTCACAGAGCGCTTGCCTATGCAAGTCCCAAACTGTGTGGACAGAGAGACTTTGGTAGGCTTAACAAGGTGAAATGCCTCACCGCCACCGCCTCCTGCTCGCCGTGTGGGTGGCACATAGCCACCACCGCCGCCAGCTGGCGCCTCGCTGGGCTTCTCGGGCGAGGGCGCTGGAGATGGGCGCGCCGTGCCGGCGATGATGGCCTCGCGCTCCTGGCGCTTCTTCTCCTCCAGCTCAGCCTCGCGCTCGCGCTGCTTGCGCGCCACCTCCTCCAGCCTGATCAGGCAACAACAGCAGCTCAGCACTCATGTTGTCAAACACCCGCATGATGGCCTTGCGCTTGTGCTGAAAGTATGCCACCTTGTCCAGCCTGGCCATAATAGCCAGTGCTGTGCCGCAATCTATTACATCGTGTGCTGGTGTGCTTGTGGTGGATCCCATACCCTGATCAATGCTGCTTACTGTAAAAGGGGCCCTGCCTTCAGTGCCTCCTTGCTGAAGGCATATATGCTGCAGGTAGCGGTGCCCTCGGCAGGAGACCATAGAGGAAGGGTCACATTATACAATAAGCAGCGTATATGCATTCCTGCCGGGTATATCAAGGAGATGCAGGCTCGTTGCATGATCTGTAGCATCGACAGCCAACTACCACAGGGGTTTACAAGCAAATCTTGCTGGGTGCTTTACCTGGCCAGGCGATCGGCCTCCTCTCTGGCACGGCGCTCTGCTTCTTCCCGCTCCCTCTCTTCCTCCTCCTGCAGCCACTCTCAGCATCTTATCAGAAGTCAGGCGTACACATCACACGCACCGGAATTCAGAGTCCATCCCTAACCTCTCGTCACAAGTAGGCGAGCACATCTCATGACGGAGGTGATGAGACGCTGGCCTGACCAGCAGTAACTTCACACGTATAACCCTGGGGTCATGCCCATATAAACCTGGGGTCATACCCTCAGTAACACATCGATGGCATTGTGGAAGGACCTAGCTGAGGGGTAAGTAGGGCATGAGACAGAAAAGCTCAATCTAAATCATTTCAGTGAGCCCGCTCTTCCCTCTCTGCATAGCTCTGTTTCAACTAAAAAGGTAGCTTGGACCCTGAATGATGATCACACCTTGCAGCGGCGCTCCTCCAGCTCGTCCCGGCAGCGCGCGACGTACTCCTGGCGCCGCTGCATCTGGCGCTCGTACCTCCGGCGCTGCTTCTTCTCCTCGATGCGCCTTGCGCGCTCAGCCTGCATGTTCCCCCCAGCTCAGCATGCATGCTGTATGGGGTTGGTTAACCCCTGGGTCACACCATGCTGTTGGGCAAAAAGCAGTCTATCCAAGGACAACTTGTAGCTACCTCACGAGACCCACAAGCTGGGAACCCTAAAATAGGTGAGAACTCAAGACTGTGAGGCATGAGTTGCTAGATGAGGTGAATGCTGTAAGCCAGCACTGTGAGAGCAGTTAATATCTGATGTGCCGGTGGTTGTGGCTGCCTCGGAGGCCTCTTATAGGCCTTCACCAGATATCTCTGCACGACCAGTAGGTGCCATGCTGTCAATGCGCTGTGAATGTGGCAATGAGGGCGGGGACCGCGGACCTGCAGCGCGGCAAAGTCGGCGGCGCGCCGGCTCTTGATGGCGTCCTCGAAGGCGGCCTTGTCGGCGGCCATATTGAGGAAGCGCTGCTTCTCCTGCACGTCCACCTCCCAGGACGCCCGGTGCTGGCGCTTGAACTCCGCCTGGTCCGCAATGAACTTGGTTTTGTCTGCCTCCACCTGCACAGCAGCGTGTTTGTTGAAGCTCCACAGCCTTGAGAGCAGCTGGGGTCATTGGGCCCGAGCGTGTTTGCAGCATTGCACTGCTAGCTCTTGAGTATACGCACCAGCAGCATCTGGACCCTGTTCATCCTGAGAGAGTTCGGTGTCACCCAGCTACATAACATCCACCTTGGAACATCCTGCCATGCAGTGTAGAGGGCAGCATGCTATTGCTCATGCCAGAAATGAGTAGTACCTTCGCCTGGAACGCCTTCTCCAGAAGGGGCGTCTCCTCCTCGCGCCTGGCACGCTCCAGGTGGTCCATGCGCCTGTTCTGGGCTGCAATGCGCCTCTCGGCCTCCTCGCGCGCTCTCGCGTTATCTGCCAGCATCTGCAGACAAGGCAAGCGTGTTTACTTATTTCTGGTCGCCATTAATAGACAGCTCTCAGGGTGTTTGCCAGCTTGCCAAAGAAGCCTATAACTACCCTTCAGCAATGCTCAGGCTGCTCCCAGGATGGCTTGTAATAAAACCTGCAATGTGTGATTGTTGCAGCTCCCGTGCATATCTTGCATTGGCCTCATGATAGTGACTTCTGCCTGATGGGATCCCTCATGAGGCCGACAGGAGAAGTCCTGGAAAGTGGCAGTACTTGTAGAAATGCAGTTGAGAGAGGGCCACACCTGGTTCATAAGGGTGTTCTTGTCCAGGTGCTGGCCGTCCGCGATGTTGAGCTTTTTGGCGCCCTTCTTCTGCGCCTGGTCCAGCAGCTTGCGGGCCTCCTCCTGCTCGCGCTCCTCAATCTCCTTGGCGATGCGCTGCTCCTCGCGCTTCAGCCTGCATAGGGTCACAGCGCACACATGCTGAGCCCCAGGGGCAATTGGCACCTGAGTGCATACAGCAGGCCTGTGGAAGTGCAAGTAAGCAGGAGGAAGGCGGCATCTACACAACATGCCGAAAGAGTGGTGCGATGTCTCCTCGCGGTGGCGCTCCTCTGGCGGGACTATGCACACAAGTTTGTTGCAAGGCAAGATTCACACCAGGCAGTAGGCACTGAAACATATTGTAAGCCACCCTTTTCCTGGTGGCAGGGCTCCTCCTTGGCGGCGTCGGCCAGACGCGCCGGCAGCCCTGATCTGTACACACGAAATATAGGAGAACCAGGACAACTACTGTGATGCCGGGAGCAAACGCACCTCTCTTGGCGGCGGCGCTCCTCCTCGGTGGCCTCGGCCAGGCGCGCCTGCAGCAGGCGGTCCTCCTCCTCCTTGCGCTCGCGCATGGCCAGCTGGCGCTCCGCGTCCTCCTTGCGCTTCTCGATCATCACCTTGCGCGCGCCTGCCCGCTTGTTCTCCCGCACTGCCGTCTCCATCGCATACGCCAGCGCCTGCGCATGGAAACTAGCTCAGTCCTGTGAGAGGGCGTCCTGATACAGATTGATCTTGAGATTTGCTATCATCACTCAAGAATGCCCGCCTGCTTGTTCTCCCGCACGCCATCTCCATAGGATATGCCAGCATGACGCCACCCTGTGGTTATGGCTTTGTGATTGAACAAGCAGACGTCACGTGGCTTGGGAGCCTCACCAGCATAGGTCTGATGTCTTCCAGCGCCTACTTACAAGACTTTGCGGTGTGGCACACACAGAGGTGTGCAGGTATGAGCGGGGCGTGCTCCATTGGGCACCTTCTTCTGGCCTACACCTTACTGAGCCATTGCAGAGGGTCAGTCAAGGTGATGGCTTTCTAAGTGATAAGTTACCTTCTTCTTGGCCTCCTCCTTGTCGGCAGAGGACACAGGGTCGATGATGGTGATGGCGTGGGCCAGGCGCCGCGCCAGCACAGCAATGTTGTCCCGCAGCCGGTCGCTCTCCAGCTGCAGCTTGCCAAAGTGCACGGTGCCGTTCTTGTGGTCGATGCGCATCTGCAGCAGCCACACTGACGCTCAGACAAGTTGATCGCATGTACATGAGCAGCTCTGATGGGTCTGTGCAGCACGCCGAAATTGCTCTATCTTTGCAAATGCTCGAGGTCAAGCATTGCAGATGTACCGTGTGCTAGAATGACATGACACGACCAGCCTTGGGCACTTGTGTCGGCATAACGATGCAACAGAGTCTCTTCTGAAACAGTATGCAGGGGTGGTAAGAGGAGGTGACATACCTGGAGGTAGCCCTGCTTGACAGCTTCCACGATGATCTGTTCCACCTCGCTGAAGCCGAAGAAGGGCACCAGCTCGCTCAGGGACTCGATGGTCATCACGCTGTATACCTCCGACAGCTGCTGCATTGCCCGCAACACAGCCACCTGCATGCCAGCTTGCCCTTCAATGTCATGTCGGCTTGAAATGTCAGCGGGGGTACCTTTGGGATTTGCGATCTCAATATAGAAGGATTGTCAATGCTGCCTCAATGTCAGCAATACATGCAGGCCAAGCACATGCTTTTGCTAAAAAGAGTGTGCATCCAACAGATAGCATGTACGCCGCCAGTCTGCATCGCTGACATTAAGGCAGCACTACAATCGGTCTACATTTGGCAGATGCGAGTTTGTTATCTTCCTGTGCTGCTGATCTGCTGTGTCAGATGGCAAGACTTGAAGGCCTCCCCACTGCTCTAGAAAAGAAATGACCTAGTGCCACGCGCAAGAGCAGGGAAGGCCCACCTGTCTCAGAGCCTGCTGGTACTGCGCAAGGGGCGCCTCCTGGACGGGGCTGGCGGCCGACAGCGGGGCGTCCAGGGTGGACAGCTTCTCGATGAGGGGCGCCAGCTGCTTGCACAGCTGCAGCGGGTTGAAGTCGGCCTCCAGCAGGCCGTGGATCTGGCGCACCTCCTCCGGCACCAGCTCAATCACCTTCTTGACCCGCAGCTCGCCCAGCAGCGCTGACCGCGACAGCGCCGAGCGCATGTCCCTCTTGGCATCCTGTGCAAGCACCAGACAAGCTCAGATGAAAGACATGAGTGCTGAGAAAAGACAATAGGGCTGCTGCTGGAGACAGTCTAAGGTCTATGGCAGCAGTTCAAGAGGGTAGCTCCCCAAATCCTGCCACAGGCCTTAGGACTGTCTCCTGCCTGCTTTAGCAGCTAGTACAATGCGCATGTGATATCAACATCCTTTGATATTGTCATTAGGGCCCATGCTCACATAAGCTGCCAAAGCAACCCATTTTAAACAAGAAACCCCCCAACAGGAAGCCAAGACAGTGAGCGACAATAGCAAATGGGGCTCACGCCTCAGGAGACCTACCACAGTGAAGCCAAGGAGGTTGGCCATGCGCGCGCTGCGCTCCTTCTCCTGCTCAGCGTCCGCCTCAGATCGCGCTGAGTCAGCGGCGCTGTACGGAGAGATTGCCAGCGCAGACAACAGCACGTTGCCGGCCAGCATCTGGACGTCTGAGGGCGTCAGGTTCTTGTTGTAGCCCTTTGCCAAGTTGTACAGCTTGTACCAGGCATACCTGCATGCAGCAAGGGAAGGCTCTCCAATCATGCTCTTAGCCTCCTGATGCTAGGTTGGCAATAAATTTAACTACATAGCCTAGGCATGAAGTTGCACTTAGCTGAAGCCGCCATCATACATGAAAGGCCTACCAGGCATATTCATGTAGTATGCGCCAAGCGCCAAGTGCGGCTTCATGTGAACCATGACATTCTTCAGCATGCTCATGGGATGTCAGACATGACAATCAGGCATGACCCAAAGTATAGGCGTCAACACAAACGCTCCCAGGAGACCTACAGCCAGATAAGATGCGGGAGCGCACCCATTGTAGAGGTGGGAGTCGGAGACGGTGAAGATGCGGGTGAGCTTGGCGTAGTAGGTGGCCATGAACTGGGGCTTGGGCGCCTTCTTGCCGATGGCTGCCAGGCCCTGGATGTCCTCCACGCTCCTGAACGCCTCCTGCCACAGCTCCAACTCGCACGCCACCTGCACACAGGACAATATACAGTCTGTCTTAAAAATTGCCCCATGCTGGAGTGAATAAGCTTCACGCAAGTCTGTGCCGTTCAAGACAATGCAGGCCTCTATGAGCGTTGGCCCCCCCAAATAGGTGCATGCCTGCCCCAAACTCAGCTCTCAGCCTCCCTCATGCGCGCTGTAGGGCAACGCTGAAGTGAACACCGAAGCAAGGACATCCTACAATCCCTGCTCGTTGACTCCTCACTCAGGCGGCTCTGCAGAATGCCCTCTTACGGTAAACCCACTTCAGCCTCGCTTTCGGATGCCGGACTGCCTTGAGACAGCCCTGTAGCATGACTGTCTCCTGTACTGCTGAGAGAATAGCAGCTTGCTTCTATGGGCAGAGGTGGGAGCTCACCCTGAGTTGCTCAAAGCGGCTCTCCAGGTAGAGCGCCAGCGAGTCTGGGTTGGTCAGGTCCGGTCGATCCCTCTGGTCCCGGTACCTGAAAGCAGACAAAATCTGACAGTCAGCATCACACGCTGCTGGCCAACGCTTGGCAGCTCACGCCCTGCCCTGGAATTTTGACATGTCCACAGGAGCTTTGCAAAGGCCCAGCATCTGCAATTTGACTAGGGTATGCATATGCTGGGGTTGTTTCTTGCGAATCCTGATATGGCTGACAGTGCACAGACCCTCTGCGTGCCCAAACAGAGAGATAGCCAGTCGCAGCACAGATGCAAAGTCAGGGGGTGGGGCGCACTTGTTGAGGTTGGCGAGGTGGTTGCGCAGGATGTCGCAGAGGCGGCGGAACTCGGTGGTGCGCTTGTAGGTGAGGCAGAACTGGAAGGCATGCGTGGCTGTCATGGCATACAGCGCCTCCAGGCGGCTGTTGTTGCGCAGGATGTCCAGCACGCTGCGGTAGGTCTCCCACAGGAACTTGAACCAGGGTGTCACCTCCTCCCTGTCCGTGCGGTCCTGCAATGAGGCACACGAGCTTCTAAAAGATTGCCAGCATCTTGTGGTGGCACGGAAGGCGGCATTGCATTACAAGACATGCCGAAACACTGCATGACCCTGTATGCTGAGGCCGCCAAGTGGATCACATTTCACACAGACTTAGGCAACAACCTCTGGACGTGGGATACCATTATGCAGCATTCGTGCAGCACCAAAAGCCTTGCGATGTCAGTTGGCAGGCATGGTGAGGCATTCACTGTAAGCAGTGAACCCACCTTGCCCTTCTCTCCGCTGACATAGCTGAGCATGAGGTCCTCTGGTGTGGCATCAATCTCCAGGTCCTCCACATCTATTTGTACCATTGCCTGCATCAGGGCACGTGATATGGATCGTGGTATCTTTACACACATAAGCCGCGGTGGCAGAGAGTGCAAGCACTACAACAGGGCCACTGTGACAGCCCTGTGGAACCTGACCATGACATGCATCATCATCCCAAAGTTAGCAGGCTTGACACTGTCTGATCACACATGCAAACTTGCTGCTCCTCTTCAGAGCAGCAGCTTGCAGTGCCTCAGCTGTAAAGGCTGTTGTTCACCTCAGCAGCCTTCGATTGGGCGGCCTCCGCCTTATTGGTGGCAGTCTTCAGGAAGTACTTGATCACTTCCTCCAGAGAGCTGACATTCACTTGCTGGCATACATTTCGGTAGTGGATAAGGCCGTCCTTTGCATATCGTCCCTTCTTGAGCTCCACGCACAGATCAACGTACCGGAACATGATCTGCTCCAGGACCTGCAGGAAGGAGCAGAGTAAAGCGATCTGAAGCCTTCTATGGAAGATGATGCTGCTAATTCCAGCTAAACGCAGCGCAAACTCCCATAATATCATTACTGAAGTGGTGTGGGGCTGCGGCGTGACGCACCTTGTGCCAGGTGCGGTGTCTCTTTGAGGTGATGACATCATGCAGGGTCTGCAAAGCAGCCCCGCGCTGGCCAACTGCGATGAGCTCATCAGCTCGCTTGAGTGCGTTTTCTGGCTTCTGGAAGATGGCTCCACGGTGATATCGTGAGCCCATGCTGCCTGGTCTTCGTTGGCACTTCCCAGCACTTCACAGTATGGGCTCTGTACAAGAGCCGAGTCCTGGAGCTGGCCACGCCAGGCAAATATCGTCGCAAGATAACTACTACGACAAGGTCTGTCAATCACTTGTATGAAGAGCAGGCAGCTGCATGCATCCCATACCCAGGCGGCCCATGCGGGGTTTTCTCAGGGCTTGTGATGAAGGGTCGATATTAGTATATCACTTCCATTGTTGCTGCCAAACTTCGTGCTGTGTTCAATCGAATGTGCTTCCACAATGGATGTTCAGCCTCTTGATTAAGGCAGACCCCTGTGATTGAGCTTCTGTAGCCTGAACGAATTCTCAGTTCTGTGCAGCAATATCGTTGTCGACATGGCTAATGCTTCACTGAGGATACTGCAGTTGCAGATACAGATGCGTGCGTATGTAGGGTATAATGTCCCCAGCTCGCAAGGCGAGTGACAATCCTATCATGCAAGCGAATGGTGGGTGTCGAGGATGCCACAGCTGAAAGAGACTTTGTAAAGGGATAAGAACGCATCACCAACAGCAAAGATGCATCTCTGTCATAAAGCTGCTTTGCCATGAACTTGCTTGCTGCCCATAGATGTGAAGGCAAAGTCAACTCCAACCAGCACAGCTTCCTATCCTGTCCATTTCTCTCCTGAGCAAAGTCCTCAATCGTGCACACCACCTACAATGCTGTATGAGCAATCGTTGTTGAAAAGGTCAAGGAAAGGTTGCGACTGACTGGACTGTCGTGCTGTCGGACTAGACATCAGAGCGATCAACGTCACAGTGTGCTCAATTTAGTCCAAAACAGTGAGGCCAACTTCTTCCTCCGCACGGCTCCGGTTGTCAATTGACAAGGGCGGTTCAGGCAAAATTGCCAGCGCCGGCATTGCCTTAACGCCCGGCTGATAGACACTCCCATCACTTGAAGAATGTATACAGAGATTCCCTGAAAACTAATGGCCTTCCATTTATAGGACACTGCGCCAATGCTTGTTGGGCGCAGGTATGCGATTGCGGGTGCTGCCTTGTTTGTGATCAGTCCCTGTAAGCCAGGGAGAAAATATCTATGCAAGTGTCCTGGAGAATACGGACTTGAAGCAATGCGCTGGGTTGAAGAAGGAACAGAGGAGCAACTGCTGCATGCCTATCCCACACTTATGTAATTTAGTACTAAACCAGTACCTGGACGCCCTGGTATACCCAAATGCAGAGATACGGACACTGTGTGCAAGGCATCCCAGCTCCATGCCCTTCACCAGACCCAGAAAGCTCTAGAACCGATACAGGGTTTGGGCGGGCCCGCTACCACGTTGTTCCATTGCGGAGAACGCCTCAGTGGTCCATGCCTTTCACCAGACCAGAAAACCCTTGGACTGATAACAGGTCAACACGTGCCTACTTTCATGTTACCCTGCCGCAGCAGAGGTCTCATCGCTACGTGCCTTGCACTAGGCCATTGAAGCCCTGGGACTGATGCTGAGTCCGACCGCGCTTGGCCTTCAAGTTGTCCTGCTGGAGCTTGGTCCAGGAGGGCTTGCTGCTCAAGGGCGCCAGGTTGCCCATGCTCCTGGCGCTCTGGAGATTGTTGTTGCCGGACTCGTTCTGGGACGAGGACCCCTGGCTTCGCATGGCACCTGACGCCTTCACCATCAGCGTCACATCCCTGCACAGCCAATCTCATTGGGCATCCTCTACAAAGCTTCTAGGGTTGTCCAGACTTGCACTGATGCACATGGAGCTCAGCAGAGTGCGCGCTGCTCTTGAGGGAGTCGTTGGCGTTAAAAGTGCAGCTGAGCAGGAGCTGCAAAACGGGCAGAAACTATGTTCGACTGCGCAGACCTGCGGATCTCTAGGCCTGCCAACATGGAGTGGGATCTTGTCACCAAATCAGCTCAACGCCCAGGATTGCAATGACGGCAGGACACCTTGACATTGAGCAGTGTACAGCTGGCTTTGCCCAATATGGTGCATACCTATAGGGATTTGCAGGGACTGCATAGTCTGTGCGAGGTGTATTCGCGCCATTGCCCTGTCTCCTGTCTTGGGCAGATCCCGGTCTGGCCTGCCCATTCTGGGCAGATGGAGCCACCCCGCCGCTCAGATCACTCTGTGAGTAGCAGCAGCAATGTCAGGATGATTGTATGTCAAGTCTATTGGTATGGCTAGGCTCCATCAATTGATTGTTGCAGGTGGGGTGCCAAAAGCTGAGCCACATGGCTTGTGTGCAACCGGTCAAAATAGCGCGAACACTTAGCTGTTCTTGTTTGGGAGATGCTTACCTCGAGAGGGCTAATCGTCAAGTAGTCCATGAGTACTTTAGGGACCACTTGCGAACAGGCCTTGTGGTACAGCTGCGGGTGCCTCTTTAGGAGGGGCAGCAGATCCCTCATAGGGATGACCCACATCAGACACATCTGCCGCGTCCTGAACAGGCACAACACCGCTCAGCACCTCCTGTGAGAAGCAAGCACTACAAGAGCTGCAAGACCTGCAAAAGTGCATGGAGGCACTAATTCATCGCGCCTGCGCCTGGCAAAGATGCACCTCAGCAACCTCTGCAAGGTCGCTCAAATTGCGTGCACATTTGCCTCTTGCCAACCTTGACAAACCAGCAAAGCTTCTTCTGCGAGACACAGGTATGACAGCAGCCTGAGGACCTGTGTTTCACCGTAATGTCATTAGGGGCTTCTGCAGATGCTTGATGATTCTCACCGGAGTGCACATGGCCGGAAGTGGTACTGAGGGTCTAGCTCCCGGAGCAGAGCAGTCTCCCCCAGAACTGCAGGAGCCGTCCTGTCATGTGACTCGACACCATTAGCGTCCACCTCAGCGGCTACGCCCTCGTGCAGGATCCAGATGCAGTCCGCCACGTCGTCGGCCTCGCACAGATCCTGGCCTGCCGGCAGCTGCAAGCGATACAGGGGCATCTGAGGGGCAGCCACACTCGACGGACATGCTCCTGTCCTGGGTGCAAGCATGGCTGAGAAGTGCAAGAGAGTCAAGGAGGGTGCCTCAGTTTGAAGCTACAGAGGGACCAGCAAAGTCGCCACAAATGAAGACTGCATACCACCTGTGAGAATGACAGCATCCTGTGGACACTGTGAAGAACCTCATCAATCGTATCTTTCTCTTGCCATGCTGTCACTGCTGTGCCATATCTCATCTTGTTGCTGCAAGGATGGGACTGTTAGCTTATGGGGCAAACATCATACCTGCAGGGGTGTCATCATGCCACAGATGGCAGCCTGCTGGCTGACGGGGAAGTCGGTGAAGATGGACAGCTGGTGGAAGATCTTCTTGTTGATGTTGAAGGCGATCTCGCGCCTCAGGCTGTGCGGCAGCTCTTCCATGATCTGGACCTCCTCAACTGCCTCGGCCTCTGTGAGCCACTCCTGCCAAGAACAGAGCATGCTCAGCACCGCAGTGCTCTGGAGTAATGAAGCAGGCTGCTGCAGCAAGATGGCCTTGAAAGGGGTGACCCAGATGTTTGTGACTGCCTCCTTGATAGAGAGTTGTCTGCAGACCTTGAATGAAAACTTTTTGTGAGCACGATCTTTACAAGCTGATATGCAGCGGGCAGGCTCACACTTTGACAGGTAGATCTTGCCCAAAACGACAGCACACAAGACATGCTGCAGATGATAGGTTACATAAATGGGTGCTTTTGCAAGCACATATAGAAGGTTGACATTTCAATAGGAACGAAATGTCTCAGCAATTGTCAAGGCCAAAGATGAGGTCTGAAGAGAAGACATTGTATGGGAAGAGAGGGTCACCTCCTGATAGTGGTGCCCAATGCGGGTGCGCAGGCTTTTAGGCAGATGATGCTTGCCCATCCACTTATCTACAGCATCCATGCGGGCTCTGTAGCGCGATATCCTCTTGGACTCCTTGTTCAGGTCCTGCATGATGCACACTCAGCACTTCAAGGGAGAGTGCTGTTGATAGGTAAGACTTGCGCCAAGCAGCAAGGAGCATCTTGTGGATGTCAAGGCAGTCCTCGTGTGCAACACACAGGCTCGCTCAAGCATCAATTAAGGCAGCAGCAAGCCGCTGTCACCAGGACAACTTCAGAAGCCGGAAGCCTGGTGATTGCTCACAATCGGACACATGTATCACTAGCCATACGTAGCTCTCCATGCATCATTGCAGCATGGTCTTTGGCATAGTTTGTGTCAAGAGGAATTAGGAGCTCACAGTGAGGGCCTCTGCGATGGATCCGAGCAGGATGCCAAAAAAGACGATGCCCGTGATGGTGGCAAACATGGTGATGATGATCTCCGTATTGGTTTTGGGCGAGATGTCTCCATACCCGACCGACAGCATGGTGATGAGCATCCAGTATGCTCCTCCCAGCCACCTGCACGCAGGTGGGGGCACGTACTCGAGTGATGTCAATGAGCCCCTTCACGTTTCTGCACCATCCTGGAGGATCACAGACCTAATGGCAGCTCCAACAGAGCAGATGTTGCGCATCCAGCCTGTCAGGAAACAATAGCAAGCTGGGATCGCATCAGATTGTTTGGCACAGACCTCGGTAGTGCAAATGACAGTAGGCTTGGCCTCAACCATGGACTCATCCAAAAGGGACGACATGCATGCTTTGGCTGCAAGGCTGACATGCTGGAGGGCGGAGGGGTCAGAGCTGGATCGATTGCTCACTTGACTGTGTCAGGTATGGCACCAGTCTCGTCAGATGATAGCTCGTTGGCTGACTGCGAGTCCTTACTCCCATAGTCGCGCACGTAGACGGGAAAGTAATTCAGCCATGTATTCGTGAAGCCCTCCTTTCTCGCCACAAAATTCCTGCATTTGACCAGATGGCGTGACCTGATGCAGATTGATTTAGGTTTTCTGAAACTCAAGAGGCGGGCTGTCTGGTATGGTGATTGAAATAACTTCTATCTGACATGCTTGCCAGAACTCTTGCAGATCAGGTTTGCGAGACTTTCTGGAGCAATCAACTGGTAAATGACGGCATTGGAGTGGCCAGTGGACAAGCATGGCATGAGGAGGCAGCCTGCACATGCAGTTCTAAACGCAGAGCACAGTCAAGCATGAAGTACTGGTGGAGAATCATGAGTCAACTAAGACAGAGGCCTCAGCATTATGCACTCCATCTAGATCTGGGAGACCTCATCAGGCGCCACAAAGCTCGCGCTCCTGCCACTGGTGTGTGCATGGGACTGAGGAAGGAGATAGTCTGGGGAGGCTGGGCAGGAGCTCACATGAGGCATGACAGGAAGGACAGGATGACGAGGCCTCCGTAGATGAGGTTGAAGAAGTAGGCATACGATGGGCTGAGGTTCAGGGCCGGCAACACTGCGCCCCCAGCAGCAATGGCTGCCGCGTAGAGGCGGTTCATCAGGGACACGAAGCGGATCATACGCAGGATACGGATGATTTGGTAGACGGTCGTTATGGATGAACCGTTGAGATTCACCCCGCTCTGGCTCACGATGATAAGGCAGATCTGCACAGCATTCCGCATGGGTTAGAAGCCAGTGCTGACAGATCCTCTGCGCCTATCCAGGCTTCTAGCTTGTCCACAGGTGAAGAGTATGCATATGTGTCAATCAACTTACAAGCTCCTTCTATGTCTTATAGATGCTGCAGTCCCAGCCATGCAACACCCTAACAAGGGCAGACATACGCACAGCTTTGATTAGGCACTGACAGGACTTTCCCTGTAGAGAGCTCACTGGATCATGCACACCTCTGCACATGGGTACGCTACGCTCAGAGCGCACCTGTGCAATCCATGCAATTGCAGTGAGTGTGTCCACCAAGAATTGGCCCCTTGTGATGTAGTACCAGGCTACGGCCTTTCCATCCATGACGAGCTTTTTGCGGGTGTTCAGTCTGCCCACAAAGCCGATGTGGAAGCCCAGCCACAGCTCCACAAAGTAGAATGCACCTGCACAACATTGGGAGCTTCCTGGGACACTGTTTGCGCTCTAGGCTCTTCCTGTGCTGCATGGATCATGTCTGACTTTATCCAGGCATGCTTAAACACATTCGACCATGCATGCATGAAGGGACCGAGATGTTCTACACATTTGTTGACTGGCAACATGTAGCTGTCATGCGGTCCTGTGAATCTAAACTTCGCTGTCTCTCACGGAGAAATGCTTAGATGCATGAAAACCAGGATTGGATCTGATACACAGAGCCTGCTTTTCTAAGCCTGCATGAAGGCTTGCTGGTGCAAGCTTCAATAGAGCTTTTCAGATTCATTTTCAGGAGATTGCACCTGCAATGAGGTTGACTAGGCATCCCCAGCCAAAGTCTACATCTGACAGCTCAAAGCCAACCAGCATTGGCACCAGGAACGCTGTGTAGACCAGGTCCAGCATCAGGATGATGGTACTCCAGGTCTTGTAGAGAGTTGTCAGAGGGCTTCCTAGCGGCAGCCCAAAGATTGACCTGGCTAGTCTGCATGGCAAAGTATCTGCACTTACCTGCCTGCACAGAGCTGTTGTATGCCAGACAAGTTGGCCAGGAACTTTTGGTGCTGGACTGGCCGCTGGTATGGTTATGCAAGGTTAGGCCTCACAGCAGGTGCATGCATAGACATGGGGAAGGCTTCATAAAGGTGCCATGAAGGTGCTGTAAGACACTTAAAGGCATGCAGTACCAGATGCGCTGCGAGCAGTCAGGGCAACAGGCAAGTTTCTGCGCACAGATCTACCCATGACAGTGCTCATCCTTGCAGGCGCCTGAACCTTCAGGCGGCTTCATAAGCAGGCGAGTCAGCAAATTTCGGGTCACCAAGACATCACCTGGGGTTTCTTGGTAATCCATCTCTGTCCGCCTCCAAGTCTCGCATCTTCTTAGAGTTGAAGGTGATGCCAGAAGACATGCTTTTTGTGCTGAATGACCCTGTGTACAGGACAAAGACATGAGGTATATGCTTACCCACGCACAGCAGGGACCAAGAGAAATTGCTGGCCGATAGTCAACCTGATGATTTTAAAGACTACATCCCTGAGCCATCATCAACTTTGCATTCTGTTTCCAACTCTCTTGGCCAGCTCCAAGCCAGTCTAACATGTCTATGTCAAACCAGGGATAGGCAATCCCTTCTCTCAAGTCAAGATAACTTCACACTGATGCATGTAAGCTGCTGAAGAGGCTAACCCTTCTGCGAATGGACAGGATAGGCCCCCAAGGTGCTGAGGCTGTGACTGCTGGCCCCTGCATCCCTGCTGAGGAACTTGTCCCACTGCTCCTGAGTCAGGGATGTCCTCCGCTGGACAAACGCTTGAGCCACTGGATCCTCATCTGCATGCATCTTTGGCTGTTGGGGGATGAGCGTAAAATCGCTTGTTGCATAGAGCTAGATAATCGTTCGACGTGATTGTGGAAAGCAGCCATCCCATCTGTTGGAAACGTCATCTGCCTTAAGCCCTATGTGAGGCGTCACGGATCGCACCTCTCGCCAGAGCTGCTGCGACCGAGTAGTTCTGGTCCTGGGGCTTTCCCTGCTTGGAGTGCCTGCCGCCCATGCTTGCTGCTTGCGAATAGAGCTTTCAGGACAGGTACCTCTGCTGTTGGATGTCTGTGAGCGATCTTCTCAATGGATGGTCCTCGAGCCCACAGCACGTTCTATGAACGCACTAAGCCTTCTTTCTTAGCATCCAATATGATATCGACAGGCTTTCCTCTCTGATGTCACATCCTGGGGTCCACAGCTGCTATATTCGAGATGACAATCCCATGGCTTCTCAACTTCCCCCTGGACTATAGCACCTAACTTGCCAAGCTATGTTTAAATAGGTGCGGAAAGACCAAGGCGGATGTGTCCCTACGAGAGGCTACACTAGTAGAACCCTTAGGTCTTCACCAGCAGGTGTGTCGCGAGCGAGATTGCCAGCAAGACGCAAAGCTTGTGCTGCTCTAAGCTGTTTTTCGCTCGCGTCCACACCAGTAGATACAATCCCGCACCAGTCGTCTCAAGGAGAAGCCTCTCTACTGCGCGTCCTTTTCCGGGATGCGCACATGCCGGCACATGGCCCACGTCACGGTGAGGACCCTTCCTTCGGTCAATCAGGTGTATCTTTCAGTGCAGGCGCAGCCATTTACTTTTGAAACCCATTTCGCCCTCTTTCCAGATCGTTAATCGCTAATTCTCGGATGTGGGGTCCTCTCTGAAGTGTGTCCTGGACCCCCTTCTGAGTAAGTACTGTCTGCACCATTGCTGCACATTCAGCTTTTGTTATTCTGAGGATTGCCAACTGTAAAGGTTCTTGCAAGGACGGATCGCCCAAGCGTTCAGCGTCGAAGTCAAGGCACCAAGGATGCCTTCACAATGGTGAGCGCCCCGGCCTTGCAGACATTGCTCCTACTTGCACCTCGAGGATATACAGACAAAGAAAGATGTTTCTGCTCTGCAGGTAGCTCCTGGTCAGCTTCGCAACCACAGTCAGGAAGAAGAGGGACAAGAAGGTATGGCCCCGCATGCCCGGGGATGATTTGGGATCTGCTTTCTTGGCAGACACGCTTGTGACAAATGCTGAGCTTCGTGGTATATCTAAAAGCATTCGGTAAATGCGCAGAGGCCAGGGCTCCACCCGGACACTTTCTGAGGGTGGAGAAGCTCCCTATGGCAGACGAGCAGGTACTGTTGCTCGAAGCCATTTGCGCAGAGCGAGAGAAGGCTTAGACAGCACACGGAATCTCTCGCACAGGACCGGGAGGCTGTAAGACATGAATGTGTCCGTAGGAGACTGCATGGCGTCAGAGTTTACGGGAACTCATGCTTTGCCAGTCACATGGTGTATCTTGCCACCAACGCTCCTACAATTGGTATGCTGTTGGGGACATTTCATTTGTGCATGATGCAGTGTGTGCGCCCGCAGCCGCTGTTGGATGCATCGCTGCCTGAAGATGTTGAGGAAGGGGGTGGAAACGACTCCCCAACATATACCATAGGAGCAGCTCTGGACCACATAGGTAGGCCAGGGCATTTTGGGTACTCTTTAATTGAAAGAGTGCACAGCCATCTGTGCACTAGACAAAGGCAGCAAGGTCGAGAAACTCCCAATATCTTGCAGAGCGTAGTCCTACTTATCAAGACTGGGAGTCTGATTCCTGCAGCTGCCAGCAGTGGTACAGTTACTCAAGAGTGTATGTGCAGGCTTTGGGCGATTCCATGTGATGCTCCTGTTCTACTGCGGCTGCGCATGGGCTGCCGATGCCGTGGAAAT
This sequence comes from Coccomyxa viridis, assembly GCA_963930925.1. NCBI lineage: Eukaryota > Viridiplantae > Chlorophyta > Trebouxiophyceae > Coccomyxaceae > Coccomyxa > Coccomyxa viridis. The sequence goes on along the minus strand of CAWVOJ010000008.1, from coordinate 1,732,123 downwards.
GATGCTGCTCTCTTTTCTAGGCCCAGCTGTAAGAACCTTGCACCTCCATGTACCCCTGCCCTGATATGCACGCCCGGGCATCCCAGCCTGCCTTGCGCTCTGGAGCCACACCTCAGCCTGTTTGATTTGAAGCCTGCGCATCCTGTGAGTGTGCGTGTGTGCACAAAACCATGCACCCCCAGTTCCACAACCTTTTGACATTCCAGTACCAATAGTACCATTGACAAGAGTACCTTGAGAGCAGTCGTGGCCAGAGCAAGGGAGAAGTGTGTCGAGCCTCAGTGCCGTCCATGCAGGTGAAATGCCTGTGGAACATCACGCCTGCTCAGGAGAGCCTGATCACTAGCATCGTGTTCTGTGGGACCATGATCGGTGCATACTCGTGGGGAGTGCTGGGCGACGCGAAGGGTCGCCGAGTCGGGTTCTTTGCAACTGCCATGTTCACATTCGTGTTTGGGGTGCTCAGCGCGGCCTCTCCAAACTATGTGGTGAGGATCCCCTCATTCGCTGTACAGCATATAAGTACATGCTTCTTCCGTAGACATCTTATGCGCATGCACAGCCCTTGCCAAATATTGTGCCTCACAGCACGCCTAAATCAGGACATGATCAGTAACTGGCTCTCCCTGTGCCAGCGGCTTGACACGCCATACTCTCAGCAAAAATCCTCTCCGTCATGTGCATCAAGTGTGGTCTTTGTGTCATGTACCTCACCACACCATGCATGCACCTGCTGTGTGCCACCTCGTTCTGTGTGTCAATCACCCCACTGTATCATGCAGGCGCTGGTCATACTGAGGGGCCTCATGGGAGTGGGCTTGGGGGGAGCGCCTGTAGCATTTGCGCTTTATCTGGAGCTGGTTCCGAGCAAATACAGGGGCGCTCTCTTGGTAGCTCTACAGAGTTTCTGGACCATAGGCAGCATGCTAGAGGTGAGCCACGTCTGAGGCTTTCTGTCATGTGCAATACAGCCAGCGCAGGCATTTAAGGAAAGCATCACAATGGAGGGTGAGCAAAGTTGGCTGGTCGCATGACGGGTAGCAGAGTGTATCATGACGGCTCCTGCAGGCGGGTTTGATCGCGTCAGATACCGCGGTCCTCATGCTAAACTGGCTGGCTGTCTCGAGACATGGCATGTGCCCACGTGGGCATGGCATGTGCAGGCGGGGCTTGCATGGGGCATTCTGTCTGACTGGGGTTGGCGGTGGCTGGTAGCCATCTCCTCAGTGCCTCTGCTGCTGCTGATGCTGCTGTACCCGCTGCTGCCGGAGTCGCCCTACTGGCTGCTGGCCATGGGCAGGACGCAGGAGGTGCATGCTATGCTGAGTAAGATTGCGCGCATGAATGGGAAGGAGCTTCCGCCTGGGCGCCTGCAGCCCGCCGCTGCCCACAAGGCCAAGGTGAGGCGCAGCCATGTCAAGCTCTTCTCTTTTTCTCCTATCTTCTGAGCACACTTCAAACGTGTCGTCGCACCACATCCTCAGACCATCCAAGCAGTACTAGTTCTTTCAAATATCGCAAGCAGCATGAGCCATCCCCATACGAAGCTGCACAGAGAAGACCTTATGTGCCAACTGTAGGTCACTCCAGTGATTGCTGCACTTCCCACTCACTTCTGGGATGCCCATACTGAATGAGATTGGAGAACTCGCTGCCTAAAGGACACTTTTGCCATCACCCTTTACAGCACATAACGGCGGCACAGGAAGAGAGTGACTCTAATGTGTTGCGCAGGATGCAACTTTAGGCAAGCAGCGTGCAGAGAATGGTGCAGACAGCAGTGCCAAAGCTGGCTCAGGGCTACGGAGAAGGGTACTTGAGCCGCTGCAGGGCCTGCTTTGGGCACTGAAGCCTCTCATGCAGAGGGCCCTACGGAGGACAACCCTGCTGCTGATGTTCATCTGGTTCACCAACGCCCTGTGCTACTACGGCCTGGTCCTGCTCACAACCTCGGTATGAGTCCCCTCCATCCTGCAGCAGCGGCTGCTGCTGTTAGTCTGAGATACCTTCTATACTTGTTGTTCCAGGATGAGTACACCATGTGAAAGCATCAACCATATGAGACTAGGATGTACCGTGTTCTGACCTGCATGCATCTCACACATGCGCCGTTGCTGGCCTAGAAGGTGATACGAGAATGATGTCAGCTATGCAATCTAATCGTAGGGCACCAATACTTTCTGTAGGGCAAAGAGACGCCTTTGTGCATGAGGAGTGTGGGGGTTGCACATGCTTCTTCAGCCTCTGACCAGGCGCAGACGTTGATTGTGGTCCCTGGCCTGCGCAGCTGCACGCGCAGGGTGGCGGGAACAGCTGCGGCGCAGGCGGTAAGCTGATTCTGGCGCAGCGGGACCTCAGGGACATCTTCATCGCGTCCACAGCTGAGCTGCCAGGACTGCTGGTGGCAGCGCTTGTCATGGACCCTCTCGGCAGGAAGTGGTATGCGCTTCTCTAGGCGGCTGATGTCAGGGATTCACCTTGTTCAGACACATAGACAAACTCAGCAAAGCCAGTCAGATTGTCTTGCCACATGTATACTTGCGTTATCTGCGGCCCCTGTCAGGCTCAGAGACATGGCAGCTAGGCTTCCAGCCTTGTTCAAGGTCTGCCTGTGGGTCCCACCCGCTGTTGCCTGCAGGAGCTGTCAGTAGAAGTCTGATCAAGTTTGCTGCAGTTCGGCTAAAACTGCCGCATTTTTCATGTGAGTCTGAGTGGTCTTGGGGTCTGGTAGGGTGTGACAGTGCGATCCCTGTGTAGGTCGCTGGCTCTCAGCCTGTTGGGAATTGGCATCAGCACCGGGCTCCTCATCGTAACCTCCAGGGCGGACACTGTGCTGCTGTTTGCTGGGCGAGCATGCTCGATGGGCTCCTTTGCCATCCTGTATGTCTACACGCCTGAGGTACACGCTCTTCCATGCTTGGAATGGCCCCGGGAGTGGAGGAGCCATGGAGCATTGATCCCTTATTCCTCAGCTGATGTCACTGAGTAAGTCTGACCTGTTTATAAAGGTGGCATGCACCTTCATGGAGGCATTGCTGCCCTACTTCTCTGACTAAAGAGGGTGTAGCAAGCCCAGGCAGGCACGGCAGGGGTGCTGTAGCACTGGCAGCTTTAATGTGGGATGCCATGCAGACCTCTCACGAAGCTTGTGCATCACAGACGGCCTGTACAATGCGCAATCCTGGCAGCATGGCCTCAGCTGACCCCACTCGACCCTTGACAGACTGGGCGCGGATGCAGGTGTTTCCAACCAAGGTGAGGGCTCTGGGCCTGGGCGTCAACAATGCCATGTCCAGAGTTGGCGCGCTGCTGTCGCCCTTCATGGCTGTGGCGCTGGTGGAGCGGGGCATGCCTCACGCCGCAGAGGGCATCATTGCAGGAATCTGCGTCCTGGCTGCCATAGCCACGCTGTGCCTGCCCCTGGAGACTGCTGGCAAAGCCCTGCTGGTGAGCCGTCCTCAAAGTCTTGCTCTGAGACAGTCCTCAGGAAGTGAAATGTCTCTGTAGAGCCGTAGCTTACAGATCCGCTTTCATTGCAGTCCTCAAGTGATTTCATATGGCGCTGGAGATTTATGTATGCGCAGCTTTGCAATGAGCATGCTTTGTGCTTCAGGTGGATGCAGAGAAGAGCGAGGAGTCAGCAAGCGGGACAGCTGACGGTCAGCACAATCTGCTGGGGAGCAGGGGCTGCTCTGTGAAGCAGACAGGCCGTGCAGCCTGAGGCTCTCCCCACTAGCAGCTGCTGTGCTTGCCTATAGCGGCACAGTAATGACAATAATTAGGTGCATGCATTGCAGTTGATTGTTACCTGTGTCTGTACAGCACCCGTCCAGCACTCAGCCTGTTGGCTAGGACACTATGTCAAGCAATCTTGGTACAGGCATTGCTTCTCCAGTTGTACGATAGCAGCGCTATACAGCAGTACTTCAAACTTGATTGCATGCGTGCAGTACATCAATAGCTTAGCCTGTTTGATTTTCCTCAATAGTAGCATGTTATTGGTACAGACCTTCATGAATGAGCACATTAGCCCTACAGACGTGAGAACATTGTACAGCTGCCTGCTAATTTGACTATGGCGCAGCAGGCTTTGAGCTTCTAATGAGACCTGCAGGCCTGAAGGCCTTCACCACTGCATCATTGGTCTCCAAGTATGGGCCCTCTAACAGTTGTACACAAGCTGGTACAGAGGCAAACACCTGCGTCGGCCACTTCAATTGTAAGGCAGCATCTTTGCATGAGCTGCCATGTGCTGTACTGCTTGCCTGGTTGTACGCGTGCATCAACTCAGCAAGGTAGTGGATCACATGAAACGAACCACAAGCACGGCATCATTCATTCTCAGGGGAGAAGCGGCATTTGGCGGACTCACCTCATCAATTGTCTCCCGGATTGCCTTGGGTTTCCCAGGTAGGTTCATGATCAGGCTCTTCCCCCTCAACCCTGCGGTCTGCCGTGAGAGCACTGCTGTGGGAACATGCCTGCGCATTTGATAGGATTGAGAGCTGACATGCATGCTTGACAAAGCGTCTGAGCCTCATCCTGATGGAGGCATGTTTCATTGCTGCAGACATTCAATGCCCTTGGAAAAGATGTGCACTAGATGAACTGAAAGGGGTCCTCACTTCAGACTTATGGCTCGCATCTGCTCCCCGTATCCAGGCATCATCCGGTCACATACCTGCAGGGGCCATTCCATGTAAGGCATAGTGCGGACACCATGTATTGCACAATTAGATCTGCAACAGAGGCATCAAGCTGTGTCAGCATCATGCAGGAGCCATCATCGTATTGAAGAGCAGCAGTATGCAGTAGCTCTCTGCTGTGTCTGAGGCACACCGCTTCTGTGGCCTCTGGCGTGACATCCCTAGGAGCAGGTCCGGTGCCTCCCGTCGTCACCACAAGACAGCACCGCTCCTGATCACACTGCAGCGTGGAGCATACTGTTGCTCTGTGAGCTAGCGTGTTCATATCAAGAGTTGGTGAGGATGAAATCTCAGCCAATGCTCCAGAATAATACAAAGTTGTGCGTCTAGAGCCAATGTGGGGTTGCCTCTGCTTGGCCAATGGAATGTGAGAAGGAGCCGTACCATCTGCTTCAGGGTGTCTTCGATAAGGTCGCGCTCATCCGGTATCACTTTGTACACAGCTTTCCACCTGGATGGAAGATAACTCCATATTCATGGTTACACGAACGGTCAAGGACATTGATCTACACCAGATCAAAAAACATGGACTACAGGAATGCTAAGCCTCACTCTGACTTCATAGCCTCCTGAAAGAATTGCAAGATTGCTGGACCGCTTTCATCTGAGTAAATGCCTCTGCTGGCTCTGTCGCTGACGGTCAGCACTCCAAGAATCGCTGGGTCGCCAACAGAAATCTGTGAACCTCCTTGGAGTGGTGGCTCTTGCGTCATCGTATCGTATGCCTTCTATTAGGGATCTTTCTGTACAGACACCACTGTAATCTGCCAGCAAACCTCACTCGACATTCTTGGCCAATGTGTGAGTCATCACAGCAGGCATTTCATGCTCGATGTCCTCAGCAAACGAAATACACTGGTGAAGTGTCATAAGGCCTTACCGCCTTCACTCATACTGTACTTTTGGTGCGTGTGCCTCGGACCTAGACGCATGTGTACAAGACACAAGTTTTGGCAAAGGCATGGCATGCTCTGATAGCCATCAAGGGAGAGGGCCCCGTGCCCTTACCCTTCACAGCAAAAGGAAGTGAGCAAGATCTCATGGACTTCCGTATGGCAGCCTGATGGCTCGAGCCCTTCTGAGTGCATGTACTAGAGAACATGACGGAGAGTAGCCTGCAACTCCCCAGACAGGAGGCCTTCTTGCTGGAGTTTCCTGGCTTCGTCAAGAATGCACAGCCAGCCCTCGACAGCTTTGGAGGCGAGGATGCCGTGTCAGAGCTGCTTGCCGGTACTAGACAAGCGCTGCAGCTGAGGCTCAGGCCTGGCGACCCCCTGGCCCACCCAATACTGGGCTTGAAGCAGCAGACGCAAGGCCTCCTCCTCAGGCTTTCCAGCAAGGCTGGTGCGCTCACCACGTGCTTCTTTCACCACATGCAGCCCCTGAGGATGGCACCACGTATCCCCCCAAGCAGCATGGCTGTAGGATGGGGAAGGACTCTTTCACCAGGCTCTGTGCCTGTCCAGGTCAGGGGCGGATTGACGGCAATGCAGGGGTGCAAGCAGAGGTGGTTGCGCATGTCAAGCGCTGTGTGCGCTTCAGCGGCATGGCGGACTTCCAGTACGCATCCTGCACGCATCTGCCACAGGGCGCTGAGGTGTGCGCACTCGGTATCCAAGATGCCCTGGAGATACACCCGCAGTACACTGAGCAACCTTCACGCGGCACCTCTGTTGATGACCTGCCAATTGAGAGCAGACTCATAGCCTCAAGCATCAGGTACAGGCAGAATGGTTCACAAGATTCAGAGGCAGCCGAGCACCTCCTGGGCAAATCCAGCATAGTCGCTGACTTGTGAGAACTGGTCATGTGCAGGCCGCCCTGCCGGCAGGACTACCAGGCTTTGAGCCTGAGCCGCTGCTCACGCCACCACAGCTCTTCACCAAGCAGGACGTCCCTCTGGACTATAGCTTCCGCAGCTACTACGGCAGCGATCCTGACCACTTCAAAACAGGTGCGCCAGATGCCTGTAGAGCAGCGCTGAGGTGTACCGTATAGCGCAGTGACTCCTTGCCCCGTTGAAGCGCCTGAGTAGAGGCTTCTGACATGCATGACAACAGATGCTTCCAGGATGCAACGAGAGTGTGCACTCATGCAGGAGTGGCAGCCGGAAAGGGTGTTGGAAGGATGGCAGGGCATGTCATCAGCTTTGAGAGTCTGCATGTGCTGCAGCCTGCAGAGCAGACTGGTGCAGGTAGCCTTTCGATGCGCTCTCTGCTGTCAGCTTGGCATGGGAGTGTCCTGACATTTAGCTCTCCTGGGTCCTTAGTCAGAGAATTGGAGCCTCCACCTCTCTGCAGTTTTCACTCGCGCTGTGAACCAGTTGGAGTCCAGTGAATATTGAGATGATTCGTATGCACTGGCGAATCTCATGGACATGAGTACCAATGTGTGGTCACTGTATTTCCAGCTGGACCTGCTGAGGAGGTGGGACTGAAGATGGACCGGCGGCAGATGCTGAGGGCGGCTGCCGCGCTGTTCTCGAGACAAGCAATCCGGAGCCAGCAGGACGTGCAGAGCAGCGTGGCCGGCTTGACTGGGCAGGACGCTGACATTGTCCTGCCCAGGCTGGCCTACATGTTCCGCAATGGTGAGCCCCAAGTTATTTTCGTTCTTTGCTCGGCCAATAAGATCACTGCCCTCTGACACAATGCAGGGAACGCACGTGCACTGCAATTCAGACACCGATGTCAGTTGAGCGGTATCAGGCAGGACTCTGCAGATGAGCGTACTCACTCATCGTCTGCTTTGCCATAGAGCCTGGTTGACACAGCTTGTTGTCTGAGGTTGGCCATCCTCCCTAATTGCTGTAAGGTGAACTGTAAGCTTGTGACGGGGCGAACGGTAGCTCCAATCTCCTGCAGGCCCATGGAAGGGGTTGTGGGTGAAGCGAGGCTATGACCCAAGGACTGATCCTGCTTCTGCTGAGCGGCAAGCCCTGCAATTGCCAGGGAGGTGAATTCTCCCGAATTAAATCAAGACCTCCTCATGTGTCGGCAACAGAAACACAGCCCATTCTGGCTGAGTCGATACTGGCTGCAACTACTCAGGTGCTCAAGGTGCAGATTAATGGTGTACTGCAGGGGAAGAGGAGGAGCTGGCAAGCAGGCTGCCAGCAACAGCTTATATCAGCAGATCTGCAGGTGATGGTCTCATCATACCAGGCTCCTGATTGAAGGTGTACTGAGCATGCAGATGTATGTCAGACCTACACTGCAACACAGCACTGAACAGCCTGGAGCAGACATCAAGCTCTGATGTTGCAGGCTGTCTGCGTTGCCAGACAACAGCACTGCTCTTCCGGTTGGCGACTTACAGGAGACATCTGTTGCATCCCTGCTGGCCGGCGCAAAGCGCCTGCCTAAGTGTGATGTAAACTCAGGTGGGGATCGGGCACTCTGCTGTCTGTCTGTGTGGCAGAGCTCTCTCTTTGTGTAACAGGTAGATCACACGGGTCCTTTCTTTGCTTCTCCGCACCTGAATGGTCTTGTTGACAGCGGACAGATCTATACAGGCTGGTTCTCAGAGGAGAATTGGAAGAAGCTGCAGCACACAGTCTCTGCGTGTCTGCAAAAGCTAAGCCCAGACAGCAGGTTGGCCTTCCCATAGCAGGTTGCCAGTATCAATATATGCGCCTTTCTGAAGCATTTTGCCTCATCAGTGACCTTGTTCTCACAGTTGTGTTATGGCACATGTGGATGGGTCAACAAGAGTGAGATTTTCTGAGCACAATCTGATTACAGTATTTCCACTACAGATCAACGCAGGCGGGCAGCGTTGGCCTGCCAGCAGGACAGCCTGGGCCAAGCGAGACCCATCAGCAGCAGGCGCCAGGTGGCATGAATGCTGGTGCCAACACCAGCACTGCCGAACAGTCAGCACAAGATACACAGATCAGCATGCAGTCTGAGGACGTGCACATGAGCAGCCAAGCAGCGAACAGGGAAGGCCAGCAGATGCAGCATGCCCAGGGTAAAGAGGCCAAAGGTAATATGGGCGGGGCAGCTCACATGCCAGACAGCAGTGCTGAGAAGCTGGCACAAGGGGGTCTTTTGCCGGATGCCCTTCTGCAGGTGAGGAGGCAGGAACAGCTTTTTTATATGAAGGGGTTCACAACTGCCATCCGTGTTGCCAGCACTTGACCGCTACAAGCTCTTGATAGACCTCCTGCCAGATGAAGAGAGTGATTGGCAGCCTGCGGTCTTCACAGGGGGGCGCACCGCAATTGTGCCTTGTCTGCAGCACAGCTGCCAGCATATCAGCCTTCAAGGCAGGCCATCCTGCTTAGTTCTTGTGTAATGAACCCTGTACAGGGGCTTTTGGGAGTCCGGGGCGGGGATGCTGCAGCTGCCAGGTTCTCACAGGAAGCTGCCCAGGCCCTGAGAGCTGGGGTGCAAGAAGACTTTGAATTGTTTGAAGCCTCCGACAATGAAGATGAGATGGAGGAAGGGACTGCAAATGAGTCACAAGGAGGTAAGCCCTCCCTGCCTACATCGCTGCACGCATGCTCATCTGAATTAGATCAGAAAAGGCCTTTTGTGTGTGCAAAATTTTGGCAGTGCCTGTAGCAGGCAGCGGCAGTTTGTCATGTGATAGCACACTGCCCCGGTGTTGGCAGCGGACTCCAACACTGGAATATCAACAGGCAGCCGGCATTGCCGTTCTTGCCTTGCACCCTATTGTCCAAGGCAGAGTTCACAGTAATGACACTGCAGGAGACGATCAAGAGGAGGACGATAGTGAGGCAGATGAAGAGTGAGCGCTATGTTGTACATGACTTGGGCCGCTTAGACTGGTGCAGACCACTACTTGTACGTTTGCGTGTGAACATGAAGAAGGCGCATAAGGTAGTCCGTGGTGGTGTGGGGTGTGTCCCTGACTGAAACAGCATATACAGGTGTGCACACTGCATTTGTGTAGAGGGTGCAAAGAGCTTATCAACATTCCTTGAAGGCCTAGCCCGCTCCGTAAGCTTGAATTGTCTAGGCGCCTGCTCACCCCAGGCCTGCTTCATGAGCAGCACACAAATCTGTATGATGACATATAGGCCCATGCAAGCTGTGCTTCATATAAGACAAAGCCTGCAATATTGCAACTAATGTTGAGATGTTGACATGGTCTCACAGGTGCGTCAGCATGCAAGACTTTCACGCACATGGTCACATCCCCACTGGGCTGATCACAGTATTGCCACATCACGATGAAGTGAACCCATGTGCTCAGGCCAGGCACACTGCATCATAACGCTTGCATTGTGTTCTACTGAAGCAGCTGCAACCCATCGTATGGCACCCAAACACAGCTGTTGCTCCAGGTGCAGCTTCACCCCCGTCGCAGGGGGATTCTGCGCAAAACTTCCCCGGAAGCTGCGCGCCATTTGTACTGTGCTATCCATCACAGCCTACTCGTCTCCTGGCATTTTCCCAACAGTCCAAACCCAGACAGGGTGATGCTCCCTCAGCGGCTGTTCTGGTGTTGTGCAGTGTTGCAGATCATTTGGATTGTGCTGATTATCCCAGACTGCAGGATATTTGGCCGTCCTCCCAACCACTCTGCCCTTCACAGGATGCTGCTCCCGGACGCCACTGAACTATGCTGCAGGGGATTGCTGTATGAAGACCCCTATTCACTCCAAGATCTTTGGTTGGTCCTGTTCAGAGTGAGCGGCAGGATTCCTAAGATTCCTACCAACCACTCTGCCCCAGACAGGGTGCTGCTCCCAGATACGGCTGACCTCCTCCAGGGGCACTCCCTTGGTCTCAGGCAGCAGGAGCGCCACGCATGTGGTCATGACCGCCACGCATCCCGCAAAGAACAGAAACGTCCCCCACTGCAGCCACAGGAGAATTGGTCACAACAAAGAGCATCTCGAAGGCTCTTGGGATGGCATTCAGCCTTCAGAAACTGTGATGTTCTCCACTTACTTCGCTTGTGGTCTACAGCAAGCTTAAAGTTCATGTTTGAGTAGCAGGAAGCAATTCTGTCCGGCCGCATCAACACTGCCCAACCTTGCATGACAATGAAATCAGACCGATCACATTCAAGCGGCAATTGCTGTGCACGATTTAAGGCACAAGACACAGTCTCTAGCATCGCAAGACTGAGCGGAGATGAAGGTGCGCTGGGTGATTTGATCACCTGGACGTGGCACATCAGGGTCATGAAGCTCTGCGCAATGCTGAAGGATGCCAGGAACTGCACGGTGACGTTGACCGACTGGCCCATGGATCGTGTGGAAAGCTCCCCAAGCTCTGGGAATCACAAACTCATCTTCAGCAAAGCTGTGTACATAATGCTCAGTGTTGCATGACAGCCCCAGTCAGGTCAGGTAAAGAACACCCTGATGTCCTTTGAAACATCAAGCCTCACCTTCTACGGGTTCCTGCATTAAGGGACCCCTGCTTGATTGTTGCCAACCAATCATGCCTTTGAGCAAGCTAGCAAAAGCAGGAGACACTGGTGCAGATGGAAAATGGCTAGAACGGCTTGGCATGGCAAGGTGGAGAGACAACAATGTCAGAGGGCCTTACCTGTGGGTATGAGCCAGGCCAGCGGGCCATAGCTGTAGCAGAAGGCTGAGGAGAATATGCAGATGACGACTTCAAGCAGCACCAGGCTATAGAAGGGCGGGGCAGCGCTCTGAAAGGTGAAATAGATCAGCGCGGTGGCTGCCACCTGGGCAGTCAGCATCTGGCCCCCTCCTGCCAGCAGCAGCTTTCTCCTCCCAACCCTGCAGCCCAAGTAAACCCAGTGATCACGGAGTGTGAACTCTTGCCCCTGCTGGCATGGCGCATATCCTTGCCATGGAGCTGTGACGATATGCCGTTCCATTCGTCCTAAGCATGCGTGCAATGCGATGCGCATCCTTCTTGACAAGGTGGCACGGTGCGGCCCCAGTGCTTGGGTGAGGCATCTGTTGCAAGGACATGCTGCAGATGCTACTCAGGAAGGAAGCGTAGTGTCCTCGCCTGTCCACAGCGTAGATTGCAAGAACAGTGGCCAGGAGATTCACTCCGCTCACTATGAGGATCCCCAACAGAGACGCCTTCTGGGCCATGCCAAGTATGAGAAATATCTGTGGCGCTGCACAGGTGCAAAGACGGTTATCTTCAGCTTTTTTGTAAATGCCTATGAAACCATACTATCAAAGTCACAGCAGTACATCTTCTGGGTGCTGCAGTCAAAACCAGTTTCCCTTTCAGCGCTCTGGTAAGCATTTCGCTAGGTTCATATTGTGCAAGCACTGCATGGCACAACACGGAGCTGAAGGCTCTCTGTGAAGGTGCAGGAGTCTGCTGCACAAGACTGTGCAAGCATTGAGGGAGCGCTCACCGTAGAACATGAAGGCATTGATGCCGGTGTATTGCTGCATGATTGGCATGGCGATGCACCAGAGCAGCTGAGGCAGGTGCCGCCTGTGCCTGAACAGCACCAGACCTCCGCTGCTTGCTTTGGCATCGCCTGCAGCTTTCCTGATCTCTGCCAGCTCAGCCTCCACCTCAGCTGTCCCCCTTATGGCTACCAACACCTGCGGCAGGACAGCCATGAGAAACCTCAGGGCAACAGGATCCTGAGAGGCCATCAGCAAGGGCAGATTACAGTTCAACCATTGGCTTGCAATGGGACAATCCTGCATACATGAAGCAGCGCTTCATATTCCATCATGCAGGCACTGCCCAGACGGTTGAGGTGCGCTTCCAGCGTTCAAGCCTTCTGCCAAGGCTCCCGACCAGCATGAGAATAGCACAGATATAGGAGGCACTGGAGCCGTTAATGATACACACTTTACGGGCTTCCTGCTCACGCCCACGCTGCATCAGGCTGCTGGGCGTCTCAGGGAGCGCCAAGCTGCCCAGCAGCACCAGCACCGCTGGAACCCCTACAAGCCCCAGCGACAGCCGCCAACCCACATTTGGCGCCAGATGACTGGTGCCTGCAAGAACAGAATCTCAACAAGTGCGCCACATATTGCCAGTGTGACTGCCGTGATCAGCCTGCTGAGGCGCCTCAGAAAAAGCCAGGCTTGGCTGGTGGCTGTGGGATGCGAGAGCAACCTGAGCGAGGGGCAGCTTATACAGACTGTTGACGCATGCATTCTGCTCAGCTGGTAACCTGGCCAACAGGCACACAACAGTCCCACTATCTTGATATAAGTGAGCATCCTCTGCTGTGCAACCTTGCCGTGAACATGTCTCACGAGGTTTGCCCGAAGACTCTGCCAGCACATGTGTAGCATCACAAGACCTCCCTCATGCCGCTCACCGTAGTTCAAGGAGTTGGCTGCTAAGATGCCAACCGCCGTCGCCAGCTGGAAGCAGATGTTGAGGGAGCCCCTCAAATGGCTGGGCGCCATCTCTGAGAGATATAGCGGGCAGGCCTGCACATTGAGCAGCAGCTGACACCCATGATGAGCGTTCGGTGTCACTTGCAAACACCCATGAAAGGGATTTTCAGGCAGCGCACTGTAGAGGCCCAATGTGAGGGCATTGCAAGGCGGGATTCCAATCTGTGTGAGGATGCTGCAGCCACCTGATTTGCAAAGCCGATGCCAATTCCTAGCAGGATCCGCCCAATGACGAGCTGCACAATCTCGGGCGCGGTCGCCTGCAATGCTGACCCCAACACAAAGGCGAGGCCTCCAAGAGCCATGGTCACCTTCCTCCCGCACTGGCTGCTGACCCAGGATGCCACAAGGCCTGTACGCACAGCCAGGACATTGTTGCAAGGCCTCCATTATGCAGACCACAGTAGTCCAGCACCCTACCAGTCTGCTTGCTATGCATTTGGTCCCATGATCATATGTTCGGTCTACTAATATGAGCAATTGCAAACGCTGCTTACATGGTGTAGGAAAGGTAGATTGATTACAAACAGGATGCCCCAGGGATTATTGGTACTGATGGAATTGGAAGTGGCACCTGCACATGCTCCTGCAAGATACATAGACGACTGCCATAGCTCCAGGACCTGGGCAACATAGAACTCTTCTGATGCACTCTGGCACCCTTGTCAGTCAATGTGAACCTGTGGACCGATTCTGTATAGGCAAATGGCACACATATGGGAACCACTGGCCATGTTAGTGAGCCAGCAAAGGGTTTGCAGTATGAGTGCACAAGGCCAATGTTGCATGAGGGCAAAGCTGTGCTTTGCTTCACAAGGAAGTGCATAACACATTCTTGGTTTGCTGAGTTGAGCGTGCACCTGGCTGTCAAATTGGCAGTAGTGGGCGTTGCCGCTGTGCTGAGCCGCCTCCTTGCGCTGGGCAAGCACCTGTGGGAAGAACCTCTGCAGCAGCAAAAATACATTACAGATAATTGCAGATTGCTGACAGGCTTCGAAGCAGTACTGAGTAGTGCAGGAAGCTACACATGTACAGTTGGCACATGTGCTGAGCTGGCAGGATCCAGATGTGCTGAGTGACTGGCAAGCGCATTACACTCACCTCCAAAAACCCATCCATGCTCGCTACACCTCCAGCAATGCCTGTATTGCACAGTATACCACAGATCTGTTGTCGCATGACTTGATGGAGAAGACGTGAGGACCATCTTGTGCTATACATCACTGAAAGATACAACAGCCAGGTCGCGGTGCCAAGATCGCACCCAGATCGAGCCCGAACAAGCAACCACATAGTGCTGCGATGGCGGCAACAACCCATAGTCGCCATGTAGCGCCGGTCTTCTTGCTATCTTCCTGCTGAGGTGGAGCGTCTGCAGATTTTGAGGCCCCATCCATTGCGGACATGGTTTGCAGGGATCGGTCGACGACCCTGATATGCACTCCTACATCACTGTTGCAACTCTGCTGCACAAGCCCCAAGAGGGTTGCGCGTCTTGCCTAGCATAGTGTAAGCTGCTCGGTCTGTCTTATGCAAAATTTGAGTCCAGACAACGGTGAACAGTCAACGTAGATGGTCTGAACCTTTCCGGTATCTGAATTGCCCTAGCATACTATGCTTGGGATCTTGGGGCATCTGTTTTCCGGAAGGAGAAGTCCGAGATGCCAGAACAGGCAACAGCATTGCAAATGTCCCATCACACTGGAAAATAACAGCTAGCAAGAATACTTTTCTTTCAGTGGACACAATTCATTGTACATAATGGGAAGAACAGGGCCCAACAGGGGCCGAGGCTTTCCTGGGCGTATCGCCCCAGGAATGCGACCTGTGACAGAGACATGCAGAATGAGCATCGCAGACCAGCTAGAGGGATTTCAGAGATCAGAGGAGACAAGTAAGATACCTCTTCCTGTGTAGCAGATGCCACAGTCTGCGGCACGCGACACTTGCGATAGCTTTATTCTAGACACCCACGATGTCAAGCCCAAGTACTGTGGAAGCGGTCGAGCTGGGCAGAGCAGATCTAGTAGCTGACCTAAAGACATTTTAAATGCTAAGGCACCGAGCATTGGCTCACACTTGTGGTGCTGCAGGCTACACATTCCCTCCTGGCCTGAGCAACCACGACAGGGCCATAGTACATACGGAATGCCGCAAGTACGGCTTCACATCAAAGAGTGCTGGGTGGGTTGTCACTATACACTGTTTATGGCTGATGGATCAAGGCCTCTTGAAGATGCTTGCCCAGAATCACTGAGGTAGGGAAATGGCAATGCCCATTGAGTGTCTCATTGCAGGCGCGGAGATAGCAGGCAAGTGTCTGTGTACAAGCCAAGAGGCCAAGGGCGGGCAGCAAGGGACGTATTCGACCTGCCAGTGTCACCAGCGTCTTTGCAAGTCCTGCAGAGTTACTACGAGGTAACCATACATCTTTCACCATTCATTAGCAGGGGTTAGCACTCATCTCAGACAGAGCAGGCTGCCATAGCTGCGACACCATGTGGCTTACTTTACAGCAGACCTGCATCACAGCTTGGGATTGTCCTTCTGACCAATGAGGTCCAGGGACATGAGAGCAATGCCGTCTGGAGCATCCAAGGTGCAAGGCATGCCACCGGGCATGCTTTGCTCCTGAGAATTTCTTGTACGGCATTGCTCTCAGCGACCAAGAGGTTGTAGGTCTCAGGCCCGTTTGCCTTGGACCACAGTTGGAACGCTAGTTTGCTATGTCAGAGAAAGGCACATACGCAGATCACCTGAGCTGTGAAGGCCAGCTTCTCATAGCAGCTACATGTCAAATGCATCTCAGCCCAGCCATGCTAGCTCAGAGGGTTGCATCAGCTTCTCTGGAGCCTGATGCTGAGCCAGCAGGGAGCACTACTACATTCTCAGCTGCCTGGATGATCCCATGAGACGTGCTGAAGTGCAGTTGGCATGCATGAGACAGCCAACTGAGGCTGGGATTGCAGCGTTCCACAAGGGCAAAGATGTCCTTTGGAGCTCGTGCTCTACTCTAGCATCTGGTAGCATAGACACCTTATCAGCTACCACTCCTCCAAGATGTGCTGCTGACAGCTGGCATGCACTGAGGCAGTTCCTTGTTCACTGCAGCGCTTCCCGCCCACTGAGGCTGAGATCGCAGCCTTCCAGAAGGGCGAAGATGTCATCAGCTTGGGCAAGGCAAGCCATGCGCAGCACAGCTCCAGCAGAGGCAAGCGCAAAGGACCGCCAGGCGCTGCGCACTTCACAGCAGCCCAAATACAGGTCTGAGAATTCTCCTGATTGACCTTCCAGCCGAATATATTGCAGTATAGCTGTCTTCAGTCCTCATGGGTGGACCAACAGCACGGGCTGTAACGATTTCCGTGCGTGCAGCGTTGCAGCACAGCATAGCCCTAGCAGAGCAGCTGCAGCATACATTTGTAAGGGCGGGAGCTCAGTCTGTGCCTTCTGAAATGCAGGACCGGCTGGCGTCCCATGCGGAAGCGCAGAGCCGGCCGGAGGTTCAGACCATTGCAGCAGCCCGCGCCGCCCTGCCCATAGCTCCCTACAGGTGGGTCAGTTTGCATATGGCGGTATGCCAGCATTGCTGGAGCTCAGGCAGGGTGCTTTGGTCCCCACTGCCATAGGTCGCGCAGCTTGCTCTCACAGAAAGCTGGTGACAGGTGCCTCACAGTGACCTGGAGTAGCTATGGTGACACAGACACTGACTCACAGAGGCAGGTTCCCCGTGACTGCCACCCTGTGAGGCAGTGGGCAGCCTTGGTTATTTCAGGTCACAATGAGAATAGCCATGTGATCAACTCAGTAAAGATGGTGCACCCCTTCCCAGCCGTGAGAGACATAGTAGCTGTGCTGCAGGGAACAGATTGTGGAAGCCGTGCGCAATCATCAGGTCATCCTCCTTGCGGGAGAGACGGGGTGCGGAAAGACCACCCAAGTGCCGCAGTACATACTGGAAGACTCCTGGGGTAAGGCAGTGCCTGCCAATTCCACATGTCAGTTTCGACATGAGCGCATCCTGCTCTCCTGCAATGGCGGGTTCAAAGTGGCTGTACCAAGGATCAGTGTTGTGCATGCCCGGGCGCTAGATGAGCAGCGTGCGCACCTAGGCTGTAAGATGGTAAGAAGTCATGCCAAATATAGCATCTCAAGGTGTTCTTGCTGGCATGCATTGGCTCTGGGACTGTCCCACCTGTGCATGCACCTAGCGCAGCAGCATCCCAAGACATGGCGGTGATGCAGTCGGTGCGTGTAGAGGTTGGCGGGATCCTTTGCCATCGCATGCTAGTGTGTAGGCCATTATTGTTGGGCTAAAAGGGTAGCTGCCGTCTGAGG
Organism: Coccomyxa viridis; assembly: GCA_963930925.1. Taxonomy (NCBI): domain Eukaryota; kingdom Viridiplantae; phylum Chlorophyta; class Trebouxiophyceae; family Coccomyxaceae; genus Coccomyxa; species Coccomyxa viridis. The sequence goes on along the minus strand of CAWVOJ010000008.1, from coordinate 1,714,735 downwards.
GCGTGAGGCATGAAGTATTCAAGCGCAGCAGTGCCATTGCCAACCCTACTGTACTCATCCAATCTTGCCTGAGCTGGCCGCTGAGGGCCCGACATGCGCCTCTGCATGCAGCATTGGGCAAGGGCTGCCGGATCCTCTGCACGCAGCCGCGGCGGATCAGCGCTGTGTCTGTGGCTGAGAGGGTTGCGGCGGAACGTGGCGAGAAGATCGGCGGCACTGTAGGCTACACAATCCGCCTGGAGTCCAAGTGAGCCCATCTTAGCATGTGTTATATACACATGAGTAGTCAGTACTGTTGAGCTCTGCCTGAGTTTGCTTGGCGCATGGTGGCAGCTGTGACTCCCTGAGCGCCGCTAGTGGAAATCGAGCCTTTGTCATTTGAGCTGCACAGGCGTGGCATGCACCACTGCATTGCTTCTGCCAGGCTATGGCTGATATTTTGCTGCATGGGCAAGTATCATTGGGACCCCTCAGTACACTATAAAGCATCAAGCCAGTCTCAACAGAGCCTGCAATGGTGCAGGGGAGGGCCGCAGAGCTCCCTGATGTTCTGCACGAACGGCGTGCTGCTGCGCATGCTGACGCATGGCGACGGCCTCAGCGACATCACGCATGTGCGACGCTGCCACCTGTGCAATCGACATCTTGACAGAAAGTATAGCTTGCCTGGCATGAGACGGAATCCAGAGTACTCCCTACGCTCTCAGTTGTGTTATTGCGTGTGAGTTATAGGGTCACAGTCCTGCAAGGCCATTGGCAAGTGTAAGGTGTACCCCAGATGGTGGTGTACTTGGATGCCACTGTAGAGCAAAGGGAGGGCGTATCATACAGTCTCGGTATGCCTCCTCTGGCTGTAACAAGAGCATTCGTGGATCGCTACCAACTGGGGTACGTCTCACGGTGCGGATTTAGGTGCTGATTCCTGTGGAAATAAACAATGTAGAGCTTTGCTTTTATGCCTGCAGGTTGTGGTAGATGAGATCCATGAGAGAGACAGCTTTGCTGACTTTCTGCTGATCATTCTGCGAGACGTCCTGCCGCAGCACCCCCAGCTGCGTGTGGTGCTCATGTCTGCCACCCTCCACATCGATCTGTTCTCGTCCTACTTTGGCGGCTGCCCCGTCATCCAGGTATGTCAAGCGCTCCTGTGTTCATGCCTTGTGCAAGCCTGTAGACCGCTTTAGCAAGATAATGCCTTCCTTTTCCCACAGGGTGAGTACGTCTCTGTCAAGCAGGCATGTTGGCATTATGTCTCCCCTTAAATGCAGGTAGAGGCATCTGTGTTCACAGCCCTATGGTGTCGATGCAGGTTCCCGGCTTCACGCACCCAGTGACAGACATGTACCTGGAAGACATCCTGAAGCTCATAGGCTACCAGGACGCCCTGCTGGGCATCCCAGCAAAGCCTGCGCGCCTCAATGGCCACAGCAAGCCTCAGCATGCAGGTACCCTGCCACAAGCACAGCACCATTCTGGAGTGTGCAACATCGCAAAATGTGTGTGGTGGTCCCACAACGAATACAGGGTGCTCAGTCATGCTATCACTGTGGCTCCTGTGAGCAACACATGAGCTGCTTCATGTTATTTGCAAGGGCTGTGATGGGAGTCAGGTCATGATGTGCAGGCAAGGCGCCTATAGTGGCAGTGCCTCCCGAGCAGCGGCAGGCCATTGAGGACGCCATCATGGCCGCTTTTCTGGCCGGCACAGATGACAACTTTGACAAGTTGCTCGAGGTGAGCAGCCCTGCAGGGCTTTCATGTGGTACCCTCAATGCCCACTCTCTCCTGCTTGTGAAGGGATGCTTACAGCTTGCATGGGCCCAACAAGGGCCCATTAGTGAAACAATGGTGAAGCTCAGTGTGCTCGTTATTGGCAGGTCCTGAAGGACATATGAGTGAGTGTACACTGGCTGTGGAAGCACTGGAGATGCTTTCTCAATCTGGAGTGTCTCTCTAATCCCCAACGTCTCATGCCGCTGTTTTCCTGTGATCAGGTGACTGGCGCAATCCTGATAGAGGACATCGAGGCAAGCCGCGCCTGCGTGAACGTGCAGCACCAGGGGACAGGCGCCACGGCGCTGATGGCAGCTGCGGGGAAGGGGCGCCTGGAGGACGCGGCCGCCCTGCTGACAGCTGGCGCGGACCCTGTCCTCAAGTCCAATGACGGCAGCACCGCGCAGGACTGGGCGGATAGATTCGGCCACGAGGAATTGGCCGAGTTTCTGGGCTCACACATGCAGGTCATGCTCACCACAGCTTGGTCTCTGTGCTGCCGTAAATTGGATTGACTGCTGCAGATTGGATCACAGCTTGGTATCAGTGCATTGTCTGAAGAGGCAAATTGCAATGACTCAGTTGCCTTGGTGAATGCAGAGCCTACTTTTAAGTGCTTGAAGACAGAAAGGAAGGAAGAAGGCATCACGAATTTATAGGCTTGCCCTGCTGGTTCTGACCTCAACAGGTAGACAGCGATGCAGGCTCGACATTTGCAGTGACATTTGCATTGCTGCTTGTAGGCCTCCCAGACTGTGGACGCTGAGGCAGAGAGCGCCATAGCTATCTCGCAGTACCATGCCAACACAGATGCGGATGAGGTGGATCTGGCGCTCGTCGAGGCGCTGCTGATGTATGTCTGCGGGGAGGGCGTCTACAAGAGAGAAGGGGAGGACCCCAATGCAGCCCAGGGCGCTGTGCTGGTCTTCCTGCCGGGTGAAAACTCTCTTTTTACTTCAGCAGCGACGCTGCAGCTCCAGAAGTGCAGCAGGGTCAGCAGTGGAAGATGGCAGCCGCAGGATTACCCTAATGGTGGTCATTGACAGTAAACGGGATCCTTCCAAGTTAAGGTGAAGCTGGCCCAATTTGCAGGGTGGGATGAGATCATTAGGCTGAAGGACCAATTAGAGGCGCCCAGCAGCGGCTTTAGCAGGAGCAGATACTCAGTGCTGCCGTTGCACAGCATGGTGCCTGCAGCGGACCAGCGCAAGGTGTTTGTCAGGCCGCCAATCGGCGTGCGCAAGATTGTCCTGGCTACCAACATCGCAGAAACGGTATGTCTCTGTGGTACCTCTGATGTCAGCATGATCTCCCCAGCTGTCCTCTTGATATTTGAAGGCGCTATGTGAAAGCAACAAAGCAGTTTTTCAACATAGGAAGCCTGGTCGTCTCTTGGAATGGTGCGGGATTTTGGCCCTTTGCACATATCAAAATATGTGGTATGCTCAGGATTGTTATATTGTTGCGCAGGCTGTGACCATAGACGACATCGTGTGCGTCATCAACAGCGGCCGCCACAAGGAGAAGAGCTACGATCCTTACACCAACGTGTCCACGCTGCAGGCGCAGTGGATCTCCAAGGCCTCCGAGAGGCAGCGACGTGGCCGCGCCGGTCGCTGCCAGCAGGTGTGTGAGGATTCCTGGCCCATGACAGTTATCATGGGCCAAACACTGCCATGCGTGTACCAGGAGTTCAGAGTCTGAAAGGTACTGTCGCCTGCACATGCCAGAGCACCAGCAGCTTTTGCACTGGTCTCGAGGATACCAAATGTTGTTGGGGCACTGCAGGACTTATTGATCAGGGCTTTTGAGAGGTACTCCTCACTATCTGCAGAAGCTACTGCTGCAGGGACTGGCACCAGCAATTTTTCAATGATGTTCTCACTGACAGGAGTGACGTATGCAGGGTGTCTGCTTCCACCTATACTCGAAGGCGCGCAGCAGCGGCCTCGCAGAGTACCAGCTGCCAGAGCTGCAGAGGTCCCCTCTAGATGAGCTCAGCCTCCAGGCAAGGCTGCTAGGCATAGATATCGTGCTACCATCAACTGCATGCACATGTGCAAACCGTCAAGCCTGTTCGCTGATGCCTGTAGAAAGCAAGCTCTCATTGCACAATGTGGAAGTGGCCCCGGTGCAGTATGGATATTATCTGCGATGAGGCAATGCCTGAATAGAGCTGCTTCAATGCCTGAAGTTTGTCGGTGAAATTGCAGGTGAAGATGCTTGAGGGAGGCAGCTTCACGCACAGCAGCGTGGCGGAGTTCCTGAACAAGGCCGTCGAGCCACCGCCAGAGATCTCTGTGTCCAATGCTGTGCGCCTGCTGCAAGACATCGGCGCCTTCGAGGTGAGAGACTTGCTAGAGACGTGTACGCACCTCCCCTGCTCCTACCACGGGGAATGATGCTGCTTGTAATGAGCATAGAAAGGGCTGTGATACACCTTGGGCTGCCCTCAAGGACAGTGGTGATGGCTGCTGTAAGCGTGATGGTTGCAGCAAGACCAGCGCGTCATTGGCTGAGCTGGCGTGCATCCTGTCAGCCCTGACGTCAGAAATCTCATGCGCCACTAGTTTACATGCACTGTTCTGAGATCTTCTCCAGACCTTCCACAGATGCTCAGACCTGTGTTGCGCTGCAAGCAGGCAGGCACAGAGCAGCTGACTGTGCTGGGTAGACACCTGGCGGCCCTGCCACTGCCGCCACGGATTGGGAAGATGCTGCTGTATGGCGTCCTCTTTGGCTGCCTGGATCCTGTCTTGACCGTCACCTGCGCCATGGCATATAGGTATGATCATGGCCTATGAGAGTTTTGTGCAGTACCCACCTGAATGCCAACCTACAGTATGACTTGAGAATATGGTGGTGAGAAGACTTGGCACAAGAAGGACCAGACGTGACTTGAAGATTGGTGGCCATCCGGACCGTTTTCAGTTTAAGAAGCATGCAGCTGCACATCTAATTCTGTGCATGTGCTCCAGGGATCCGTGGGTGTTGCCCATTGAGGCAGGCGCCAGGCGGGCCGCCACCCTGGCAAAGCGCGACCTAGCGCAGGGCGCCGGGGGCTGCAGCGATCATTTGGCGCTCGTGCGCGCCTACAACGGCTGGCAGGCCGCAAAGCGCACCGGCGGGCACTTCAAGTACACCTCATCCATGTTCTTGAGCAACGGCACCATGACGATGATAGAAGGCATGCGCGGGCAGCTGCTCGGGGAGCTGACTGTGAGCTTCAAGACCGCACATCCCTCAGCTTCTGCGTGATTGGCCGTATGACTGTGTTCTTGTAGCTGCAAGATCCCGCACCCATCTCCTTATGCTCACTTTGAAAGGGTCGGGAAGCACATGATGTGTGACAGCCAAGGGGAGGGCCTCATACAAGAGCCCCATAGCTGCATGTAGCACCGGATGAGAGGGTCCCCTGAGCAGCAGAGGCTGTTAAGGTGATACGATTGGAATATCATGTGCAGGCGCGGGGCTTTGTGGAGTCGCTGGCAACGGGCTCCTGCAACAGCGCTGATGCGGGGCTGGTGCGCAGCGTCCTTGCTGCCGGCTTCTACCCCCTGGTGAGGTCCAACCCTACCCTAGACTCAGGAAAGCACCATGCATCTCATCATGCTTTACAATGAAAGAAATACGTGTGCACTAAGAATTGTGACGTGAAGTGAGACCATGGCTGCTGACGACAGGTGTCAGCAGCTCCTGGGAAATCGTGCTGTACTGGGATCAAGGGGTTGACATTTGTGTGTGCGCAGATCGGGAGATTGGACACCGGCAAAGAGAAGGAGAAGGGCAAGCCCAGAAAAGCATCCAACATAGTCACAGCCAAGGAGGAGAGGGTAAGCAGATGCCCTGCTTCACATATTCTGGACTGACATTGAGGTTATGCTGCAATGCAAGCATTAGCTCAATGGGCTTCTGGCCGACAATGGATCAGGGTCGGGATTGAGTGCATACCTGTAGACCTTGAAGACCCAGAGCAATCCCAGATAGTTCATTGGGGCTTGATTGATGCTATGGAATGCTGGCAGATCCTCTTTATATCTGAGGATCATGGTGTGCTGAGCGCAGGTGAAGATCCACATCTCCTCCGTCAACTGCGGCCTGGACATGCCGCCCTCATCAGGATTGCTGCGCCCATGCCCCATCGTCATCTTTGACGAGGTACAGAGCAACCTCAGACCTCCAAAGTCCCCCCTTCACCTTGGCCAAGCTTTATCTCACTGTCTATGTCACTGATGCTTGAGTGAGGACTTCCCTCAAGCAGAGATGGTGGCCATAGGTAGCTATGCCCATGATAAGTTTGCCGTGCCGCTTGCGGCTTGTTGTTGGGCTGGGTGACCTGGGCTCAGGATGTGGACTGATCACGTAGATTGATGGTGTCAATTCGTGCTGTCAACATCTCATTCCCAGTCGCCCAGCCCAAGTTCCAGTTGCAAGAGGGATGGCAAGCAAAATACTGTAGAGACCTGAAGCTTTTATTGGCATACATGTGTTGATGTCCATCAGGCAGGACAAGCCGCGTGGCCATTGTGCAGTCACATGCAAGCCTGACAAGGGTACATGGCCATGTAAAACTGCGTGTGTGCCCCAGTTGTGGTGAGCCCCCTGCAGGTGACGCGGAACGAGTCTCAGCTGACCGTCAGGCAGAGCACGGCTGTGAACCCACATGTCGTGCCCCTGGTGGCTGCCAGTATTCAGCTTCTGCCCTCAACGCAACAGCAGAAACAGGATGACTGGTCGCTTACAGAGGAGGACTTACCGCGCAGCGGCAGAAGACGACAGCACCTCAAATGGTGCGGCCCAAAGCTCTTTTGCGACCTCCGTGCAGCAGCCCCTGAGGGCTGAGCCAACTAGAGTCTGAAGAGGGTTTGAGATGTCTGTCATATCTAAGGAGCGCAACCCGCATGCTTCCTGTCCCAATATTAACGCCAAGATAGATGACTAATCGTCTTACCCTCAAATGAAGCAGCTTTGGGACTGTATCCCTGAGATATGTCGAGGAAAAATACGCCAGACAATTCTGATGTTCAAAGTACTGCCTTATGTTCACAAGTCCAGATATCAACCTCTGTGTTGTGGTGCTTTGCGCAGGACTGAGGAAGAGGATGATTACAATGAGAGCGACGATGACGGCGATGACCTGGACGATGACGAGGCAGATGACCATGACAATGGAAGCAGCAGAACCAGAATACAGGTCGATGGCTGGCTGACTCTGGAGACAGAGACTTCAGCAGTAGCGCCCCTGCTGTGCCTCCGGCATCGCCTCAGCGCATGCTTTGCAGCCAAGGTATGCCCCTGTCACCCAGAGAATGTACATTAGGCAGTGCTTCATAGGAGCACTGCCTAATGAAAACCTAGGACTCATGGGTGCATACAGGACACAACAGGGCACACCAAGTCTTCAGACAGGATGCTCATTGATGATGCTCATGATGTGCACCTCCTGTGGCACAAGAGCACCACAAGCATGTCGAGGGTTCTCCACCTAGACCTCAACTTCCTGTTCCTGAAGGGCCTGGCAACACATTGGAGCTCCACGTGGTCTGATCACAGCTGACGTTGTGGCTCCTTGTGCAGGTATCAAACCCGAAGGGCGTCTTGGATGAGTCACAAGCAGGCGCTCTGCAGACAGCTGCAGACCTGTTCTCCTTGGAAGCTGGAGGACCACAGAGCGGGGCCTCCCTGGCTCCAGGACCCATTCCAGGGTCTGCCCGCCCTAGTGGTCCGCCCGCATACGGCTCTGCTGGCAGATACCCGGGCAGGTGGAACATCTGCTGCTGTGGTCACACGCCTGGACCCTTGTGTGCATGCCTTGGAACAATTACACTGCCCTCTCAGTGACAGTTGCCACCATGGCTTGTTTCATGACAAGGTCTTGTGTCTGGGCAGGGGGAGGTCGCATGCTGTGCCCATGCCCGGCAGGACAGGCAGGCATCCCGGGCGCGATCAGCGAGGGGGGACGTCCTTTGGCGGCGGGAGGGGGCTTCCGCACTATGCCAGGGACAATGGCGTGGCGCCCATGTCAGTATCCCCCGCTGGAGCGGGGCCCGCGGGAGGCGGGGGGCGCGCGCCCAGAAGAGGGCGAGAGCCTGATCAGGTACACTTCCCATGCTACAGTGAGCATGTTCCGCATGCGCAGTCTGGGCTAGCTTGTCTGTGCCTTTGGGGGTGGTCGCAGCGTCGGACCATTGCATCATGCCCGGCCTGTGAGTCCAATTGTGACAGTGACACAGGGCCGACGGCAAGAGGGTTAGGGTGGGACAGGGTCATTCAGCAGGTCTTGCTGCATCAAGGCCTTCCTATGGAAGAAATTCCGTCATGCTATTGTGCAGGCTCAGTTCGGCAGAGGACATAGCAAGAGCAGGGGCAGGAGACGGGATCCTTGAAGCTGAAGCAGCTACCAGAGACTGTCGTGAGCAAGCTGCGACGGGGTCCTTACGCAGCCCATGCCAGCTCCACTTTCCCAGACATATACCCTTGCATGATAAATCAAAGGCCTTCTTGCGCCCTCAAACCCTCTGAAAATATTGTGGCAACACACAAGGGAGGCACCCCTGTGTTTTATGCGGCGTGTATTCTTGGTCTGCCTCAGGGAAAGGGCGCCTGAGTACACTTTGTCCTCACCCGGAGCATCAGTATGGTAACAAAGTGCTGTGTGGCAAGGCCCTAGACCTTCTCCTACTGCATGGAGAACGCCCCAACAGATGCCTCTCATATCATTCAACATGGTGCGTATACGCGTACTATGCTCTGCAATTGGCGCCGAGTGTGTCACCTGCTAGCCATGCATGTGAATTTAAAAACCTGTGTCAATTGACAGACATCTCAGCCTATTATGACGGGGACTTCAGAGGGCGTGCCCAAGTCACACTGCGTAATCTGGCTTGATTACTATGTAAGACCTCAATAATTTGTCTGGGATTCTAACCAAACACTTTTTCAATTAGCACACCCACCGGTATGTGTACACCTGCATGCCTTGTCACAGCTGACCGACCAATCACGGCATAGCACTGATAATGTCAGGCCTCACTCCCGCCTGATGTGCTAACTCATACTGCTATTGCGAGGCTCCTCAATGGCAACCTGCTCAGGGCCCAATGAGCCACGGTGGCCTTGGAAAATTCCCAAACAGGGTCCTGGCCACCTGCCCAGGATCTAGCGCTGGTCGGCTGGACGCTGGTGGAAGTGAGGCTCCTGAATCAGCCCCGCTGTCTGAGTTGCCAAAGGGGAGGATGGGTGGCAACCTGGCAGGTGGCGCCTACAGAGGACACAGAAACACTCATGCTGGCAGCTCACATCAAGCCAATACTGACAGGATACTCCTGGAAAAGGCAATGCAGACTGTCACTTCACTGAGGCAGATACATCGGCTTTGCCATTCTGGCTGAAAATGAAAGTTGCTCTCTCAGGTTGCCGTGAACCATTTAGGCCGCATGCAGCAGATCGAAGATGACTCAACAAGCTCACGCATCCAGAGGCGGTGCCCCTTTTGCCTTTTTCAGGGTGGAGGCCCCTGACGTCAAAACAGTACTGTCGCACCTGGAGGCCAGCTGGCGCAGGCTTTGCAGGGGCCATGGTGACGGTGACGCCGGTGCTGTCAGAATGGTCTATCTCTATGGAGCTTGGACCAGCGGCCGGCATTGAACCTGGCCCAGGCGCCAGGCCGGGCCCGGGCATGGGACCAGGCCCGGGCATAGGGCCAGGCCCGGGCATAGGGCCAAGCCCGGGCTTGGGACCGGGCATAGGTGGCATGCCAGGCTCTGCAATAAGATTCCCGAGGTGTGTCAAGTCTATGTGAATGTGCCCCAAAGCCCAGAGCTTTGCAACAGGCGGCGCCCTTGGCAACAGGATGCCTGGATTAATATGGTCATTGATAGCATGCTGGAGTCAGTAGTAAGGGGCGCAAGTAAACAGCAGGGAATGAATGATAGGCTCTGAGCTGGCTGCCCTGTGTGCCCTGCCCTCTGTGGCCCTGGAAGAGCAGCGACACCGGAACGCTTTGATCAGGCTCATGGTTCAAAGACTATGACATGACAGTAACTCGGGACTGCTATCCTGTGTAGGCAATACTCTGAGAGTGGCTTACGCTTGATGGGCGAGGCAGAAGCTGCAGCAGTGGCGGTGTAGAGGCTGAGGTCAATGTTGAAGGGGTTTGGCACGGACAGGAGCTTCTGGAAGTTGAAGATCTCTGCAGGGTGCTTGAAGGTCCCTGACGTGTCATTGCCAAAAGTGGCTGACGCCGCACAGTACCTGTCCTGCGCTCAGGCATGCATGGACCTCAATGGATGATAGACATACATATCTCCCAAGGAACTCCGTGCGGTGTATCACTTAAGCCCCCCTTTCCTAGGTGGGCGCCTGCCAGCCATCTTCAGATGCTCAAGGAGATCACAGGTGTCAGAGGCAGCACTTCGACAGACATCCTTTTGGCTGAATTGGGTCTCGCTGATCCTGTATGGCAATCTCGTTATGCAGTGATTCAGAAGGATTGGTGATTCATCTCCTGCCATTGCCTTACTGCTGTGGGTCCTGCGGAGCAACGACCGCACGCTAGACAATGAAGGGGCGTGGATCCGAGCAGCGCTCACTTGTATAACATCTGAGCTGGTGTACTTCAAGTTGCAGCCGCCGGGAGTCTTCTGCAGACTTACTGAGGGCTGCACACAGGTGACGACTCCTGCAGAGCAGATCACGTCGTGAAATCCCACGCCTTTGCACGTCAAACCATGTCAGGAGTCTCCAGCCAGAGATTGAAGGCACGACCCTGAAGGATATGACACCCCCTCGACCAGATATGCCAAACATTGTCAGAGCGGGGAGCACCTACTAGATCATGGATGAAAACTTGGCCAGCAAAAAGCTGGGGGAAGTTCAGCCAACTCGACATCAGGTGGAGCATCTGCTTGCCTGTATCTGGGTCTTGTGTGCATGTTCCACCCGAGAAGACCAGCTCAAAGACTGGGCCCTGCAGACCAATGACTTGCCAGTCAGACCTGTCCGAGTGCATGCCTTGGTCAGGATGCACCACGGCAGCAATAAAAGTAGGCATGCATACTATCCTAGTAGGCATCGTATTTCGTGCGCGTTTGGAGGATTTGTACTCGTTTTTAGCTCCTTGTCTTGCGCACCGCACACTGTGTGGGAATGCGCGCTCCTGGGTACAGTGCTGCTGGAGTGCAGAAGGGGTCGGACGCCTTCAGAGCCTTCATGTGCTGTATGAAGCGTACAACTGTTGGCCCAACATCCAACGTCCCATCTGCACAGCACACTGCGCTGAAACTGGTTCTTGGGCGCTGCTCTCAAGCAAACGGGCCGGGGTATGTTGGATTCAGTGATGCCCACGAGCTTGCACTGTTACAAACACGATTCTGGTGACTATCCACTTCTTGCCAGTGATCTGATTTCAGACGCTGCGCCTGTACTGCTGGTCACAATGTATATATACAGTGCTGGGTGTCATGCCTCTTATCTCTTGACCAGGGCTCCTGTAGCGTGCAGCAGGCCTGACACGCAGTCTTTATGCAATGAGGTGACTAGCAGGCAGGAGAGCAGAGTGGCTGGCACTCACTCTTGCTGATCTCCTCCAGAGTTTCCACATTGTCTGCCAGGTGCATAGCAATGCCCGAGGCTGTGCTCTGCATGTACTTGAGGAAGCCCAGCGTGTCGTTGACCTGGCTCGCAACATACTCCACCCCTGTCGCTACCTGCTCGGGCACTCCCTGAAAGAATTCCTCGATCTTCCCTGTCACCTCTGCACGTAACACACGACAGACGCCTCGCTCCACGCTGTGGGGGCATCTAGCAATTTGGCGTCCCTCTTCCAGCGCAAGACTTTGGTAAGGGGTGGTGTGAGACAACTTGAGGCATGTAATGGGAACCCACGGCATGAGGACTGCAGCTTCTGCCCTGTGGCTGCATCATACAGGACTATAGAGTCCTGCTTCCGCAATGGGGTGCAGATAGCTCTTGCCACGGTGGCACCTGCAAGATCCCACTCTCGCCTCAGACACTTTCCTTCATTTTCTTGCTGACAGACTTGGACTGACCGCAAACTACTCCTATGAGTTTGAAAAGTGATATTAAACTATGAGGAATACGTCATATGTGTACTTCTGATGCTCCGCTGTGCCGAAAGCCGTGCGCCATGTGACTTGCAAACAAGGCCCCGCAGTCTGCGCATTCGCTTCGAAGCCTGGGCGCTGATTACCTGCTGTTGCCACAGCTGCTGAAAAACCGTCCACCGCCTTGGCGTCCGCTTTGTCCGCCGCTTGAGCATGAGCCGAGCCGGAGCACGCAGAGAGGAGCAGGCTAACGATGACCAGCCCTCTCACAACACACATCACGTTGGCAGGACCATGTCCTTCCTTTCTTAACATTCATATATGCACATCCCATGGACCGCTATCCATCGCCATCGTCAGAAATGCAACCGCCTTCGGTCTTGGCTAGCGAGTGTCGAGGTGCCCAGATCCTGATCAGGCACAGTTGCCTCTGATAGTCGATACTACGACATTGGTGCTGTTACTGGCAAAGGGTGCCCTTTAGACCCAAGAGTAAGGCCATAAGAGGCCCTAGATGCGAAGGGGTGGACTGGAAGGCAGCTTCAACAGGCCAAAAATATTCTGATCTGAGGCAGATGGCGCGGTAATTCAGCAGACCGCTTTCTCAGCTGGCAACATGGCAAGCATGAACGGATTCGAACCACACCGCTCTCACATCTCGACTGTACTTGATACGAGGGCAGGCGGCTACATCTTGGCAGCAGGAGCAGCAGCGCTCTTCCCTGTTCTGCGTGTTCTGCTCGACAGATATGTTTTCATGGTGCGTCTCGTGTCCACGCACTCACACTGACGTGCAATGAGATTCTATATATCAGCAATGATGCAGACAGTGATATCATGAGCAATGCTCACAATTGTGGTCATCTGGGTGCAGCCATTAGGGAGGGCATCCTTCTTTCCCTCAAGGACGGAGCTGAAGAAGAGCGATGTAAAACCCGACTATGAGGATCTGAACAGCAGGCTGTTCAAGTACAAAGGTGCGTCAAGCCTGAGACCTGGACAACAGGAACAGGTCCCTAATGATCATGGTGCCAGCAGTACATGTCAGCAGTACAATGTCTGCATTCTTGTCTCTCTACCCCTGCATGCATTGGAAACCATTGTGATATGCTGCAGTAAATTTACAGGGACTGAATGCAGTCCAAATGTGCAGAGTCTTTCTGGAAAGCGGCTGTGTACACAGTACTCGTTGCATTAGGTGTGTATGTCAGCATCAATGAGAGGTGAGGCCTTCTTAGCATAAACACGAAATGCTCTGGGCGAGAAGGAGTCGACACGCATGTCACTTCAGCACATGCTGTAATGTGGTATCTGGCTTCTCCCCTTGCATGTGCGCTATGCGCTACTCCGGGCTTCATACTCTATAAGTCCCTCTGCCTGGGCTTGTATCTGAGGATGGACCAGAGTGCTTACTGTAGCACGCAGTTTGTCGTCACATGCTGCTTTCGGCTGTGCAGCTTCTTCACAGACACGAGGTACTTCTGGCTGGGCTGCACGGAGTTCCCTCCCTGCAACTATGAGGTGTCGCGGGGGTTGCGGTTGCTGTACGCTCTGGAGCTGGGATACTACGTTCAGGTGAGCTGACACCCACATGTGGTAACACTGATGCATCTGCAGAGCCAAAAGCATCACGTGAGTCCTGTCCTGCATGAAAATCTCATTGATATCAGCGCATACACCGGACAGGTAGTCATGGAAGAGCCTCCTCTGCTGTCAATGCAACCAACATGTAAAACCTGTATCCATGTCTTTTGAAACTTTCAGATGGTGTGTTGGCAAAGTGAGCTGGTGCATACTGTGGAATTTCTGCCTTGTTGCCTGAGCAGGCAATACCCTCGCTGATTTTCTGGGAGGTGCGGAGGAAGGACTTCTGGGAGCAAATGGCGCACCATGTTGCCACAATAGGCCTCATCACCTACTCCTACCAGGTCAAGTGAGGCCCTCCTTGACTCCCATTGGCTGGCTGTCAATGCCAGAGGATCTCTGGTTGCCGTATGCTGAAAGATGAGTGGCGTAAGCTAGCCGTCAAGGACACATCTCTATTGGAGGATGTGACCAATGCAAGCTTGGATAGCCAGACTTGTGTGCAACCCAGCCTCTGGGCAGAGGCTGGCGTATGCCCTGTGTGTGTGGGATGTCCAGATATTGCACCATGCTGACTTCAGCACCCATCATGTTCCATCCCGAGAGACCACACTGCTGGCAGCTGCTCATACAGGCAGTGACATCTGCTGTGCGGCGCAGCTTTGTGAAGGTGGGCGCCATGGTGTTTCTGTGTCACGACATCAACGACATCTTCATGGAGGGCGCTAAAATGGCGCGCTACGCCGATCACAAGTGGCTGCCAACGGCGCTGTTTGCCGTTTTCATGCTGTCCTGGTTCACCTCACGCATCTACTACTTCCCGGTCTATGTCATCCGCAGCGTGTACTATGAGCCCATAGAGGTGCGTGACATGCCCTCTGGACCACACAGCATCATAGATGGGATGCTCTCAGGGGCAGAGTGATGCCTGCTTCATGCGTCTATACCTTCCCAGTGTATGTCATCTGGTTGTATGTACTATGTGCCAATCAAGGAGATGCAGCAGACACATCCCCTCCGGATGTCGGAGTGCTGGTTTTGATGTGCTCAGTGCATCTGTGTCCCCTATGTATGCCATCTGCACTGTATCTTGAGTTATATTGAGGCAAGAGGTCTTCCAAAGGTATAGATTCACTGAAAGAGGTGCTGCTCTGAAAAAGTGATTGTGGGTGCAGCTGGTGGCGAAGGTTTATGACATCAACCCCCATCCGCACTGGGAGATCTTCCTTTCCCTGCTATGCTTTCTGTTCGCTCTGCACCTCTACTGGTGCGCCCTTCATCCCGGTCACTCAGGGTGTTGCTTGCGCAGCCAACCAGGCTGCAATTTCTTGTGACCGGTCCATACACCCTTGAGCCCTCATATATGCTTAGCTGTTGCTGTCATCTGGCACATACCCAAATATGATGGCTACAGAGGCGGAGATGCATTCACGGCGGTGCCCTGGGTGTATTGTGAGGGGCGAAGCATGTTGCACAGGTCATACCTCATTCTGCGGGTTGCATGGCGCCAGCTGTTTGGCGATGGGCAAGCTGAAGATGTGAGGGAGGACTGAGGTCCGATACATTCTTCAAGAGCACTGTGCGGCATAATGGCTGCCGATGCATCAGCAGCCTGATGTGTTGCACCCAAGAGGATATGATGATCCAAGCTCTCTAGTTATGATGCAGCACTGCTGGCACCATGTGGTGCACCCGCTGCATGACATAGTGAGAGGTAATCAGATTGTCCACTGACAAAGCAGCGCACACCATTGCATGGCACCAGCTGGGAGCTAGCCCTGGCGCATATTTTAGCACCTCGAATCAGACAATGTACAACTTTTCAGAGTATGGTGCTAGCATGGAGTAGATCTTATTGGGCCTGGCACCAACTCAGCAAGACCTTGGTGGAAGTGGGGTGCAGATGCTGAATTGCTTCCATCTACAGAGGGCTGGGCGTGTGCATACACATTCGCAGTGTGACGATGCATGTGAGCCGCAAGTGCACACAATACCCAAAGTGAGCATTTGCCCAGCCTACGGGCACCACAAAATCAGCAATGTGCTTTACAGCGTCTCTGATCACTACGTATGGAAGTAGTCATGTAAGTTGGGCTGCTGCAGCCTCCTCAGGGGCTTCACTCAATCGCTCCCCCAACCTAACTCAGAGATGGAAGTCTTGCTGCTGTTCCTCTTCTCGGCAGAGCTGCTAGTGTCTGGTCCAGTGCGGAATCAGGACACCTGTATGGGGTTTCCAGCAGCTGCCAGACGTTACAGACTGGCAAGAACTGCTTCTCTCAGCACACAGAAGCAGGCTGAGACAGCCATGGCACTGCTCAGTACAGGGCCTCCTCCTGGTGGGTCTCGATGGTGAGGTCGGAGGTGGGGTATGCGACGCAGGTAAGGACGAAACCGTTCTTCTGCTGGTCCTCATCCAAGAAAGACTGGTCTGACTGGTCCACATCGCCGCTCACGAGCTTGCCGGCGCATGATGAGCAAGCACCAGCGCGGCATGAGTATGGGAGGTCGAGTCCGGCCTCTTCTGCGGCATCGAGGATGTACTGGTCCTCTGCGAGCATCGGCGACAACTGTGAGTACTGCCCTTCGGAAACTGAATACTGCAAGAATAAGGCATCGGCCACCATATACGCAATACCAAAATGACCTGGAGGATACAGAGGTGATCGCAATACGTAATTGCTTTATTCATTGATGCGTCTGCTCCTAAAATTTGCATGCTGTCCCTGTTGATGGAGGACAGAGCTGCCAACTTCCAAGCTGCTTCCAGAACTCCAGGTGAGGAAGGAAGAAGCTCGTACCTCCAACCTCAATGGTCTCCTCACCACTGGGTGTCTTCAGGGTGACCTGGAATGCGGACACCTGCACACCAACGATCACTTATCACTCATAATCCCATTGTCAGCTCAGGATGGAGGCTATCCATTCAGGGGACGATTCGCATCCGCAGCCCTTGCCCCACTAGCCCCTAGCAATGGTTTGTATGTATTATAGTCAATCCCCCGGCTGCAGCAGACCTTGAACTGGCCAGTGGCGCGGATGGAGCGGGTGCTCTTAGCGCCGAGAGTCTTCTTGACGCTGGGTCCCCTGAAGGTGCTGGGGCGGGCGGAGATTGCCAGGGAGGCTGTTGCGGCGGCCATTATTCCTGTCTGTTCGAGTCCTGTGTTTGCGTGCGATCGCCAGATATGCTGTTCTTTCGTTTGCCCGGAGCCACTGGAGTTTCTGAGGATGAGGCTGAACCCTGCAGAAACCCTGCAAATATAGGGGTCGATGAATTACGTAGAAGGTAGCTCCTAAATCCTGTACAGTGAGGTGGGCGAGGCCATGCCATCCTCTGATGTGAATGCCTGGCTCCTGCAGATAGAGCCCAGCAATATACTCGATCTGCATAGTGAGCTGCATCGGAAAGCACAATGGCTGCTCAGATGCTGGCGTCGGCGTCGGCCGCACCCCTGGCTGCTGCCAAGCAGTGCAGGCTGCACAGCACTGCCAAGCCCGCACAGGCTGTCCTGGGAGGACACGCCCCTTTCTTGCAAGGCAGGGCACTGAGAGCACCCAGATGCAGTCATCGTATCGAGCGGAGCTCAACTGCCGCCCGCTGTCAAGGAGAATACAAGGTACTACATTGCACCAAAAGCACATATCATGTCATATAGTTGCAGCTGAAATGCTTTGTTATGATAAAAACAGGATAATTCTGGTCATCACTCTGTTATTGTGGATCTCGTCCTCCACGGCATCTTGCGATTGCTCAGTGAGGGGCGAGATCACTTCACAGCATAGGGCTTGGTGTTCTGCGTAGCTCCCACTGGTGGGCGGAGAAGCTCCCGACTTCACAGCAGAGGCCGTCTACGACCAAGAGTTCCAGACAGTTACATTGTCGCAGTATAGGGTGAGTTCGGCCCGCAGAGCTGCATCTCGTTGATCTGAGACCAGTACACTACTAACTATTGTCGCTGCCCGGGGCTCTGAAGGCCTCGCTTTCTGCATGTTATGATTCCGGTGTTATACTCGCCCTGCACGCTCGCGAATCAGGGATTGTGAGTGTCGTCGCAGTGCCTTTACGCATGACGCCCCTACTAAAGACTCTGATAACCTGCATGCGTGCAGGGCAAGTATGTCGTTCTCTTCTTCTACCCGCTGGACTTCACGTTCGTGTGCCCAACCGAGATCACAGCATTCTCTGACCGCCATGGAGACTTCAAGAGCAAGAACACAGAGGTGCAAGCTGCGCCCACCCTCTCGTTGTATGTTCCACTTGTATAGCATCCGGATACATGAGTCAGTATAGAATGCCAGACGTAACTTATGACATGCAACTGCTCACGCATGATAAAGCGGGCCTTGTGCTTGACAACCTTTCCTCTTGTGTGTTTGAGCAAAGCTGACATACACTGCCTCATGCAGATCCTGGGTATTTCAGTGGACTCACCCTTCTCTCACCTGGCCTGGGTTCAGACAGGTGTGTTCACACCTTGTCTGGCTGCTTCCAGTGCACATCTGATCATGTACCTGATACATGCCTAGTGTACCCTACACTTTATGTGCTACCAGCATGATGTCCCAAAGCCTCTCTTTAGCGTGGGCCAGGGGAAGAAGCCGGATCAGGTAACCGAAGACAACGAGGCAATGCCCTGAAAGGTTACTGTCTTGTGCAGACCGCAACCAGGGAGGAGTGGGTGACCTGGCATACCCCCTCGTCTCTGACCTGAAGCGTGAGATTGTGCAGAAGTACAATGTGCTGACCCCCGACGGCGTTGCCCTTCGTGGCCTCTTCATCATTGACAAGGAGGTGCGGCCATGCTCAGTGTCCTCTGATAATTGTGCCATTTAGGCAATGCAACAGAAGCAAGGCACAGCTTGCGAACATCACGTGGGACTGAGCTAGCGTTGTGCCATGTGCGTCTTGCATTACAAGCCTCCAGAGGAGCCATGCAATGAGCAGGGAGTCTGCAGGCTAGCATCTTGACATGCTTGTCATGCATGCACTGAGGGAATCATGATTGTGGCTGCAGGGATACATCCAGCACGCAACCATCAACAACCTGGCCTTTGGAAGGAATGTAGAGGAGACCCTGAGGATCCTGCAGGCCATCCAGTACGTGCAAGAAAACCCTGACGAGGTACGCTGCATCCTTGCCTGCCCATGCGCCGCCTCCCCACTATGCACCGATGCACCTCCGCTGCCTCAGCTGGATCGTGCAGGCTGCATCTTCTGACTGTCTCATCTCGAGCATTTGCACATGTTCATGCCCACTCAGCTCTGATACCTCGAAGACCGCTCAGAAGAAACTGGGAAACCTAGCAGCCCAGAGTGATTCTGTAAGACAGCCCTGGCACAATACCAGACAGCAAACAGAGGTTTTGAAAGCGTAGCGATGGTCTCGGCTGTCCCCGGTTGATTTACAAATGTCACTATTGTGCTATCTCCAGGTGTGCCCTGCGGGCTGGACCCCAGGGGCAAACACAATGAAGCCCACACCCAAGGACTCCAAGGACTACTTTGCAGCCCTCTAGATCAGGGCAACATAGCATGCAGGGGTAGCAGGCAAAGAGGAATCCTCAGGCATGGGAAGCACGGAGATTAGCACACTTGTCTGAAGATGGACGCTGTCTGGGGTAGTCTTAAGCAGACCTTCACATGTAGTATCATGCACATGGACAGCACTCATACTGACACACCACTCCTTCAATTCCAGGATCTGCCACTAGTCATAGCTCTTATTGACCCAGAGCATGGAAGGGAAAGCATATCTCTAGAGATAGGCAGGGGACAAGGTGCTTTGCTATTTGCGCATGCGTATTTAAGTACATACCCTGCAGCTGAAGACATCACTGCATTTGCCTTGGGCAAACGCATGCCGCTTACTGGAACTGGAGTCATTGCTTCAAAGCATGCTTGCAAGCCCTGACATGTCAGTCAAGTCTCTGCAACACTTCTTGACATGGGCAACCTGCAACACAAAGACAACGACGGGATGTGATCCACCCTCATGACCTACAAGACCCCTTACGGCATGGGCGCTTGGCATGGGCATGTGTGCTGCTCTATCACACATCCTGTTAATCCTTCTTATGAAGGTCTTTGATCTGCTGCATGTCCAGCAAGCCAGGCTTGCCCCAACCAGCCTGCCCTTGTGCAATTTGTGGCCGGAACTCCGAGTACAGATCATAGGCGTGCTTTGCCAGCTCATTGCCATCAGCAAATGAGCCTGCCAGATCCTGCGCATGAAACTTCTGCAGTCAGGAGTATTCTGGCACACTGAGAAACTCGAACACTCTCAGGATCAGATCCATGCGACAGGCCAGTACACGCCTCAGCCCTTGCTTGAAGACAATTGTCAGACACTCAAGACCGACACGGAGGTACACAGAGCTGCAAGTGCCACACCTTCAATGCTCTCTCTGCGTCAGCAAGGCGGGTTTTGAAGGCGCGGCTGAGGTAGCTCTGCACTGTGCCAGGCTTCACGGGCTTCCCATCCGCATCAAGCGCCCGCACATCGCCCTCCTCCTCTAAAGCCTTGATCTGCACAGGTGCCTCAATTTGCAGGTAACATGGACTTTATTTGCAGCTGACATATCATATCAGCTGTCTGCATGGTGCCTAACCCCGCCTGGAGGCTTTACATGCATAGCTGCCACATACTCACGTCATGAGCCAAGTCTGGAACTACAATTCACAGCATTGTCAGGGATTCTCAAAGCCCAGGCCACTTCTAAGCTCAGCAGTCTGTAAATTGAGGATATATTTCCGTGAGGCTGAGCTGCGATGGACATGCAAGGCATGGCGGGTCGTGATATGATCATATCAAAATTGCTGCTTCTGGGAATTGCTGAGTAGCTGAAAGTTGGCGGCCTACCTTCATACCAAAGACGTCCACCTTCTTCACCCCACTTTCCTCCTCCTCCTTAGCCTTCTTGCTCTCTGCCTCTTCGTCCTTCTCCTTGTCCTCATAGATGCCAATGCTGCGCCCCTTGCTGTGAGCCAGAATGCCTGCGATTGCCTTGCCAAAGGTATTTCCTGCATGACATGCTCAACCTGCTTTCTGGTGATACCATGGACAGGGAATGGGGGAATGGAGTACATCCATTAGTAGAAGGGCACAGTTGACAGTGATACGTAGTGTCTATTGTATGCTGCTCTGCATTGAGTAACTGCATATGCACTACACATATGCATGCCTAGGATGCCATGATGTTCACCTGCTTCCTTGCTAAAGCCCTGCTGCTGCGCCACCACAGACACCCAGAGAGTCAACACTGGAGCTCTGTTAACCCAGATGCCAGAGTCTGACGATCCATGGCCTGGCTCTGCAGGGGCTGTTGCCTGCTTTTTCTTGGGAGGGCTGCTGACGCCGGTCATCTTTGATCGCCTCTTTGCAAACATGTCCTGGTCATCATCTTCGTCTTCTTTACTACCGGCTTCAGCTTCCTTCTTCGGCTCGACCTTTGCTTTGTCATTGTGGCCAGCCTTGGACTTCAGCACCTTCACATCATCGTCCACAATCTCCTCCAGCTTTGGCTGGACGTCGGCCTTGCGCTTTCTTGGAGGCATCTCGAGCGTCGCCTCCCAAGCCGAGGAGCTTCGACAACACTGGTGGCAATACTAGGCCTCTAGTAGGCCAGGCTGTTTGCCACAGATTCTAGATCTCGAATGTCCCGAACTCAACAACGTACTTTACTCTACTTGCTGCTTGAATTGCGCGTGCTTTTGTCCGTTACTGTTGTATACGCCAGAAACTTGTGATGAGAATGCCATCGTGAAATGGAGCGCTTCATGCTGTGCCACTGTGGCATGCGCACATCAGTCATTGACCACTGCAGCGAAGGTGTGCTCTGACATCACCAGCACAAGCGCAAATTTCTTGACTGATACATATCTTCTCAGCTCGCTGTTTGCGGATTGCTTCGCACACCAGAACAGCCGAAATCGAATAAACCGAGATGTGCATCTTGATACATAAATTTGCGGTACAGGCATATGCAGCCATGCCGAAACCATGAGCTGATTGCAGAGTCACTCCGGCGATTACAGATGAGGACATCCGATTATCAGGCGCATTTCCTTGATACGCACCCTCAGTACGGGACCATGGCACACTCCGATGAGAGGCTTGAGATGCGCACTGTGATGACATGAATGAGAGTTCGTCACGGGATGGTAGCAGGAGCCAGGGGCAGCATAACACCGCCAATGCTGCACTGGGAGCACCGCAGAGGCTGCATCTCAATCGTGAGTTTCTCGCACCTCATAGCCACAAGACTACACTGCTTTAAAATCGTATGATTGCAGCATTCCATTCTAACTGCAGCACATTATATACCCCTCCTTGCGCTTGGCCTGCACAGCTGAATTGCCTGCACCATGCACTGGCAATAGCAATAAGATATCCGGCTACAGCACGTAGCTTCAAAGTGGCTCTTTCCCTTCCTTCAAATGGGTTGGGCACCTCCCGGCGCTGTTTCCTCAGTAGTATGCGTATGCTCTCTACAGGCAGTCACCCCAGTGATGTGCCGGGGACACAGCGCGATGTGGAGGCTCCTACACTGGAGGAGCTGCAGAGGTGGCGCTCGCGCATGGGGCCCAAGCTGCGCGCGCTGGACAGGTCCCAGAAGGACAAGCACCCTCCCGTCAGGTGCACCATCAATCTCACACAACTCCAGCATGTGAGTGCACATGCCGTCAGCCTCGCATGCCAGGACTGGAGATTGTGGTACAGAGGATGCTATATGAGAGGTCCTCGGGACCTGGTTGACTGGCATGTGACTGGACGTTCGTTCAGAGACAGACCGGCGCCAGATCATCTGCCAGCAGGCAGCATATGTATGATCTCGACCAAGCTCAAACTCTACCCCAGAACATAGTCTCATGTATGTGGCTCATGCAAGGTGTTGTGAGTCCAAGGACCTCAGAACAATGGGGTGCAACAAAATTCACATAGGAGAACGCTGCCCCTTGCAGGGAGAGCTATTCCTGGGAGCATTACGAGCGGCTGAGGAAGTTTGAGTACAGGCGGCCCTTCGACACCCGCGAGAAAGTGCGCTGCGTGGATGTGCACCCCCGCACGGTGCCCAAATGCGCCCGCTGCACGACCTGCCACTTCTGCAGGTGCCTATATGAAGCAAAGCCCCCTTCATGAACACGAGATTGTGCGGGAGAGATCCCCATGCTGCAGGCTCCCACCAAATTTATTACCTGCCCATGTCAGGTGTTAAGGAGCAGACACCCACTACACTGCTAGCATTGGTGTACAGGGCGATGTGTTGTATTGGGTTGCCTTCAAGCAGGGAGACATTCCCGCATGCTGTGTGTAGGCAAAAGACGGTGGACGAGAAGACGTTCTGCCCCTGTGCCGGAGGAGTCAATGGGAGGCGAGGCACAGGCCGGGGGATCTGGTGCGGCAATTGCCTCTGGCTCCGCATGGGCCAGAACATCCATGAGATCCTGCCCCTCTGTGAACAGGCATGCCTCCCGCTCCTCTTTCCCAGTTCTGACAAAGAAGATACTACTGAAGCCAGCCTAGTAGAGTCTATGCCATGGATTGTAACCCCATGTACACAGGGCTGGACCTCATGGGAGTGTGGCTGAGAGTGCGTCCGGGTGGCGCACCGAGCCTTCCAAGTCTCATGCCCAGTTAAGACATGTGAGTATGAGCAGGCGCATTGTGCGCTCACGGAGTAGGGCTATGCTGATGGGAGGAAGAAGGCATGAAATCCTCTCTGAACACGTGCAGGGGGTGTGGCGCTGCCCTGCCTGCCAGGACTTGTGCAACTGCTCCGGTGCAACCTGCTCGCGCTACCAGAAGGGGCTGGAGCCCACAGAGCAGCTGCACCATGAGGCCGTCAGCAAGGGCTTCAAGTCGGTGTGCCACTCTTTTCATGGTCAGATCAGCATTGCCCACAATCCTTGTTGCAACCCAAGTGCTTCCGGTCAGCTGTGGGGGAGACCTCGGTGGTGCTCAAATCACATGTCTCTTAGTAGCACACCAGCAAGATGCTGACTGCATGAAGGATGTTCTGCTCTTTCTCAAAGCATAACCCTGCGCATATCCCCAGTATCTGTATGGGCACAACATGTGCATCACACACCAGCATCGTTCAAACTTACAATGGCACGGGCAATAAACTTGCGGCAGCCTCATCAGGAGGTTAGATGATGGTGTCAGCATATAATGGAGAGTCTTGAGATGAGAGGTGACCTCTCCTGTCCTGCAGGCTGCGCACTACCTTGTGGAGACTCTGCTGCAAGAGGACGCGACAGCGCGACCCATGGGCGCCACCTTTGACGGTCCAATCCCAAAGCGGCGGAAGATTGAGGAGGCGCCCCAGACCGGGCCATTCGTCAAGGCCTTCCACGGCGCTCGGCAGAGAAAGTGAGGCTCGAACGCTCAAAACTATCAGCGCTGCTGTTCGTGTGAACAAATGCACTGCACCTTGCAATGGCTACATGCAGACATGACGCATGCCAAGCAAGCAGTATCTCCCTGGCTTGATGACTTGTGTTGCCATGTGAGCTGGCAAGGCAGATGCAGCTGCCCTGCTGCCAGATGCGCAGAACGTCCAGCTGAGCGTCAAAGTAGTCATCTAAACATAGCCTTTGACATTATCCCACATCTTTGCAGTTTTGTGAGAAGACTCAGTAGCTGCGACCTCTGCCTCACCGCGATCATGCCTGCAGGGAGAAGGTGCAGCAGCTGGTGCAGCAGCGCCTTGCAGAGCAGTTTCGGCTGATGGGAGACAGCCTGGGCATGCCGGCAGCAGGGGGCATCACCCTGGAAGCTGCAGCCGCTTCACACGACGTGTCCTCCGGCATGCTAGATGCTGATGTGTCAGATGACGAGGATGTGGAGGATGACCTGGCGCACCTCACGCCTCAGTCAGGTACACACTATTTGTTGATATCTTCTGGGTTGCGCTTTCGCCTTGCCTGGTCTGAGTAGATATTGACGAGCCCCGTCTCCCTCCGGCAAGGCATGTGATGATCTCTACTGCTTAAATGCATGGCTGCTCCCATACAACGCTCCAGTTGAGGACTTCAATGCCGGCTTGGCTCTGCTGAGGTGTCTGAAACTGGCACCCATTAGTTTGACCAGCAGGGTACGCGGCATAATGATCTGAGCGTTGGCAGAATGTTCTGCCAGCTGGCAGAACTCCTGGCAGAAAGGCTTCCACTTTGTTATTCGAGCCGGAAAAGCCGGCAATCGGCTTCTCTCCATAAGCCGCAATTGTGCCCGAGGTTGCCGAGCATAAAAGGAAAGCGCATAAGATCATGACAAATGGCAGAATATCGCTTATTACCGTTAAACTCATTCTGCCACGCACCCTGTTGACCAGGCTCAGCATCTAGATGGCATGCAGGGGTGCCGCGGGCTCCTCGGGAGCTCAGCAGGGCTTCTGGGCCAAGTGCTGGCACAGGCGGACCTGGTCCTGTGCCCCTCAGTGCACAAGGGCCGCCTCCGGGCAGCGCCGGGCAAGGTGAGTCTGCCCAGCATGCCCTCACCAGTTCTCAGAGGTTTGGGATGACTCCTTCTTTCACACCATAGTTGCACTATACGGTGCTTCAGCAGTTGAAGGGGACGTATATACTCGTTTTATACTGTTCATCGTATATCAAAAAGCACCTTATACGCCAAATTTGCAGGCAGTGAGATTGCTGAGCACCTATATACTCTTCTATACACTGCACCGTTTGATACCGGTCCACCGTATGGTGCAACCATGTTTCACACCTCAGCATTTACGTTCCCGAGATTCGCACAATGTGATGTTCACAAGACGCGCGCGCATTGCATCTGGAATTTACATACAACGTGACCCTCCTCAAGTCGCTTGCTATCCTCCTGCCAACACGTATGGGTGTTTCTGGGCCGTATGCAGACTGGCAAGAAAGGTGGCTGTCTTGACAGGTGCTGAATCTTCCTGGCTGCATGGGGAGAGCGCCTGGCCTGTTCAGGAGACGACCCTGGCAGAGCGGGCCAGGGCTGTCCAGAACAGGCTGCCCCTGCCCAGCTTCAATACTCGCCCAAGAGGTAGCCTGTCATCCATGGAACATTCTGAAAGTCACGCTCAGGCCTCACTGTGTCCCCATCGTGTCAAGACCTGACGCACAGGAAAGCTGTTGAAAGCGCAGCTTGCAACTATGCAGGCAGGAGACGACAGCAGGGCACAAGCATCGATGAAGCTGCAGAATTGGACCCAAGCAGTGCAGGCGGAATCTGGGATGGAGGTCATGCTGGGCTAGCCAGTGAAGGTGTCTCAAGCTGCACTCCTGAACAGTTCCTTGTCGCTGTGACTGCTTATTACTGTGCTGGCCACATCCCACATGACACAGCACCTGTAGCATCTCAAGCATTGGACTTCATGTGCAGCACTGTAGCACTCCAAAGTAAGTTGCTAGCAGAAAAAGTTGTGTGCAGTTCTGCGATTGCGCAGTGGTTATATCCCTGTGTGCATCCCACTCTTTGGGTACGGCCTGTTTGAGCTGCCGTATGTCACAGATTCAGCGCCTTGGCGGTGGAGGACTGCACCAAGGCAGGCTGCAGCAACATCTGCGGGCACATGGGGGCATGCGGCAGGCGCACCACGGCCATCCAGCGTTGCGCGGCCTTCCAGCGCTGCGAGGCGCCCGGAGGCCCCAGATGCGCAAGCGCTGCGCTACGCACCGGCACATTTGGCACCTCGCCCATCTTCAGGTGATCCTGCAGATAGCTCAGTCGATCAGAGCATCCAGCTTCTCACGTGATGGCCGTAGGTGCCAGTCCTTCTGTACTCTTACATTTTGCTGTATACCTCTGACACCTTGGTGCTGGTTTCTCATCTGTGTTCATCCAGCATTGGCACGCTTCAGCCGGGAATCAGACAGCAACCTCACGGGCCATGTTTGGAGCCTTCATGTGTGGCGTTACAACTGATCTATGACATTCTAAATCAGAGCTGTGCCCGTTGCAGCAGGCAATGCAAGTGCTGCGGCCTCTGTGGAGCATGCAGAGGATGAAGCAGCCTTTGGCCATGATATTCCAGCTGGGCTCCCGCCTGGTATTTTGACCTAATAATCTCTGCACACATTTGCTAGCAGTACTTTGTGGAGTGTCTGTGACAGTGACTGTCTTGCTTGCATGGAAGAAGGGCCTGGTCTAAGGTCGACAGCTGTGCATGAGCATACTTTTGTGCAGGTCTGGACAAGCCTGAAGCCTCAGGCCATGTGGAACAACAGCAGAATGCCTCTGATCCCATTTATGGATCCAGAAGTCAAAAAGAGCCACATGAAGCCAGAGGTGAGAACCTCCTGCTGAACAATATTTCCTGCACACGATAATGATGGGTTCTCTAATATTGCAGCTTCTCTTTTCCCACGACACATGAGGTAGGAGTAGGTGGCTGGATTGCTCATATGCCAAGGCTTGGTTAGCCCCCTGAGGGTATGGGATGGTGTCAGGTCGTGTGATTGGCCATGCCAATGGGAATGTTGGCTTGCTGCATTGTTGTCTGTGCACTAATCAAAGGCAGCTCAGCAGCAAATGTGATAGGTACTGTCAGCCTCTTCGCCCTTGTATGCCTCAGGCAATCTACCACAAGTCATGTATGAGTCTGCGTTTGCACTGCAGATGTACCTATACAGAGCCAGCACGGGCCGGCAGGTGCAAGAGCTGTGCCAGGCGCAGGCATCAGCGACGCAGGCCTGCACTACTCTGTGCGCTTCCTGCTGCATGCAGCCGCCAATGCACGCTGCTGCGTGCAAGACCTTGCTGACCTGCGCGCTAAGGTCCTGGACACGGTGAGATGTCAGACCTGCCTGCAAACAGATTCAGACTGCTGGTTACCCTTCAGCAAATGGCAAACCTTCCTTCGTGCAATCTCCAAGAGCCCGCGGTATGCACGGTGGCCTTTTTGAGCAAATTTTTCCGCCGCATTGCCGCTGACATACCAGGACGTCATGTCAGTGCTGCCAAGGAATTCCGGCCATCCAAAGCTTGCATAGCAGATGTGGGGACAACCCTATCATGAGGTCATTTTATGATGCAGCCAGAGGCAGTGGAGTACGTGATGGAGCCTTACAAGCTGTACGGGCCTGAGTTCAGCTTCATCCAGGACCTGGACAGCTTCCTGAGCGAGTATGATGAGGGCTTTGTCATCCCTCTACAGCTGGGTGTGCTTCAATTCAATGCATGCGTAATCTCCGTCGTCTAGCATAAAAACCCTGAAGCCACCATGCAGACGCCTCTCTGCCTGCTAAGCTTGCAATTGTGCATGGGCCAACTGGCCCTTCCTTCTCTGAAAACCTTCACTGTGACGAAGACAGATGAATCTCGCATATCAATGATCCTGCAACACCAGCAACTGGCACATGATTATCTTCTGTGAAGGCTCTTGTAGCAATGAATACCCCCCGCGCAAGATTGGCATTGACACTGGGTGGTGACCTCGATAGTGCTGCATTGACTCAGCATTGCGCCTGCAGGTACGCCTGTGGATGCACCAGCAGACAGCCTGGTGGACCACAGGTTCCTGCGCTGCGCCGTGGATGTTCTGCTGGCAGCAGCAGAGCTGAAGGGCGCAGACGATGTCCAGTGGACAGTGGCGAGGCGCCTGTTCTGCAAGGAGCCCTTTCTGGACTTTGCCCGGAGCGACCCAGCTGCCCGCAGCTTCCTGCTGCGCGCTGCCTTTGACCTGCTAGAGATCTGCAGCCGCAGGAACATCCCGGTCAGTGCCCCTCGCGACTCAATTGGCAGATCTTATCCAAAACTTACAAGCCCATAAAGTCTATAAGCACTCATGAAGGCCTTGAGCATTCTCAAGAACATAGGTGTCACGCTGCGGCACACCTGGGAAATGTACAGACCTGCAAAGACATACAGCTATGGTCATGTAAAGGGCAGCTACAGTGCTGCGCTTGCTTGGTCCAGAAACGCTCTCACATGACGTGTATGTGCTTGCATAGGTAGATGACATTATACAGGAGATCCTGCAGCTGCTGCAGTGCCTCACTGCAGAGCACATTGCCCTGCATGAATGGCGCAGGAATGCAGAGACCCACTTCCGAGATGGGGACGCTCTTGATATAGGTGAGCGTCCAGAGCTCTCACTGGAGGTGTGTCACGTCAGCTCCCCAGAGTAGCAGATCTCAGGCCGGCTGTGCTGGGAGTCCAGTGGGGCCTAGCCCTGCATCTTTGGAGCATGAGCAATGACCAATTTGAGAGGTCACGCTTGCCTTCAATGTGGTGGCATGGCTATGTGAGTGTGGTGGGATCTGACGGATGCTTTATGCATACTGCTGCAGGACCGTTTAGGCGCAAGCCTCCCTGGACGGAGATGAATAGGATTGAAGCAGAGGCGCTACTTGAGTTTGGGGAGAAAGTAAGTGTCCCTCTCACAGCTTTCTCATGCTGTCTCAACAGTTGGGGGGGAGAAGTACAGTATGCCATGAGGCCTGACGTCAGCTTTGCACTGATAGGTGTCAGTGTCATGTCTGCAGAGCAGCGAGCACCTGCTGACTAAGGTGCTGACATGGGCGGCGCAAGCCATGTTGGGCGCTGACATGGCATCTACGCCAGATCCCCAGATGCTGCTTCTTTTCGGGGAGCCCATCCTGGACTTGCTGGATGACAAGCTGCCAGTCAGCCAGCACGTCAGGAGCAACGTGCTGCACCTGATCAGGCTCCTCGTCAAGAGCCTCAGGGACGGGGGCACATTGGCTGGCGCGGTGCGCTTCTTGCTCATGCCAGATGTCTTCAAGCATGATCAGCTTCTGTCACGAGCTCCTAAACAATATCTGTCATGTTACCAAGAGCATGACTTGTACAGGGTGAGCTCGATGAGTACGATGCACTGGACATGCTGAATGACATGCGGAGGAAGCTGGGGCGGAAGCTGCAGCAAGTGGCTGCTCCGCGCCTGGAGAGCGCTCTGGTGCAGTATCCCTACCGCAGCGCTGCAAGAGACCCTAGCGCAGCCATTCTGGCGCAGCCCCTTGCCCTTGACGCGGACAGGAGCATTGCTGACGTCAAGGAGCTTGCAGTGAGTGCTGCCCACTTTGTTCAGTTGCATTGGTTCCCATATCATCTGCAGTCTGTCAAGGGTTTGTGCTCTGCATCTGTTGATCAGGTGCCACGATGAGGCATCTGCATTAGGATGTCTCAACTGTAGCTCCTGGACAGGAGAGATGTCTACTGTGCATAGCACACCCAGTATCCTAGACTGTACTACAAGCTTTTGCTCTTTATATGTTTCCCTGGCAAATGTCATGGTTGGGGTGAAGATGCTACGTGCTGTGGTGCAGCTACCGACTCTAGGGAGGGTATATGGATTGCTGGTAATGAGCGGGCAGCTATCTTGGAGAGACCTGATAGCCTACGCCATGCTGCCCTACGGTGAAGGCCAGTTCTGGACCAATGCCTCCCAGCACTACAGAACCTTCGCTGTGCAGTTCATAGCATATGCGCTGGAGGTACAGAGTTTTCAAACGCCTGCACACTGCTACAATAACCATGCAAAAAAGTAGACTCCCTCATAGGGCTGTAGCCCTATGATAGGAGGCATCCACAGTGAAGGAGGGCACTAGACAATGCTGTTGTCACGTGGCGGTCTTAGAGGCTCCTTTTTGCCACTAGCATTTCTCATCGTTTGTCCAGGGTTGCTGCTCTGTAACAATTTTTCCGGGTGCAAAAGGCAGCTGAGCTCTATGGGGTGATGTGGTGCAGGCGTTCCCTGCGATTGCGCGGAGCCACATGGCTAAGAAGGCGCAGCTGCTGGGAATCTGGCTCAGAGCTATGTTGGATTTCAGAGAACGAGAGAGCTGCTTCCTCCTCACAGATGTAAGCATCCCTGCCCCGTGACTGCAGATCCCTCTCAATATGCAGCATGCCTGCATTGCCTGTCTCAGGGATGCTTCTACAAATTTCAGCAAGCTGCTTGCTGTCAGCAGGTCTGCTGTGTGACTCCAAAGTGGCTACCAAAGAATCAAATCAGGTCTTAGGCAAACCCAAGCTGTGGTGAGCATAGCAGTTTGCCGTATTTGCAACAGACTGAATGCCAGATTGAGAGTGGTGTGTAGCTGTGTATCGCAAGAACAGAAGCATATATCAGGTCTGATGCTTGAGGAATACTGCTTCGGGACTGGTAGGAGCCACACAAGAGGCATCCCATGCTATTTCTGACTTGACATCTTGGTGCAGGCAATGTGCTTGGTTGCCGAGGAGCTTTTCCGGGACGCCTGCTTCAGTGCTTCAGCGCTGCGTCAAGACAAGAGCGGCAGTGTGAGGGCCCAGCTCGTCCAGTGTGTCTTCAGCGCTGCCGCAGACCGCGAGGTGCTTACTTTCTCAACCATTTGACGGACAAGGTTGCTGTGCGTGCTACATCCTCGTCTGCTACATGTGCAGGCCGTTGGGAACCCATTGCCAAATATGATGCTTCATCCCACGCTTGGGCCAATTGTACGGGGTGAAGAGAGCAACGGGATAGGCAAGCAAAGATATAGTGGGAATGAGACAGTACTCAACAGCAAAGTGCGCTAAGCAGCCCATGTATGAAATGCACTGTGGAGTGACACAGACTGCATGATGCAGTGGCGGGACAGCCTGGGCGGTGTGCTGGGTGGCTTTGCAGACGTGCTGGCAAAGCGCAGCGCAGAGAAGGAACGCGAGACGCTGCGCGCTTGCCAAGTTTGGCAGCAGGCGGCCGCCAGCCTGGCGCTGGCGCTCATGTCAGGCGCTGGCATCAGCGCCTGTAGATGCCCGCCGCACATGACTACTTGCAATTGTAGGTTCCCAGTCAATGCGATATGGGGTAGAGTAGGGCAGCTACACAGGCGCCTGCCATACAGCGTCTTGCGCAACATCGTGTGCAGCCTGATCATCAACCCAAGCTTGTCTGCCTTTGAGAACATATGGTCTTGGTCCTGCAGAGCAGTAAAATGCAGGGCAGTCACACTATGCATTATGGTCGCATGGGCAAATGCCGGTGCGCCAAAGTGTGTGCATGTGAGGTGAGAATGTGAGCCTCTGTTGAATGCAGGCTTTGGGCAAGCCATCCTGGGGCAGGTCCTACGCTGGGCGGGCAGCGCGGGTATGCAGCTGCAGTGCTGGTGGCTGGCACAAGCTGAGCAGAGGCATCTGGACCTGGACGACCCTGCTATTGCCTCAGATCTCCTCATCAAGGCTCGCAAGCTTCTCCTGGTGAGACTGCCCCAAGGCTACCAATGCGCTGAACAAGCGCATGAAGCTTTACATCATTGAGCACTCTCATGATGTGCATCACACCCTCAGAATCCCAGAGTATCAGAGGCCATCCTGCCCCGACTGACATTGCCTGATGTCAAGCCTGGCTCACGGCATATCATGTGCGGGAAACAGTGAGGCAGTTCAGGCAAACAAGGGCAGGAGAACCAGGAACATAGATCTGGGGATCTGCGCAGGGGAGGACTGCTTTCAGCCATGTTTCGGATGCGGCTGAGCTCCTGGCCGCCCACAGCTTCTTCCAGCAGAGCCATCCTGGGCGCACAGACCCTCCAGCTGGAGTCCTTTGCTTGCTGGAAGGTCTCCTGGCTTCTGTCGTAGAGGTATCGCCCTCAGAAGACCAGACCTGATGTTGAAGACTTGCTGAAAGTTTTTGAGAGCACATCAGGCGATATGTGAGACAAGCAGTGCCCGCTGATGGGAACAGCATGCAGTATGGGCTTGCTGTGCTCAGTTGCAGGTTGTTCTCTGCGAATTCTGACTCGAGCCTTGTGTGCTGGGCAGGTGCCGGCAGGCGCAGAGTCAGCAGGCCCGGCTGACCTGGCGCTGTATGACGCTGTGGCAAAGGCGCTGCTGGGAGAGCGGCCAGATGTGCAGCTGCCCGAAGCTGAGGACCAGCTGCCAAAGCATGAGCAGCTGCAGCGCATGCTGCACTACCTTGTGGGCACGCAGCTGCGCAGGCATCTGGAGAAGTGCGCTGCACTCCCAACTCACCTGCTCTGCTTACCCCTGGGGTCTTTTGCAACTGTCCTTATACCATGATTGCCTAGACAAGCTGAAGGCATGAAACTTGAGTGCTGCATAAAGAGGATGATCATCTGCTTCGAAACAGTGTACACACGCCAGCACAAAGAGTCTTGCTCTGGTTCATAAAGCCTCTGAGGTCATGGACCGACTGCTGGCAATCCCTTGTTTAAGTGTCTCAAATAGCAGCAGAGCCTGATGCAGTTGGCCCTGCTTGCAGCGTGCAGCACGGCAGAGGTGAGCGGCTGCAGCGGAGCGCCGTCAACACGCTGCGCTTTGTGGGCGCCCTGCTGGCGCGCCCCACTCTGCGCAGCAATGCTGCCGCCCTGCGGACCTACCTGCCGCCTCTGCTGCGGCCTATTTTAGAGCTCCTCCCCGGTAGCGGGTGCGGCCTACCACTGTGCATTGCTGTCCACCTACAAGGAAGCCATGGGTTCACATCGCCTATCTTCTAGGTCTACAAAATGGGGTCATGGAAAAGTTGTTTTTTCTGTCAAAGGATACCTGGTACAATGCTGCTGTTGCAATGCAGGTCAGCAGGAGAGGCACCCCTAGCGGTGAAAGCAGCCCTGTATGAGCTGCTCGCAACACTTGTGGAGGACAGAGAGGGGTGCCCTTTGCCAGCCACAACTGCGTATGACACAGCAGCAGAGCGGCCTGTTCTGGCGCGCATGGCCCTGGGCAGATCTGTGGGGCTCCTGCAGCAGTGTCAAGCTCTGCCCAATGAGACGTGAGGCACAACGTACCAATGATCTTGAACTCTCCAATCAAGAAGTGCCAGTGCCTCAGCTGTTACAGGCACCGCAGAGGGTGCCTAGCCAGACGCAATAGCATGAGCGCAAGCGACTCTCTGACACGGCCACCATCTGCAGCATTCACTTTCCTTGCCTTGAACCTTCAGACGAGGCAGGACACAAGTGCTATACTACTGTAGCAGTTGCTGGATCATGCACGCAATCTCAACTCCCGCCTCGTCTCGAGTAGGGAAATCAACCTTAAAGTTGATAACTTCATGCAGGTGGCAGGCTGCTCTGCGTATCATTCTATCTGCGCTGACAGCTGACATCACAGCCTACACTGGCAGCCTTGCACCAGATGCAGCTGCATCAAGCAATGCTGCTGCTGCTCAGCAGGTACGCGGCATATGACGCCCGGGGGTCTATCTGCAGCTACAGACAGCCTCTGTCTGATGCTGCACACTTACCTCTCCTGTTGCTCTGGCAGAACACCGGTCCAATGCCGTGATTGATGTTAAATAGTAGGAGTACTGCAATGCAGGGGCTTCAGGGCACGCGAGACAGCTTGTTCACTCTCTTGGGGCCGCCTCGGCCTTTGGATGCCACCATCAGAGCTATGGAGGGCAAGCCTCTCGTTCAGGTATGCGCATGATGTGTTTTCTGCCCCATGTCACCCTGCAAACATCTCATGTGCACATGACACTGGAAAGTGTTTGGTCTATGTGTTGGCACCACCATTTTGCAGACATCTGCGCAGTGCCCGATATTGTGTGATGGTCATTCAGTCAGCCCGCCTACACAACTTAGCGCAGCCAGCGTCAGAGTCATGGTTGCAACGCTGGGCGTGTTCACTGTGTTGAGTCTGGCTTGATGCCTATTCAGGTGCCACAGCGGTACAAGCTGCCAGCACAGGACATCATCGATGTGGCGCTTCAGGCAGTTCTCTCAGCGCCAGCTCAGCAGTCGCCCTTCCGGCCGGTGGACTTCAAGTGGACAGTTGCCAGGCTGGCAATGTCCCTGCTGACTGGGCTTGCCAGCTCAGGGCCGGCAGGCGCAGCGTGGGCTGCCAAGGCAGGCAGCGACATTGCAGCACTCATGTCCCGGTCGCCTGCGCTGCAGCGGGTGCTCAGGTGTGGCGAGATGTCTTTCTTCTAGGGGCCTGCACAACAGGGAGTGCATGGTGTAAGCCTTGCAGGTCTGACAAAGAAGCTGCGTCAGGACTGTAGTGCGCTCGCCAATGTAGGCTGAATCTTTCATTAGCTAAGGCATGGAGATGCCAGACTGCACCATGGTGTGCTCAGGCTCTGTGTGGCGTGCAGGGAACCATTGGGCGAGCTGGCAGCTGCGCTGGCAGAGTCAGAGTGCCCTCTAAGGCTGCCCGCCAGTCTGTCCATCCCGCAAAGCCGCACAGGCGATGCACGCCAGCCTGGTAGACCTGGCACTGCTGGCGCTCTGGCATCAGCTCGGCAGCGGCAGCCTCTGACGGACCTGAACAGAAACCCTGGGCAGCCGTCTCCAGTCATAAAGCAGGAGGCTGCGGAACACAAGGTACATACATGGCACTCTACGGTAGCCATGCCATGCAGGGCTAGCGCATCTTGATTTCACCATTTCTGGGCATGGGCCTTACAATCTGAAGGCAGATCAACGGGCTAGCGCAGCGCTCATGAATGGCATACGGCTTGCCATCAGACTGCATGGCTGATGACAAAGCATTTCTGAATAGAAGCCCTGCTGAAAGCAAATGAATGCCCCGCAGGTTCTCAGCTGCCTGGCAGACTTGAGCGCTCTTCCCGCGCACCCTCTGCTGATCACCGTCACTGGTCGCCTGCTGTCCGCGCAATTGAGGCAGACAAAGTCTGGAGGCTGCATACAGATGAAGCTCAATGATGACAGTCTACGGGCAAATGCCGGCTTTAGCACAGTCACCATATCATTTCTGCACAATGTCGATAGGTGAGTGTGACAGGATGCCTGTCTATCTGCACCAACAATGCCAGGCATTTGTGGTGAGCAAACGTGCCTATATCGGTGTCCATCTGAGAGCTTTGTCACATCCTTACAATGTGAGTAGTGGAAGTATCTTGCCACCATAGGCCTTGGCATGACATGGCTAGCAGCGCGAAGGCATGTGTCGGAGGTTGCCAAACGAGAATATGCCAAAATCTCCAGAATCAGATGGGAACGGAAGTGCAAGGCCAGTCAGAGGCATTTCCACTAAACAACGTACGAACATACATGCAGGCTGTGGCCAGACTTACAGGCAAGGATGCCTCTCGCCCATTCTTCCGTGTCATTAATGCTCACGGCGCTCGTTCGGCTCCACACCAGCTCCACTGTCCTAAAGTCAACCCCCGCCTCGCAGCTGATACCTCAGCTACCAAGCACAACACCGCAACATGTGGCTGGCTTGGGATCTGAAGCTTTCAACGGCACCCTTGACTCAGCACATGCGGCTAGCGTCCCGCCAAATCAGGCTCAGGCTGGCTGCAGAGACGTGGCTTCACTAGCACAAACTACAAGGCAGCCGACAGAGGCTCCAGCGGTAGCGCAGCACACCTATGCTGCAGCTGGTGGCTCTGAAGCCAATATAGATCTGCCTGCGCAGTTGCAGCAAGTGTTTCAGCATGGCAAGCCTGTGGTGCAGACTGATGCGAGGACAGAGCAGCAGAACCAGACGCAGGGTAGCACTCTGCAGGATGGTGTTGGCCCAAGTGCAAGCAGCCTCCCCCAGCAGCATTGCACTGCCACTAGAGTGCAGTCTCACAGCTGTGCAGCACAGCACAGTCAGGCATCCACAGTGGCCTACACTGGCGCCACGCAGCAGTACAACATCCCTCACAATGCAACACAGTTGCCTGTTTTGCCTGTTCCAGGCACACAGCCTCTGTCAGCCAGGATACGGAACTCTGGACATGCACCTGTGCATGGTCAGGACAGGCAACTTCTTGGGCAGGGGGGTGCACAGTCTCCAGCAGCTGCAGAGTCGTTGCATCCGGCAGGTTACATGCCGCATCCTTCTCTGGACGAGATAGCAGGGCCTAGCACTTCCCAGGTGAGGAACGACGTCTTCTGACCCATGCCATGCCATGTCATCTCACTCATTGCAGTTTCCTGGCCAGTAGTTATGCATGTACACCTGATTGGAAGGCCGTTCAACAGCGAGATCGCAGCACACGCAGCTTGAGAGATGGCAAGAAGCTGAACCTGGGACAACTCTTGATGTGCATTTTACGAGCAAGTGCTCTGCACAGGCAGGCAGGGCGGCAAGTAACCCTGTGGTAGCAGGCCAGCAGCGGTTTCAGGAGATGGTCAGCAAGCTGCTGCTGATGGGATTTGAGAGGCCTGAGGTCCACAAGGCTCTGCTCAAGGCCCACAGGGAAGGAACGGAGGGTGCTGATGCAACAATGCTGAGGGCAGTTGAGTGTCTGACGCAATCATGAGGCCCTGCTGTCTTGTTTGAGCGGCAGTGTATGTCCCCATGAGAAGCTTTCACAAGCTCACGCCTTACAATGTACACTGCTTACATTGTCTATACCTGCTCAGTATGTCTATTACACAGGTGCCTGACCCAGAGATCTTGTACTTCAGTAGGCTGCCACCTTTGGCACTGAGAGACTCAATTTGCAGAGTCCAGCACTAGTATTCTATAAATGCAAAGTTGATTGGATTGACTGTTCGAATTTGCTACAGCTCTGGTGAACATCATACTGTTCTGTAGCTAAAGAGCAAAATGAGTGCCCCGAGACGTCGCAGCTATCGAGGTGGCATAGTCATATCAAGGCCTAGTACTGATCAAAGCCTCCGCCAAAGTCGTTGTTGCCATCATCAATGTAGTCGTTGTTGATGACGGTCTCATTCACCACCTCGTCACCTCCCCAGCCACCTCCCCATCCACCCCCGCCCCAGCCATGCCTGTCTTCAAGGGCCTCACCAATCACAAGCCCAGCCACGAGGCCTGCCCCTCCGCCGAGCAGGGCAGGAGCCAGATTAGAGTGCTGCTGTTGCTGGGGCACATACACAGTCTGCGACGGACCTGCACACAGCTTGAGCGGTCAGCAAGTGTGTGCACACACCATGCATGGGCAGGCACTCTGGCTGCATGAGCAAACCAGTTGCGAGATGCACTGACAGGGACCTGCAAGCAGTATTCCCTCTCACGCAGAAGCACGAGTCCTGCAGCTGCTGCTGTGCTTTGTCGTGGCTGGGTTTGGCTCTAGTAGGGTGGAAGATACATGTTGTCAAGGCCTGCACACTGACTGCGTATCCTCGTGATCACAGATGCAGCTGTTCTGACATATCGGAGACAAAAAAAGGCAGGGATTAGCTCACCATATGCTGCCTGTGGGTAGTAGCCAGGGGCAGGGGCGTATGGAGGCGGGCCATATGGGTAGGGTGGCTGTCCATAGCCGCCCTGCTGAGGAGGGTACCCGGGCCCGTAGCCGCCATACGGAGGCTGCCCCTGCAGACATGAAACAAACATCAGCTTCCAGGTCATGTCGCCCATACAGTGGATAGCTTCCCGGCTGTCATGAATCTTGGTAGACAGCTGTAAAGCTGCTACAAACCTGTCAAAGCAGCCATGGCTGCAAGAGATGGGTGCCCTCGAGAGTCTGGAGTCAGAAATACAGCAAGCCCGCTGCTGGTTGCTTGCAGGGTGTTTACGCTAGCAGCAAGGTGTGCGTGTCACGCAGCAGGGTCGGCGTGCACAGGTAAGACTTGCCTGCATGGGTGGAGCATAGCCCTGGTAAGTCGGCTGCTGCGGGGCTTGCTGGGGCGTCGTGATATGAATGTTCACTGGGGCTGCTTGAGTTTTCTGCAGCATGCAGCATGATCCTGTCAACACCTTCCGTATAAGCGTCATGAAGTTGCGATATCGGCGATAGCCTTCATCTGGCAACCTTTGATGCTCTGAATAGCCATCACTGGTGCAAGCAAATTCAGGCAGACCCTGACTGCACACCTCTTCAGGGCGTGTGCCATTATAGGACCCGTAGGGCTGCTGTTGCTGTGGGTAGCCCGCAGGCGGTCCGTTCTTCTGCTGTGGCATGGGTGGAGCTGAGGGGGTAGCGGCCATCTTTTGGGTCACCTGAACATGAACGTGGACGTCCAGGTCAGGATTGACACCAATGGAGATGATGCATGACAAGAAAGAACCATACAGAGGTCTGAGAATGAAAGTCAGGCGTTGCGCTAACGCAGGCGTCCCGTCGCACTCATGGGCAGGGACAGCTTCTCGAGAAACGTGTCAGGCAAGCAAACAACTTGTGTTAGATTGCAAGCCAAGGGATACATCTACAAAATACTTCTATAACATTACACAGCGCAGGCTCAAGGTACATCCCAGGAAACAGGTTTCGAGGTGGTCAAGGATCAAACCTTGGAAAGCGCTGTTATTCGGCGAGCTATGTGAGTGGCAGTATTTCGCGCTGCACGGGGTGCTGAAAGGACGGAAGATAGAGTAGCTCCAAAGTGGTACGAGCTTGTTCTGTGGTGCGATTCTTATACGAGGACATGTCGGAAGCTCCTCGAACCGCTGCTGACTAAGTGGCTGCCCAGGCTGGACAGGAAGCTGCAAGAAAGGGCTTCACGGATGAAGCTTCTGATCAACCGTATGCTCTGCAAGGGATTGCAAACCGTTCGTACCTAGGTCCCCAGTAGCTGACGTTCGCATGAGCAGGATCAATGCCGTCCTGCCTAACTGCTGATGTCCCGGGGTCGGGCACTGGACCTCGTCCTTTTCCGGAATTGATGAATTCACTGCATTCCTCCCCTTTCTGTCAGTAAAGCTCTTTCTCACCTTCCTGAAGCGCTCGCCCGTTGCGCGCATCTATCAGAGGCCTATCGGAAAACAGCTCATTTTCCCCTGCCCAAGCCCTCCAAAGCCCATCAAAATGCTTGCCGCTATAACATCACATGCTGTCCTGTGATGTGCCAGTTCTTTGTGGCGGCGACCTGTTCCATTTTACTCTTTTATGGTGCTATCGGCACTGCTGAAAATCGCCACAGAGAAGTCGATGACCAGACTCTGACATTGTCATCGTGATATATACACACTGCAAGGTGCTCATTTGAATGAGCCCAAGTAGACCTCCAAGCAGGCATGGCTGCCCTTAGTGCTTCCTCAACTCACTCCCATCACCATCGGTGGAAATTCCAGCACACTCAAAAATATAGACGTTGGGCATCCCCAGACATGTGGAGCAGCAGATGTCTTTGGCACTCATCACCCTACTATAACTGATGTGCAGGGCGTGATATAATCGAGAACGAGGGAACCCTTTGGGAAGTATCGGTGGGAGCAAGCCGTCCAACGAGAATGGGGATCGCCTCTTTCCTCCGAGCTTGCTTCAGGACCTCCAAGCCCGCAAGTCCAGATGCAACTTCTGCACCGTCGCAGTCGAGGCCTGATAGTGCCGACGAAGATACACCGCTGCGTTTCAAGGTATTCTCACCATGCCATCCGACTTCTTCCTGATGCCCCAACAACCAGTGCACTGGTCTGAGACTCCATAATTGATGTGCAGAGAAGGGGTTCGCTCAGCGCCATTGTAAGCCAAGATGAGAGTCTTCTAGGTGCCAAAGGTACGGTGACCTTCTGACCTTCGCACCCATGTCAGCCCTGACCTGTGCCTCTCCTATGTCCTCACTTCAAGTGCAATTAAGCCTTGTCACACTCGCACAAAAAATGCAGTGAATGTGATATGTAGGAGGGAGCAGCAGTCATGCCGGCCTCAGTGAACAGCTGCAGAAGGCACTCAACCCCGCAAGCCTGTCTGTGGGTAGGTTCCCCGCTCTCCCAGTCCCCCGAATCTCTCATTCTCCCAGCTCATGTGCAGCATGGCTGTTCAGTTCAATCCCTGCAGCGCCATAGAGCTTGCACAGCCCACATATCTGACGGCTCAGCAGCACATGCCTGCATGTAGCAGCCAGAGCGGCAGCCCAGGGAAAGGGCAGTGGGGACTCCATTTGGGGACCAGACGTGCTGAAACAGCAGCGATAGGCCTTTTGTGTGCATCTTAGCGATGCTGGCGTGTTATCAATGCGTGCACCCTGTGTCTTGAAGCATCCTGGAC
Organism: Coccomyxa viridis; assembly: GCA_963930925.1. NCBI lineage: Eukaryota > Viridiplantae > Chlorophyta > Trebouxiophyceae > Coccomyxaceae > Coccomyxa > Coccomyxa viridis. The sequence goes on along the minus strand of CAWVOJ010000008.1, from coordinate 1,674,530 downwards.
AGGCAGCACCTGAGGTTTCTGCAATTTGGCAGAGCTGCCGAAAAGGCCCAGCGGACTGCTCGTGCCCGATGCTATGGACATCCGCTCGCCCACAGGAGGAGTGCTGAGGACGCCCCTGCCTCAGACGCCCCTCACACTGTCCTCGCCTTCACTGCCATCTGTGAGCTCCCTGCACCACATGCTGTTGTTGTGCGCCAAATTGTGCTTGCAGCATGTCGAGTGCGCCAGGGCCTATAACAGCTTTCTATAGTAAAAGCATCGTTTCCTTAAGCACACGGCATGGATGTTTTGCAGCAGCATGCTGTTTCATTCAGGGCCTGCTGAATTGCATGGTGGTGCAGTCCCTCCAGACTTGCACGACACAGTTGGCCCGAATCCTGTTCTAACAGATGATGCCTCACCCCCCTGCATTGAGAGAATAACTGGACTGCTGCGCAGGGGTCCCCTGCTCCGCACATCCTGCGCACGCCCATGCCCTTAGGCAGTCCGGTCCCCCACCCACACAGCCTTGACGGAATCCCAAGCCCAGACGTGCACACTGCAGCATCCACAGCGGGGGGACCTCACAGCATGCAGTTGGGGACCAAGGGGATCCCCTGCCTGCCCTACACAATGCCCTTTGAGATCAGGTGGTTCCCCTGTGCCAGTTTGGGGAGCCAGACATACAGATGATGCTTGGTGCTCTGTATCTTTTGTGAGGCTATGAGACCACACTGGGGTCATGTTTGGGGTGACTAGGGCAATGCAGAAGCAGTCCAGGCAGCCTGCAATCATATCAGCATTGCAGCCGCGAATTGTGCTTGGACATCACCAGCATATCCTGCAGTGCGAGTGTGCGCCTTATTGCAGAACATGAGGGCGCGTGTGAGGTGTTTGTGCTGTCTGATGCAGGCAGCAGGGGCTGAGGGCAACTAGTAGCCCGCTCGCTCACAACAGCAACCTCAGCATGACTGGCGCGGACACAGCGCAGCACAGCGCCTCTCAGACGCAGCTGAAGACGCCCTTTGCAGAGCTCAGCAATCCGATCCAGGTGTGGTCAGCCTGCTGTTAAGATGCAATGCGCTCACAACCTCAGTGTCGCGGGAAAGGCGTAGTAGGTATCGCATCTTGAAGCACTGGAGCATCCACAGTGATGCGTGCACACTCATATGGCGCCAGCCGGCATTGCGCCATAGCTGAAGGCACTCTGGGCGCACGCCAGCAGTTCCTCCATTGAAAGGGAGATTTCATGATATGTCTTGGCTTTTCTCCCTGCTATGAGCGGTGAAAGCTTTGCCCTGATTGCAGGCACAGCTTGAGGAGGGTGACACTGCTACTCCGGAGCCCTTCAAGTACAAAGTGAGCAGCCAGGGACAGGGCAAGACGCCGCACGTGTCTGGCATCGAGAATCCCGCCACCTCGTACAAGGAGAACAAGGCTGTCATCTCCCGCCACACCCCCTTTGCAGAGCGGTGCGCAACCAGACGCCCGCCTGCCTGTCCTCAGATGTACCCCAGGCCTGCTGAAAATTGCACAGGCTCAGGAATGCCATATTCCCTCCTCGAAATCACCATGCTGAGTTGTTGATGCTGTGCGCTCCCCTGCTTATACTGCAGCATGTCCATGGGAGAGACCGTGCGAGATCATACAGACCAGCTACATCGTCCCCAGCTCATGAAGTAGGACGACTTGCTGTCCTGCAGGGTCGACCAGGCAGTGGCCAAGGAAAATGCATTCAGGGCGTCTCTGAGCGGGCACAAGCGCTCTGGGCTGGGGAAGGCGTCCTGAACTGTATCCTGCGCAGAGCAGAGCTGACTCTTTTTACCATGAGATAGATAGAGTCTGGGGAGGCACAATATCCGTCTAATGCGCCGACAACACTCCTGCCAACTTCTTGAAACAGTGGTGCAATTGCTGTCAGCTCACAGCACGAGCTAGGCGTAACATAGGTAGAGTCCAGAGGGAGCATAGTAATGGTCGCTGTTGTGCTGGCGATGCTCCTCTTAATAGCTTGAAGCAGCAGTAACATTGCTAACAGCTCGCAGCATGAGCCTGTGAGCTTGCTAGTAGCAAAGAAGGAGAGACTGTGAAGCAGAGTGTCAGGTTACAAGGCAGGAAGAGCAGGCTCCAGCAGCCTACTCAGGCAATCCCACTGGAGATGAGCCTGCTTACAAACCATCTATCAGGACATCGGCTCTTGTGTGCAGGTCAGCCTGCTATCATGACCTTTTGCTGGACGGCCTCTTCGTACTCTATGACAGGCACTGTAAAGCTTTCGTAGCAAGCATTTCGATTGGCAGTGATTGCGCATGGCAGCTTTGTTATGAGCTCCTTACTGTCTGTGAACGCATTTTTCAGGAGGTCGCTCTGTAAGTATGCACTTTTGGAGGGAGTGCTACCGGTGTATGTCTGGAGATGTCCAATCTGTGCCGCTCCTCAGACCTGTAGATTGGTCAATTTTCGCCTCGTCAGAGGCGAGAGTGACGCTCTGAGTAAGAAGACATCACCAGAAGTCGACAGAAAGAACACAGGGACGGTCAATGATGCAGCACGCCCTGAGTGGCAACCTATCGCATTAGCGCTGTCGACCTTTCGATTTCGGAAAATGGAAAGGAGGCTCTGCTGTCGCTTGTAGGGCTGTTTAGCACAGAAGCAGACCCTGAAGCGCAAGAAGGAACAAGGTGTCAGCCGTTGGGCTATATATACACCACAAAATCCCCTCACGACGTGCTAAGGTCTCCTATAGCTCAGTCGGTAGAGCGCACGGCTGTTAACCGTGAGGTCGCTGGTTCGAGGCCAGCTGGGAGAGATCTGTCTTTTGCCATATGTCCGGCAATCAAGAGCCTACCAGGCATTCAGTTGGAGGGCTGCTCATCGGTGTCTCCCTCTCCGTGTGTTATTTTTTGTTGGCCTTGATCGAGGGATGGAAAGCAAATGCAACACAAACATTGAGGGCTATGGATGTACACAGAACACATACAAGGACTTTCCCAGAGACTTTTCCGATTCATCTCGTTGAGGGTTACAAACAATAGTGCCGGCTTCACCTCATGGTCAAGACAATCCCAGTCAAAGCAATGTCGTATGGCCTGCACTCACACCCCTCACCAAAGTTTGCTGAACTCACTCGTGCTTTCTCATGAGGCAATTAGCAGGTCCAGCACCACTATCACGATCCGCATGCACATGCGCACCCCAGTGGCTGTTCACACAAGGCTGCATATCCTCGTGCTTTGGGTCATCGCCTCCTCCGCATCACAAGGACTGCTCTGTTGAGGGCTGTGCTTTCAGAAGTCACATGCTACTTGCACTGCCTGCCTGCAAGGAGCGTTCATGTCAAGTCGGTGCTGCGCACACCCCAGCCAATCCCGCCTCTTTCACAATGCACCATTTCTATCTTCTCACAGCTGCCAATGCCAAACTCACGCATCTCCCTACAAGCGCAGAAGGTACCAGCAAGACAGGAGCATGCCATGCTATGTCACGTCCTCCTCCATGGGTGTGCATGTTGGAGTGGCAGAGAGCACAAAGCACATCTGCAACTTATGCAGCTGCAGCCCTTGTGTCCTGTACAGCTTCTTGCAAAGCATGTTGATGCGCTCAGGTTGCAAGCTGCAGAGTACAAATCGTCTCAATCGAGGCGCAGGGCGTGCATTTCCTGACAAGGGATCACACCTCTGCGCGCTGTTTCTGCGCCATGAGCCTCTTGTGCCAGGCCAGGGCTGCGCGGGTGGGGTTCAGCATCCTGAACTGTCGCCGCCTCTGCTTCACCTCGTAGCTTCCGTCAGGGCCCAGCTCAGCTGGAAGGGCAGCCGCTGTGTTCTGGAACAGCTGCAAAGCATAGGTTGCACATATTAGGCAAAGCATCCCCATGCGCGGCACAAGCCAACACCCAGAGATCGGCATTGTCAGGCAAGGCATTGCGCCGCTCCCAGCACACACCGTAGATGGTCGACAGACTACCCGGCTTTCCCTATCTGTCCTGGCTACATGTGCAGAGTCACTTCATCCCCAGACGAATGTCAATTCTCGAGAGCTGGCCTCTTCAAAATGTCACAGCTGGTGCTGGCATCCCCACAAATGTCATACAGCAGACTTGCCAGAAGTTTGCTTCATGGCAGCAATGCACCAGCAACAAGATGGTCATAAGGGAAGGGGTGGGTTTAGGACAGGAGTACTCACATCCAGTACAATGAAGGCCAGGATTGGTGACAGGTCCAGGGTGCCCCCAATAGGCGGAATGATGCCTCTGAAGAGGTTCAAGTATGGGTCACACAGTGTACTGCATAGGCACACACCACATTTCGGCCAACTGCAGCGCATCAAGAGGCCACTGTGACAGCCCAGTGATCAAGCGCATGCAAGAGCATGACAGCTCTTGCTCCACCCTACTGTGAGGACTATACTGTGTAGTATATACCCTATACGTGGGTTTGCCCATTGCACGCACAGCAGCTCAGAATTTGCGCACGCTTGAGCATGCGCAAAGGTCCTCTCTGGCAGCGGAATGGTAGCATGAGCTGGAGAGGGTGGACTACCTGAGGGGTGAGGCGATGGCCTGGGGCGGGTTAGGAAACCACGTTAAGAGGATGCGCGCAATGATGATGGTGTTATAGAGCGACCTGTACACAGCATCAAGGCTCTCACAACATCAGTCATCACTCAAGTCTGGAAGGGAAGGCTTCCAATGCTGCTCAGTGCAAGGCCTGTGAATCAACCTGCAAGAGAAGAATGGACGCATTTGGGTGCAGCATGTGCAACTTGCATCATACATATTGGGCCAGAAGCTGTACTTACAGGAAGCTGGAGAAGCCGGTTGTCAGGACTTGCTCAATGGCTGAGTCCCCGGGGATGGCTGCTGCAAATGGAGATGCTCGCAGGGGCGACACCCTGTGCGTCTTACTCCGCAGATGGGCTCGTACATGCAGACTGTGTTTGCAGGGCTGCCTGCATGACAGAGATGTACCTTCATGGTGTCCTGGTCACGCTGAGATGGTCAGTCTCTTCGTTGGTGAGGAATCAGCAACTTCTGAAAGTGCACTCCCAGCCCAAACATTGTCCTCAGCCAGGTATTGTGTTGGAATACGCATGCTGATTGCCCGTCATACCGCTGAATAACAGACTTTTTTGGTGGTGAAGAGGAGTTTTGAAAACTAATATCCGTGCCTCGCTTGAGACCGCCGATGATGATAAATGTAGACAGCACACTAGTGGGCTGATGCTAGTATCAGCCATTCCGCCTTTTAGGAGTTCATACGTTGATGGATACCTGAGATCTGATTTCAGCTGCTGATACTGCTGCCCCATCTCCGCTATATGCGAACTGACGCCACTGCAGATCCTCTGTCCCCATTCCATTGGGCTCTCCGGCTTCCAGCCCAGCTGCGCCGGCTGCGACGCGGTCATACGCTCCACAATATCCATCGCTGCAACTCCACACGCACGCACAAGCTCTGGAACGTCGTCGATAGCAAAGCCCAGACCTGTGCATGTGGCACTTGCAAGCATGATAACCCTAGTGATTATTGAGGGTCGTTTTCAGGAAAACCCCATCATGGACACCTGGCAGGGGTGACATGAGAGTGCAGGGATGAAGCTGCCTTCGACAGCACAGGAGGCTGTCTCCTGATTGAATGCACAGAGTAAGTTCTTGCAGATGTAATCACCGAATTGCGCATTGCTGATGAGGCTGCTCAAATCATGCCTGTGCAAGGCCATGTTGAGGTTTACCTGCCACTGATCATCGCCCTCGGCTGAAATTCTCATCCTATAGCCATGGATAGCGCTAATGGGCATTGTGATATGCCAAAATTTAGGTGGGTTGACATCTGCCTCGAGACCTGTTGTCTCTGTGACAGTACCGTCACCTCCCTGCCCGTGCTGTGCGGGAACAAGCTCAGCAACACTGACTGCAAACCCTTTCCTCAATATAGTGATAATGCTGTTGTGTTCCCGGGCCCTGCCTCAGCTCCTGCAATTCCCAGCCTGTGACAAGTGAGTCTACTCACAGGTCCAATTCGATAGGGAAGGGCGGAAACGCGTGGACAATCCGCTCAGTAAATTGCAGGTTTATACTAGCGTCACAGCAATGGGCGACTATATTATTGACGTTCTTGTTTGCTGTCATACCTCTGATGATAATTTACTGGTCGCCAAGCATCACCCCAAGGTCAGGACCCATCTCTCGTACTTATAGCAAGGTATCATTCTGTTGACATAAGGTAAAATTTGGGTTCCAGCTTGTGCTCAGGATGCTGACCTCATTGCATGCTTGCAGGCATCGGCCTGTTTATATTTATGATGCCACCATCAGCTACCCAATGGCCGCCCATGACACTGTACCCACTTGGGCGGCGTACACTGTGCCATACATTCTTTTGATCATCTCTGTGAGTGCCCCTCCTTCCGCTGGTGGCGCACATACCTGCACATACCTCCCGTTGAAGCTACAATGGCATCCTGCTGTCTTGCAACAGCTGCAATGCGTGATCTTCTCATCAGGCGAGTGACTCCTTGTCTGTATGGCGCAGGTTCTTGTGGGGGAGCTAGTCATATGCAGGTCCATGCATAACAACCTCACCAATGCTCTGGCGGCTGCTCTGCACTTCATTGTGGATGCAGTTGCAGCATTCTTTGTGGCCATCCTGGTGCAGCGGGTGAGAATCTTGCCCGATGTGACCCACCGGAAATTTGTCTGAGCCGTAATCACACACTGTCCTCCCACGCGCATGTAAGCTCCATTTTAAGGTTCTCACACACCAGTGGTGTGCAATTTTGTCCGTCCAGTTAGTGTAGAGGAAGAATTGATAGGCGGCCCTTGTCTTTCGCTCTCGAGAGCCCCAGACTCCGATAATCAGGAACATCGGGAATAGAACAGCGATGTAGTCCAGGCTGCATTGACTTAGCCTGCCAGCACTGCCTTGCACACTCTGTTCAAGAGCTGCTGTTCAAACACGCAGCTTGCAAAGGAGGTGCTTGTACTGAGCATCTTACACAAGTTTGGCGCCAGACTCTCAATCACAAGTAGGAATTGCACAACCTACCGCCCCAGGCTATGGTCTAAGCCACCCACCTGGTGAATGCTTGTACGCGCGCGAGATGTGTGATCATGTCAATGCACAGGCTACAAAGACGGCTGTGGGACGCCTCAGGCCGGACTTTCTGGACAGGTGCAAGCCGGCTGCCTTGCTGGGCAACAGCTACCTCTTTCATCTGGAGATCGGCAGCTACATTGACCCAGGCTGCACCGAGACAGACCAGGCGCTTCTGGACGATGGGCGCTCCAGCTTCCCTTCTGGTGAGGCGCTGTGGAGCCTAGGATGCATTGCACGAGCGTTGAATCTGGAGCAGGGACATGCATGCTTCCCGCGGCAGGGTAACATGTCCTCAGTTGACAGTAGAGCGCATTAGACAGCGTGATTGAGTATATGAAGCATCCATCCCACATGGTAATTATCATGCTCAGTGAATGCAGTGTCAGCTTAGGCCACCCTGGTGAGCATGCCAGCAGAGCGCTGCAGCAATGCGACTGGCTATCTCTCATGCAGCCAGGTTTGGCTCTGACCCCAGTGCAAGTGCGCCCTGAGGGGCTGTCTTAGCATGCAGGCCACACCAACATGTCAGCGGTGCTCTGCGCCTATGTGGCCGGCTACTGCCTGTGGACAGTGTACATGCGCCATGGCCATCCTACGTCTGGTGCCAAGGAGGAGCAGAGGGGATGGATGCATTTCATGCGGAGAGACTTGTGCCAGGCACTTGCCTTGTACTGGATCCTGCTCATGGTGAGCATCTCTTTGTGGCACAGCCAGTGTCACATGAGTGTCCTACCTTGTGTGGGCTCCCCTTCTGTGCCTTCCATTGGCATGCATTATGTACCTATCTGTCTTCAGCCGCAAGCCTGAAAATAGAGGTGCAAGAAGCCCCAGCACTTCCCACCCAGAGAATTCAACTTCTGGCACTTGCGTGCATACTGAGACAGTCATGTTACCCTTTAAGGGGAGTCGTGAAGGTGTGACTCTGGGAATTCGCTCCCAGACTGGACTGTGAGTCCTGTCATAGGCTCCTAGCTCGCTGGGCGGCCTTTTGGGACTGGAGCCATCGAGCTTGCATGACTGTCTGTGTGGGCCCTGCAGCTGGGCATCTCCTGGGCGATTGCTGGATCGCGGATTGTGGACAACAAGCACCACCCCTCTGATGTGGTTGCAGGTTTTGTCCTGGGTGCCTCTGTGGCAGTCATCTTTCTGCTGCGGTCCATTCCCTGCGCCAGGTGTGCGCCCAAGCGTTCTTGCAACATGTTATGCAGGACATCAAGCTCCAAACCTGCTTACTGCTGCCTGATGTCAGCCACAGGGCAGCTGTTCTTGGGGAATAGTCTTCAGTGACATATTAGAATCGCACAAGGAGCTGCTGTCAGATTTGCCCGAGTGCCATCTCTTCATTACAACATGCTGCAGGAGGAGATCCACTATGATTGGCCAATCTCAAAAGATTGCACTTGAAGACGCCTGACCTGTCCTGGCTTTCCTGCAGGTTCATGCCCAGATATGACGGGCATGTAGCAGAGGCACAGCCCCTTCGGGGTGGAGAGGGAAGTGGCGGTGCAGACGTTGACAGGGATACACGCCGCTCAGAGGGTTTGGCCGAGCTGGGCCAGCACTCTTCCAACCACACCAACGGCTATCATGCTGAGGGCAACAGGGGATCAGGGGCCCAACAGGAGATGGCCATGCGTGGGGGGCATTACCCCAGCCAGCCCAAGGGCTACCCGGCATTCACCCCTGGCAGCGTTGTTCACCCGCAGCCGGCTCCAAAGTACGCTGGGGCTGCAGCTCCCTTTGGGGTGCAGCACTCCATACCCCTGTCATAGTAGCCCGCTAGAGGGTATGCAAGCAGAGGTCTTTCTGACACTGGATGAGCAGGGGAGCTATTGAATCGCTTTCTCTATCAGATTCTCTTTTCTTGGGAGAGCTGCAGCACAAGATCAGTTAGAGCCATCGGGCATGAGACATCAGCTACAGCTACTCACCAGACCCCCAGCTTCATCACTGCCAGGGAGTACGCTCTGCTGATGTGGCTAGCATGCGCTTTGCAAGAGGGTTCTGGACTTGTGGCACCCTGCGCAGCTGCGACTTTCTTTCACTGGATTTTATGAGGTCAGCTTTTTGTCAACAGGGACTCTGACAACGTGAGTGAGCGCACACCACCCCAACACATGAGGGACTACTATGAATGCCGCACTGACCTTTTCAGATGGTAAGTGAGGCTCAGTCAATGGACGCTGTCTGCAGTACTCGCTTCATGTAGGATCCATGTGGAACAGATGTGTGGTCATGACTACAGGTCCAGAGTGTCCAGTATGCGGAGTGTCTGTATTGCACAGATTTGTCACCGTTGTTTGTACGAGCGCAGCTGCAGTGGGGCTTATATGCTGCTGACCTCCAGCTTGCTAGGGCTCAGGAACCAGGGTGACTGTCGTTGACACTACAGTGTACTTGGCACGATGATAGACAGGTACTGTTTGGTACCAGAGACAATACCCGTTGCTTCTCAGCGAGCACACGAACGCATGCGCAACGATTGTAGACAAAGGAGAAGTCCTGGAGGGCGAGGATCGACCGTGGTGCAGGGCTCATTGGATGATAATTGTGCAAGGATGTTGATGATGGCAAGCAGAGACGCGTTGTGGGATCTTTTATTCAAGAAGGGAATCGCCAGTGTCAGTGAGCATTGCTTGCAGGCTGGGGCCCCCAGGAGTCTTGTATCTCTAGGGATCTGCCGGTCCACAGTGGCATGGGGAACCTCTCTCATCTGTGAATGATGCCCACATGTGATTACCAATTTTCTTGGCTCATGAGCAGGAAGAGAAGCCTTGTAGCCGGTATCAGTGACCACTGCTGCTGGCCTACATGGCAGAAAATTCGGGCACTGCAAGGATGCAGGATGACTGCAAGGCACATCCTGGAACACCTACTTCATGCAAGGGGGTTTGGGAGCCGAGTGGATAGATATCATGTCACAAAAGGGGAGGGAGGGTGGCGTGTCTCGCTGCTGGGGGCTACTTTTGCAGGCGTGCTGCGCATGCTGGCGTGCTGATTGGCCAACTGTTGGGCCCTTATCAGGAGAGCGCGGGCTTCCCAATCCAATCTCATTGACCTCATCCCATCCAGCGACTGAACGCAGCCCGACAGCAGGACTCTCGTGCAGCGTTGACGCGAGAAGCACAGAAGAGAAGCAGCAACCAGGGCTCCAGCTGGCGCCTTTAGCGGGGAGCGAGGGCAGGGATCGCTGGGGCTAACGTTGGATGTCTAGTCGGGAGGGCTTGCTCGCTGCTGGAAGGGATGTCCACTCGGTCCAGCCGTCGCATCGCCAGCAGGCGGCAGGACGCGATGGAGGATCGAGACAAGGACGGGGCACCCTCGGAGGTGGGTGTCTAGTCAACGGATCGCACGGCAGCTGCTTGCTGTGCTGTGAGCCCTCAATGCCCATCTGCGCACCCGTGCACTCCTGAGGCCTGCTTCCCTCTCATTCTCCGATATCTTGGGCATACTGGGGCTCGGAGGAATGATCGGTGTTGAGCGCTGCGTCCGTATCTTGGGGGGTGATACAGTCGAAAAGGCTTGCTGAGAGTTGTGCGCCAGAGCAGACGTGTCAGAGAACAGGCAACATGTAACCATTTACCATAACAGCCGCGTTTCTATTCATCGAGACATGCTTCCATCGCCTGCCCAGCTTACTCACTTTCTTGATGGACGGGCTGCTTCGGGAGCTTCCCGTCAGTTTTGCATGCCCAAATGGCTTTGGAATGGTAGCATAGAAGTTAACTTAGATGAAGGAGTGCTTCTAAGCGGTCAATATGGCCCAAGGGGCGTTCGAGGCCGCTCAGCAGGATTTCTTAAGATACTATATATCCACTTTTGATAGGGCCCCGTACTGAGCATGGGCCTCACAGCTGTACCAGGCCCTCGATATGACGTTGCTGAACCTGTCTGCTCTTCTGACACGGTGGTTCTCTTGCAGCCTGGCCAGCAGCATGCTAGTGCAGCACCAGAGGGCTTCAGGGACGATACAGAGGGAGAAGAACCAATCACCAGGCAGAGGCGGCCGCGGCCAGCCAGACGGAGGCAGCATGAGACTCAAAGAGCAGGGCCAGGTAGGGCCTGCATGCTCCCAGTCCACAGATTATATACTTGTGAGGACGGCAAACCGTGATCACACTGCTGCTCCATGAGTCCCACATGGACAGACGGCTCGCGCTTATCTGGGTGTTTCGGATGCTTCTCATATCAGAGTGTCCGGCAACAGGCTTGCTTTAGGAGAGTGCAAGAGTGCGCCCTGCAGGGCAGCATGGCTCAGCACAGGAGGAGCTCTTCCATTCCAGCGCGGGGCCCAGCGATGCCCAGGCCGCGCAGGCCCTCGCAGGCCTGCACGGGGACTTTGCCGGGCAGCGGCTTGAGGCAGCAGAGGCAGCAGCAGCGCATGCATCAGCAGAGGGTGAGCAGAGGTCTGCGGGGCAGGCGAAAAGGGCGCCCCCAAGGTCTCCCCCAAAGCCCGGGAGACCGCCGCTTCCAAGCGACTTCCTCAGGCCCCAGGTGCGGCACAGCTCCAATATCTGTCCTGCTGTCCTGTCCTGCACAGCATGCTCACGTGCTCTCTGGGATGTGAGACCTCATATGAGCCTGATGCTGCGGCCACGCGAGGCCTCCATCTGCAAAGCATCTGAGCTTGCTCTGCAGGACAGACAGTGCATGCTGATAGTGTCTCTATCATACATGGTGTTCCACCCTCACATGCTACCTCATGTTTACGAGAAGATGCAGTCAGCTACAGTTGGTTTCAGGTATGGGGATCTGTCGAGCAAGTCTCCAGCTGCGCCCCTGCAGGTGGAGAGCATGCATGGGCTGCCCTCATTGCCCACTGCTCCACCAGCGTCTGTACCCTACCCATCCCTGGAGGCGCTTGCGAGCATCGCTGAGGGTATAGGAACCAGCGGGGGCGGCGAGGTGAGAGTTTCAAGAAGCCCTCCACCTGGCAGCCTATGTTCTGAGGCGAGGGGTATTTGTAATATGCAGGAAGCGCCAAGGCTGCACAGCACAGATTGCATGCATGTACTTGCTGATATTTACCGCAGTGTGAGCTAGAGCTGTACTAGGATATCTTGGCATGCAGCCAATTAGCGGTCCATCTTCATGTCCCGATGAAGAGAGCTCTAGAATTTTCAACGCTAGAGGCCTTGCATCAGGACATTGTGATGGCAAGACCAATTTCTGCATGCCAAGGGGCTTTGTGGGGTGTTGAGTACGCTTGCAGTAATCTCTGTCCGGGATGAAGCTCCGGAATTTGAGCCCTGGAATGCTACGCAGCAGGCGGTGGACACAGATGAGGGTGATATTGCCAGCCAGCAGGGGAAGCGCAGAGCCGCGCCTGATGAAGCAGAGGAGGGCCTGAGCGAGACAGAGGGTATCCTCCCTCTCTCACATCCCTGCAACCCAGAGGCTTTGCTGCTCTTATCAAGAAATTCTGATTCGTTTCCACTGTGAAGACAAGGCCCTGCTTGGGAAGCTCTTTTTTTACAATAACCAGAATTGAGGGGCAGTCCTGATGCCACCACAGCCAGTTGCGTGCTGGCCCTGTGTCCAAGTACACAATATGTCAGAGGCTGATGAACGCTGATGTGAGGGTACAGATTCTCATGTCCTCACAATCAAGATTGCTGAGAAATGTCTATGCCACATTGAAAAGAGGGATGTGTGCAGGTGAGGGAGGGAGCGGGGACTCCAGGAGAGCTGAGGGGCGGCACAAGCGGCCTCGCCTGGTCTGGACAGCAGAGCTGCATGCGCGCTTCATGAATGCAGTAAACCATCTGGTGAGGCCCCACACATATCCTTTCTCTCTGACAGTGGTCTGTGTACCCCTTCGCAGGACATTCAGCTGCCTATACTTTGCTGGATGACGCTTAGGTGAGCTTACCTGAGAGGACAAAGCACTACACACTGCCAGCGCACCTTGTGGAAATCCGCTCTGGCTCCTGGCACTCAGCGGGCAATGTTTGCCACGTGTGACTTGCAATGCCGACCCTCATGTTCTGATGTCCAATGCATGGATGGCATGCCTATATGAAGGCACGAAAGTGCTGCAGAACCTCGTGAGTCAATGTGGCATCTTGCGCAGGGAGTGAAGAATGCGGTGCCAAAGACCATCCTGCAGCTGATGAATGTGGAGGGCATGACGCGCGAGAACGTGGCGAGCCACCTGCAGAAGTACCGCCTGTACCTGAAGCGCATGGCAGGGTACCCTCCCGCAGCACGCCTGCCCCTGGATACCCTCCAGCAGGTGCAGCAGGTAATGTCATCACGGCCCTGTCACGACCTGGCTGTGTGAAAGTGCGCAGTGAGCTGGATTTGCATGTTTTGTATAGCTTGCGCTGCCTTTGCACAAATGGGTATGAGTGTTGCCGGTCCCCCAGAAAAATTATGCAAAACACATTTGTCCATAGCACAGTCAACTTTGACTCATCAGGAACCTCCTGGGCCAGAGTCGCCTCTTCTTCACTGGGCAGCCTCAATGATGGTGAAGGCTGCTCTGCGGCAAGAAGAAGAGGATCCTCTGCATGCAGAAGTTCATGATGAGGGTCTTGATCAGACACAGCCGGCGCAAGTGTTACGTTGCTGCAAGCTGTGAGAGGGAAGAATGTGCATGTGCAGGCCATTCAACAGCAGGGGCATCCCCCGCTGTTCCAGCAAAATATTGGCGGGATCCCTGCAGCTGTGGGTGAGACTCTTCCAAGATCACCCTAACTAACCCTCACCAGTGTTGCCCGTGCTCATTGAGGCTTGCCACTGCATGCCTGAACGTAAAACCAAGGCCTCATCTGCTCTGACGGTTAGGCGGCTTCTGTAAAGTTATGAGAACCAGTGTGTCATGACCCATACAGCAGGGCTTGACATGCAGTTCTGCCTGCAGGTATAGGGTTTCCCGGGTATCTGCCGGCCTCGTCTGGCGTGGGCCCGGCTGTACCACAGTGGCGGCCCCCGGTTATGCCGGTGTCCTCTGAAGGAGCCCCAGCCTCAGAGGGCGCGCCAGTCGTGCAGCCCTTTCCTTGGCTTGGCGCGCCATTTCCCAGCCCGGGTATGGCCCAAGCCCTTGAAGTCAGCTGCACATGCGACAGTCCCCACTGCGCAGACAAGGTTTTCCAACAAGCTCATGATTGCCCACTGTTGGCACAGCCCGTCTTGCAACAAGAGGCCAGATGCTGGGTCCTGCCTTCCGGACTATGTACAGACGAGGTGGCTCCTGATGCTTTGCTATATGAGAACAGGTACCTAGGCTTACTGCTACATGAGGGCTTACACTTCTGTCTCTTCTAGCAGGTGGCTTTCAGCCTGGTATGGGAGTATACGGCCAGGTGCCTGCTGCTTTCAACCCAAGCGGGCCAGAAGGTGGGGCGCCCCCTGGGTACGGATGGTTCTGGGGCATGCTGGGGGGACCTAATGCCTCTGGCATGCCCGCTGGGCCTCCTGCACATGGCCAGACCGCACCTCCTGGCACAGGTCAGCCCTCAAACTTTTGGCAGAAACGCTGCAGCCTTCAGGCTTGCATCATGTCAGGGTTTGCATCATGCCCAGGCCTTCCAGTGTACAGAAATAGTCCACGCTGTCTTGCCATGCATAGTAGAGCTTCCAAATTAGGATAGATCGCTGCCGGCTCATGCTGAAGGCTCTCGGTGTGCAATGCAGGTCAGCCTGCAGCCGTTTCTGCTCCACAAGGGACGCCTCATGCACCCTCACCTGCTCAAATTGGCGCGGGCGGGAAAGTTTCCGAGCCGGAACCAGCCCATGCAGCCGCTCCATCAGCCGCAGCCCATGCCTCGCATGCACATGGCGCCCACTGGGGGGTACCAGAGCATAAGACAGCAGGTCACATGGGTCCCAATCCATCTCCGGAGGGCCCTGTCTCATATGCTGTGCAAGGGCACAGCAGGCTTGAGCACCATCCCAGGCCAACCCTGCAGGAGAGCAGCAGGGCGGGTGACTCAGGCACCTCTGCTGGCCAGGTTGCCCACACTCGGCCAACTGCAGGGCAGCCCACAGCTGGCCAGGCTACATATGCCCTACCCACGCCTGCCCATACGTCTGCACTGGTGAGTGCTCAGGCGCAATCTGTGTCGCTGTTGATCCAACCACCTCAGCAGGGAGCTACAGCAGTGCCCACCCTGCCCTTTGGGGCTGCCCTAGGGGAAATGCCAGGTCAGCGGGCTGAGCAGCCCGGATTGATGCCAGGACCCTGTGAACAGCATGCACAGCACGCTGCCAGCCAGGTGCCGCATCAGGAACCCCCTGCAGACTCACTGCAGGAGGCCGCGCAGAAGCCTTCTGTCCATGACAGCAAGTAGATAGGTACAAGCTCAATCAAAGGCTGACAGTTGCAGAGTTGGCATATTTTGTATGCTGCAGCCAACCCGGGCCTGGTCTTTGAAGAGCAGAGAAAGCAGATGCTCATTTTGAGGCAGTCTACATCAAAACAGAAATCAAAAAGCAGAAGGCACAACCACTCTGGGATGCTCGGCAATGTCGAGCGTTAGCAAGCAGGCAGCGTTCATGCTCGAGCTGCACAAGCCATTGCTGAAGTGGCCTGAGCAATGGATAGCCAGATGCCGCCATGCCAGCAAACTCTCTGGGAATAGTGCAGCTTCAAATACCTCACCACCAGCTTAGGCTTCTTTGTAGTCTTTGCACAGGCCCAATCTTTGCGCCCAAGATCTCTGTAGAGGCACGCATGCATGCCTGCTGGTCTCGGCTGTCGCCCACGGGTTCAAAATTTGAGTTTACGATCTTCACATTCCGTACCGCACCCACTTTCGCCCCTCTTTTGAGGAGCTCTGCAGGCTAGCAAGATGCCCTTCGATGTGCAAGTGCCGCCCGGAGCAAGCAGGTGCAACCAATGAGGCCCCATCAAAGCATCTTTTGCTAGCATGCTCAGATCATGCTCAAAATCCATCCAGAGATCAAGAGGTGTGCCCTAAATGGCCGATGGCTGTCCTGGTTTCTCAGTGTTTGGATTGGCAGCCATGAACATCTACCCCAATGGCATTGCACGCAGTATCATGCACAGTAAACCCCAAACCCTGCCAGCTGCAGGCGCAGCGTTAATTCCTAAGCTCCCGCTGACTGGTTGCGCTGTAAGAGTTGTGAGATGTGGTCATCTTTTGGAGAAGAGGCGCAATTCTGGGCGTCTCTGCAAATTAGATTTGCATGCTCAAAATGCACTGTCCAGCAGCAGAGGCATGCACTTGCGTTTGTTGAGATGCGAGCGTGCGAGAACAGTATGTGAGCATGGTGTAATCCTACCAGGTCTGTGAGCAGGGAAATTCTTTCAGCTGTATATTCAGCTGTACAATATGAGAGGCTCGAGATGCAGTCCAAAGGACTTAGCGCAGAACATCCATTTCAGTAGGTAGTGAGGCTGAGGATGTACAGCCTGGAATGTGGCTGCAGATTATAGTATGCTCATCAGGGCATTTATGAAAACCTTGATGACGTCATGACACACCAGGAGATGGTACAGAGCATGCAGAAGCGCCCAACAGCCCTCGAGGAGCGGGCTGACTGATTTTAAGCAGAATGTCACGAGCTCAGAATGTCATGTGTTGGTATGCAGAGCTGTGCAGACGCCAGCTAGGCTAGCTACCCAGCTGGACCTCATCAGGGACTAGGCTTTGTACTAGGATCTGATGTCCTGGTGCAATATTTGTATGCTTTAGCTCATCAGAACTTGTCTGGGCCTCAGGAAGCCTGCAATAGGGTCCATGGCTTGTGAGAAGGAATATTCTGTATGAAAATGCTGAGGAGTCTCTGTAATCTGCATAGGGCTGCGCATCCCCGAGGCAAGTCAGCTCTGAGCTTTGAGTTCCACATCATGGCATGATCTGCGTGAGTGAGCAGAACCTCATGATGCATACGCATGAGGTCATTGAGAAAGAAAAGTCTCCACTCGATAGCATTCAAATTGCAAGAGCAAGTGTGCAGGCTAAGAGTCCATCTCAGACAAGCAGCAATTGAGGTCTGGCCCACACAGACCAGCAGCAGGTAGAATGGCACCAATCGTGATGTCCACATCGTTCTCCGACAATGTGTCCCCACACCCCAGAGGCGACATCCATGGCACTTGTACCAGGCATGTGCCGGCATGTGCACGCAAACAAAGACCCTGCCCTACCTCATGCGGGTGCAGAAAGACGTCCAGCAACTCACAGAACGTCAGGGAGTGTTGTCGAACTACTTCTAAACTGATCAGATTACAGTGGGCCGACGAGCTGCTATCATGTATGTAGCAAGATCCGAGTGTGTGAAACCCGCACAAGCAGCACAGGAAGTATGCCAAAGCAAGGAGGTGGTTGTTATGCTGATAGCTTAATCCAAAGAAAGTGAGTCTCCGAGCAGCTTTCCGTCCTGAGCAAGGCCTTCTCACATGCCAGATCACAAGCTGGTAGGGAATGGATGGCAACAAGCATGATAATTCCAGCACCGGAGGTGCCACAAATACTCGCCTGGACTTCTTTAGCAACGCATTCGATGCTGCTCTGGCCTTATCCACCCCGGGCTTGCAGCCCCCAAACCCAAAGGCATGTCTTTCTGGGTTGTTCCTCCCTGTGCCTGCTTCCACTGCATGCACGATCAGCAGGACTTGCATCTGTGAGGTCGAGCTTCATCTCTTGACAGCCCTGACTCGTGAGGAGATGAGCCCTGAAAACGCTATTTGTCATTTCACATACTGCAGCATTCTGCATGATTTGAGAAGCCCTGCTCAGGCACATGGTGTGTAAGGAGGAGAGATGTCAGGGTCTGCAGTAGCATGGTGTCAATGCCTGTGCCTGCGGTAGCTCCAGTCAGCTGATATGCCAGGACACATGAGCAGCACTTAGCAGCATGATGGTGCCGGCAGCAAGCTCATGAAAGGCTTGTGATGGCGAATATGCAAGCCCGGGAGCTGGGCAGGCATAGGCAGAGTACTAGAGCTTGCATGTTTCATGCTTGTGTGGCTGCCTGCCTGCAGGTCAGGCCTCTGGATTACCTGTCCAAATGCAGAGCCCTGCTGCCAGCAGAAGTCTCAGAGTCCAGGGCTGCGCGGATGGCCGTCAAACCGCGGCAAAGGCGTGGCGAGGTGAGCAGCCGATCTGACCCCACACCAGTGCTGGCAAGGTGCAGGGCTTGAGATAGCATACGGTAAAGACTCTAGCTGACTCTGCGCAAGTACAGCCTCAGGTCTGCATCGAGATCAGTCACACTGATGCCTCTGGGGTGACTGTGCCTGAAATGAACTTGTGATCTCCCACAGCACAGCTGCACGTCACCTGTCCCATGGAATCATTGGTGTGCGGGCAGACGTACTCATAGTGCTGGCAAGGGTCTCAGGATTACAGCAGGCATTCACGAGAGAGATATAGGAGGAAAATTGCTGAGCAGCATATAATGAATGCAGATAGCGCAGAGGAAGTATGAGGAGACGAGGTCGCGTGTGGAAGCTCGGCGTGCAAGGCAAAAACAGCAGAAGCAACAGGGGACAGCCCTGCAACGCATAGCAGGTGAGACTGCAGAATGTCCATCCTGGCAGTCTGTGCTGCCCTTTCCTCATTTTCTGCTACCTGCTGGCTGTACAGGTCCTTCGTCATCTGCGGTACAATGCATGGCGGCCTGCACAGCAGGGGTGCCTGATAACATCTGGAGCTGTTCCTGGCGATGCACTTTAATTGTCAGAATTTAGTGAGGTGGGCTGCAACATGATCAGTGGGTGTGCAGGCGCTGTTCCGGAGGGCCCCCTGAGCCTACTCAGGCGCGCGATGCAGCTCCAGCTGTCAGTCCGCGTAGTCACCCGCCATGCGCGCGGCGTGCGTGGCGTCGCCACAGGCATGCTTCACACACACCTGGCAGCAGTACAGCTGACTTTCTCACAGTTGTTGATTTGATACGTAGGTAAAGATCTACAAGTAAGCTTTCCTGGCTTCCTACTCCAGCCAGCAGATTTTTGTAATCATGCTGTGCCTGCCAAGGTCAGCAGGGTGTAACACCCTTGACTTGATCATTGGCGTCACAAGTTCACACTGCAAGTCCCTTTGCAGGCAAGGTCAGTGGCTTAGCAGCCTGAACTTGTGGTAACCATGTCCAAGTCAGGGTCTGAATTAGTGTTCCGTCTCAGCGGTGCTGTGACATTGTGCTTCTGCTGCGTGCAGAAAGCATGCTTTTGCCTGAAAGGACACGCTTGAGACCATGCCATGATCTTTGCAGGTAATCTCGTGGCCTTTGATGGGCACATGAACCTGATCCTGAGGGATGTGAAGGAGGACTACACAGTGCGCCTCAGGATTGAGCGAATGAAGATTGCCAGTCGTGCAACAGCCGGCAGCTCAGCTGATGAACGAGATGCTGCAGCGGAGTCAGGTGCAGCTTCCCTGTGACCCTCATTGCCAAGGAAACAGATCTGCTGCGTGGCGGCTGCACGCCATCTAATCCAGCTACTCGTAATAACAAGGCAGCTGCTATTCCCAGATGCCGTCTGTGTGACGATAGGGATGGGAACAGGCAATAATAATGTAGGCTATCTCTTTCCTGTGCCCACACATGATGGAGAGGGGCAAGATCAAAAGATGTTCCTCTGCATAGGAGCGGAAGCAGTGCTTCCGGCAGCTGCACCAGGCTGCATTGCTGGGTAATGTCAGAAGATTGTGCCCAAGCTTCATGCATCCTGGCTGACTGCCTGGCAAAGTCCAGCAGGTGCTAAGAAGAGAGGCAAGGTGGAGAAGAGTCGCATGGCATGGAAGCAGGAGCGGCGCACGCGGCAGCTGCACCAGGCACTGCTGCGCGGCAGCTCCGTCGTCCTCGTCAGCATCCGGCATCCCATAGCCCCCCCACAGCCTCCACCCTTGCTGGGTGTGTATGTACCAGCCGGCATGTACCCTCCGCCACCTCCACTCTCGCTGGGTACCTTCACCCCAGCAGCCGCATACCCTCTGTTGTACTCACCTCCGCAGGGTGAGTCGATCCCGCTAGCATGTAGCCTTCACTGTACTGTGGAGCAGCATTGAAGGCGATTGTGCCATACCTACCTCCACCATGGCATGCATATATGGGAATGGCGCAGAGGCTGCGGAGTGTGCATGATAGACCTGGAATCTGGCATTAAAATCTATTGAGGATCTGCAGTTGCCGCTATGTCAGGCTCCTCATCTGAAAGGTAACCTTTGCGGCTACTCAGAGGATTGAAGTCGCGCTGCTCACATTCCAGGTCCACCGCTGCGTCCTCTTGCGGATCCAGACAGGGAGCAGAGCAGGGAACGACAGGCGCAGCCCAAAGGCACCATGCTCTCAGCTGATCGGGCTCAGCCACCGCCGCTGACACATCACAAAGACGCCATGCACTCAGCAGATGACGTTCCACCGCCGCCGCCGCCGGAACCCCCACCGCCATTCGCACAGAACAACTAGCCTTGCACTTCTACCAATAGTACTCAAACAGGATGCGCTGCAAAAATTCGAGTCACATCATGCATGGCACATGCTGTAGCACATGTTACAGTGTTACAGTCATAGGATACTATTGACGCACTTCCTGTGGACTGCCTGCAGCATCTTGCAGTTGCTGCTACCCGGTATTATTTCAATACCACCACTCTGGGCTTGTACAGTGCACCACAACGATTGGCGTGCTGCTGACACTTAAATACACTTGTGGCGTCATGTTGTATTGCAGATGTCCACAACAATGCTATCCTTGCATGGTAGGTATGCTATGGCGTCTTTCCACAACAATGCAGGCCTACAAACAACGCCTGAGGAAAGACTTTGGCTCAGTGCAGCTGTACTTGAATTGCTGCGCAAATAAGGTCTGGTAATTGCGGCCAGGCTTGCACACTATGAAGTCACCCAGGTCATCGCCACTGTCATCGTCACTGCTCAAGTCATCTGCGCCCTCGTTGCTGACGTCAGCGATTGTGCCCTGCCCATCTCTGGGCAGGCCTTCCCTCTTCAGGCTGCTTCCACCGCCATGTGACGCCAGCTCAGCCATGGCTGCCAACACATAAGGATTGCTGCTGCGGGTCTCCTTCCTGCCCTTCTTAGCCTGCACGGAATGAAGCTGCTCTTGCATAGATACAATAAGGAAGGACTGACTTCTGGCAATGCATGCTGGTGCCACAACCAGATGTTTCTTTGCAGCAGGCCAGCTGAGGGTACCAACACCAAGCCCTCCTGTGAACATGGCTGCAGGAGCACAAAGCCTTGTTCACGCTGCTATCTATGAAGCGCCCCGCAGCTTGTGAGGTTGTGACTGAGTACCTTCTGCTGTTTCCTGTGTGTATCTTTCGGCGTCTCAGCCGCCTCATCAAGTGATGCCTCTGCAGCATCAGGCTCGTCAGCCAGTGCTATGGCTCCTGTAGTGCCGCTTTCAACTTGCCCAAAGGCTTGGACATACCACTCCTGTATCTGCTCCTGCACCACGCATGCAGCACTAAGCAGGAAAACAGGACTGTTCCTCTACATGGACCTCACACCACTGCTAAGCCGTCATGCTCTTCAGCTATGCAAGCACTATTCTTCATGCATGGCTGCATGATCACCCGATGTCACATCATGCGCAGCACAGCTGGCTTGAGACAAGTCCATCATTTGAAGCGGTGGAATATTGTTAGGACTCTGACTGCAGGAGCGGTGACTGTGCTCACCTGCAGGGGGTTTGCAGAGGAGCACTCCTCCTCAGCAGGCGCACACGCTTCCAGGCGTCTCAGCAGCAGCCCTGTTCCTGAAGTGAGGTGTTTGCCATCCTCTGATTGGCATAGCTCGGCAACCAGAGCATCTTCCAAGCTTGTCACCTGCAAGTGCACAAGGTCAACACAGTAGGATCAGCCCTGTCACCTGATGTGAATATCAGAGGTAGATTCTTGAATCTCACTGGACTTTTGTATGTGAGATTTCATTGACATGCACGTCAGCAACTGTCACCAGAAAACATTGGATCAGACTGTGCAGCCCTGCTGGCTCAGTATAGAGCAGCTGACCTTCTCTCGAAGCAGCTGCGGCATCTGGGAGTCCATCCACTCATGGAAGCACTTGAGGGACTCTGCCAGCCAGGGCCCAAAGGCTGCAATGCTACACCCCTCTTTCGCCTCTGTGCTTGCTTCCCTTCCTGCAGTACCAACAGCATGACCTTACGGGCACCAACCTGGTGTTCAGGTCCAGCACACAGATCCAGGTTAGCAACACGCTGGCTGATCTCTATACACTTCTACGAGTTCTTAAGGACTCCTGCCACTCCAAGAGCAGGTCAGGAGGAGCATCGCCAAGTGCTGCGCTGTTGCCATGACTGTACCCTCCGGCCTGGGATGCTGCACAGGCTTTAGGCCAGAGCACCGCAGGCCGAAGAGAATATTCAGGCCCACAGGCAGGCATCGGCTTGCATAGATCAGAGGCTGTCGAAAAGGCGCACCGGTGTCAAGCATATCGAGCAGGGCTGCTGTGGACGCTGCGCATCTGCTGTGGACGGCCACTGCCATGTCCAAAAGAAGCCCCAGGGTCTCCTCCAAGCCGGGCACCTCCAGGCCTGGAAAGGTAAAGCAAAGGCATTAAGCCAGCCTCACTCACAGCTACACATCTCAGACAGTATTGCGCGACACAAGGAGAAAGACATGCGCCGACTGGCTTGTTGACAGGCAGAGTGGGGCTGCATTGCTACATTGTCCATGTGACAGGGGTCTCATAGGGCAACCCGAGAACAGTTAGGTATGAGTACCAAGTGGAATTAAGGCTGTACCTCCCCAGCACACCACGCCGCGGCAAGCAGCAATTACAGCATCTGCAGTCATCTGGAAGTCCTCTGCCTTGTCAAGGCATGGCCCACCATGAGTATCATGCCGCTGTCCCTGCTCGAGACAGGTCACTTCCTCAAACATGAGAGGACCTCAGGGTTGAGAGCATCCACAGTGCAGAGCACCTATGCTACGTAACATGCTGAGAGAAGCACTGGTGCACGAGAGATGTGCAGGACAGATAACATAAGCTGCGGATGTCCGTTTCCAAGTAAAGGATAGTGCACATACTCAGGTTATGCATATGGGGAGCTGATACCTGCTGCATGCGGAGCAAGAGCTGATTCAGGACGGCCACACATGTTGCGACGTCAGCGTCCTCTGCCGCATCAAAGCAGTTGCTGTGCATGACTCCAGCCAGGGAGGGGCTCCATGCAGGTTCCTTACTGGGCAGCCCCAGCATTCCCTACACCCAGGGCAGCACACATCATGACGCAGCGCCATGAGGCAAGGCAGTGTGGACTTTTGACAGTGCTCTGTCGACATTTGACAGTCAGCATGCTGTAGCAAAGACTGAAGAGCACTTTCCATTCCTCTCATGACCACCACTGATGAAGCCTTTGTTGATCAGCATGCTCAGTAAGAGGGTCAGCTCCAAGAAAATTTGAGTCTCACCTGACACAGGCCAATCGCAGCAGCACTGGCCATGCAGAGGGCCTCATCAGCGGGCATGCTGTGGAGGATGAGCCTGATAAGGCGCCCTGCTGAGCTGGCGTCATCCGGTAGCCGCCCAAGGTCTAGGTCTCCCCCATCAAGAAAAGCCAGTAGCAGCTGAGAGAGGACCTGGGTTGGGCAGGTCGACCTGCCCTTGCTCCCGCCCTGCCCAGCCCGCCTGCTCTGGGGCTCCTCTATTCCTGCGCTTGTCAGGGTTTCTCAACCCTTTCTGCTGCTTAGCGGCAAAGTAGCAAGGTCTCATTGGAATCCAGACCATGCTTAGCTTGGTTGATATCAGAGCCCTCTCAGCACAGGGAATTTATACCAGCTGAAAGGTGGCCTCTCGCATTTGGGACACAAAGATCTGGTGAGCACAGACCTGCTGCAAAGCTGCTCAGCTCCTCAAGAAGCTCCAGGTAGGCGGGGACGAGGCACTGAACAGGAATGTGCCCTGGCCCAGACAGGTAGCGCCCCATGCGCACCGCCAAAAGGACGGGCAGAGCTTCCAGTGGGGCTGCCTTTGCACCTGCACACAAAACCTCTCAGCTGCAGTGCCGCAGACGTGCAAGGACCCCTCCAAGAACCATGTGAATACTGTTCTCGGCAGGTCTCCCATTCTTGTTCATGTAAATAACTCATCTGCATGACAGAATACATTCCTCAAGACTGCCTGGAGCATGCAGGGTGATGCCCATGCTTGGCATCATGACTGGCCAGGTTGTGCGGGGCTGGTTGGAGGAGCTGCAGGGAAGCTGGAAGGGCCTTGACCTGTCATTGCTGCATTGTAGTTGGCTGTGCCGCAGCTGGGGTCCACCAAGAGGCAGGCATTGCGGACGCCTGAGAGCACCTCTTGCTCTGGCATCAGCTCGCTTAGCACCTGCATGCAGCGGCCGCCTTGCTGACAAGGTCTGTCTCCGAATGCCCGCCTTCCTTCAAATAAACATAGATTTGCCGCAGGGAAGCCCTTCCCATTAGAATGCCTGCACTGTCACCTAACAAGGATGTCTTGCTGTCTGCAAAGTTCGCATGCCCCAACACGCAATTTTATGTCATCCAGATGGACGCTGACAAATGGCAAGCCTACCTGGGTCAGCTCCTCAGTTGCCCTGCCAGAAATGTCGCGGCTGTCAGAGGTCAGATCAATGCAGCCATCGCTGTCAGGCTCCTGGATTGCTCTGCCAGCCACTCCTGCATCGCTGTTGCTCTCCTGCTGCGCCATGGCCGCAGAGAGGGCTTGGCGGGCGAGGGTGAGGGACGCAATGTGCAGGCGCTGCCAATGGGGTTCTCTGAAGCCTGTGTGGCTCATGAGGCCCTGCTTGGCGCTGCGCTTCTGGGATGACACAGTCGCTGTAGCGTAACCAGGCTGAGTCCTGCACTCAGATGCAAGGGTAATCAACAAATGAAATTTTAGAATTGCAAAGTGAGCAGAGGTTGTTGCTACCTCATCAGCTGCCCTTTCTGGCCTGAAATGATAACTTGTAGGACATGCGCTTATGCATGGGGGTTAAGTGTCTTCCCAGATTCCAGCATGGGCTGCCCAGGCCACTCTCAGACAGATGAATTAAGCATGACTTATCTATGCACACACATTACTGCTGAACAGGGCAGTGAAGGCATGGCCCCCATGCAGAGGGTCATGCACAGGGTTTAGTGCCTAGGATCAAGACGTGCACACACCTTGTGGGGGACGAGCCAGGCACAGAGCCCGGTGCTGACATGGCAGCGCCAGCATTAGCGTCGTCTGGCATGTCATCCTGGAGCACATTCTGCACCAGGTCCAGCTTGACAGCAATGTAGTGCTCCCACCACCTCTCAGCCTGTGCATCCGTGAACTGCCCTGCATGGACACAGGCTCTTTCGAAGGAAAGTCACTTCAGTCACGATGGGCATCCAACTCGAGACCCTCTCGAAGTCTGTGCCCTCCACAGTGGACGCTACAGGCCTGTTATGCAGAAGACGCATGCTGCCTCCTCATGGTTGCGTGCAGTGCACCGCACAATGCCAGAGAAGAGAGTCTGATGTAAAATGTGTTCTTTCCTCCGGGCCTGCACATACCTCTCTGCAAGAGCGGGGACTCCTGATCGCTGGCTGAGTCCTCATAGAACACCTTCACTGGTCCTGACGGCGGCTGAGCTACGCGCATGCCAGGTCCGCTGGGCCTATATGGGCCCACCCATAAGTTGCCAAGAACAAATGTCAGAAAAGCAGGGAAAGGTGACACAGAGCTCCCTCTGTCCATATGGCAACATGGCCTGTTGCAATGATACAAGCCTAAGAGAAGGCTCTTGCTGGCAGCTCAGCTGACTCAGGTGAAGTAAGCGGCAGACAGTCTGAAATCACATGCAGCCAGCGAACAATGTCTTGATAGGTAGTCTTGCAAGGTTGCGTTGCACTCACCAGGTGTGCCGAGGTGGCGTCAATGGGCGTGCGGCGCGTGCTGATCCTGGCAACAGCTCTGGCTGCGCAGGAGGTGACGCAAGCTGCTGGGGATCAACCTTTCTCCTCTTTGCTGTATGAAGTTCCCCTCCGTGGCCTGCGTGTGGCAGAGCACAGATTTCTCCCAGGTCAAAGCATGCTCACATTTCAAGATTGAAGGTCTTTGTTGTGAGATGACTGCTGTGAAGTGTAATCACTCAATTGCATCACACATGTCAGGCAGGTGCCACTACGGCTAACCTTCACTGATAGCGTGTTGCCTCGGGGTCCCTGTACTGGCACTTCCCAGCCCTTGAGCGGAGGGTGAGGAAGGCGCCGCCATCTCAAAATTGGCGAGCCTGCTGAGCTGGAACGCCCGGGTGGCCTCTGCGCATGCTGAGCTGGCAACGCCATAGTCAAAATCTGGCGCTGGGCCCGCCAGGCTGAGCCTGTACAGGCCCAGTGCGTGCCGCAGAGCACCTGTGAGGAGGTTTGCAGCTAGGCCAGAGTCAGCTTCCTGCTGGGCCGCAGCTGGCAGGCTCTGCTCCAGCAGCTTTAGCACATGAGCTGCCACCTCCACGGACACACCCTTTGCCTTGCCTCCTGTGCCGCTGCACCGCAGTATCGTAGAGTAAGTTGGCTGCAGTCTTCCCAAGGTCTAACTTGAACCTACAGATGACATGCCACAGCGTGGCCACACTGGGAAGCAGAGGGCATGAAGAGTCGTGCCGCAACCCTCATTAGACTGTGACAGACGCTACTATGAGCTGGAGCCATCAGCTCACTGCGCGTTCTGACACCATAGTCTGCAAGAAAGCGCCAGTAGCCAACGTACCCAGCTCATAGCGGGGTCTGAGCAAGCAGGTAGGAAATGCAAGGAGTAAATGTATGCAAGAGCTGCACATGACAGCAGATGTAAAGATCTGCAGAGAGATGGTTATGCATCAGGTTAAAGACAGATGCAGTCGGCTGAGAAGCCTGCTCACCCTCGGGAGGTGCGTGGTGTCCTATTCACGCCAGTCGGAGCACCGCACTTGGCCATGGCGGCCTCTGTGTGCCCAGCAGACCGCAGCAGGGTGCAGCACTGGAGGTGCCCCTTAGAGAGAGCTTGGCCTAGGTCTGCAGCTGTATGCTGCCGCTTGCTGCCACAGGAAGGGCCTACGCATGCACACAACGCAACCTTGCTCAGCTTTTGTGTGCGCAACATGTTTGACCAGTGTCCCACACCTGATGCGTTGGTCAGAACCTGGTTCCCCTGCGCCTGCAGCTGCCCTGATCATGTTACGGTTGCCATCATCAGGCCCATCATACGGCTGGCAATGAGAGCCAGCCCACCTCTGTAGCCATGCAGTGGGCCTGAACAGGCTGTCTGCGGACATGGTCAGGGCAGCAGACACAGGGCCAAGAGGAAACAGGTCAGAAGCACACCTGTCTGCCGGTGCTGCTGCTTTGCGGCTTCGTTGGCAATGCGCAGCAGGGTCATGTGCGCAGCAGCCAGCTCCAGGCAGAGGCTCTCAGCTCCCATGGGGGGATGCATGGCTTGCAGGACCTCCCGCACAACTCCACTTGCCACCTGCACCAAGACAGAATTCTCGCCCCCAAGGTGATGCTCTCTTGCCTGACAGGCATAAGTCTGCAATCGTGGGTCGCAACCTCTGCCCGCTAAGCCAATGCCAGCTGTGAGTCCATGTAAGCTTGCACCAACTCGGAAAACAGAAAAGCAATTCATTTGATGGCGCATGAGTACACGGAGGTCAGATGGTGCAAATAAGAAGCCACACTGATTGCGCAGACATTGCCTCTGCGTGATATGAGCACTGTTGAATGTCTTGTGGCATCACAGATATATGCACGTCGTTGCCTTCTGCAATGGTAAATACCTTCAGCCAGCAACTATGGTTTCTGGGGACTTAGAAGTACCTGATCTGGCTGCATCACAGCTTCCATGCACACCTCCGCCACCTCGGCTGCCAGCCTGGCTTGGCATGCCACATCGACTGGCTGCTCGCCGCGCCGTTCTGCAGTTTGTGGCTCCTCACGAGTACCTGCTTTTAGCCCAAGCCAGGAGCACAGTCTGGGTCCTGTGCAGAGCTGCTGTACGACAGCTCCCAGAGCTGCCGCCAGATTCCTGTCAACGGCTGAAGCCTGTCTTGCGCTTGCATTACTTGGTCTTCCTGGATTTTCTTGCACTCCCTGCACATCATCTCACACCTCAGGGACAGATTTGCCTGTGGGGAGTCCTCGACATACATGCACCAGCCTAAGGTATGCAGCAAAGTGCTGCATGCTGCACAGACCAGAGCGAGGCAGATACCCACTTCCCATGGTGCTCGAATGGGATGAGGTAGCCGTCTTGTCATGGACTATTACCTTGTCATCATCTCCCGTGGCATTGCTGGCCATTGAGATGCTAAGTCTCTCATGCTTCACGCTGTGGCTGTCAGCTGAGCGGGGAGCCTCCCACTGTTCTTCGCCAGGCGCTCCGCTGCCTCTGCTGCCTGAAGAGGCAATGTGCTGCACGGTAGTGGCTGACAGATTCTCAGATCCCTCGTTGTTCACCCCAACAGCCCTGTCTGACGAGCTGTCGTCGGGCGTGCGACCAACATCTGTCAGCAGCAGCAGGTGGAGGATCCAAGGCAGGTGGCTTGTGAGGACCACCGCTGACTCTGCAGGAGCACATCCACCTGTCAGGGTTCAACCTCGGCTCTCTCAGGAGGCTCCCATTGCAGGCATCAGCCAACACTAGCGGGCGTATCTGGTGAGCTTTGCAGAGCACCTTGCTCATACTTGCAGCATTGATGACATGTAAGACCAACTGTAGCTTTCCAGCAATGATGTCAGGGACACAGTGCAGCCAGGGCTGGAGACGCCGCAACACTGCTGACCTTGAGAGCAGGAGGGCGCTGCTGTGACAAGCTTGCTCAGCTCCCACATGGCGCGCTCCCTCACCACACGCAGGCTCTCTGCTTTGACATGCTTGTCCGCCCATTGAAGCTCCCCCAAGCCTGCGCGTTGAAAGGACGCCTTTTTGGCGTGCACCACCCACCCTCACATATCCAATACCCCAAGGCACTGGGACCTGACGCATCATGCCCTTGCTCTGTCCCACAACAGGTCCATGATCAAGGCATAATGCCCCAGCCAAAGGGGTTCTGTGCCATGCAGAAGATTACCGCCCTTCTGACATGCACAACGGCAGTGTCTGAACTAAAGCTCTCTGAACCTTGGCACATTGTGCTCCAGCTCTGTACCATAGTGGACACAGTCCTTCAGCCAGGGGGGTCTGTGCCATGCAGAAGAATGCCGCGCACCATGCCGCAGGAGGTGACAGAGGCTCTGGTAGAGCAGGCTCTGTCTGCTGGCGGTCCCCGGCAGCGAACTGAGCAGCAGCTGGAGCGCCTGAGGCTGCAGGAGGAAGGTACCCAGATGCTGCCCCAGTAAGCTTTCTGCAAGTGCGCTGCTGTGCTCCAAGCGGTTGTGCAGCAGCTTCACCACATCCTGTGGCATATTTGCAACATATTCAATTCAGGCCAGCGGGACTGTCAGAATGTCTGTGTCAACATGATTGCATCCAGGCCAGCAGCGCTCTCAAATGAACTTTGTAGCATAGGGCTTAGAGGAGATTGAGCGAAGTTGCAGGTATATGAGGTATTATACCTGTCTGACAAAGTCTGAGGTGGAAGCATGGTCTGCTGCCTGACGCAAATGCATGCAGCAAGCTAAACATTGCTCTTCAGCATGGCAGCCGTCCTCTGCATCGCTTCCATTCAGCTGGGCGGCCTCTAGGGTGTCCAGGCAGCGTCCCAGCCCTGTGAGAAGCTCCCCCAGCTGCATGAATACCGTTGTCCAGAACTGCTTGCGATGGAGGGTCTCATACCTGCGTGGACATGCTTTGCTTAAGTCTCTGTTGTATGAAAGAAACCAGCCAGGCGCATGTTGTTGCTAGAAGTCATCAACTACGAGTTTCTATAATGCTGCTTGCAACGTGCATCTACTTACTTGGAAGGCCATGGCGTAGAATACCAAAACCAGTCAGTGGTGCATCGTTTCCATATCTCAGCGGTTTAATTTTTCCTTCACTGCAAACAAGGGTGCCCGTGCACTTCTACAGCCCGATTTTGGAAATTTTGGCCTCTCGCAGATGCTTACATACAGTCAAGAGTTCCTCAATGTTCTGCGATGTACGCGTTGCATAGACTAGATTATGTTCGCCGATCTTATACAGCTGTACTACTTCTGGAGCAAGGCTGATGGCCACCGTGAACCAATGCATCACAGTCACAGCACGTGCACAGCATGCCTGCACATGCCTGCTCTCTGCTCTCACGCAGGATATTCATCCGCCTTCTCTCCATCGCGGCTCTCGTCTCGAGCTTCGTCTTCACAATCGTCCCCAACTGCTGTTACATGGCTAATGCAAGTCTCTGTGGGCTGTTGCACCGTGGTATAGAGGCACTCAGAATGTGAACTACTCAGCGCCAGCCGACACTGCAACGTCCGTAAGATTTGGCGCACGTCAAGAGAGTAGCTTTGACAATACCAACAGAAGGCCCTATTGGAGGACGTCATTCTGACCACGATATTGTTTAGCAGCACATCGGGATTCCCTGATATTCCGATCTGGTCACGGGGATCAGATAGTCATAGCTATATCCTGATGAGCACCGTGTGATCCGAAAGGAAGCCATTACTTGGTCACAGTATATTCACACATCCTTCTGTAGCACATATGGTGAAGCAGAGCGGCGTGCATGTGTCACTCGGCTTCTATCCTGAGAAGGTCGAGGACAGCCAGACCCAGCAGCAGACCGGCTACAGCGCCCAGCAGATTCTCGTTCTTGACAAAGAGAACCCCCTTCTCTCCAGCAGGTGACATCTTCGAATGCTCGATACCTTGCGATCGCATGTGCTCATGTTACAGAAGTCTGGAGCATGCGCGGGGGCACATAAGTGGATCCTTGTGACACAGGTGTGGGTGCTCATGGGAGACGGTGGCCTCATACTTCCCCATCACGAGATGGATCAGGCACTACAATGTCCGGGAGTGTTTGCAGGTGTGCCTCCATCCCCCCTCGCCACCACCATTAATACACACTCACCTAACCACCACTTAGAATGAGCCATGCTAGCTAGGTGACTTGGGTAGAAAACAACAATGCCACCGTCTTTGGCTGAATGCTTCCAATAATGCCAGTAAGGAAGCCCAGGCAGGTCACAGCTGGCACAAGTCCACTGCCGCTGGCTTCCCTTTCCAAGTGCAGCTGTTGCGAGATTGATGTCTTGGCCTAAAGCTGGTGCAATGGTGATGCAGGCGGACTTAATCTCAGGGCTTACTGTGGGAGTCATGGCAGTGCCTCAGTCAGTCTCTTTCGCAGCCATGGCGGGCTTGCCTGCAGCTTTTGGCCTATACACCGCCTTTGTGCCCGTTCTGGCGTATTGCTTGATGGGCAGCTCCCGGCACCTGGTGAGTGCCGCAGCCACATTCAACTCTCCTGACTCATTACTATGCAAGTTGTGTGTTCATCAAATGTGCCAGGGATCCTCGTGATGAGTCAGGAGGCGCTTCGTCCTCGATCTCTATTCGAGAGGATCTCTCTGTGGAGCAGGACCAGCTTTCAGAGCATTACATCCCATAGGGCCCACTTTCGCATGATGCTCTGTCTGAAAGCTCATCAGGGATACCAGGTCATAAATAATGCAGGCATGTGAGAGCTACAACGCGTGATTGCAGGCACTTGGGCCAGTTGCTCTGGTTTCCCTGCTGCTTAACACCGGACTTATAAAGGCTGTCCCAGGCTCAGACATCAATGAGAATCCCAATCTCCCAGAGGATCCTGAGCTTCAGGACAGGTTCAACAGAGCCGCTGTGCAGGTGACATTCCTGCTGCTTCCGTTCCCTGAGCACACAGTTGTCCTGCAGAGGTATCTGTATCTGCAGCTGTACTGTAGCATGCCTTCCACAACAGTCCCATCACATGGTGGACTGTCAACTGATTACATAAACTTTATATGCCATGTAGAGCATCATGGGGCCACATCTGTCTTCGACAAACTGACAGCATGCCCAAATACGCATCATTCTCGTCTACAGAGGGTGTCAAATGCGGCTGAAGGGTTGTTGGGCTGGCAGCTTTCTGTCCCAGGGAGTATATCAATACCTGTTGCTGGGGGCACACAGGGCTGTGCTGGATTGTGCAGGTGACAATATTGGTGGCAATCCTGTACCTGGTGTTGGGGGCGCTGCGGCTGGGGTTCCTGTGCAACATGCTGTCGAAGCCCATCATCTCAGCCTTCCTGACAGCTGGCGCCATCATCATCAGCACCTCGCAGGTGTGCTCCTGAGCACCAAAACTTCTGCTGCCTTGCGCCCTTACGGGAAGAACTTGCCAAAACATCTTCGAAGTCGTGTTTTACCAAACACCAAAGCTGTGTCTCTCATCCTGACCAAATATTCTTTTCAAAGCCGGGCATAGTCTCTCGGAAGCCATTCATATCTGCCTCTCATCATGGATGTCTGTGACTCAAAGCTAAAATATGTCCATTTTGACACTGCAGAGGCGTCAAAGTTTCAGTGTTGCTATTATTGTCAGAGCCTTGTGCAGGCAAGTGTGTGTCCACACCAGAAGTCAGGTCAACCCCACGGCCCACAGCAATGCATCTCGTGATGACATGTATGCCTGCACAGGTCAAGTACATTCTGGGGTACAACATTCCCCACGTGGACAGGATACAGGACCTAGTGTACAACTTGGTGGCAAATGCACACAAGTTCCAGTGGCGGGAGTTTGTCATGGGCGTGTCCTGGATTCTGCTGCTCCTGCTGATCAAGAACGCCCCTAGATACAACAAGTAGGCCCCCTGGCATTGCTCATGCATTCACAGCTTTGAAAACGCCCTGCGAGTAGCCTGCCTTCTCAGGCATCAATGTTACCGGAGAGACAGCAGGCTGTTGGAGCAGAGGCTGCGTTATGGCCTTGAAAGCACTGCAAGATTTGTCTGATGTGCTTGTGCTGCTGTGGCCCGGTGGACACAAGAGAGCCTTGTCTTCTGTGATAGCTGCACATGCAGGGATTCATCACACATGCCACCCTCAGCTTCAGAAGGCTTTCTATGTGCACTATCTCAAAGAGAGCTGTGCATACAGGAAATTGAAGGTAGTGGGAGCTTTGGGACCAATTACAGTGGCCATCGTCAGCATCACGCTGACATGGGCAGGCCATCTGCGGTCTCGCGTGGGCATCAAGGCTGTGGGGCACATCGACGCGGGTCTCCCGCCCTTCACGGTATGGCATCCTCCCTTCATGAAGCCTGCTAACATGCACGGCCCATTACATGAGCACCATTGCCTGCCTTGCATGGCAATTCTGCCTGTACACACATGCATGACCCCGGCCCAGCAACCTACCTGTCACATTCCAGGACAGAATGTAGCCAATTGAACACAATGGGCATGCTGTCAAACGCCCGTCACGTAAAGATCATCAGCTGACATGTCAAGTGGTGACATTGTGCAGGTGAGCTGGTGGCTGCCGCTGGGAGACAACTGGCCGCGCCTGCTCATCACAGCAGGGCTCATTGGGGCGGTCAGCTTGCTGGAGGCCATTTCCATCGCCAAGGCTCTCGCTGAGGTCAATGGAGACCACGTCAATGCCGACCAGGAGCTGCTAGGTGAGGAGCCTCTGGATCGCATGACTACCATGCAGTGTGTCTGAAGAAGCAATCACAGATGTGCCTTGCTGGTGTCCAGCTCTCAGACATTCAGCACGAGAAAGCACCTGATAGGCCAACATGGCTCTTTGAGGCACCTCTCCATTGCCTAAGATGGCCATGCCGCCCGGAACACATCCATACCTCTGCTGAGGCACCTTTTGACATGCGACGTTGCTCATGCTGCTGGATGCGCGACGCCCAATCCCCTGCACAGCGGGCACCGCACGCCCAGCGGCATGAGAATATCTACATGTCAATAGCTTTACAGAGTCTCTTAATGCTTCAAATGCAAATGAGAGTATCCCCTTTGGCATTGTCCAACTGTTGACTTTATGTGCTGTGTGTACCTTGCCTTATATGCGTTCGCCAACCTTAGTTGCAGATCAGTATTTGCAGGTGAGCATATGTGGTGCATGCAGGGCTGGGGATATCCAACCTGGCTGGAGCAGCGTTCTGCGCCTACCCTTCCACTGGGTCATTTGCGCGCTCGGCTGTGCAGAGCACCTCAGGAGCCAAGACAGGTGTGTTGGTGCTGCCTTCCTATCTTCTATCACGTTTGCACTCCTGCACTGTGAGCTTGTATGAGAGCTTGTCTGCAAGCCCTGGAGGAGCTTGCATGGAAAGTTCATCTGCTCCTCAAGGGTATTCGTCATGCGACATGCTGCCATGCGGGCGGATCTCACGCGTCATGCGATGACGGTGTTGCTGCATGCAGGTCTGGCTGGTCTGGTGAATGCGACCCTGATAGGCATTGTGCTGCTGTGCCTGACGCCAGTATTCCGGCACATGCCGCTGAATGCGCTGGCGGCCATTGTCATCACTGGCGTCATCGGCCTGCTGGACTTCCCAAGAGTCATCTTCCTTCTCAGGGTAATTGCCCCATAGCCTGCGTAATGTGCTCTGGCTCCTTTGTCAGAATGGCAGGCCAGACGCAAGCTTGGCAGGTTCGTCCGTGCCTGCTCAGGCCTGCTGAAGTCCACGCCAGGTTGGTGTGGTCAATGGGCAGGTATAGTGCGGCAATGCTTGGTCCGTGGCCAGCTCTATAAGGTTGCGTGCTGCTTTTCATGCACCCACAGACCATCAAATGTCTCCTTATTTCTCAACTCTGTTTGGAGGTTGGGATGATACAACATCCGAGCTGTACTGGCATGACTCATTTGTCTGGTTGCAGGTAAGCCGCATGGACTGTGTGGTGTGGCTGGCAACCTTCTTCGGCTGCCTCTGCATTTCCATCGACATGGGCCTCGCGATGGGCCTGTCTCTGGGGCTGGTGTTCCTGTTCGTGCGGACGGCCTTCCCTAAGTTTGCGCCCCTGCAGCGCATGCCGGGCAGCATCGCCTACCGGGACGCGGAGATCTACAAACTGCAGGTGTGGCCTGGCAGCTCTGCAAAAGCAGAGCTCAATCCCAATCTCAATGGTCCGCCTGGGCTAGCTGAACGTTTCTACACCCACAAGCTTCTTCACATATGTATGTCTGTGGTGTAGACAGGATATGATCCTCTGAGCGTCTGAGCCTCCATAATAGCTTACGGAATGTGTGGGATGACAGCAGTCTGCCTGAGCAATTGGCAAAATTGGCTTCAGGTGTACATGAGCACCTTCCAGGAACACCAGGAGGCAGGAAAGAGTGAAGGATGACTTTCTTACTGACACGGTATGCATTGATGCACAGGACAAGGACGCTTCGCCTCACATTGTCATCCTGCGGATACAGGGACCGCTGTGCTTTGCCAACGCAGCAAGAACAAAGGAGCGCATCCTCAATCTCAAGGTGCGTTCGTCCTTGACACTCAGATCTCTGCACAGGACTCTGCCTCTCTTGGCAATACATCAGACACAAGAGCAGCTTTCAGCAGTGTGACATCAGAAGGTTCGTGACCGACAAGTGCTGGCCCACGGGAGACCATCTAGAAGGTAGTTAATTACCGATTGGAGCTGCAGAGGACAATCCTTTGATGCAACCTCATCAGCACAACCATACTGACGCAGGATGCGAATGAGGAAGGTATGAAGTATCTGGTGCTGGACGGAGCCGCGATGGACTTCATG
Source organism: Coccomyxa viridis (assembly GCA_963930925.1). Classification (NCBI taxonomy): domain Eukaryota; kingdom Viridiplantae; phylum Chlorophyta; class Trebouxiophyceae; family Coccomyxaceae; genus Coccomyxa; species Coccomyxa viridis. The sequence goes on along the minus strand of CAWVOJ010000008.1, from coordinate 1,638,873 downwards.
GACGCAACAGGGCTGGAGGTCATGCAGGCCATCCTGTCAAAGCCCCCGCGGGGTCTGCGCGTGGTGCTGGCCGACCCTAGCCGAGACCTGCTTGACATCCTGAAGCGCGGCGGCGTGCTGCAGCAACTGGGTGAGGAAGCGTTCCTCTATATACATTGTGCCGTCATTGACATCTGATTTGGTTTAGGAACAACCGAGCTGAAGTAAGTTTGCTGAAGAGACATTAGAGAAGGTCTGCACCATTGTGAAGCACGCGCGCACTGACAGAAGAGGTCAATAATGTGTATCGGGTTCTCGATCGTGGTCCCAACGCAGACAAAGCAAAGGCATTGCCAATGCCAGCAAGGCCTGTTGTGCAGTACAGAGCAGGCCTTATGGGGCAGGTTGGTGCGGAATGGAGGTGGAATGCGCCATATTGCCATGCAGTCATTTCTGATGAGGAATACCGGTCCTGACTGTACTGCTGCTGCATGCAGGCCCGGACCAGCTGTTCGTGCGGGTGCATGACGCCGTGAGGCACTGCGAAGAGATGCACAACAGCTCAGCGGGCGCCACAAACGGCTTCCACCAGGACGGGATAGCCAGCGAAGCGCCCCTGAGCTACGCTGCAGAGCCTCTGCTGGCCAGGAACAGCATGGACTTTGTCTAGAGAGCATCCCTCAGTGGCACATCGACGCAGCTTTGCCAGGCGTTCCCGGCAGACACGTTGAGGCCTTTCGCAGCGCCTCACAAGGCAGTGAAGCAATACTACTTAGAGCGCAAGAGCAAGCTGCTGCAGACGATTGCAGATTATGAGGCTTTCATGATATTGGCTTTGACCAAGCATTATTTGATCAGCTTTAAGGTTGCAGAGAGACAATACTCTTGCAGAACACCTCGAAACATCCCTATGTGAGGTGTCAACAGAAGGGGTGCAACAGAAGCCAACGCCTAACATCAGAGGCGCCCTCAGAGTGCTGTCCTCCTGTGTTGACAAGATACCAAGGATAATTGCTGTGTCTACAGTCCCAACTTGATATTGAGGGTGAAGCCAGTCTCGTGTATTGCCATGAGACTCCAGATGAGGACAGACTATTGGTCCGTGCATGCAAATGATGGCCAAGAGTTTGCGGCGTTTAGAGGCGCCGATGTACTGACAAGAAGGTGCTGAGGCAATATCCATAGGGAAGCGGCTGGCGTACCCGTGGAGCATAAGTGACTTTTAGGGGATACAATCGAATTGCGATTGAACCGAACAGCTATAGCCAGCGATTGTGACCGTTTGTGCAACATACGGTAATAGGGACTACTAGCCATTCTCTGCTCCTGCTGTGTGCGTGGGCTCCGCTGGCGCACCGACAGGCAACGACTTGCCTGCCAATACACCTCCGGCCCAGGGCTTGCCTTTCCACTTGTGAACGCTTCAGCTACAAGAGTGTCGACGTCTGACACGCAGCACCACACGAAATGGTCCCAATCGCCTCGGTAACGCCACGGCCGTGCGAAACTGACACGTGAAGGCAACACGTGCTCCAAGAGAGCATCAACTTTCACCCGCTGCAGTAAATGACCATTTCGATATAAACAATACTTTTCACCAACCAAGAGTGAGCAAGAAGGCCTGGGAGCTCAGCAAGTTGCGTTAGTCGCCCGGTATTGAGGGATGAAGGGAGCGGTTGCACTAGCGGCAATAGTCCTCCTTGGATACGCGCTGCCTGAGGCAGTGTGCTCGGAGGGTTCCGAGAAGCACTACATCTTGAGCATTGCGCAATTTGAGGTGCGAGGCTCATATGCAATGATCACGTCATGAATCAGCCGGTGATCGGCGGTGTGTCAGCCCCCTGGGGTGAGTGCGGGAATGCAGGCAGGTTGCAGACGATATCTTTACAGAAATCACGAATTACACGCTCCGCGATGAAGACCCAGATTCCCCTTGATCACTGATGATCATACTGGGTGGAACCTGGCTCTGCTTAGAGCTGCACCTGTGAGGCCAATCAAGGCCAGTACAGGAGGCTGACGGCACCATCCACAACCTTTTCCACGCTGTGCTTGCGCCCGCTGTGTCAGCATGAGCGTGTATGCTTATTCTCGCCATTTATTTGAGCTTGACTCTGCAGCCTTGGCATGCAGGCAGAGCCCAGCACCGTCTTTGCTGCATGGGCCGCCCACAACAGCAGAAGCTATGCTCCTGAGGAGTTTCAGACACGGCTGCCGGTGTTCAAGGCAAATGTGGCACGTCAGCTGGAGCGCCTTGGCCTGAGGGAGGGCACTGCAGAGGTCAATGGCTTGGCAGACATCAGCAGAGAGGAGTTCAAGGCCACACACCTAGGCCATGTCTCCAGAAGCACCGTCGCAGAGCTAGGGTGCGCCCCTGCCCGGGCATGGCACGCAAAGTGATTCTGCGCGCTGCATTGAGAGTGTCTCTCACACCTTCTCTTGCCCATGTTGCCGCCTATTCCAGCATCATATACCCTGAGACTGTTGATAAGCCCCTAGCATCACTATGAGTATGATTCTTAGGATTTGGATGTGCAGGAAAGTTCTGGTTCTGTGAATTGTCATGCCGCTCAAAGCTGTGGACGGAACAACCTTTAGCATGGATTGCGGTTCTGACTTGCAGGAATGACCAGCATGGGAAGGAGCCCTACTGCTATGAGAATGTCACGCCACCCAAGTCAAAGTCATGCCTCTCAAAGCTGTGGACGGACCAATCTCCAGTGATGGTTTGTATTCTAACTTGCAGGGCTGGCAAGCATGGGGAGGAGCCCTACCGCTACGAGAACGTCACGCCGCCCAAGTCTGTGGACTGGACAACCAAGGGCGTTGTCGGCCCCGTCAAGAACCAGCACGTGAATGGCTCAGCCTGCGGCTGCTGCTGGACCTTTGCCACCACCGGCGTGGTTGAGTGCATTGTGGCCATGGCCACAGGAAAGCCCATCTCCCTCAGCGAGCAGCAGCTCATCGACTGCGACCGCGCAGGTGACATGCGCTCAGTTGTCTACCATGATTGGCAGTTCCACCTCCGGAAGTGCTCATGGATAGGATGTCTGTGAGTGAGCTGTATGGAGGAGAATGTAGCAGGCCCTGTTGATACCTGGACACTTGGTCGGCCTTCCATAATGCGAGCTTGCCTTGGCCACGCACTTAAGAAATCTGTCAGCATCAAGCAACCCCAAGATTACGCACAAAATCTGTGGCAAGTATCCCGCTTATTCATGTGATGCTCTGCAGGGCCATGGTTTGACCTGGGGTGTGATGGGGGCGACTTCCAGGGTGGAATTGAATATATTGCTGAGAACGGAGGGATTGACACTGAGGAGGACTACCCGTACCTTGCTGCTGATGCCAAATGCCAGTAAGTTGCCTACTCAGTCTCCATTTTGTGGTCGCAATCCTCTGCCCCGCGCACAGCATGCATGGAGGCAGAGCCAGCAACAACACAAACAATTGATCTGACATCTGGTCTTGCTCACAGGTGGAACAAGGCGGAGCAGCCACCCAAGGCATCTGCCCTGGACGGCTTTGCGCACGTCCCGCCCCAGAACGAGACGGCGCTGGCGCAGGCGGTGAGTCAGCACCCGGTGGCGGTTGCTGTCTGCTGCGGTGACAACATTGACAACTGGCACCAGTACACCGGCGGGATCTTCGAAATCCCCAACACAGGTACAGTCCTGCGCAGAGACACCTTTTGTCTGCCATGTGGCCCCCATATGTTGGAGACCTCGATGATTGCGAGGAAGTATGGCTGCAACCCTTCCTGAATGCGTGCTGCAATGCATGCCTGCATGCAGCAATTTATGTGAGCTCGTGACACCCATCCCCTCAGAAAGCCAGAAGCCCAGATCAATTCTGGCGGCTTCAGCTTCAAATTGAGATTAGGGGGATAATGCTCAACAGATGCATCTGGGCTGCGCACCTTGGGAGGGGCCTGAATATGGTATACTGTATTGCAGACATTCCCGGAGGCTGCACGGACCCTCTGGACCACGCAGTGGTGATTGTGGGGTACGGCACAACAGAGGACGGGGTGGACTACTGGCTCATCAAGAACAGCTGGAACACACACTGGGGAGAGAAGGGCTTCTTCAGGTGCTTTCTTTGCCTGTCCACCTCCACTGTGGTCACCCAAGCACGCAAGCTCGCCATGCTCTGAATGGACTACCAGCATACATCAGCATGGTCTGTAAGCCAGCCAGTGCACAGTCAATCTGCTAGAGAAGGCTCTGAGCCATAGCTATGCATCAGACTTGGCTGCGTACATTGTACCGGTGAAAAACGGCGGGAAATGTTCCTGTACATTTTCTGATTGCCAGGCTGACTTCCACTTTTGTAAAGCACTCATCCCTGAGTGAACAATCCAAGCTATGCAATCCTTATAAAATAAAAGACTTTTATAAACTGATATAAACCCGAAACTAAAAAACGAAATGTGCAATCCTCTGATCAGCAGAACGCATGCAGGGCACGGAGAAATGTGGGCGCACCCTTGGCAGCCTTTGGGCTGGCCACCCAGCCAGGCTACCCCATCAAGAAGGGGGTGAACTCAAAGGACGACCCCATCAGGACTGACATTTGGGACGCTAAAATGGCGGCTGGCGACAAGGCTGTCGCCATCTCCCGATAGGGCAAACCTTTTCATCATCAAGTTGACATCATGTTCCAGGAGCTGCTTGTTGGAGCTTTAGGGGAGGCAGCACAAGCCTCTCTCATTAGGCCTTACATTCATCAGTGCTGCGTGGTTTGACGCCTATCGTTGTGTATCTACATAGGCAGGGAACCCAGAAGAAGCCATAAGGCAGAAAGCTGCTGCTCCCCAATGTTGCCACAGCATCATCTGCCGATGCAGAGTGCTCATTAGCTGTTGAGCAACGAATTTGGGCTCACGAGGAACGAAGATTTGGTGTGCAGCCAACACTGCTGCTTTGTGCTGCTCTCGTATGGGCAGCATATGAATGGTACTGCTATTCTTTGGTCTGCACTGCATAAAAGATGTCTTCATCCTGAGTGTCTTTACCTTGTGGAGGGGTGAAAATATGGAGCACAGCTGCTTGCTGGCCATAAATGCGAGTAGTGAAGGGAAGTCAATGTGAGGAGAAGGGTGACAGTCTTGGTTGCAAATCCGCAGAGAGACTTAAGAGGGCATTGCTGCTGGTACAGAGCAGATCAAGAACCAAATGAGACAGTCTGTGGTTCATTGAGGAGCACACGCGATGTTGCTGCTAATTAGGCCCCCTAGATAAGTGTGGCAGGGTGATGGTGAGGGAGGTCTCTGTGGCATGAGTGTGTAATCAAGATATACTGATCCGTAAGATGTAGGCATGACGCCTCAGCTGGTGTGCGACGAACAGACTCCTTACATTACAGGTGGCGGATGCTGCTAGTACACATGTTGCATGCTGGCATATTGCTTCCTAGAGGGCTGTTGGACTGGCATTGGCATGTCACTGTACGTCATGCTGCTCAGTCCGCGGCCTTCACAACATTGCCGCGCTCCGAGATGTAGATCCCATCAAGAAACTTCCGGATGTCCTTGTTGCGCACATGGCACTGGTAGTTGATGAGCGCTGCGCTCTTGGACACCTCCTCGATGTCGTTCCCTTGGAGCACCAGCTCATCCTTCACTCCTGTCGACCGCGAGATGGTCACTCCTGCAGGGGAGCATGGGATGCTCAGCTTGCCAGACATGTCACGGGTGCCCCGACAGCCTGTCCCTCCTCCCTACCAGCATCTGCTGGCCTGCAGACTAAGCTAAGGAGTGTGGAGCTGCACTGACAACGCGCCAGACAGTGCTTCTGCCTCACACCCTACACTGTCCAACGCTGCAACACGCTGCCGTCCTCAAAGCTTTGTCACCTGGCAGACAGCGCCTGCCCAATTGCCATCATGCGAAGTAACTGACACCCACATCTTTCATCCATCTAACGTATCATGAGGCTGCAAAGCTTCCAAGCTGATGGGTGGTGTACCTGGGAGCATGTTCACTGCGCGCACGCGCTTCTCGCCCAGGAAATTCCTGATCTCTACCAGCTTGCCACCATCCTCGATGTTGACGTTGATGGGAAAGTGAGCATACACCAGCCGCATCTTGTACTCGAAGCCGGCTGAGACGCCCTTGATCAGGTTCTGCACAAGCAGAAACAATTGTCAGGATATTTATTTCAGTGCCAGAGCCCCATATTAATGTCATGCGGCCGCACTATGCGGCCTGTGCCCGTGACAGCAGCTTCCCTCGAAGGCAAATGTGGGCAGCATTGACCATCCTGGACAGCTACGGCGGCAGCTGCTGGGTTATGCACTGTCTGACAAGTGCAGGGGCTTCTCGCAATGGAGGCTATAGCAACCCAGCATCCCTCCATCTCTCAGTCACTTCTCACAGATCCTCGGCAGCTCTTTGTCTCATCTGCAGTGACTGATATATTTCTGGACGTACAAGCCGATGTGTGCTCACCGTCACATGTGAGCACACTGTCCTGATAGACGCCAGTGCTTTCCTCTTTCCGAAGTGTGCCTCCACCTGCAGCTTCTGCATGCCGTCCTCCTCGATGACGAACATGTCAACTGCCAGATGCTTGAATTCTCTTACAAGAGATCCTGCAGTCAGGAAAAGGCTTCAGAGGACGTTTCACCAATGTGTTTCACTGCCATCACCCCAGACCAGAGGCCCTCCAGCATATGGCTGCTGTAGCACTTGTACCACTTCAGCGATTTCCGTTCTTGTCATCCAGCACCAGAAGCTCTGAGCTGCACCGATGCAACTTGCTTGATAAGTGCTGCTCACCTCTGGGCCCCTTTACTTTGACCTTCCTGGCCCGAACCTCGAACTCCACATCGTCCGGGATGTCCACGAAGCGGGTGGCAATGACCTGCTTCATGGTGACGCAGTCTCGGCGACACCTCTCGCCTCTATAGAGTGGAAGAGTATGCTTGGAGCCGCCAGTCGCTACTGCAATGTTAGGGCTTGCTTAGGTTTTTGCGATGAGAAGGGAGCTGGGAAAATCTGCCTCTGCCAAGATGCTCTCAAAGAAGGAGTGTGTGGACTCTTTGCTGCAACAAACTGTTGCCGATCATCTTCATGAAGTGTGTTGGGGTGTCAGAGCCTGCAATACTATAGCCAGGATCGATCGTATATCAGACGATGACCTGAACCAGAGCATCACAGAATCTGAGCAGAGCGATCCCAGCAGTATTCATGTCGATGCTAAGACTGAGAATTATAGCAGTAGCTACGTGAGCGCCACAAAGACGCAAGCATGAACAGGGCCAAGAAGCTGTGTCAGGGCTTCATGGTCGCGCTTGTGGCCGTGATGCAGTGCGCGAAGGGTATGCACTGTACTGAGGCCCTATCAAACCCGTTAAATATGCTTTTGCAACCGTCAGCGCGCATGCCGAAGGCATTTTCCTCGTAATTGGAATGTACAGTACTAGATGGGCGCCTTCAAGCGTGACAAAAACCCTTGACCTGTTGCGCAGGGCAGATGGGCATACATCTTTCCACTACAAAATTAGATGGCGTTGCGTGGCTCGTGCAGATCTCTGATCTGCACCTCAGCAAGTACGACCACCTGCCTGAGCGCCAGAAGCTGTATGGCGACAAGCTGGGAGACCTCAGGTCAGCATCTCTCTCCACCCTCATTGCAACTGAAGGCCTTCTATAGCATTGAGAGGACTCAAAATCGAACGCCAAGACAAGAGCAGGACCTTGAGCATATCTGCCTTCATGCCCCTTTGCATGCTAATTTGACATAAACTCCCTGCGGTCTGGTGTTGTTCCCAGCACAAGCTATTAGCTTCCTACCGATTATCACAAAGGTGAAAGGCGTTGGAAGGCGCTTGCAGGACCTTTGCGAGGACTGTGCTGTCAGGGCTGCAGCCAGGCGCGCTGCTCATCACAGGCGATCTGATCGATGCAAAGACTCAGCTGGGGCGCGGACAGCAGTGGGAAGAGGAGTGGCAGGCAAGTCTGTCACATCAATGCCATCACATCAATGCTGCATCCATCACCGCAGCTGGTGATGCATTTGATGTTGTCACCCGGCTGGCCTGCACAATTTCCGTCATGGCTGTTTGGGGGCCACACTTTAAGGAGGCATGCTCCTCTGCAGAAGTACAGGCGGGCGCTGGATATTATCACGCAGGAGTCTGGGCTGTCGGAGAGCAGCATTGTGGACATCAGGGGAAACCATGATGTCTTTGACATGGGCCTGAGGTGACCTTCATCCATTGGGTGGATCTGATGACTCTGCAAGCTTATGTTGACCTGGTTGAGAGCAATGTGGGGTCTGTGTGTCTGTCTGACGCTGATGGCAGAGGTCTCAGGCAGTTGGGCCAGAAATAGGCATGTGCGAGTGAAACACATTGTGCGCTTTCATTGCTGTCATGCTTCAAATGCTTCAGGCAGACATCAATTCCCGCTGTCAGTTGCAGCACTCCTAGGGCCATGCATGGTACCCAACAACAAGTCTGGTGTAGGATCATAGCGTATCAATTCCATCTGCGCATTTTGAGATATAAGAAATGATTGTGATGTGCCTTGGCAGGGGCGGAGAGCGAGACTGGTTTCCCCAGTACGCAGCTGAGGGGCGAAGAGAGGGCTTGGCTAGGGTTTACAACCACGGCCTGCCCTCTGGGCCCTATGGCCCTGAGTTTAAGAGCAAGGTCAGCAGCCTGCGTATTTCTTCGCTTTAAAGCCAAAAAGCTTGGACGGGATCACCCACACTGCCTTATGCAGAACAAGGCTCAGGCCCTCACTTACGCACATGATCATGGCTGAGTGCTATTAGGCCCAGCGATTTACCAGAGCCTTGCGTAAGGCAACGTTGGAGTAGTGCAGGCAAGTGTGCATGCAGTAGTCTGCAGGGAGGACAACCGAATCATTGCTTTATACTATGCAGGAGAAGTGCTCGCCTGTTGCGTTGGTGGGCGTGGATGCAACCCCGGATATAGGGCTGAGGGGCCCCACCAACTTCGCTGGGTGGCTCACAGCTGAGCAGACTAGCCAGGTGGATGCTGAGCTGGCATCACTAAGGTATGTCGGATGAGACTAGGTGCAGCGCTGCTCATGTCTCTGATCATTGTTCTCAGGTGTACATATGTGGCCCTGATCCCAGTGCTTTCAAATCCCAGCGTCAACACAATAGTCAGCAGGGCGCTGCAAGGCAAAGCAGACAGCTGCTTGCAGGTAGCATGCCTGCTGAGTTCCATGTCCTGAGTGCCAGTGCAACAAGCAGCCTCCTACGCCTGAGTATGGACCTTGCTCTGCAGGACGCATAGCTGCAGCCCATTGATTGTTGCGTACGGGCATTACCCGCTGCCTGTAATACAACAGCCCGAGACGAAGCCCTGGGCAAGCCCCGCAATGAGCAGCACAGTGCCTCAACGAGCTGATTTACTGTCGGTGCTGACGAGGCATAATGTCAGCGCCTACGTCAGCGGCCACCTGCACGGTGCCTTTGGACAGCGTGTGCACCGGATGCATAGAACACCCACCAAAGGCATGCTCCCTTGCTTACAGGCTGCTTCAGTTAGACAGCTATAGCATCCCGTGGAAAGGCTTCTCAGGCATCCATATTTGTGGCCTGTATTCACCTGAACAAGCGCTCAATCTATGCGTGGCGGGAGGCTGTTACGTGCTACTTGTCAGACACCAATCTCCTTGGTAGCCATTTTGGTCTCAGGTCCCTATGTGAAGATTCTCGACCTCACAGCCATCCTTGTCATATGAGCAGGGCGCATGGCGGAGCTGGAGAATGCAGCCTGGAAGGATGACAGGCGATTCAGGATCATGTCTGTGGACCACGGCGTCTTCTCCTTTGTAGACCTGTTCATGCACACGCCCAGCAAGCCGCGCAGCAGCGCAGGCCCGCCCAGCAAGCACCTGCATGAGGACGAAGGCAAAAACATCTCTATCACAGGTGCGCCTCCCCGCCTGCCCTGCTCTGCCCACCCTGCCCGCCTGCCTATCTTGCCCACCCAGTAATTCTTTAGGAGATACTCAGCCACATTAATACAAGGAGCCCCGGGAGCCCTGCAAACATCTGCATGAGGAAGATGAAACACCTTTCCCATCACAAGGCAGACCTCCCAGCCTGCACACAGCTGCAGTGCTCCTGCCTATCAAGCTCATGAAGCCCAGCACATGCTGGCAATTTGGAAGAGGAGTAAAGATGTCACACTTGTGCAGGAGTGGCCCCAGAGGTGATGGTGAGGAAGCATCTGGTCCACATCACAAGTCCCCCGGATGCGCGCTACAGCCCTCTGCAGTCTGCCGAGCAGAGGTAGGGCTCTGCGCTTCCTGTGTGATCCTCCGGCCTGATCCTGGTAATCGTGTGCTTGGTGGTACTCTGCAGCCGTGCTGTGGACTGCAAGACGCCATGTCTTTGCATGACCTTGACTCCTGAGACAAGAGCAAATGAGTCAAGGAATCAGGCACTGCTGTCAGAGTGAGGCTTGGCAGCTAAGACCCTTTTTTTCCAAGCACAAGCTCCCTAAAGCATCTGAGACCTTGAGGCTTGCGGCAATATACGCAGGCAGATATACAAAGAGGTGAGAGCGCTGGTGGCGCCAGTCATCCCGGACAGGTCTGGGACCAAGTTCCCAGTGTTGCCTCAGGTGAGCGCAAGCAGTCCTTGAATAGCAAGTGGATGGAGGTGGTCGACTCTTATCGCGCATCTTTTGGTTTGCATACTGCTGTTAGTGCAAGACTTTGCTGCGCCATGACAAGGCAGCAGTATATTGTTTGCTTGCTTGGGCTGTGCATGCCCTGAAACTCTGATGAACAACACATCTGCAGCTGTGACAAGCTGATACTCTCCCGCAGTATCCTTAGGTTGGGCATGACTGCTTCAGCAGTGTCTGCAGGTACTGCTAACGTGGCGGTGCGCCGAGTCAGGGATGACCGGGCAGAACACAATGGCGCAAGTGCAGGCAGGCCAGAACCTGTGGCGGGCACCTTGGATTGCCCTATCCAGCACCTGCAGCCCAAAGGACACTCTGGTCTACATCCAGGTGAGAGTCAGGGTCACCTCACCATCGCAGCGGCAACTTTACACAGAAGCGCCCATAGAAAGCTTGCCTGTTCTTATGAGATTGTTCTAGCCGTTGCCGTCAGCAGTGTGCCTGGACAGCTGCGTGCCTCAGAAGGGTTGAGGCCAAGTCTCCGGCACCAGCTGCCAGCTTGAAGCTGCACCACTGTAGCCTGTTTGGACGCATGTGAAAATGGAAGGCATGCCTGTCTAGGTGCATGCCCTGGAGAGGGTGAAGGGCAAGTCTCCGCCACCGCCCGCCAGCTCAGAGCTGCGGCCGGTCAGCCTAGTTAGGAGCGACGGGGACAAGATGCTCTTCACCACGCCCAGACGACCGCTTCCCCTCAAAGTGAAGCTGCTTGAGCACATTGTCCTGCACTGGGACTGGCAGCTTGCTGCGCAGAGGTCCGTCTCATCCCTCAACTGCAGCTGCTCCCTTGTATGCAAGGAGGCTGGTACGGTGCTTTGCACCTGGCCAGCGCATGCACCTCATATCCGCCATTCAGAGGCAAGCGCGCGTGCTGGACTGCTCACAAGAACAGTGCTCTTAGGGATTGTGATGAATGCACAGAGATCATTGGCGTACACCAGACAGAGCAATATCTCAGCAAGGGCTGAAGCTGCAGGTTGCACTGTTTAAAGCACGAAATCATAGGCCAGCTTCTAGTGCAATGCGCAGGGTGTTCCACTTGCTCTGGGCTCTGCAGCTGGGAGGACTGCTGCTTGTGCCAAAGTTGCTGCATGAGTGGGGGCTGGCAGATCGCCTGCGCTCGTCCATGAAGCTGCAGCCTGCCTGGCTGCATCGGCTGACTGGACTGCTCATGTCGCCGCTGCTGGACCTATGCAGCATGGCAGGCATGCCAGCTGTCTGGATGCCACAGGTACAGATGCTCACAATGCAAGGACTCATCACCCACAGCTTATAAGCTCCGCTGTGCTTTTACGGATACTTCCCTGTGAGTACATACCAAGGAAGCTTGGGAAGGCAATGAGAATGTGAGGCCAGGCCCATCATATCAGAAATAGTAGTACTGGATTCTGATGCCATTGCTCAGACCTGAGCCTGCTCTCCCGCATGCAGGTGCTGTACAGTCTGTATCTTGTGGTTGGGCCATGGATGGCGGCAGAGTATCTTTCAGGGGAGCCGCCGGGCCTGTTGTTCGCAGGGAAGGTGTATTTCTGCTGGGCCGGGCAGTGGCGGGCACGGGCAGACGCAGATACCCTTCGAATGGGGCTTGTGCATCTGGGCACGTTCCTAATTCCAGCGACGCTGTGGATCGCCTCTGTTGTGCACAGATGGTGAGCGCCTGACCAAAGCCTATGGCCAGAGATTTGTATGTAGCAATGTGCTCTTTAACGTCTGAGTGACAATGGCGGATTGCAACACTTGCACATGACGAGGAAATTGGCACTGCCAGTGCCAGGAACATTCTGTGACACGTCCATGATTGGTAACTGTCTTTTGGGAAGCCACATGCACTCTGCTTGACTTGGTTTGAAGTCCTTGCAAGCTCTGCAAAACATCCAAAGAAAGTGGTGATCATGCTGATGCTGACGGCCTGGGTGAAACTGCAGGTGTAACATTGAACAGGGGGCTAAGCAATGGCTTCTCTCGGCATGGCAATTGGCAGGCGGCTTGCCAGTAGCGGCCTTTCATTGTTTTGTTGCATACAGAATGAGCTATGTGAGCTTTGGATGGCCAGCGGTGTTGTTTTCGCCTGGTGTGGCCTGGTGCATGCCTCTAATTGGCCTTCTCTTATGCACTATTCGTTGCTGCATGTACAGAAAACACATGCAGGGAGATAAAAAGGTGCAATGACATGAAGCTGCTTGCATGTAAAATAGCTCTCAGGGTTTCCCGGGTCAGTGCCACAGGCAGTGCACACTTAACAGGGATGTAATCTGAACAAACACCTGTTAAACGGTAATGGCCCCAACAGGGCCCTCTCTTAAGAAGCTGCTGGACAGGCCACCAGCAAGATGCACTGCAGTCTCTTGCTAGGGTGTTCTGCGTCCCACCTGGAATGCGCCAATTGAGGTTGCCAGCCACACCAGAAGCGCTTTGGAGGACATTCCTTCTCTCCGCTTTCTACCTCGACATATGCTGCAATGCCCACAGTTGGGACGTGGACGTTCACAAAGTTTGCTACAGTGTGAGTGGCAGCCTTCGAGCCGACACTGATATCATGCCAGGATGACCTTGCTGTCTTCAGCTGTCACAGGCCATTTCATGCTGGTGTATTGAGGTGGGTCACCCCCTTACTTACATGACCCTGCACGCTCCTCGGCAGCGAGAGCTAGTTTCCTTGTTTCAAGGATACTTCCCGTCCATGTAGACAGCATACATGCCGTTGGATATTTGTTCGTCCAAGGCAGTGATGCGAAGGTGCGAGATGATCTCACTTCATACTAGGCAGCATGCAGATACAAACATGGCCCTATCCTGACACGGTCCTGTCCTGTAAATATACACATCAAATACGTCCTCCATCGATGTGCAGGGGCCAGACTTCAGGCTTCTACGTAGCCGCATGACATGAAGAGGACTTCCACGGCGATCGTCACTTATGCTGGAAGCCTCAATAGTCATTTGAGATGAACTGCGGCCACAAAGATAGTGCAGGTGGCTTCCTTGCTATTCCTTTTGCCGGGTGATTGACCTGTCCAGCAACTCGCATGCTCCTCTGTTAAGATTGGCTACACTGTAGCCAGCACCTTCTGCAGCTGTGCAACAGCAATATATGCTCATACAGACCCCTTGCAGGCGCATGCCGACAAATTCTCTAGAAATAATCAAACATGCAGGAAGGACAGCTCAAAATTGCTGGTGAAGCAGCGAAGCAGCACAACACAGACCAGAAGGCAAGCATGGGTGCTCAGCAGTGTCCGCTTTGATAGCAGCAGGCCCTGCCAGCAAAGGGGAAGCCTGTGGGGGTGCTCTTACTGCTGCCACAGGTCAGTGCACCTATCCGCCAGCACAGAAGCAGCAGAAAAGCCTGCTCAGGTCCGTATTGCAGCATCCTCAGCTCAGCCAGCCCCAGCAGCCTCCAGTAAGCCTGCAGGTGCAGCCATGGATTCTCAGAGCGAAGGAGTTGAGGCTGTACCAGCATTTGAGGAATTCATCCCCTTACATACAAACGAGCAGAAGGTTGTAGCAGCCCTCCTGGTGGTTATGAGGAGGGCCATGAAGGCTGGGATAGCAGCAGTAACTGCCACGAGGCAGGTCCTTGTGAGCAACCATCCCGCCACCAGGGATTTCTTGGACATGCTGCCAGATGAGGGCAAGCTTCCCAGCCGGGAGTGGCTAGAGGGGTTAGCATCATTCTTCCTTGGGGGATCCGGATGGCTTGGTCTCATAGAGGAGCTGTGTGCAACAGCGCAGTGTTAGGCCCCGGAGTTGTTCACAAAGAGCACTCTCTGCACTACCCATCTCAGCGCCCAGCAAAACCCTGGTTAGGTTGCTGATAGACAGCAGCGGCTGCAGGCAATCTTAGCATCCATTGCAGTCAGCGGCACAGCGGAGGCCAGCTTTGAAGAGATTGAGGAAAAGCTTCCGCAGAGAGTTGGCGTCGTGGCCCAGCATGGCGTAGCGCACCACACACGCAGCCTCATGTCATGCATTCTTTATGAGACCATCGCCGCGCTGGATGCTGACAGAATACAGCAGGACGCACAAGAACAGCACCATCTCTTAGCAGGTTCAAGTACCAGCTTCACCGCATGCATTGACCACATGCTGCCAGGTCAGCATGCTGCAGAAATGCATATGGAGCACCTCAATGTTGCCATGTCACACGTCTGCCATCCTGCACATCAGGTTGATCTACCATGAAGTCGTCAACGCAGCTCAATTAATGTTGCTCTGCCTGATTGAGTCTGAGAGGACAGGTGTCCAGAGGTTGTACTAAGTGAGGCAGCTGCAGGGGTTCTGGGTGGGCTGCTCGAGCATGGCAGCGAGGACCTCACCAGTGTTGATGCCCTGCTCAGATGGTGCCGCCCCTGGTAAAGGCGCTGGACTCCTACTGGGAGCGGGTTAAGGCTGCCGGATAATCCCTTTTGCAAATTGTAAGGCTAGAGGCTGCTGTGCAAGGCTGGTAAGATCACAGGGAGACACTCTGCATAAGAGGCCACCTGGTTTGCACCCAGAATATTCTAGCCTCACACCACTTCATGCATAAAGCATGTTAGCGAGCTTTGGCTCCTCTGTGTTGTCACGAAGTGACCTGTCTCATTGGGCCGGCCTTCCAGAGCTGGGGGCCGGTATGACATATGACATGCTCCACTCTCAGCAGCACGGCTGTGTTTGTTCACCTGCAGAGAGCTCATACCTGTCCTTGCTTCCTGTTTCTGGGCGCTCTGACCTTGTAGGCTGCCTCATGATGCATGGCATGGCAACACCAAAGAATACACTGCTGCTTGCAGGCCAACTATGTGCCCTTACCCCACCGTGCTCTCGGATGTACTCATCAGAGCCCTCTGCGATGGCATTTCTCTGGCGCCTTCCAACAGTGCTCCCCCGCTTGCTGGACAGGTGCGAATTCTACTCTGCCCAAGCCGGCATGGCCTTTGCCCCAAAATTACGCCCTCCCACATGGCGTACCAGGGCTGAGATGTTTTTCATGGTCATTGGACCCAAGATGGCTGCAACAAGCCTGCTGGCAATATTTTACCACAACTTGAGTAGGCTGCCATGCATGTAGTCCTGGCTGCAGCCCCGGATAGCGCGCCACAAATCTGCAAACAAGTACATGGAGGAGCAATGCTGACCACACGCTGCCGACCATCATGTTGCTCTGATTATGAGAAATAGAACGCCTGCACTTCTTTCTACATGGCATCTCTACTACCCTGCAGGAGGCACCGGGGCAAGAGCAGCTACCATGAAAAGCTGCTTTTAAGCCTCTTGACAGGTGCCCAGATGACGTGCTATCAATTGCAAACCTACTGCGTGAATCCGCAGTCCTCTCAGCCACCAGTGGTCAGGAGGCTGCATTGTCGACTCACCGCAGAAGTCTGCAGACTTGAGTGGCAGGACCTGCAGCGCTCACATGAGCTCCTGCTCGTTTCCAGCGGTGTGCTCAGCATGTGCCTGTACAGGTGCCACAGGCCACCAGGCGTGAAAACAGCACGCCAGCAGCAAACAGCAATGTGCAGGGTTCAGCACGCCCTAGGAGGACATGCAGGTGAGGCTCTCGAAACCCCTTCCTCACATCAGGCAGAGCGCAGCATGCGCAGGGCTCAGGGCGCCTTGGCCAGTGCGCAAATCTCCAAATATTGCACAGGTTGTCAGAAAGGTGTCTCTTCCCTCATAGCAGCAGCTCTGGCGGACAGTCATGCAGCAATCGAGCGACACTGGCCATCTTGCATTGTGCACACCCTGAGGACTGCCTGCGCTAGCACGAGCTGCAGAAGCTCACCACAATCTGACTGATGTGGCTGGCATGTTGCGCAGGTGACTGGAATAAGGGCAGAACTTTCACAGCGCTGTGAGATTACTTTATAAAATGGAGTCAAGAGATGTATCCAAGAGCGTCAGCAGCAGCAGCACTGTACGCACAAAGAGTCAGTCAGCATTGAAGGCAGAAGTGTGGGTATCAGCGCAGTGTACTGTCAGACCAGTGAAGATCAATCAGCCATCATGGGAAGCCACAGTGTGCATTGCAACAGCTCCAGCGCGGCTTTCCTACCGCCGGACCACGATGAATTGCGTCGGCAGTATGATTCTGTGCGTGGGACAGCGCAGCTGCCTGAAGGCGGCGCTGTCAATGTAGGTGAGTCCAGCTGGAGATAGCGCTGCAGCTCATCGAGTCCTGGCGCTGTCGCTATCGCAGATCTGTCCAGATCTGTCTCTAGAGTCTAGACCTTGATGACTGGATATTGCTGGGGCCTCCTAAGTAATTACTTATAAGGAGCCTCAGCAGTGTGTGTACACAAGTGCACGCGTGCAGCCCAGCAGCAGAGACAAATGCCAAACAGAGAGAGAGAGACAGAAACATTGAAACAGATTGTATGCAGGAGCCCTTGCTCCTGAGTGCCTGTAAGGAGTGCTGCACTTGATGCCCAGGTGCCCACAGCATGCCCACCAAATGCCCACCAACAGATCCACCATACAAGCACGAAGCAGCCACGAGCCACCGAAGACAGAGCACGATCTATCAACATGCTGCTCACGATCGTGCTCCGAGCTGCGCCCGAACATCCTCTCCATCTGCCACCGGATGGTCCCCTAAGCCATCGACGAACACAACCCCGATGATATCCCCCAACGACATACCGGAAGGCCCCACGAAGCGACTCTCGAAAAGTCCGTTTTTTCCAGCGTTGGTGATATCGTGCCAGCTTGGGTGGCGGTTCCTCGCTCTCGAACTGGCTTCCACGGTGTCACGAACCAGGGCGTTCGGGACTGCTTCGTGGCGCCCCGGGCTCGGCTCGGCCGAAATCTCGTTCTCAGAATGCCAAGCAGTCCTGAGCAATGAAAGCAGATGACATCTGGGGACATTCCACTTTTTCTCATGCACAGCTGAAGTGCGCATGTGCTTGTACAAGCCCTTTCCTCTTGGGATCCAGTCCTACAGGATAGCTCCACACACCTTGAAGACCTCACAGTCCAAAAGGATTGCAGTCCCGAAGAAGGTGGAAGTCTGTGCAGATTCATATCACTTGCAAAGCACCAAGCATGTCTTTCATCCTCCCCTGAGCAGTACCAGTCTTGTCGTGGTCAGCAGTCCAAAATCCCGGCTTAGATGTGTGGCACTGCAAATGGTGTCCCTGGTCCACAACACTGGGAGTCATTCAACGGTGGACACAGTTCCAAGTAGCAATGGCACTGGGTTTGTTGGAAATCGTGCCATGGGCAATTTGAGGCTCAACCCTCGCCCTCAAAGCTGATTTCAAAGATGACAATTTGGCTTTAGTGCCAGTACACACACGAAATTTCAACTGGAGGTCACCGTAGTACCTCAATGCTGCTCAATGCGTGAACCTGGGTATTGTCAGGTCCAACTGTCCATGTCTTAGCCAAGTATGACGCTGGAGACCCCTCCAGGCGGCGGCCTGTTGCTGGGAGCGCGCTCTCTATTTTGCCGACGCACAGAGGGCGGCGTGGGCGCCCTCGCTCTGAGGCGCCTTCTGGGCAGGGGCGTGGGCCCAGGCGCAGGCGGAGGGCCGGGCAGCTCCTGGGCAGCGCTGTCCTGCTTGCACGGGGTGTCCCCGGCTAGGATGATGCTGCTGGCCTGCTGGCACCTCCCCATGCTGAGGGGCGCCTTCCGGCTGACGCGCCTCTCGCAAGCCTGCATTCAGGGTCAGTGCCTAACAATGCGATGTCGAGAAGCATTGGATTCAGCAGGGCCGCACAAGAGCTTTTTATTGCTGCATACAAGCTTTCATGAGAAGACATCGTAGCCTGGCATGTCCTGAATTCCTATAAGTGCAAGAATGCTGTGCATTGCCGTATGAGCATCTATAGCGGATCCTGCGGCATGCTGCTGTCTCTACAGGAGGCCTGGATGGGCTGTGCATGTTGAGCGAGGGCTGAAGCACCTCAGGATCAGGGTATGTCAGGTCGCCAGCTGTCCCGCTGACTTCTAGGCGCTTCAGCTGGGAGACCAGGCGCTGTGCTGGCGCTGCTGTGGCTGATACGTCCACGTCATCCCTCAGCCTGATACTCGAGGCATACAGGGCCGCCTTAGCCTCGCAGCGCGGCCTGCATAGTTGTAGGATATTGCCACTCAGGTCAGCCTTGCCATGAAACCTACACAAGGGTGACCTGACGCTGCAAACTGGACCTGCAATGTACCAACGCTCAGGAAAAGAACAGCATACTCTAAGGCATTCGTTTACACACACCACCTGTTCACCTGCCACTGCTGTGCAGTGCGATCTGGACAACAGTCAATCTTCCATGATGCTGAATGCCAGGAGGGCCGTCGCAGCTTGAGCCTCGCGACCGTCAGCCTTACCTTGCGTGCACTGGGTTGCAGTCCTTGCCTGCAGCCGCAGTCAGCCCTGCAAAGGCCCCATCACTGCTGTCCATCCTTATTTTACTGTGTAGCATCTCTCGGATCCTTTCCTCCTGACCCCTGCACAAAGACCCACAGTATTGCAATACAGGAATGCAGATATTGAGGACGCTCCCATCTCGCTCATACACTGAAGTGAAGTTCCCTGCCTGCCAGCTCCTGCAGCTATGGTATATCAGCTGTCGTAGCCTTGTCTGTAGAGCAGCGCTTCTGATGGGCACACTGCGCACTCTGGCCAAAAATTGCTCACAATATGCACCTGATGTAGCTGTGCCTGCCTCCATGAGAACTGCAGATGCATGGCATGACCCTTGGTAAAACTGGCTCACCTCCTATGGGGATGTGACATTTGGGCACCCTGCACTTCATGACTGAAGCGTCAGAGCGTATGGCTTCCTATGCTTCTTCTCAACGAGAGGTCACATCGCATTTTTCACAACTCTGAAATACAGCGCGATCATCACCTCGCTCCTGGTAGCCGACTCTTCCTGACATGCAACGGGGCTGCTCACTGTCTTCTTCCTTGAAACCCTGCACAGCATGAGCCATCATACCTGAAAGTAAGCTGAACTGCACAATAATGAGGTGTTGCAAGTATCTGAGATGATAGAGAGCGTGAGATACCTCTCTGCATTCTCTTTGTCCAGCGTATAGAGCTTCTTGACAGGCCTTCTGACCCTCCCGTCAGGACCATACACATGCGACATGACCGTGCTGTATTGTGGTCAGTCTCAAGCCACTACGTTTCTTTGAAGTTGCACATCACCCTCGCTGTATGCCACCACTGCACAGTCTTGCGGAGAAATAGCTGCGTTTTCGAAAGTTGGAAGCGATGACTACGCGCCACATCAGCGACGTTACATAGGAAACCGTGCTTGCAAATGTGAGAGGTCCGAGGCGGCATATCTAATCCCGCAGAGCTATTGAAAAAACTGATTGAAAAGCGACACAGGGTTGAAGACGGGCAATTCAGCCGCCATGACCAGATCTCTTCAGCCACTCGATATGATCAGCCTGCTTATAGCCCCATGAGAAAGAGAGATGAAAGAGCAATCAGCATCATCAATGCAAGTACCTGTGAATGGTCTTCAACTTCCAGATAGAACATCACACGGGAGAACGACCAGCAAGCTGAGCGCGTGCGCATTGCGCAGCACCCCGGAGCAGAACGTATACAAGGTGTGCACAGCGTGTTGCACCGTTTCGCTGTTGTGTATGATGCTGATTCTCTGTTATCATGACCGGAAATCACCTTTATGGACAGGCAGCTGAGGAGGAAGTGTCGATACCAGTCAGAATTGAGCTTTCTCAGTTCAAGAGCATGTCAATGGCTGGTGGCCTGTTGAAGCGCTGCGTAGTGAAGGCCCTAGTCATCGTCTCCGTGATTGCTCTGATAGCATTGAATACTAGCATCCTGGTGCTCACGGCGAAGTCATATGACATCACCAGGCAGCTGGGGACTCAGCAGGCACCAATGTATAGCACAGGTGGTCCCCCAATCTGGGCAAAATACCCACTCGCTCCTGAGTTGTCCCATAATATTGTTACACAGTGGTCTCAGCAGCGTAGCTGTGTGCACAGGAACAGCATTCTGAGACATGAGCCTCAAAGTGAGGCTGGTATTGTCCTGCAGACATGGGGTGGACTTTGATATGGGCAGATGAGTTTGAGGGGAACGCGTTAGATGGCAGTTCCTGGACAGCACAGACTGGCGATGGTACTGCGGAAGGCATTCCAGGTGAGCCATACAGGTCTCTTAAAGGCATAACGCGCTTTATGTCTTGCACCCAGCAGCTCCACAGAAGCATGGCATGCATGCTGATCTGATGCAGACTGCTCAGCATCATGCAGGACAAATGAATCACAGTGACATTTTAGAGCAGGTCCCCAACCTACGCGCATTATATCTGCCTTGTGCACCCGGGCATGTTTGGGCTTGTAGGCATTCCAGGGTACAGTTGCAGCACCGCCATAAGAGACCTGCGGGCGCCCCGACACTCGTCCATGCATGCTTGCAATAGGACTGATGCAAGGGTCACCTGCAGGGTGGGGAAACATGGAGCTCGAGACCTATGAATCCAGCACCATTGCCGTGGGCAATGGCATGCTCAGCATCAGCGCGCAGCGCGCTGGCGCCGGCTTCTCGTCTGGGCGCATCACTAGCGCAGGGAAGAGGGGCTTCGTCCCGACGTCGGATGAGACGCTGCGCATCGAGGCCCGCATACAACTCCCGCAGGGTGCGCACATCCAGCATGCCTAACTGCTAGTGTCATCTCCTTCACAAGTATGGTGGGTATCAGGATGGGCACGAGGCGTTGCATTCAGGCCTGCATTCTGCATTATGTACCTACCTACCCTGCCTGCTTATGTGCTGAAGCTCGCTTACGTACAGCTTCAACTGACTGCACCTGCCTGTAAGGACTCCGTGCAGACGCTCATGGAGCAGGCAAGAGCTTGTAAGTGGACTGCACGATGTCATGTTGAGGAGACGCACCATTATTGAGTGTTCATCCTTTCCAGAAAAAGGATGAGGAGTGTCAACCCTTCTGTGGTCACCAGGGGGTGATGGAATCTGGCCGGCATTCTGGATGCTGCCCGCTGCATCGTCCAATGGTAGCCTGCCCTACGGGGTCTGGCCCAGGAGCGGGGAGATAGACGTGATGGAGTCCGTGAACGCCTTCAGCCAGGTGTTCGGGACCGTACATTATGGCCTGCCGCAGCAGCAGCTGGGGGCAGCCCTCTCGCAGAGCGCCTCAACAGGAGTCTTTGCTGGAGCAATGCACACTTATGCTGTAAATTGGAGCCAAGAGCAGATCAGCTGGTACTGCTCAGCCTTTCCATGTTGCTTCTGTTACTCTTATCCTGTGGATACGTAACAGCTAAGGGTGGGCACATTGGGCCTGCATCCCAGAGGCATGCTTTGCAAGGCGCTCAGTCAGACCAGCAGGGCATCTTCTTACGATGCATGCTCTGACAGCGTACTACTGAGTTACGGTGAAGGTACATGAGCCTGCATGGCTGCAGCGAGTCACGTAAATGCTGCCCCATGGTTGGACTCATGACATATCTGCATGAATGCGCACTCTGAGGCCGTTGCAGGTACATGGATGCAAGGCGGTATGCCAGCGCAACCCGCCACTGCTCTGCATGGCTGCGGGATGTCGTGAGTGGGCTGCTCAGCAACTGCACCAATGAGCCGCGTGATCTGTTGGGCTGCAGGTACATGGATGGCAGGCGGTATGCCAGCGCAGGCAGCCACTGCAAGCAGGGTGGAGGCTGGCAGACCTCCAGCGCACCGGGCAGCTGCTCCGCGCCCTTCGATAGGCCCTTCGGCCTGCTGCTAAATGTGGCAGTAGGCGGTCTGCTGCCTGGGAAGGCGCCTCGCGCAGATACTGTTTTCCCCCAGACTATGCTGGTATGCTCTCTGCAATCCATCTGGATCATTGTCTTGGCCTGATTGTGAGGGCAGATAGTGTCCCTGAGTACGGAGACTTGTAGAAGGGCCTGCAAGCAAAGGAGCGGACTCCGAACTGCTTTGGTGCAAGCCTGAGAGGGAGCAGCATCTGAGTCTTGAGTTCATCAGTGGCCCTGAGTGCATGTAAATGCAAGTCATGCATGAGAGGGTTTGCAGGCAATGTAAGAATATAGTCATGTACAGAGTGCATCAGGAGTAGGTATGCTAACGCGCTTTGGAAGGGCAGATCCCAAAAGGAAGTGTCCAAGTGTGTCAAGATCCAAACTTGGACAGCTCATGCCTGTGCAGGTGGACTATGTGCGGGTATACTCTGATGCCCTGTGGAGGAATCCTGCTGTTCACAACACTACCAACAGCAGTAGATGAGTCAGTGAGCCTCAGACGAGAGGCAACACGAGACATCACACATTAGCATCTGCCCAAGACTGCCCAGGATTGCCCGGTCATCCTGGCTCCATGGCAAGGGGGACATGAGAAGGGACGCTGCACTCCTGTTGGCATGAACGTGTAATGGCATATGCCATGAAAATACTCCAGCAACGTCCTCTGCAAGTGTACCAGCTCAGCACATCGCTAGATGGAGCAGCTTACAAAGACCACTTGGATACTCGAATGCCTGTCAGCGAGATAATTTCTATGCGAACAACTGGGAGGGTACAGGCGGACCAACCACAGTGTCTCTTTAAGAAGCAGCAGGTAGGGGCCCAAGACAAACGTGCACCCTAAATCCATCGCAAGCCTGTGCCAGGCGTCGCCGCTCACCTCACACCGGGCAAGACCCTCGTCAAAGCGGATGATTTCGCAAGATAGGTGTCATTTGAGGCTTGCCCGGCAATATGAGTGGTCTAAGTCCCTATTTGAAGGAGTGCATACATATATATACCGTCAGAAAATACGATCGGGACTACGGAAAGCCGATAAGGAGCTTCCCCGATATGAATCGCTAGCGGCATGGATGCCCGAGTGGTCAAGGGGTCAGGTTCAAGTTCTGATAGGCTTTAGCCTGCCTGGGTTCGAACCCCAGTCCATGCATTTTCTTTTATCCTCAACGTGCTGCTCTGTTGCACTCCTTAAGCTTACTGCTTTTGCTATCCATTACACTCATTCGATAAGCATGGATTGGTTTAGACTGCTCATCACCAGTGGTCATGTACATGACCGAACGGCGCGGCGCGGCACGGCACGGCACGGCACGGCACGGCTCATTTCGAGTCAAGTCTAGGCTCGATGCTGCAACATCTAGGATTGTACTTCGTCTGTACTTCGTCTGTTCTGATTGTCTCAATAAGGAAGCAAGCAGAGTCCGCCCAGCACTCGCGCATTGTCGACATGCGAACGTACGACCGGGCAGTACAAGGCCACCTTTTCAACCTTGTTGGGCCGTACTCCATCCAGTGAGATGTTTCCGTTATTTTGCTTTCCGTCTGCTTATTTCAGAGAGACTCGCGGCTGACATCGAAGGGCAGAGGAAATGATATAGACACAGAAGACACCAAACTAGGCAGTTCAAGCCCCATATGGACTCCATGTATGCAAAGGCTGCGAAGCCTTGGATCCCACAGCCATAATGACAGGATGCATCCAAATGATAGATGGCCATAAGCTCCAGCAGACTAGACTGCTAGAGTCTTTGTGGGGTGACTAGTACTGCTTGGACGCCGTTGGCTGTTGTATCGACATCAGCAGCCAGGATGTTCTTCTCCCTAGCTCAGATCTAAGACTCTAACATCCCTGAAGTACCGGTACAATGCCGGCCCTGAGGGTGTTCGGCCGAGCATTCCACATTGCTTCAGATGACGTCCCTCTGTTTGCTCTTGGCGGGGCTATTTTCCATTTGTTCTGGATCGTCGCCATTGCAATCACCGCTCGCAATATTTTGGACATGCCCGACATTTGCAAGGGCGATGCCGGGCTGTACTATATCGCCACAGTGGCCTCTTTGCTGGTCTTCTTTGCTGCAGGCTTCATCCTGGAGCTCCTGTTGATGTGGCAGGGCTGCCAAGGTGTGCTCTTTTCGCCTTCTAAACAATCCAACAGGCGCCGTTGAGCTCTTGAAGCGTACCTTGCACATTAATATGCACAAGGCGCAGGCTGATTGCAATGATGTGCTGCAGGGTGTGTCTTTGAGCCATCTAAGAGGCAAGGCCTGCAAACACTGCTGGCGCTGCGCCTCGGCAACATCCTGTGCGAGATGCTAGCATCAGGTGAGGTGGCCGCTTATGCCTCAAGGGCCATACTGGACCAATGCCAGAGACGGGGTCTCTGTGTACATGGGAAGTTCAGAGATACTGTCTGACCATTGTCGTGTGCATGCAGCCTATGGGACCTATGTGTTGGCAGCCACAGACATGACGTGTAGAGTGAAGGAGTTGGAGCAGGAGGTTGTGGTCTTCAATCCCAAGAAGGAGGTCATCGCCTTGGTTGCTATCACCTGGGCATTCCAGATCATCACTTTGTGCGCCCTCACCTATCTCCATATCTCCCCGTCCCTGCAATATCCTGTGCACATCATGGGTGGGGCATATTTCTGATTGCTGCTCCGTTCATGGTGTAGGGGAAAGCATGCAGGTGTGCATTTGTGACCAGTTGACTGGTGCTCTGTTCCTTGCACCAGTGGCACGGCCCTCACATGTGCCGGGACTTTTTAAGGGGTCTCCCGCAAGGTCGGAGTGTGCTGCGTCATGTGCAGGCTCAACCTCTACATCCTGTACAATGCATGGCCGGACAAGCAGGGCCCAGAGACGTGGGAGCAGCGCTTTCTGTGGCTTGGGCGCTATGTGCTGTGCCAGTGTGGTAAGGCCCTGACTGCTTCCTTGTGCAATGGCCATGTGCCGGCATCCAGCATTGCACTTGCATGCTTGGGCCTGCTGTAGGCTTCCTGATTTCACCGTGACAGCCTTTACAGTCATACAAAAGGCCAGGCCATGGTATCGGAGCCAGCTGGAGGCATGGGGACACCCTGTTGACATGCCAGTGCTCGGGAACCACCCCATCTGTAACCTTCAAGGTCGTAAGGTAACGTCTGGGCAACTTGGGCATGCAGGGCACCATGCATCGGAGGATGAGCAGAGGGGCAGGTCACTGCGGAAGATTGCAAAGTGGGTGACTCGCCTCCTGGGGACCGCAGATTTGACCCCATCAGACTCGGCAGTGGCCCTTGTTTTAGTTGCCACGCTGCAGCGCCAAGCAAGGAGGTAAGTACCTAAGTGCTCAGCCTGAGAGTTTGCACGGATCTGGGCAATCCAAAACAAGAGCAGAGTCCTCTGTCTGAGGGTTCACTATGAGCCTGATCATCTCTACCCACTGTGCCTGTGTGATGGTACTCTTGCTTTGCATGAAGGTCAGACAGTCCAATCGGCTCAGGCTGATTCCAGACCAGATGCTGAGATGCACCTATTGCTGTTGCAGAGAGCGGATAGAGCGGGCGATTGAGGTGGGTAGGGAGGCGGAGAAGTTTGGCGCGCCTCCTAGTCAGGCAATCTCGCTCATGGAGAGGGCCGACACGATACAGGCGCTGCCAGTGTCAACCGCGCGGGGGTCCATTGATCTCACCAGGGCGCACACGCACAGCCCCATCAGGGACGTCACGCATGAGGTGCGTTTTATATGCCTTGGAGCTGCGATCGTGACCACGTGCAAGATGCAGCACGCCCGAAGGTGTGTCAGATCGATGCATGGCTGCAGACGATCACAGCGCATGGAGCCTCGATTGTACCCGAATCATCCCCACAGTCAATCCGGAATGCTGTGTAAGATGACTGCATATGCTGCAATGCCTACACCAAGGCCTACACCAAGGAGTACCCCTCCATTGGAGTTCTGCACCTTGTACAGTAGGACAGCCTGCGACATGTCTCTCATGTGCAGCAGCAGAGTTGCGTCTGCCATTCTACTGTGAATGCAGAAGTGTAGAGCATGGATGCGCTGTGTGCTGACTGGAGTTGTGGAGACTGACAGTTGACATGGCTGGATGGCTGGAAATGTGGTCTGCATTGCCAAGCGTGAGCCAGACATGAGGTCTGCCACTGTGCAGGACGTCCTGATTGACATAGGAGAAGATGACGGGGAAGAGGCGAGCAGCAACGCAACTTACGAGACGGCCTTGTCAGGCGCTGACACAGCCGTCTCAGAGGCGGTGTCCCAGTCTGAGGCAGTGTCGCCTGATGAGGCTGTTCTCGCGTCTGACAGCGGCAGGCGCTCTGAGGCGCTGTCTCAGGGCGCGTCAGCCTCTGCGGATCTGGAAGCTGGCGCTGGTGCTGCTGACTTCAGGGACTGTGACAACGAGAGCGACATGCCCTTGGTGAGTAGCCTATCCTGGCATGTTCAGAAATGAGAGCGTTTGTTCTGCCGCATGACAATTATTCCAGCCTGTCATGTATACATGTGCACTCAGAAAGATGTGTCGAATCAGCACTCTGCAGTCCGTGCTATGCTCCTCTGCTGTGTGCTGGAAGGGGCTGCGATGTTGACATCAGCAACCCCTGAGCATCTGGAAAGCTTTACGCTGACCATGGGCAAGCAGACACCTGCAGAAATGGCTGCAGGGGACAGGAGCATCGCAGAGCCTGCAGGATCCAGTAGCGCCGGGCCGGAATCCCCTGGACAAATTCCTGAGGCAGATGGCGCTCATACGCGAGTCCACCATCACGCCCTCCGGCATGGACGAGGAGCTCAGGTGTGCACTCCTGCAACCACCTGTTCTCCTCTGAAAATGCTGCGGCTCGATATGGTTGTAACTGTGTGAAGTCACAGGTCACCCCTGTGAAAGTCATTAGTCAGCACCTGACCTTATCATCCCTGCTCTCGACATGCTGCGCCTCGAAAAAATTGCAACAGTGTGAAAGTCACATCCCACCCCTGTGAGAGTCATAAGTCGCCCCTCTAGCAATGGGGACAAGGCCAGTGTTGCAGCATGATGATTGCTCCCATGCCACCTCAGCGGCCATGTCAGCTATTCAGGCTCCCGTTCCTGGTTATCCCCTGTGCATGCCAACCTTCGCATTGCCTGGTAGGATTGTGGTGACACACATGCAGGGCTGGGATGACTCAGGAGAAGGCGGTGCAGCTGTACACAGGGAGTCATTGGCGGGTGGAAGCCGCCACGCTTGCTGATGTGGAGCATTTCACAAAATTTGCGGTGAGCCTCACAGCCCATGCCCTCACACTATAGACAGCTCGTGCTTTGCGCAGAGCAGCTAGTCATTGGTGATGCGCGCCACATGCCATCCCACAAACTGTGAATGCAAAGCACAACTCCTACCCACACACAACATTTGGCTAGCTTTGTTGTAGACCTGCGCTAGGCCTTGCAGCTCTTGCTCATAGAATTCAGCAAGGCATATGCCATATTGGTGGAAGGCCAGGTGTACAGTAGGAAGACATGTGAACATCTCGAGTACTCTGAGCTTTCTACCATCATGGTAGAAAGCATCAGAGTCCATCTTGGATGTTCATATGTGGTGCAGTGACAGCTTTGCAGCACACTTAGCATTTTGCATCTTGTGTTGCACCCGCTGTGTTGCAAGTCTTGCAGGCACCACGGCATGTTAAGGGGCTTGTTCTGACACACGCTGTACCATGACCGTGGTGTCTTGACCTTCAGGAGCCTCGAAATCCTTTCAGGGAAATTCATCCACATTCACATAATTTGAGAACGACCTGATGGGGCGTATTATCTCTGCATGTGAGGGACTCTGACATGTGGAGCTGTGCTGAAAGTCATGAAGAAGTCAGTGGTGACCTCTGATGGATCTGCCTTGCAGATGGGAGTTTATGGCTATGGCGGCAGCAACGCCAACAGCATCTGGGGCGTTCTCTACAGGAGCCTCATTCCTGTCAGCGAGGAAGAGAGGCAGAAGCAGAAGAAGGAAATCCTCAACAAGTAAGACCAACCTCCTAACTTGTCTGTAGACGTCATTGTCTCCCCCTGCCCAGGAGAGGCGTCTCATCCCCAGCAGACAGCACCTGTAATGGTATACGTTTCAACAATGTACACACTCTGCGGAGAATGAACATGTGTGTCGGTGGCCCTGTGCTTTATTCTATTGGCGGGAGCTGCTCAGTGTAACAGATAATATCTTTACGGCCGATTGCCAGCTATAGAAGCAAACAGGCAGCAGCCAGGCCTCGCTCGTTGGTTGGACACTGCATTCTAGTCCGTGCAAGGCGGCAATTGCCCTTGTGTTTTTGCAGGGCCGAGGTCAACAGCCTGTACGAGCGCCTGTTCTTCGAGAATGTCCTGACAGAGCTTGGGGAGTCGAGCGAGGTCATCTATCTCAGCGTGGCCAATGCGGCGCTGGCGCACCTGCCCTACCTTGTGGCTCTAGATCACCAAAGCAGGCAAGCGTCTCATAACCACTGAAGCAGGCACTGTAAATTGGCACTCGTCCTGCCAGTCAGGGCGGCAGGGAGGCTGCTGGGATGACAGTCCCTGCTTGCGAAGGGAACCGAGGTCACTGCTGTACAGGTGACTGTCATGGTTCTCCTGTCTTCCTAATTGGCAGGTTTAACTTCCATACATGGCTCTCCCTGTGGCATGCAGCTCCTCCAGCTGAAATGAATTTCCATGCAAAGCTGAAGTCAGCTGTTATCTGTGCAGGTCGGTGGTGGTGGCGCTGAGGGGCACCACAAGCGTGGAGGACATTATCACTGACAGCGTGGCAGAGCCGGAGAAGCTGGACCCCGAGTGGATCCCCAAGTGCATCAGGAACCAGGCCAAAGGGCCCCTCTTTGCGCATGCTGGGATCAAGGCAGCTGCTGACGCTGTCCTCAAGGTGTGAGCCATGTCTGGGACATGACTCATTGGCTGCTTACTATATGTGACTTACAGCCACATATAGACATGCCACGCATCCCCAAATGCATCAGGAACCAGGCCAAAGGGCCCCTCTCTGCGCATGCCGGGATCAAAGCAGCTGCAGATGCTGTCCTCAAGGTATGAGCTGAGTACCTCTGGGTACATAAATCAGCACGTATTGCTGTTCCATTTTATGTCGCACAGCTCACTGCTGGACACACCATGCCGACAGCAATGCAAGAAAAGGATTTCAGAGCACAGGCTGGAGATATCACAGCTGACTTAATAGACACACCATGCCAACAGCGTGTACGAAAGAGTGAAGGCCATTCCTTGAATTGCAGGACATGGACGAGCACAACATACTCAGGGCGCTGATCGAGGGCGACTATGGGGACTGTGATCAGCCTGTGGCTGAGGAAGTCCAAGAAAAGTGAGTACATGCTGAAGCTACATACGCTGAGCTCCATACAAGATCATGAGAGTGAAGTGTCTACTTGTGTCCAGATCATTCTTAGGATATATTCACTTGTCTGGTCCTTTGGACAGTGAAATATGGTCTTGAGTAGGCACTGCCTTGCAAGATCTATGTGGGGACCAGCCCACCCTGAGCAACCTAAAGTCCTGCTGCGGTCATCTCTGTGTGTCAAATCCACCATCATATGCTGGCCTAGCTGGCAACAGGGGGCACTGCATAAATGGCGCCATGAAGCCATGAACGTGTATGCAGAAATAAGGGGGAGAGCGTGCAGACGAAGCGGGAGCACTACGTGGCGGCGCTGATGCAGCGCAAGCTGGACTGCCGCGACTGGCGCCTGGTGCTGACTGGGCACAGCCTGGGCGCGGGCGCAGCCGCTCTCATCGCTCTGCACCTGAGGGGTCGCTTCTCAAGTAAGACCCTGCTCAGACGCATGACCTGATAGCTGGGCGCATCTGCAATTGTTGAGGAGCATGCGTGCATCAGATGTGGGACCTCCAAAATTGGCGTGTTATGCTGATTGTTCACAGCCTGGGCGTGGGCGCGACCACTCCCATGCCCCTGCTTCTCAGGAGCCACACCCAGTAGCGTAGGTTGAGACAGAGCTGGGCTTTGCGTTGGCTGCATGCACAAGCTGAGACTCATCCTGCTGAGATCTACTGGTCTGCTTGACTGGAGTGCCCTTCCTTGCGCAGATCTACACTGCTGGGCCCTGAGTCCCCCTGGAGGCCTCATGAGCACCAACCTGAGCCGCCTGGTGCAGCCCTTTGTCACGAGCGTCATAGTGGGCAAGGACGTAGTGCCACGCGTGTCTGTGGTGAACCTGGGGCGGCTCATTGACCAGATGGTGAGCTTGCGCTGCGCCCTGTGACCACTTCTTGTGCTGGGCGCAGCCTGGGCTGCTGCCAAATCTGCTGCACACTTTCGCAGGTCTGCATTGCAATGCCGTCACCCGGCTTTGGGAAGCCATATCACTTGAGGGGGTCCAAGCTCTAGCTGCTGGGATAAACACCTGTACCATGGTGAAGTCCTGAATGGCCGGCATGCTTGTAGAGCACTGCCAAGCCTCTGCATTGCAGTGCTGCATCAGAAGGCTCTGACATGTACGCATTGTACTGGAAAGCTCTTACACTATAGCAAGCAGATACCTGCGCAGCGCAGCATGGTCATGATGACGTAGACAAGCTGCGTCATGAGTGCTTTGGCAAACCATGGCGTCACGGCTCTCAGGACTCATGGCAACATGACGACTCAGGTGCAGCCATGACAGCATAGACGTGCTGCGCAGGTGACATCGCTGGCGCTGTGCAAAGTGAATAAGAGCGAGATGTTTCTCCGGCGGCTCAGTCAGCACTTCCGCCATGAGCGCACTGACGAGCTGTTCTGGAAGACTCATGATGTCCCTCACGAGGCCCTCGAGATTCTCAAGGCATGCCCTCTCCAAACGTTGTGCTGCGTGTATAGCCTGAGCAGCTTCTGATGCTAGGGATGGAGCGCAGCCCTCCGGCAGAGGATTGCGTAATGCCTGCTGAAGAGTCCATGAAGCCACTTGTCCTGATACAGAGATCGCTCTTTGCCTTACTGGGTGAACCAGCCACTAGACGGCAAACCTATGGGCTTTGACTTTCATGTGAACAGCCTGCATGTATCTCAAGTACAAGATAGGGGTGTGAGTCATTGCATCCTGTCACTGCAGAAGTACAGCGTGGCGATTGAGGCCAGGAGCAGAATGCTGGAGCTGGTGCCGCCCGGGCGAGTCATCTTCCTGCGGCCGCTCAAGACGAAGAATGTGCGTACAAGCTGGGATGCTGTCTGGGTGAAGGCCGAAGAGGTCATCAGAGAGGTGAGCTGTTACATACAAAGCCCACTGGTTTGGCTTTCCAGGGGCGCCCTTCCCCTTGCATGCACTCGTGCGTCCTACCCTCCCGGTGATCAGTTGAATCCCTCATATGACAAGCGCGCCAGCGGTGCTCAATAAAACCACCATTGGGCATGATTTAATGGCGACATATCTCTTCTAGCCCCGAAGGGAGGCCCCCGTTACCAGCAGACAGACACATAATGCTGAGAGGAGTAGTGACGCTCAGGTGGACAGGCTTCTATTGATGATGTGCAGGGCATCCTGATCTCTCCCCGCATGGTGGAAGACCACTCCTGCCTGACGCTGCAAGAGGCGCTGCGAGGCGCGCGGCAGCTGCCCAAGCTGGGGCTGTCTCCCCTCGAAAGCCTAGACTACATTCCCCCTTCAGTCCCCCAGAATGCAGATGTGTCCAAAGATGCCCAGCAGGGCCAGCCTGACGCCAGCACCGGCCCAGACATGGTCTGAGAAATCCCCTGTGGTTTGAGGAAAGGAAGCACGGGCCTTCTCATCAAGAGCATGCCACAGAAGCTGAAAACACCAAGTGTCCTCTCTTCATCTGCTCTAGGACATTGTAGGGAGCTTTGCATCTCCCTGCCAGTCCCCTAGAATGCGGAGGTGTCCAAAGATGCCCAACAGGGCCAGCCAGACACCAGCACCGGCCAGGGACATGGTCTGAAGGCACCTTCTCCTCACTGTGAGCCCTCGCAAAGCACCTGGGAGCCTTCAACACCTTCCCTTTAGCAGATATGACGGAGAGGGTTCCCTAATTGGGATGGCACTCCTTAGTCCGACGCCCTCCAAGTGTAGCACAGGCCATGATGCAGCAAAGGCTGTATCCTGCTTTTTTCAGACACCACAGAAGCCTCCACATTTGCTGTGTAGCCCACCATATAGCAGCAGCCAGAGCTGTATGTCAGAAAACAGATGTAGAACAGATGCCTGTAGATTATGATTGTCATCATTGCCATCTATGGCTGGCACATGCCTTCCTTTGCCTGCCTCTTTCTGTGCACAAGCGGGGACTGTGAGATGCTAGAGCAGAAGAACATTGCTGCATGAACTGTAGTTGGTTGAGTTGCAGTCACATCAGGGGAAGTATGTTTTGAGTGACCTTTGGTGGAACTTGTATGATATGGAGATGAAAATGTGGGAAGGTGTAGATGGAGGCTTGTAGCCATATGCATGATGCACTACGCGAGCTTCAATCCTACGGTTGTCCCATGATGCCTTACATGCTATTGGCTTTGGCAGTGTAAACAGCTGCAGATCAATCTTGGTGTCTTGGAGGATGCTGCGCTGGCCAAGCTCTTAAGCCAAAATTCGCAGAGCTTGAGCAGGTCCATGGGAGTGCAGCTTAGCTCCAGATCACCATAGGTCATTTGTTGCCAGGCACCCTCTGAAATTGCCAGTCACCAAAGCTGAGCTCCCTGTCGCGTAGGTTCTGAGGCCTATCCAGACTCCTTCTGTCTCCTCTCACCCCGGCAAACCTTCTTGAACCTGGCTCTTTGGTGTCTGCTGTCTGGCTTCCTGCCATCTCAGTGTTACCTTCGCGAGCAACATGACTAGCTTGAGTACACCCCTGCAGCTCTATGCTAGACCTGTGCAATCTTGGTGGAAGCGTGAACAGTCCGCTGGCTGTCCAGCTGGCAGGTGTACCCTCCCGCAACTTGCCCAGGTTGGGCCCCTGCACACTGCCCAACTGCCCTTCCGCCA
This sequence comes from Coccomyxa viridis, assembly GCA_963930925.1. Lineage (NCBI taxonomy): Eukaryota > Viridiplantae > Chlorophyta > Trebouxiophyceae > Coccomyxaceae > Coccomyxa > Coccomyxa viridis. Next base: position 1,605,529 of record CAWVOJ010000008.1, on the reverse strand, counting down.
CATGACTCCTTCCAGCTTGCTGGGCTCTGCTCTGCTCTGCCAGCTGCCCAGCAAGCTCTGGCACGTGCAGAGGCTGCGCCTCCTCCCTTGCTTGAATCTCGTCCAAGCTGCGCCGCGTCTGCATGTCTGCAAGCTGTCTGGTCGCGAGTGCTGACCAGTCCCGCCAGGAGCTGCGCTCTGGTAGGGTCTTGGCGTTAGGGCTTGCTTCACTTGCATCAGCAGCATACGGGCTTGTGACGACTGGAGAGTACCATAGTAGAGTATTGCCTCTGATATCTCCAGCAGGGCATGCTGACTCGGCCTTGGCCATCTTTGCGCTGTTGACCGTCACGACTCCTGCTGCAATGGCAGCAGACCCTGCCAGGCCAAGGATAGTCTCCCCCTCCCCAAGTAGTGTCACCCCATACACATGTGCGAAGAGCACCTGCGCAGGGCATCACGAAATGTAATCTGATAGAGCAGGGAGATGCACCATGGCTGGTATCCAAATGCCCAGAGTCCTTTCAGCTGCTGACTGGCAAAGCAACATGCGCACAATCCAATATCCTGCGCACAAGCCAACGTGAATAACCACCAGTACAGGTTTTCTGCAAGCGCAGCCGGGGTACGTTGACGGACAAAGGCATACAGTCCTAAGGAGTTCTGCTCTATATATGCCTGACAACGTCATGAGGGCTCACCTGGACGCAATTGATGGAGGATGCTTTGGAGGCATTGGAGATCTGGAACGCCCTGTTGAGGAGCACCTGCCCTAGGAAGCTTGTCATGATGACTGTTCCCAGCATGGCCCAGTCAAAGCGCCCCGGCAGCACTGCCACGTCAGGATACCCAGCCTGCATCATGAATGTCATGCAGGCTGGTCTTACTCCAACCACCAACTCATTATGATGATGAGGCGCAGTGCTTTTTTAAAAAGCAGCCTTTCTAAGCCACTTCCAATACTTTGCCAAACAGAGAAAGATTTCATACTGCAGGCAGATCTGGGGCACTGTTTCCTGTGGCAGCTACGCATGATCCATCGCAGGCGTGCCAGAGTGGGCGTGCAATTCAAGGGCAAAGCCCGTGCTGTGCAAACGCCCACCCTGCGCAGCTTCTACCTGGAACATGCTATAGCTGGAGCAGAAAGGTATGGGTGATGAAGACCTGATGAAGGGCGCACAAATTATGTGGCCAAGGCTGTCTCATGCATAAGGTGTCGGAGAAAGGTGCTCACCGCAAGGAAGGGAACAGAGGAGGCCAAAGAAGCTCCGTGGAACCAGATGGCGACCACCAGGGATGGCTCAGACTTGGGGATGTAGCCGATGACAAAGAAGGCCAGCGCGCAGGTGACCGCTGCAAAGAAGGCCATGATGGTGCCTGCATCACAATCCACCTCAGTGCATTGCTCATATGACATCTGTGATATGCCGCATGCCGTTATACCCAGAGAATCCGCCACGTCTGTTGCCAAGTCATCGTAGCAGGCAAACGTAAAACAGTGACCTTCACAGCCAGGTCAACGCATGCATTGCAGCCATATGGCCCTGGTGTGACAAGCTGCACGCAATCACACTCAAGTGCTCGTTTGATCGTCTCTTGGCAGCCTGTCATAGCAGGTCAGCAATGATGAGGCATATGCACATGATCAGCTGCAGGCTCAGGTGGATCAGTCATTCATGATAACTTAGTCATTGATATGCCCTGACTGGTGTGTAGTAAACTGCATGTATGCACACCTGCCATGCGGGCGTGTGACCACTCGTGGCCGCCAAAGATGACAGGTGGCTGGGCCACAAAGACCACGCCTAGCAGTGTGACCACGATGCCCAGCATGCCCAGAATGCCCACGCGCTCTCCCCGTAGCGCCCAACCCAGGATGGCACACAGGACAGGGTTGGAGTACATTATGGTCATCTGCGCAACACTTGACATTGTAAATTCCAGGGGGAACTCCATCCGTCGATGTATCAGTATCCACCCCCAATTCTGCATTCTTCAGGTTGGCTTTCGGACATCGTGAGCTGCAGCATGCAACTCGTCTTGATCTTTGCAGCATGCAACTCCTCTTTACCTCTGCCCACTCAAGTCAGCTTGTCACAGTGCTTCGCAGTGGGAAGGGGCAATAATGCACCGCCTCAAGAGCTGGCAGCAAACCTAGCTTGCCAGATTTTGGCCATCTGAAAGCATGTCGGTGCAGGAGGCCCTACCGCATCAGCAAGGGGCATGCGCGCGATGCCCTCATAATACAGGGTCATGCTGGCAGCTCCGATGAAACCTCGCGCAGCCAGAAAAGGCCAGAGCTTGGGGCTGCCAAACCACCTTTCCACCCCTTGCGCTTGCGCAACCGCCAGGGACAGGGCCAGGCTGGCCACACTCCTGATCAACTGTGTGACAAGCAAAGCCCTTTCACCAGAAGCGACCCAGAAGACTGTCAGCAACTCAGACCGTCATTCTGAGACATCAAAGCAGAGAGCTGACACTGCATGTCTCGACAGTATTGCAGTTCCCATGACACTAAGCACTTTTGCATTGCTCAGGGAGATAAGGACTGGTAAATGAGGGAGACACTGAGCACAGGCGTTTAACAACTCCTTCACATATAACACAATGATGTAGATGGCATACCACAATCTCAAAGACAGGGACCCGGTCGTCAATCAGCGCCACAGCCAGCGCTCCACATGACATGATCAGCGCTGACGTCAGCATCACTAGTGCGCCATTCTCCCAGTATAGCCTGCACGTCAAAGGCAGTGCCCTGAGCATCCCAGATACGCCAACGTATGCTGCAGGTTGTCTTGCCTTCGGCTGCTGCTGCACCAGTGTTTGCCCCTGACGAGCTAAGCAGACAGCATCTTGAATGAAGTGAAGCTATGCTCTCATGACCAGGTAATAGTGCTGAGTGTATCACTTGCCTGCGTGCCCCTTCACAGGCCTGTAGAGCCTGCTGAAATTTGCGCGAGAGCCCCGCAGCGGCCTCACGGTGCCTGAATGATTCAGCCCTGTGGCTCTTCAGGCTGGTCAGAAGCCCCTGGCGGTCACCCATCTCGCTTTGATCCAGATGAATGGAGCTGGAGTGCATAGGGTGATTGCCCATGCCATATTCATCTGTGCTTGTAGGATGTCTACCTGAGAGCATAGCATCCTGATCTGCATCTCTGGGTGGAGAGCTGTTGATGCTGATGGCATGAAATCTGTCCTCGCCTGAGGCTGGGCTGTGGTTCAGGCTCGCCTGCAAGAGTCCTGATCCTGCATGTCTTGCTGGCACTGCACTGCTATAGAAGCTGTCCCCTGCTGATGCGGGCCTGAAGTCTGTGCTTGCCTGCAGCAACCTCTTGCTGCCATCGCCTGCTGGCGATGTGCTGCTGCTGTAGCATCTGTCCTCTGCGGGCGCAGGCCTCACGTCTGGGCTTCCCTGCAGGAGCCCGCTGCTGCTGCGTCTTGACAGGCGCTGCGAATTGTGAGACACAACTCCTGCTGATGCTGGCCTGGAGTCTGTTGCTGCTGCTAAGCTGCTACCAGGCCTGCTCGGGATGTCAATGCTCTGAGACCTCTCCTGCCTGAGAAAAGAGCCGGATTGCAACCCTGAGGTGCTATGGCATGCAACTGATCCAGTGACAATCTGAGGCTGCTCCTCTGCTGGCATTGTACCCTCCTCCAATATCTCTTGCATGAAAGGGCTGCTGCCTGTCCTTGCAGGCCAATGCAGCCCTGTGTAACTGTCATGTGCCTCATCTTTTGCGGAGAGGTGACCCAGCTGTCTTTGGTGGTCTTGCTGCATGCCTGGAATAGAGATCACCGCTGTTTGACCATTGGCCGTGCGCATTGAGATGTAGAGTGAAAATGTTTGACGTCAGGCCTGCTGAATCTGACCCACACTTGGCTGGATCGGTAAAATGTCGTGGCAGCAGACCTTGTCCCATAGGCAGCTTCGCGTGCAGGGCAACGTCACTGCTCTAAAGCACCCAGTACAAGATTCAATTATGATAGAGCCCTATGAGCGCGTCTCCTGGCCTGCGAGCGGCAGTTGTTGTAAGTTGAACGCGTAAAGGTGTGATTGCCCTAGCATGACTCAGCAAATCTGCTGTACATACGAAACGCACCTGAGACATGCCTTGAGGCCTATCTGCTCAGTATTCCGCACACGTCTTTTGCAGGTCCACTGCGCTCATGTGGGAGGTCGCCGGTGGCGTGTGCTGCCCATATGCTTGCCAAGTGGTGGCTTCAATGGATATTCGTCCAGCATGAGCACACAGTAAACCTGCGCAACTGCCTTTGTTCGCTCTTCAGCCGTTTCCGGGCCAATGTGAGCAACGCTCAGGCTCCAAGAACGCTATGCGTATTGCGGGAATCGGCCCATCTTCTGGGGAAAGCTGGGCAGCTACCTTCAGCTTCCCTACTTCTATTCCATGGAGCCTCGCTCAATGACTTCGGCAACAACGCCATACTACGGGCTCTAAGGTCTGGTGATCTATAGCCACCTGATTTTTGGGATGCAGAAGCCAGATAGGCAAATGCTCGAAATTCAGTGTCTTCATACCTTACACTTGGTGGCTTCACCTTACTTTAGAGAGCACTGAAGACTAGGTCGAGCCAAGCAGTATAAGAAACAGCACCAAGTTTTCAAAGGAGCACGCGCGTAAGCCCGCTGACCTGACATGGATCGGCTGACCTCGACCGTCGAGCAGATCAAGGCGTCAAGCGCCCTAGAGCGCGAGCGAGGCCTACTTTCGTTGAGGCAGCTTTTCGAAGGTGCGGTGAGCTCTAGTGACTTTGCAGTTGGAGGACACCTCTGATGGTCAGGTCTGAGCGTCTCACAGTGAGCAAGCAATTCCATGCAGGTGCATCTGAGGAGGAGCAGAGCGCAGTGGAAGCTCGTTTGGCCGGTAGGATTCCATGGCTGGTGCAGTCAGAGCAATGGACCCACAGGCTGGCTGCCCTCAGCCTTTCTAAGGCAAGCCCCACATCTGCAGGCCTTACAAACTGTGCAAGGCAGAAAGCCAGCAGACCCCTGGCCTGTGGCTCTTACACCAGTACAAAATGTCCTAACCTGTTGACTGGCATTGTACCTGTTCGTGTTTAAATGTTCTTGCGCAGCTGCTGCTGAGCCGAAAGCAGCCGAAACCGTACAGCGGAACAGACTATCAAAAGCTACACGGAAATGTGTTGGATGCATGCCTCACACTTCTGGAGGACCTGGAACCACGCGTGAGGCTGGCCATAAGCAGATCTATGCTTGACTGGTGTGTTCCCTGTAATGCAGCTGCTGCTGAGCCGGCAGCAGGCAAAAGAGCATGGTGGAACAGACCATGACAAGCTGCAAGGAGATGCACTGGACGCATGCCTCATGCTCCTGGAAGACCAGGAGCCGCGCGTGAGGTTGGCTGTGAGCGAGTGCATGCGCCTGCTGGCAGAGCTGCAGGGCACTGCTGTCTGGTTCAAGTCCCGAGACGCCATTCTTGGCAGCATCCGTGCATGCTGGGTACGTCCGTGCCCCTTCAGGCATCGAAATATGCGCCCATCAAAGCATGCGCACTGCTACGATCAGCTTATGCACCTGCTGGCAGACCAGCAGGGCACTGCTGTCTGGCTCAGCTCTTGTGGCGCCATCCCTGCATGCATCAGTGCATGCTGGTTGCCTGCATGCTCCTTCTGGCCTGGACAGCGGCCCTTTGCCGCATGTGCAGAGCATGGTGTGCAGTCACACAGGTCTGAGAGCTTATACAGCAAATTTACCACCGGTCTTGAGCGGATGAGGCCTTGGCGTTTCCAATACCGCTAATTTTGCAGGTTAGGGTTTCGGTTACATGTCCTACTCTGCACGTGCAGGACCGGGATGCTCTTCTGCAACAGGCTGGGTCTGCCAGCAAGACATCTTCCGGTGCAACAACAGCAGGCAGCAATGGCGGTACTGCGTCTGAACGTGCTAATGCCAAGCCAGCAGATGATGAGGACATGGAGTACAGTGCAACCCAGCGGCAGAACATTCTGGCACAGAAGGGCCAGACAGGCACCCCCATTACTTCTGCAAAAGACAGGAATGGCGTTCCATCAGGACAATCAGCCCTGGACAAGCTTGAGGAAATGCAGATTGCTGCACAGCATAACCTTGGCGGCTCTATGGCAGCCTCCTCTGTCGCAGAAGGCTCAACAGCAGCAAGTGTTGCAGCACAGCATACTAGCAGGCTGGCACAGGATGATTCTTGGCAAAACGTGCCAGCACAGCAGGACAGCAGAGCTGCACAGGGGCAAAGCGTGGCAGCGCAGCAAGCAAGCAGCCCGGCTCAGGGAGACTTCCTGTCAGATCTTCTGAGCTCCTCCTATGTGAGACATGCGCCGGGCACCGGGGACATGAGGCATGACACAGAGGGCTGGCGCTGCCTGGAAACCAGCTTCAAGGTGTGCAATCAGATGTAATTCAGCCAGGCTGCTGAATCTATGATGGTGGACAGGGGTCATAAGCATTGCCTAGCATTTGTGCACAAAGCAGCTTTCAGCAGGCGTGAGGAGCAATGGGTGTGACCATTGGCATGCATGGTCATGTGCGGTATGCCAGTAGAGCCTGGCCTGTCAGAAAGCTCGCCACCAAAAGGTGGGGTTGATGCCTGCAGGTATTGCAGCAGATCGTTGACGGGTGTGGCGAGGCGTTTGGCCCCTATGTGACGCCAGAGCTGCTGGACGTCATGTTCAGGGCGCTGCTGCACCAGAACCGCTTCGTGCGTGAGACCTGCTACCACACCCTGGCCGCGCTGTGTGCGCTCTGCTCCCACGAGCAGCTGCTCGGCTTCTCTGACAGGGTGGCGGAGCGGCTGCAGGATGGCCTCAATGAGAACTGGAGCCAGGTGCACGCATATAAGACACTGAATAACTGGTCTGGCCAACTACAAATAATATCTATGCTCACAGCTAAACACCTTAAAACGTGTATCATCTGCTTGTGTGCGCGGCGCAACCTCGAGAGTGACCATGAAAGTGCTTCTGCTCAATGCGCACAAGAACTTGGACAAGCATCTCTGCGCCCGCAAGCGGCCTGCTGTCTGAGCCGGGCTGGGTTGTTTTGCCAATGTTTGGGGCAGCCAGGCAACCGTCCATAGTGTTGTGGTGCATGCAGGTGCGGTTTGCTGCCTGCGTGGCCGGCAGGAGCTTCATGCTGGCTCTGGGCCCAGACAAGGAGAGGTACTATGCGCAGCTGCTGCCGAGCCTGTGCTTCAACCGCTATGACGTAGCAGAGGGTGTCAGCGTGTACTCGCAGGCCACCTGGCGCCAGGTCATGGGCGACGAGGGCCGCGCATCAGTTGCTAGATGCCTGCCGCAGGTCACCCATCCATTTTTGAGGCTTTACAGCTTGACGTTATTGCACGTTAGGCAAGCTTTGACGCATCAGGAAGGGCCTTGATGCTTCTATAGCAACCAATCCTGGTGCACTGCGGGACCTGTCCATGTCCAAGAGAGCCTTCTGGATATAAGTTATTGATAGCCTTAGACATTGCAATTGCCTTGGACTACAGCCGAGCTACTGATGTGAGCATTGGCACATCACAGAGACACGCATGATAAGAACTCGTGGCTTCACCCAGCCTGCGATAGACCTGTAAGTCCTTGTGGCGTGTGCAGGTGCTTGAGCACTACATGCGCTGCTCGCGGACAAACAATCACACCACCCGGGAGGCGGCCTGCACATGCATTGCTGAGCTGGCCTCCAAAATAGATGCTGAGGCTGTGCGGCCACATGCACCCGTCATGCTGCGCACGCTCATCACATGCCTCCGCGACGACAGCTGGCCAGTGAGTCATCCCACTCCCAAGGACCAGCAGTTTCAGGTCACCAATCCTTGCGGTTCAGGTCTTCATCTTGCATCCCACCTGTCATGGAGGCCTGCAACAGGCTCTCAGAAAGCACATAAGTGCCGTCTTAGGGACAGCTGTTGCATGCAGGTGAGAGATGCAGCACTGCTGGCTTCCGGCAAGTGCGCAGCCAGCTTTCCTGAGGAGTGCAGGGCCTCACTGCTGGAGCTGTACAAGCTCTGGACGGGGCACCTGGACGACAACATCCCCTCTGTGCGCGCTGACGCTGCAGCGGCTCTCGGGGATGCGCTGCAGGCGTATAAGCAGGAGCTGCTGGAGCAGCTGCTGCCTCTAATCAGGCAGGAACTCCCTTGCGTTATACATGCTGCCTCTGCACAGTCCCTGTGTTATCAAGCCATCTCACACCCATCGCAGAATTCTCCTCATGATGGTGCAAGTGATCATGCCAGTGCGGCACTCAAGCTGTCAGGAGGGACCAAAATGTCACTGGGGATGCCCAGGAATGTGCTCATTGGTGCGCAGGATCATGCTGCCAAGGGCACGAGAACAGCATACCAGCAGCGTGAGCAGCAAATCAGGAGAGGGGGTGCAGCTGCCCACTGCAATGCCTGGCTCGCTGCCTGGGACGCGTGTGGTGTCAGCTGAGCAGAGCCAGCCTGATCAGGGAGGGCTGTTCAAGGACACAGGGCTGGTACAGAGCAGAGACACGGGCGGTGTAGGTGTGACACAGCATCATCTGCATCCTAGGGTTGCAAGCTTGTTGCACATTGAAAATTCTCCACGAACCAATATCTGCCATGCATGTACAGGCAACTTTGTGAGCTGCTGAGACCGCACTGAAGCAGAGTGTGACGTCATGGTTACCTGATACAGACTCCAACCCCTTACTAATTGGGGCAGTTTTACACACCACACGTTCCATCATGCATGCATCTGGCAGCGCTGTGAGCTGCTCAGACACCATTTCTCTCAGCTCAGTATGACGTGGCGTTGCCCGATGCAGACTACAGCTGCGGGTGCATGGACTACGGCTTCCGGCGGCCTAAAGAGGCCTGGGAGGCCAGCGATGGGGCAGTGCACCTGCTGAAGGAGCTCGGTGAACGAGCGCCTGAGGCCGTACCCGAGTTCATGCCCGAGCTAGCAGACATTGCTGTGCTGGAAGACTTTGAGGCCTGCCGGAGTCTGCAGGCCACAATCTGGAAGCAGCTCCCTCCCATTGCCAAGGGCCTAGGCAAAAGGGTGAGCCATCTTAGTCTCAGCAACTGCGGCTAGCATTTGCAGAAGGCTGACTACATCCCATTGCCTTTCCTGTCCTTGGGAGGCAGAGCATGACTCTTGAGACGGCACAGAGATAAAGCTTGCAAAGGAGTCTCAGGGTCAAGGGAGCCTCTGTAAGAGCATGCGCCTGGCTACGCTCTGCCTGATACTTCCTTCTGCAGGTCTTCAGACACTCATGGACTCGTTCTAGGAGCTTCTGGCTTTGGAAATTCTCTTAAGGTATCACGCCTGGCAACAATGTGAGTAGCGGGTGTCCCTGCAGGTGTTCAAGAGGTATATGGACTCCTTCTGGGAGCCTCTATTCCGATCCCTGCAGTGCCAGCACCCCCTATGCGAAGCCGCCGCTGCACAGTGCCTCGCAGCACTGAGCGGCTACATTGGCCCCAGAATCCTGGAGGGCCACCTGACAGAGGAACAGCGGAGCGTCCTCGCCTCTCGTGGACTGAGGCAAAGTCCATGGCCTGAGCCAGGTACCCTCAAATCTGAGAAGCATTAACGATTGTCTTTGCCATATGGGTTGTTTTGCCGCAGCAGTGGTAGCAGTCCTTGCATCAGCCGGCCTCCCCTTTCGAGCATCTTCAGATGATTACAACTTGATTGAAAAGAGACGCTATCCATGTGCTTGTGGTAGCATAGCGCCTGAACACGATGACTCTTCCTTGCACCTGCAAGGGACAGCTGCACAGGAGTGGAGGATGCAGGATTCAATGTGGCTCTCTCATATCTGCGCTGCGTGTCATTCTGAAGCTGCCGATGTCTGACTTCCTTCCTTGTCTGCTGCAGGTGCAGGCGCCCTGAGGGGCTCCTTCAGTAGCCATGCAGACTCTGGAGCGTAGACAGCAGACTGAAGCTGCTATCATCCAATGATGCTGGATGTGCAGAGTTATTATGTATCGGCCCAGAAGCTGGGTGTCAGCTCCCATGTGTGCCTTGAAGTGCACAGCAGAATTGGTGAGTGGGTACTGAAGTCATTCCAGGGTCTGTGGAGCAGATCAGAATAGATTTTGTTGACATCTGGTGCAGCCACACCAGGCTAATCCGATGTCTGACCCTCAGAAGGATGGAGTCGAGCAGTGCGCTGAAACCTTGCGCTAAAAAGAATCTGTGTGACGATTAGGGCAGGTGCACCTTCGTAAAAGATGGTGGATGATGTAAAATTTCGAAGTGCATGACGAGAATGCGTGTAATAACGCTTTATGCAGCTGCGATGCGGCATAACAGCAAGGATACCGAATTGAATGGCATAGCAGTGTAGAAGGTGCCATCTTGAGACTTCCTGCACATAGGATATTCCCCAGCGGAAGCCCTAAGTTTTATTGGCGCAGCACTGACAGGATCACAGGCTCGCTCCCCAAAACTACCAAGACTGAACCATACGGCTCTTTGACGGCAGCCATGTCGCTAGAGAGCATAATTTTGGTGTCGGGGGGCGCATTACTTGGAGCACTCTTTGCCCGGCTCGACGCGAAAAGAAGGCGTGTCACGACAATTCGTTGAGGATGTTGTGCGAATGTATCAACAACAGGAGGTAGACTGATTCGCAGGTACTGACGTCGGGCTCGTGATGCAGGAGGTCGCGAACAAGTCTTACTTGTAAGGCAGAGACCATTCCCAAGGTCGCGCGCCTTCCGATTCTTCACCCTGACTGGGTCGCCGAGAATGGTGTCAAGCAGCCGCATCCTTATCAGAGGCAGCCATTTACGTCTCTAGATCCGCAGGTCCGCCGCTCTTACAGAGTCTGCTCAGGCAGCAGCCCATGTGCTCCTGATAGATAGAGCTGTGAAGTCCACCTCATCGTCTGCTCCATGTGTCATAGGTGATAAGACATCGGCTGTATCCGTTTGTAGTCTCAGCTATCCTGCCCAGGCCGATCGCATTGATCTCCACAATCAGTAAGCAGGTGGGCAACCTCCTTGCGCATAGCTCTCGCATGTGTTACTGCAAAGTCTTTCATCTGACAAGGCTCCCTGTATCTGCATGCTCCGAGCCTTAAAGTGAGGTATTAGGACTGACAACTCACATGCTCTTGCAGGGCGTGACCAACCTAGCACCATACTCATTCTTCAATGTCATGTCTTTTGACCCAGTAAGCTTCCTCTTCCTATGATGTGTAACGTGTTCAGGGTCCCATTACTCTGCGCCAGAGCATCCTCCTGAAGCTTCCTTTGTATTTGAAAGTCTATATCTCTCTAGTATACATCTGTATCTGTGCCACTTTCAGCTTGCAACGGCTGACTCTCTCTGAATCTGTGCAAAACTGGTGGCCCATCATATTGAAAGTTGGTCCGTCCAGGAGTTACTTCAACTGTCGATTTCCAGCAATTTGTGATTTGCGTAATGCTGAGTTGGGCAAACTCCAGCACCTGTCCTGCTCTGGGAATGCATGCAAAGGAGCTGTGGTTGCCTCATGGCTGCCCATGTCTTGCAGCCTTACATCACAGTAGGAGCGTTGACGACCCGGAACCGCCCTGGCACAGGGATAAAAGACTCGCAGGAGAACATCTCTGACACAGGGTAATGTGGTGCACAGCCTCTGATGCATGTGCCAGATCACTGTATGCGTGATTGTGTATGCACAGGCTTGGGTGCTGTACTACCAATCTGAGTGATGCTCATGCAGAACATGCTGCAACAATCCCAGGCTGCACATGTTATCACGGTGTATGTGCAGAGCAGCATCACAGGAGGCTGACATGATGCCTTTGCACTTCCCAGGGAATTTGTGGTGAACATCATCAGTCACTGGATGCTTGAAGCTGCAAATGAAACCTGCGGTGACTATCCGCATGACGTCAGTGAGTGGGACAAATCCACTCTGACACCAATACCTTCCCTGAAGGTGAGAACTGTATGCACCTCCTGAACTTGCTTGCCTGCAGAGTCCCACTGTGAGATAGTGAGTAATGTCATGAGAGGCTGTCATGCTGTGCAGGTGAAGCCACCTCGAGTTGCTGAGTCTGTCATCCATCTGGAGTGTGTGCTGAGGCATGAATACCCGGTACCAAACAGGTGAATCTTTTGAGGGCATACCTTCTTGTCAGCTAGATATTGTCAGCTCTTGAAGTCTGGAGAGCTCACAAAGTACTGACGTGTGCAGGGAAGGCCACCCTCACGCATCTATCCTGATTGCTGAGGTTGTGATGATGCATGCAAATGAGGGCGTGCTGGAGAAGGACGACAAGGGGAGGCCATGTGTCAACCTAGAAAAACTGGCCCCCATCAGTAAGGTCGGGTATCTGGATTACGGGCTCACAACTGCAACCGTAGAGATGGAGATGCCCCATCACAAGTTGCCCTCATGACGCAGTGTGCCTGCTGCGTCCTCTCTTGGTGCTCAGTGGAGCGCTGGTAAAAATTTACAGCAGGTCTGAGGACTGGGGCTTATTTGCACGCAACATTGTAACCCATGGAAATGTGCAGACATTACCTGTCCCTAGAGGGCATGAAGGCAACAGCAGCTCCGGCCTGCAAAGGCATCTGAGCAGCACCCTGAATTGTGCATGTTGAATGCTTTCCTCGTGGTAAGCCAGAAGTGAGAAAGCTGGAAGGGTTACTGGCACTTGAGCATGTCTACAAGGGGGGCAGCAAGACACAAGATCTTGTAGTTCTGCATGAGTCTGCGCCGACTCTTGAGGCAATATTGCGCATGGGCAATATGAGATCAAATTCTCAATCTCAATGGATGGACTGAAGAGCCCGGGAACCGTACTGGTGCAACAGGCAAGCATTATGCAACAGAGACGACGCTAGCTGGCATTACACAATGACAAGAAGTGTACAAATGGCTATCTCACCACATGTAGCATGCTGCGCAGTGCCTCAAGGTCTTCTCTCGTTATCATGCTTCGAAGGCCTGCTCACACTGCGGCAGAGTATATACCACTTGACAATGCAAGAGAATTGTCTGCAGACTCTCGATAAAGATAAAGAAGCAGTGTTTTCAACACTGTTGCTGTGAGACTTCACATACCAATCACTGCAGAGACCCTCATCTATAATGTGCAGGGCACTTTTGAGGCCTTCATGAGGAAGCCTGCTAGCATGCAGCTGCTGCAGAGCAACTTGCATTGAATGCGCTGCTGTACCTGATGCCTTTATCACAGATAATCCTCGGCAGCAGAAGGCCTTGTGCGCATGTGAAAAGGGTTGTGTCACTGCAGAGGTCTGCATTAGAATCATGCAACCAGACTATACATGCGTAGGCTTGAAGCGAGCCTGAAGATAACAACAATACAGCACTTGCGTCGAGCCGTCCCGGATATATAGAGAGCAGGCAAGTCCTGCTTTGGCTCATCAGGGGTCTTGCAGGCACGAGCAGCACACTGTTACATTTGCTCATCAAAGTGAGCACCTTAAAAATGGTGGGGCCATGTATACACCTTCCAGATATCTGCCAGCAGAGAATGCTATCCGCAGCCTGCGCTTTTGCTGCTGCTCCAATCAAGCACACTGGGAAAGGGGGATGCAGTCTTCTGGAAAAGCACAGGATGCCTCGCGTTACGTATGTTGAGCGCCTGGTGCAAATTCCACATTTTTGGGCGGGCCTCCGAGGGTCAATCGGCAGCTTTCTTGGAGAGCGCTAACTAAGGAGAGCGCAGCTCCTGTGGGCAGGCCTGAAGCTCACAGTCTAAGGTGAAGCCCAACCCAGCCAAGAGCTGCTACAATCCTCATCTAGCCGCACCTTGAACAGCGCCAAAGCCTGCGCGATGAGATGTCCGGGGCTTATAACAAACTCCATGGTCCTACTGCTGCTCGAGCCTGCCTTTCACGTCTGGCAGCCCAGGACTGGGATCCTGCAACTGTAAGGGTGGTGATAGGCCAGTGCCGGAAAGGGGAGACACACCATGAGTCCGCTCATGCCAAGACCTTGAGGGTCTGCAACACTCCAGGACTGGGATCCTGCGATGTGTGCAATGTTTGTAGGGCCTAAGGCAGAGCAGTCTCTCTCAAGCGGTGCTGTGTTTGTATCCGGCACTTGAAGCTACAGCAGTCCAGGATTGGGATCCTGCGACTGTAAGGGCACTCCCTACAGTGAGAAAGGGGACTCCCTATAGTCAGAAAGCCCTGACGGTGGTTGTCCAGATCAGGTTATCCCGCCTGTAAGATTTCCACGGGTTGATTGGCAATATCTTGACCTCCTCCAGTGCAAGCAATGAAAGAGGCCCTTCATGAGGCTGCCCCGCACAGCCGGGTACCCCAGCTATAGCCAGAAATAGCCAGGCCGGTGAGACAGGGTAAGGATTGGGGCATCCCAGATGTTGATGGTCCAAGATAGGGCACCCTGGCGCTCTGCCCGCTCCGCCAAGCATATCACCCCATCTGGAGGCGGGGGTAGCGGGGCTGGTGAGACAGGACGGGATCCGCCGTTTCTGCGTCCTTGAAGGTGCGGAAGGCTCCGGAGATCCTGTCGTTCTCCTTGTCGTAGGCAATGTACACCTCGCCCATGGCCACCACCCTCAGATGGTCCACGCTCACCCATGCGCTCTTCTCAACATGTCCGCTGCACACGAGGACAATGGTCAAATGCCACTTCGATCACAAGGAAGACTGCTGACAGAGGCTGTACATCACCCACAGCAAGATGCCAGTGTTTTTGCAAAGCCCAAGAGAGGCTCTCATGCAGCCCACAAGTCCCACGAATCCCTCAAGTCTTACAAGTCTAGCTGCACTCTAATGAGACCTCATCAGGTCGACTTCAGCTCTGCCCTGCACGGGGCAGCTGCGTCCCACGTACAGACTTGAAAGCGCCTAGGCTACAGCCTGCTTGCAGCCCTCACTCTCTCACTGCTGATCCAGAGATGGCTGCTCCTGCTGTGCAAGGGACAAGACCCATTCCTGGCATGCCATCAAGGTCCAGTGTTGGAAGTCACCTGAAGAGCTCATCAGTGCGCATGATACAGAAGAAGGTGTTGAGCTTGGGCAGCTTGGCAAACAGGTCCAGCACATATGCCAGCCAGGAGTGGTGATCCATCAGCGACAGCATTGACACTGAGCCTGCAGCAGAGCACAGGTGCATTCAAAAATCTCACACCTGTGTAGGCAGTGGCAAGCTGAAGGCCTTCTGATACACCAAGCGTCAACTTGCTGGTCTTACAATGTACACGAGCCTGCTGTTCTTGCACGCAAGCCTTGGTGCAAGTATTGCACACCCAGGAGGCGACGCTCACAAACAGCTTCCTGCAGGTAGGACTGCATGTGACAGCCAATTGCATCGCACAGTGCAGTCCTAACATGGTACCCTGGAAGAGCGCGCACACAGCTCATAGGGGTGCCCAAGAGATGTTCTGCATGACGGATGAAAAGAGAGAAAAGGGATTCACCTAGGATGCACAATTCCTGGATGTCCTTGCCCAGCGTGAAGAGGACTTCTGGAACCAGGGAGTCTTCTGCTATGGGCTCCAGATGCAGTGTCCTGAGGCAAGGCATGTGCTGAACGGCATCGATGATTGACGTGCAAGCCTCCTCAAACAGGACCCTGTTCCATGGCACATCCGCATCACAAACGGCTTCACCACATGTGTGACTGAAGCTTTAGATTACTCAACACATTATAGATGTGAGATGCTGTCAACCTTAGCAGCACAGCTGCCCAGCTGAGAGCCTAGACACATGTCCTGGAGGTGACCGCTCTGTGTGCATCATTCATGCACTCTTTTGGCCACTTGATCAGCATGTAAAAGGGTGGCCACAAGCAGCTTCATGGCAGCCAAAATACATATCATCAGCTATGATTTTCACTAATGTCACCAGATGCAGTGTACAGCCAAGGCATCTCACCTCAGCTTTGTCAGGTGCGTCATGCACCTGAGCACTTCGGCCTGCACCTCAATGAACTCCACGTAGAGGCCCTCCAAGTTGCTCAGACCAGGAACCGCCTTGTTCCAGGCAAGCCGCTCCAGTGGCACTCCTTCCTCCTGCAATAGCCAAATCTCATTTAAGCATCAAGCCCCTGCACTCAGGCCAAACACACTGCTCCTAGCCACAGAGTAAACAAAGGCACTCCGCCAGATGCGATGCACATCCACCTAATTCTCACCCCATTTAGTTGATTATTTGACAGCACAAATGGCAGGCGCTGCTGGCAAGTGCACGACATCTTCACAGCGTGAGGTGCTGACAGCAGAACCCCTACTACAGGCAGTGCACTTCTACAGCTGCTAGTGTGAGCTGTGTTGATTCATACCAGGTGGGACCAAATTCCGAGGTATGCGATGGGCAGGTGGTCGATCTGCAGGGTCTGTTCGATCTCTGCAGAGATATCGTTTCCGTCGTCGCTATCCATGGAAGTCACGCAGAACAGCAGTCCGACGGTAGCTCCTCTCTTCTGCTGCTCTTTTGCCACCCATTGGCGAAGCCAGTCTGTCTGCCACCAGCTGGTCTTTCCGCACACCACGATGAACGGCATCCCCTGTATGACAGTCACCACCTCAAAATGAAAGTCCGGAGGGAAGGTGCGGCATCTCACCTTTGGCGCCCACGGAGATAGTTAGGACTAATTATTCTGTAGAAAGATATGCACCTGGGGCCCAAGACTCATCATCTCCGGGTATGGCGCCTTCATGTTATCTGTGATGATGATGGTCTGCAGGTTCGGCCATCGTGACAGATCTGGAGCCTCATGGATGGACGCCTTCGTGATGACCACCCGCTGCACGTAATTCTCGACAGCCTGCCGAGAAGTCTGGCAGACGCATCTCACACTACCAAGGTGCTTCCCTGGAAGATGTGATATGATCTGCTCCCAGAGCGTGACCGACAGCGTCGTCATGTCCGACATTGGCCCTTGCAGTACCATTCTCTCATGGCTGCATTGGATCTGAGGCCAACGCCTGGGCCTGATGAGTATGAACCGTCTGCCTTACATTCTCATCAGAGAAGTACAATTTTTGTCACGTGAGCTTCGGAGAATGCAAGGACTTCCGACATGCACTGCAACCCGCTGTATGTTCTCTCTCATCATTCTTGGGTCTAGAGCATCCTGTATAGCTTGAGAGATCATTTCCCGGCTATGCCCAGAGCGGCCAACGTTCCAAACGATCCATGCTGCAGAGTGTGCATTGAGCAGCTGGATTGACGACATGGGCATTGGTGTCACGAGCACAGCTCTCTGGCAGCAGACCGTTCAGCAGCGGCTCATCTGAGAAACTTCAGGCTGGTGCCTGCTTACATACTGTGAAGTCCAGATATTACATATTTGCCAGAGCCCTCTGATGGGCATGCACGCCCACACATTAACGTCTTGCCAACTCCAGTAAAAGGGCTTCCTTGGCCTCGTCTGGGTTGAGCAGCCTGCCAGAACTGGGCAGGCTGCATTACACCTGCATTCTCTGGGCACTCGGCTCGCCATTCAGTAAATGGCTTTCACATTGGCAGCCCCTTCAAGGGTGCTCGCCTTGAGTGCCTCGTGGCTTCGCCCTCGTGCCACGCTCTCTTGAAGAACTTCAGAAAAGTGCTATGCTGGTAAGCCTGGACGGACGCCTGAAATCAGCTGCCCCTGACTTTGATAGGAGGGGGACGTGGCCACTGCCAGCAAGGATTGAGATTGAGGTTTTGATCTGCTGCCATTAGTTGATGGTCAGTCTGGCCCTTCAGTGGATGCAACAGGCTCTGTGCGCAGGGCCATTGTCCTGCCAAGTTTGTTCTATACGACGGCAGGAGAAGCACAGGTACCTGAGCGCTGAGTACGATGTCTTACATGCTCGAGAGCTTCTTGCCATCCTGAAAGAGGTTAACATAATAGTACAGTTCTGGCTTCCATGTTCCTGACATTGGCAATCAAGCCCACTGTAATCGTTGCAATGCAACTCAGGGCTGACATAAAAACCTCAATAGACCCTGAAGACTGAGGGAATTACAGATTCATGGAAGAAGGAAGCAGGCAATACAAACACGTCTATCCTCTGACTGATATCCTGTGCATTGTTCCGCAGAGACTCTCATCTGCTTCATGTGCCCAACATCTCCTGGCTCATGATCATGTACCATCTATGTATGTTCAAGGGCTGCAAAGTTGAGGGCTTGCATGCCTTAAAGCGCAGATGCTGCAATGCCTACGGCAGACTTTCTTGTCTGCACTTCAAACGCTGCTTCACTCCGTACTTCGTAGGATTTCTCGCAGGCGCTGCCTGCACTGCCTCTCTCCAATATACTTTGCAAGGCTTGGGCACAGCCTGTTGGGAACTCACAAAGCAGCTGTATCCTGACTGATGGCCTGAGGCCTCAATCTGCAAAGGGCGTCAGTCCAAAGAATCTCTTTTCTGTCTCTGGCAATACTGAGCAGCGCGCACCGCTATGCACAACAGATACTGCTTGTACCACCACTGCCAGACCCCTTTCATATGCGGCCTGGTCTTTACCCCCGAGTCGCCTCCCCGGGATGCAAGAGTGTGGTGGTACTTGGAATCAAATCACGAGACTGATCAGTTGAGGCCGTAGGTCAAAACCTTGTTGCCGCAGCCAACGTACACCTTGCCCCCAGTGATGGTGGGAAGAGCAAATTTCACCACTCCGCCAGAGCTGGAGGGCGTGCCCCCGCAGACCTGGGTGTTGTTGGTGCTGTATAGGAGCTTCAGTGACATGGCGTCCCATGCGAACAGGCTGGACTGCTCGTCGATCTGCACCCACACAGAAGGCCTCAGTACAGGCTCTGAGTACCTCTGGAGGCTGGAGTTCTCAGCACTGCGCTTGTTGTTTGATATCATGATGACGCGTATTGCCACGTATACACTCTCTGGCGGGAAAATTCTGCATTCAATCAAGTCACAGCAGGCCATGCATGCCCCGCTCACACACAGATTCCGTAAGATTGCTACTTTGTGCGCCTTGCTGACCTCTCTGAGGCGGGCCTGAACAGGCCATCTGACTCAATGAGGCCCACAACGGCTCACCTCCCACAGAATGGCCTCTGTAGAGTCAGCAGCAGCAGCCTGGATCACAGGGTTGGAGGCGCGGTTGTTGAAGATTCCGACGAGGGCCTGGGCCTGCACGCTCGGCTGCGCAGGCAGCTTTCCAGATGCGTCGAAGCCGTACCTGCAGCCCACGACACTCCCGCTCAGCCTGTCGCTTCTCGACGTGCACACGATGGCTTCCCGAGCCCTGCAAACTCTCACCACGCAAGCAGCTGCACTCCCCGAGCTACACCCGCAGCATGCCTAGGCAAGCTGCAGAAGCCCAGTCACATGCTAGCATAGCTTGAAAGGAGGTGCCGGACAGCCTAGTGCCAGTGCGGCTAATTCGCTGTCATTTCAAATAGCTTGATATTGTTCAAGGGTGTATGCATCAGGTCATGTGAACAGCATGGCGCCAGTCCGGCTGGTGCTGAGACCGCGCTTTGTAGCTGTGAGTAGTGGAAGGTGTGTGGGTCAACAATCAATGCAGCAGCATCCTGGTGAATCGCCATGGGTATATGAGAGGGGTCACCTGAACAGCGTGGCGCCAGTCCGGCTGGTGCGGCGGCCGCGGTAGAACACCTGGCCGCCGTTTCCTGACCAGTAGGCCGGGCCGCTGTAAATGGTGTTGGCAGCTGTGTTTGTGGCGTTGAGCACCGCAGGGTTGATCACCTGCAGCCATCATTCCACCTCTTGGCACATGCTTTCACAGGCATGGCTTTGGTTTATCATGATCCTGCGCGCGTCGCTCGCTGACTAGCTGGATTGTGCTGTCACCAGCACCTGTGAGGGCGATACCCACCTGGTGTGACATAGTCAGCGAAGGCACTGGCAAGGCCCCAGAGGCTGACAAATGCTGTTGTTGTATGCATGTATGTATTGCTGAGTATTTACATAGAGTGCTTATCAGGGTAAGTGGCAATTTGCCATACGGCTGGCAGAAGTCCATTCTGCCAATCTCTGCCGGAGCGTGCTGCACTGATAATTGAGCGAGCGCTGCTAAACGGCAACTCACCTCAAAGACGTTTGTGTTGTTGGCGGTAGGTTGATAGCCGCCCAGGTTGAGGGCCTTGGCCAGGTAGATGGGGCCCTGCTTGCCTCCTGTGATGACCAGCTGTTTGTCGGCCATGATGACTGCTCCCGATGCACCCAGGTCCAGGTCGTTCTGCAGCGCAGCGAAACCTTATCCGCATAAGTCTCTGTCTATGCATTGCATAATAGTGTAGGGCTGAGACAAAATTTACGCCTGGCGAATTCATGCAATTGGTAGAGATTCCCTCCTGAACGACAGTCTCTCAGGAACACAGGCATGCACTGCATGGTTTTGCGCATGGCCATGTGGCAGCAACCATAGATTGCACGCAACATATCATATCAGCAGTGACCTGAGAGGCTGCTGGAGTACTAGGCCCCTTGTGTTACAGGGTCTCCTGTGAACATTGAGGGTCGCAGGTTGGACACAGGCTGCAAGGTAGAGGCCGTCTCAATCAGCCAAAAAGAGCATCAGCATGTGCACTGCCTTTGAAGTTGACTGACTGCCTGTCTCCACACAGCTCTCATGTTCAGTGGGGACAGTAAGAGGGCTCACGTTGTCAAGGAAGACACCGTTGGCAGGAATGAAGTAGTCCTCAACCTTGGACAGGTCCAGCGGGAACTTCAGGATTCCATTGCCGTATCCTCCCTTGCTAGGGTCCACAGGTCCCCGCCCTGCAGCACCATCGGCACATCTGTCACCCCAAACACTATGCCATTACAAAGAGCAGACAAGCTCTCAAGGTCGAAAGCAAGCATGCATTGCCCTACAAGAGCCCAATAGCCTGTAACAGGGGCAGTCCTGTGCACTCATCCCTGCACTCTGTGTCACTGGACAGGTGCGATGCTGCTGCTCTAGTAGATTTGAGTGCTTTTTGCTACACATGTGCACTGGTGTGGCCTCTTGTGAGACAAAAGGCAGATAGCCGCACTAGAGCGGCAGTGCTTGCAGAGAGGCTGACCTGTCACCACGTACAGGTGGTCCTCGTAGAAGGATGGGGCAGTGCCTCCCATCCACAGAGTGGGGCCGCCGCCGTAGACCGGGCCGAAGAGAGGGTTTGTCTGGTTGAAGCGGGCTGCGCACAACACAGATGCATGGTTGCTTCCAAATTCACTTATGTCGTCAGTAACAAACCTCGGAGTGCACCAATGTTACCCAATGCCCTCGCACAATTTGTGGTGCCAGTACTGCACTGCTCTGCTTTGCGGTGCAGCTTTGCGCTATCAGGCAGGAGCTGGGCAAGAGGGCTTGGTGAGTGGGTATGTTGTCATCTCCCTGCCAGGGTCTTGAAAGGCAGTAACGCAAGGGTAGAGGGCACAGGGACTCACAGATGAAAGAGGGGGAGGTCCAGAAGGTGCTGATTTTCAAGGACTTGGCCTCAAAGGCAAAGATCCAGGGCCAGTACTGGGGCCTGTCGCAGTGCGACCCAAAGGCGGCGTAGACCACTCCCTTGTACAACGCCAGGCCTGCACGTTGTGTGACGATAAGTCACATTTGTCACGGTGAGATGGGCTGCCAACTTGCACGACACCGCACAGGCCTACAGAACATGGCACATCGACCTTTCAACACATCTGCAAACTAAACGCCAGCAGTCCTACTATCATAGCAAGCTGACATTGTCGCCATAGCAAGCTGTGCTCTGAGGATGATGCTTTGCTCCCTCAGTTGGAAGGGCACACAATGGATTTAGGACCTAAACCTCTGTCTGAGCAGGCCTGGGTGGACAGGTGCAAAAGGAAAACCCAGCTCATGTCCAGAACTTACCTGGGCGCTGCAGCTGCTTGATGGCTACGAAGGTGGTGGCGTTGTTGGGGAAGTCGCTGTCAGGAAAGGTGCGCGAGCCCGCCACAGGTGCTGTGGGGCTGCCCTCTCTGTGCGCGCCGGTGGCCACGTCCAGCGCATTGAACCTGCTCAGCATGCACAGCGCACTCAGCACGCATGTCATGGTGTCTCAGCAGCATGCGCAGCGCCATAATGCATGATGTCTCTGCTCTGGCATGTATGCAGCTCACAAAAGCATCTTATGAGAGATACAATATATTGCAAGAACGTTTCTTCCGAGACTTGGTATTCTGTGCAAGTAATGGTGTTTCATACACCTTGCAGGATGCATGAACCATGCACACACCATGCATGTGTACTGCACGCATACCGGGAACGCTTCTCACAGGCAAACTCAGTACCTTACTCCGGAGAGAAGGCCTGCACCCTTCACAGGACTTGCAAAGAAGCAAAGAGCACAGGCACTGTGCATGCAATCAGGGCGCACCTGTACTGCGCAGTGAAGGCACCGGAGCCCTCAATCGAGTAGGACATGACGTAGACGGTGTTGGTCAGCGGGTCAATCACGGGGGTGGACGTGATGCCATAGTAGGGGGCAATGTCTGTGCACGGGCCGCCGGGGCGGGTGGAGACTGTAGGGATGTCAGCTGACTCAACCACGCGCCCAATGGTGAGGGACCTCTTCCAGAGCTGCTCCCTCGTGTCTGCAGGTGGCACCACCCACTCAGGATAAGCCCTAAATGTGCAAATATCTCACACAGCAGTGTCAGACCTGCGTGCACCAACTGAACATGGTTTGTGACATGATTATTGTAGTGCAGGAGAAGAGCTAGAGAGCAATGGCAGGACTCACTCATCCGTGCATGGCGCGACGAGCACTCATGCTTATGGCAAGACCAGCATGAGCAAGCAGAGGCTGGAGGTACTGACATCACTATCAGCGCCACCCAGCAAACATGCTCATGGCAAGAGTAGCACAGGCAAGCAGAGTCTGGGGGAGTTGGCCCCTACCAGCATCAAAGCCGTAAACTGAGTTGAACTCAGTGGCAATGATCATGATGTTCTTGTACACGCCCTTGGCCACTCTGATGTGGGGAGCATACAGGGGCTGCACCAGCATGGTGATTACTCAGCAAATTACTCAGCATGCATGACATGAAAGCACACATGCCACGCGGGAAGTCTGCAGGGGTTGCCCCAGGCAGCATCCTACTCAACAAATTTAGCAACTAATACACACACCTTCAACAGCATGAGCCAAGCCGCTGTGGGAGCAGAGGGCAGCTTCGAGACACAGGCGCATGCATTCATGTCCTGAACTGCATGAGTGCCCACATGGTGTGTCGGTTGGAGTAGCCGTTAGTGAGAGTGCTGCTGTTTACCTGGGCATACACTGAACCGTCCACATCCCAGGACCCCTTCAGGCTGAAGGTGGTAGGCGAGATCTTGGAGGGAGTTAGGGTCTCATCAATGACAAAGCCTGCGCCGCAGCAAGAGCCTTCCATCAGTGCTTCATCACAGTCAAGAGGCGTACCATAAGGAGGTCCTCAAGAAGACCTGTGCATGCAGTGTTGACCTGGCCAGGCAGAGGTGGCAGGCATCAATGTACTGACACTGATAGCATACGGTGCAACAGTTGTTCAGGACTGCGCTTACTTGACCGCTCCAGGTTGTAGCGGTTGGTGTAGACTGCGCCCTTGTCCTGCAAAAGGAGCATAAATAGTGACGGTGGCATTCCTGTTTCACCACTCTGAAGCAGGCCTTGCTTCACGCAGCACACTCAGCAGCTTGAGTACACATTGTAGACAGGCATCTCATGCTGTTGCCCACGTGCGCGAAAGAGAGGCAGGCCGAGCTTTGGCGGAGCCCAGGCTTGCACGAGCTCCTTTTGCTAACTTGTGAGTGGTCAGGTGAGGATGCGGGTCATGGTAGCTTACATTTGCCTGGAAGCATGCGAGAAAGCAGCTTTTCTCAACCACGCATCCGCCGTCAGCATTCTTTGTGCCGGCGCTGCCCCATGTGCAGCCTTTGCACCAAACACAGAAGCATCAAAGGAATGTGTGGTACTGAGTCACAACATTCACAGGTGCACGAGACCCTTGAGAGTAATCCCAAGCACATGATGATTTAAACATGTGGCAGAGTTCAGTATGGGGCAGATGCACTCGCTCGAAGATTGGATCAATTCTACCGTATACATTGTGGGATGCGTGCCTTACCTGCAAAGGGTGCCAACACATTGGCAGGGTTGGCAGCACAATCGATGACGCACTCAGCCAGCTTTGGGACGTCGGACAGGGCAACATCGCTTGATGTTGGCACTGATGCAAAGCTGATGGGGCCGTCCTCAGTTGCTTGGATAGCTATGCAGCTGCCCAAAAGCAGGGCTGCGAGGACGCTGACTCCTGCATAGTCATATGTATATAAGAAGATGCGGCCTCTTCAAAAGCAACACATACGTTGGTCGCGGTGAAAGAACCAGAATGGCATTTAAGGTGACATTCAAGTTGTTTGTAACATTAAATAAGGTCTCCTGCAGGTGCGTGTCTCTCACACAGTCGTCGAGGGTCGGGATCACCCTTTTACAGCCCGGCCGCATGCACACCCGCGGGAACCTCCGGGCACGACATAGATCCCACTGGATAACCTATTTCTGGTTGATGGAAATGATATGAATGAATCACCTCTCGGCATGGTTCGCCGCCAAAGCTGCCCAGGCCGATGCCGGTACAGGTTTTCTCGACGGGAATGTACCAGCCAGTAATGATAGAAGCTGCAAGCACAAAAGAAAATCTCTGCAACTTGTCGAAAGCCCGGCAATGCAGCACTGAGGCGGCAATCTGCGGGCGTTCATGCAAGCAAAGTTCTCACAGCAGGGGCTACAGGTATTTTAGATGGATACTTATCAATCGGAGGGAGGCCAAGACATACCTGGGAGATGACAGCCTGATTTTCCGACAATGAAGAGGCAGTTCGCGCCTCTGCGTTTTGTATGTTCGGAAAGGGGTCATCACCATGCGCAGCGCACGCCCAGCGCATGCCGGGAAGCAATTACCTAAGATTTGGGGTGCTCACAATCCTCGTTCCGTAGAGTCCTTGCCCTTGACTAACGCTGGCATATGGCCCCTCCCTGCTCAATTGCACGTCAGGATCACCCGCCCTAAGGCATGGCAAAATTCTTCGCTGAAGCCCAGGGCCCGAAACACGGAGACATGCCTGGATCGTGCATGTACTATGTCGGGTGCCAATATCAGATGCAAGGCTGTGTCTAGTTCGCGTGTAGCGGAACATGCAGCCGCTGCATGAAGCCAAATGCGTTCCGGTCATATACCTCGGGATATGCGTATCAGGACTGGGCTCCAAGGTTACCAAAGGTCTGCCCATCTTCACCAGATAGGTGCCAGGCCTTGCTAGTACGTTTGCTATGGATGGTGTGACCTTATATGGCAGAAGGTGTGGCAAGACTGACCTGCCCAATAGATGCATGGGTAGCCAGAGGGTCATAGCTATAGAGCCAGAAATTGCAGAAGTTAGACAATGTCTAATAGACATTAAATTGTTTGGAATGTGATGCGTGCACGTACAGCATCAAGCCTTGAACCTTGAGAGCCCAGGCCTCTGCCTTGTGGAATGATTACCATACTGCGCAGAACGTTCCGACCTTCTCAGGAGACCTCATCAGCGATTCATTGCGCTCAACAGTACATCGCATTTGCTGGCAAAAAGTTTCAGCACTCCCTATGAGCGGCAGCATCAACGTTGCAGACCAGTCAGCGCAGCACTGAATAGGCCTCTGCTGCTCTTTGCACCCTTCTTCATGGCAGTCTGTGTGCCTTGTTCAGATCTGAGCCCCCCGCTGCTGACCCTCTGCGCAAGAGATGTCCCCTGGGTGGCTGCGCTGCTGCCCAGCCTTGCCCTGAGGCTGCTCGCCTGCCCATTTACGATTGCTGCGTCAGCACGCATGCTGCTGCGAACAGGCTGTGCTGGCTGCTGCTGAGGCACCTCCTCCTCTGAAGCCTCCAGATCCTCAGCCTCCTCAGACTCGCTTCTAGCAGGGACCTCTGCAAGAGACCTACCATTTGGTGCAGCCCGGCCATGCCCAAGAGCCCTGCCATTCCTCTGTGCTGCACGGTCCTGCATTGCGGGGCCCCGGACATACTCAGCAGCACTCTCATGAATGGAGTCTCTGAGGCGCTTCCGAGGTGGCTCTGGGCTATCTTCATGCGCCAGCTCCTCATCTGCCTCCTGCATGGGCATCTTGGAGGGTCGCCTGCTGGGCTGCCCATTGGGCAAGCCATGGGCAGGTCCTGCTTGCACAGCTTGTGGCTTTGGCAACCGGCTTGGTGCCGGTCCAGGCTGCTCATCCATGCTGGAGGCTTCAGACCTGGCACTGCTCACAGAACGGTGACCATTCTGCAATGGCGCTGATGAGGGCCTTCCAGCCCTGTTCTGGGGCCACACCTGCAAAAGAAAGATCCTTTTCATTACAAGCAGACAGTGGAATCCAACGTATTCTGCAATCTGGAGGTATACTCATTGTGAGGCTGGGCTCGGGCTGCACATCGAGTCCCGAGCCTGCATTTTCTTGGTTCAAGCGCTTTCTGCATCTCAGCCATCGCATGGGCATGGGGAACTGACATATTGGAGGCCTGCCTTGGCTTTCGCTGATGCTGCAGCAGCCCCTGGCATGCTGTAAGAGGGCTGCTTGGCTGAGACATAGTCCTCCTCTGCAATATCTGCATCCAGGATTTCAGCGCTGTCTTCACCCTGTGAGCTCTCAGCAGGCGTGGCATCGCTGACTGCAAAGATCCCAGCTCTGTCCTTCTGCCGCGCCTGTGTCAGCAAATCATACTGCTCAGCACACAGTACCGGCATCCTGTAAGGCCACTGAATGTAGACACAAAGCAGGCATGGTTGTAAAGCCTTCAGTGTTTCAATACTTATTAACGCTCACCTCACCATGGGATCCTATGCACAATCCTGTATACAAGCAGCACAGTGACAGACCCACTGGGACGATATGTACATCAAGCAGGTGAGTGCAGGAAGCAGACTACGGCATCTGCACCTTGGCTCGCTGGAGCTTCCTGACAGCAAGCGGCGGCGGCGCAGCGCCCGGCAACCCGATAGCGCCAAACGCCGTTCCCGCCAAGCGGTTTGCCCGGACGTCTATGGCAGGCACACGCGGTGCGCCTCTGCAACAGAGCAGCCAGTGAGCAAGTACTCCACCCTTGACCGATGCTCCTACGCAGTGCAGTCCCAGGACCCATCTCCTGAGCACTCTCGGTCAGGCATGAAGACTCTCCCCACTGGTGGTGCCTACGTGCTCTACCATATTGTGCATGCATGCCTGCTGCAAGGCGTCTGGTGGTGGCAGCTTGTCATGCCCCATGCAGGTAGAAGGACAGCTTTGCTCAGGACAGCATGCAGACTTGGGCTTCAAGAGAAGTGAACAGACAGCTCACTTTGGCTCTAGCTCTGGCCTTGCGTAAGCCTGTGAGGCTGTCACAGCCTCTGCCAGGGCTGCATGATCCCCCTGTGACGCAAGATTCAGGCGCACATGCAGGGGCTGCACTGCCGTGTATCCCTCCTTAGGCTGAGGCACTGGTGCTCCCTCAGTCACTGCAGATGTGTAACACCTTGGAGTGTGCATAGCAATTTGCGTGCTGGTCTCTTGCAGCAACCTGATCACCCTTCAGCGCTTTACTTGAGAGCTCATGCAAGGCATTAAGGTTTAGATGAGTCAGTCGTGATGGCTCAACACCAGTCAGAACCTGTAAACAGACACTGGGCTGTTCTCTCTGCATGTGGGAAACTCACAAAAGTGAGAACCCCACCTGTAACTGCCTCGCCGACTTCAGGATCTAAGTGCAGCGCAAAGCCATACGTCATGGCCACCTCCCTGAGCAGCGCTGTGCAGGTCGCCAGTTTCTGCTGCTGGGCCACTGACAGCACTGCAGCGCGCCGTGCACTGCCCCCAGCTTCCTGGAATCTGTCCAGCTGAGGCCTTATGCCCGCACTGACTGCCTGCAAAGCAGGGCACCGCTTGCATCACTTTCTTCTGCCAGCATGCAAGCTTTTGCTGCAGCGTTACCAAGAGCAGTCATGCAGGGTCTCCCGCATGGCCGCTGCTGCAATACTGGCGCATGATAAGCTGCTGACCTGGCCAAGGACTGTGAGCGACGCGTTGGTTGCTTCATCTGCGCATAGCCGTTCATTTCCCCTCTGAGCGTCTGCCACTACATTCAGGAGGAATGCTGCATTGGGCTTCATTCTTTGCAGAGGCTTTGGCTCTGGTGTCTGCTGCTTTTCTGTGCTTTCTGGGGCCTCAGCAGCCTTTGAGGAGCCTGCATTGTCCTTGGCCTTGCCTGTCCAGATAATGGGGATTCTGTCCTTTAACGGTTCCTGCTTTGCTGCTGTTGCGCTGGCGCTAGCCAGAGGCTGAGATAGCGCGTCTCCTTTACTGTCCACAGTCTCCATGTCACCGTCTGTAAGCTTTATCTACGGCTGCTGAGTGGCCCGCCAACTCAATCTGACATGATAGAGTGGCTATTACGATGGAGGGGAGAAGTATGTGATCCATTTGGGAGGAGGGGAGATCATCTCTAGCTTCTTATAGTATTACAGGTTCCCCCAAAGATCACTCAGGACGACCATTAGAGCCCATGCGAGCTTTGATCATGAGCCTTGAGGTATGCATGATACACAATTTCCGACATGCAAACGCTAGTCATGCAACTCACAGCTGGATCTCTCACCCTGCAAGGCGAGAAAGCAATCAGCGGAAGGCGATGAGTGATCGCTCACCTAAGCGGAGCACAGCACGGCTGCATCCCATTTCTCTTTGCAACGCGTGGACTTGTCAAAGATGCTGCGCCTTGCAGCACCATAGCTTCCTGCTGTATCATCTAGGCCGTTTTCCACACAGCGCAAATTAGCTCGTGGCTGATAGAAGTCAGGGACTCTTGGAAACCGCGCTATTCTGCCCAAGCCCTCCACACAAGTGTCCTGCCTTTGCAGGCAGGCATAAGTGCATCTCAGATATTTTATGCCTGGTATAGTGGGCGAGGCACCTGGTGCAATGGCACAGCTGCCTGCGCTGACTCCAGGAATAGTGAGGAGGATCGCAGAAACCCAGGCGAACATAGGACCTGCTACTCTTCAAGTCATTGGTATAGCACCTCTGCGCTCCCCTGCGAGCCGTTGACAAACGTAATAGTGACCGTACGTGCAACTGGTGAGTCCAGACCATGGCACAGAGTTCTGACTTGGCGTTGTGCTGCAGGCATCAAGAACCTGGGCGCAGGCCAAGAGGGCAAGCCTAGGCACCGCTTTGCCCTAAGCGATGGCGAGCTATGGTTGACAGGCGTCCCAGCATCGCAGATCCAACACCTTGTACCTGAGGGCATTCTGCAAACCAATGTCATCGTACGCCTGAACGACTACATCTTCAATACCGTCAACTCGAAGAAGTGCGTCCTGCATACTTTACCGTCAAGTTCCAGCAGACTCACGAGCACTATGGCCTAGATGCGAGGACCTCAGGATATCCAGACTGTTGTATATGTCCAACATCCTCCTGCCCATTGCAGGGTGCTGATCATCCTGGGACTGGACGTGCTTGGTCAGGCAGACACTGTGGGCAGCCCACAAGAGTATGACAAGGTCGCGGCTGGCATGGTTGCCCAGCCCCCTGCTGGAGGCCCTGCACACTACATGAATGGGAGAGGTGGGTCTCCCCAGCCGCATATCTGAGCGCACCTGACCCAGTGGCCTTCTTATCAGGGCAGCCCTGGCCACAGGCTCCCTAGCAGCCATAAAACCACTCTTCTGAGAAGGAAGTCAACTCAGTGCACATAACCCCTCTTGGTTATGAGGGCTGTATCGACTGAGATCCTGATCCTGCTGAGCCCCAAATGCGCAAGTGCATGTGAGAGCTGCACGCACTGATTTCTGAACCCAGTGCGCATGAGCGGGACTGGTGCATGCACCCATGAACTGCTATGCATGGTGGGATATGGCGTACATCAACATGACGGCAAATTAGAGCAGATGCACAATCTCACATGCTGCATGCACCTGCAGTCAACCAAGGCGGGCCAGCGCGGTACGGGCCCGGGCCTCAGGGCAATCTGCCAGCAGACAATGGCGCTGCTCCAGCCGCCTCAGGGGTGTATGGGGTGAATCCAGCCTCCCGGGGGCCCTATGGGGCTCCTGCGGGGGTTGCAGGCTACGGAGCCCCTCTGCAGAACCAAGGTGGTGAGTCAGGCGCAGCACCTTCCCTTCCGTAGTCTATCAACCTCAATCAGATTCACAGATCTTGTGTTTAAAGTTTGTGCCAAGACCTCAGGCCAGGACATACAGCAAGCATCAGATCACTTTGCAGATCAAATGGTAGAGTCTGTAGGTAGTCACAGTGTCATGAGATTGCTAAGATGCGGACTCGAGGCCCAGGCTGAGTGGAGAATGTTACAATGGGAGCAGTAGTTCCTGCCTGACATTCGGATATGCTGCAGCCAGTGTGAGGTGTCACACATTGCAGGTGGAGGTGGCTACGGCAATGGACAAGGCTACGGCCAAAGCAGAGGCCCGTACGGCGGCCCAGCAAACGCAGCAGCAGCTCCCGGGGGAGGCTACGGTATGATTGAGCACCTCCTGTCCCAGATTTGCATGTGTGCAAGTGCTTGCATGGTTCCCAAGTCTTCTTTCTGCTTTCCACATCTGCCTGTTATTCTCCGTCTCCTTAGCCCTCATCCTTTCCTTTAAGGTCACTCGAGTACCAGTATGTTTGAGGTGGTCTGCCGGCTCAGCATTTGACTGAAGCTGTGAGCTACAAGGCTTGCCTGTGTTGTTTTCCTGTGATAAGCCGTGAAGCACCCATCTGCCATGTTGGGCACACACAACACATCCCCAGCACATTGCCCTGCACTTGCACGTAACATGATACGAGCACCTATCCTTCTCAGCCAGCAGCCCTGGGCCCCTCAGCATGCAGGGACTCTCTGCCCTGGGTGTTGCAGGCAGCCCAGGCGGAGATGCACCTGCTCAACGAAAGAAAAAGGATAATCAAAGCTGGCGGGAGCGGGTGTTTTCTTACCTCCCAGAGCTCTCCTATGAGTACTTCCCTCACATCCTCACCGAGGAGGACTGGTGGGACCAGGTGGCCGAGTGGGTTCAGGAGGAGGAAGAGCTCGACGCTTTAGATCTTGCAGGCAGCTATGGGGGAGGAGCAGCGGCTCCAGGTGGCTATAGCGGAGGAGGGAACTCATCTGCTGGCGGTGGAGGATATGGCGGCTATGGCCAGGGTCCCTCTTACAAGTGTGACACGCACCCTCTCTGCATACCCACTTGTGGACAATCTCACATGGGCATGCTGTGAGCATTCTGGCCTGCGTCCATGGGAGCTGCTTCTGCGATCTGCCTGCCAGGCTTACCCAAGTCTGTGGGAACATAGGACTGCTGTCTTTGAGGCTTGCCAATGCCTGCAGCACCTGCTCAATTCTATGTGCTGTGTCTGGTAACAGCAGCTCTTCATGTCACTTGCACATACATGTGACAGGGAGTACAGCTTGAAAAAGTGTCATTCATGCATGGTTTTCTTGCAAGGCAGGCCTGCTGTAGCTATGACTCACGCACGGGGTGTGTGTAGGGGCGCGGGAGCCATTGCCAGAAATGAAGCGCCGCCGCGTATTGTTCCCATTGCCAGCCTGAACTCATACCAGAACCACTGGACCATCAAGGCGCGCATCACGCAGAAGAGCGACATCAAGCGCTACAGCAACGCCCGCGGCGAAGGTGCGTGTGTTCGGTTTTTACGGCACCATGTCGTTCAGACAGTCTGCATCCCTGGTGAATGTGTCGGCCATGTCTGCGCACCCCTCAGTTGTGCAGTGCTGGATGGCCCGGCTGAGCCAGCGCCAACATGAATATCGTGTCAAGGATGAGGGCGTGGGTGCAACTTCCTGCCTTACATGCCGCTGAAAGACTTCCATTGAGTCAGCATAACAATGCGCCATTTCTTGCATGCCTACCATTGGAGTACCTTGCCTGTGATGCTGCTGCCCTGTCAGCTGGAAGACATTTCACTGATCATATGGCGCTCTCCTTGCAGGCAAGCTGTTCTCCTTCGAGCTATTGGACGCTCAGGGAGGAGAGATCCGCGGGTGCGGCTTCAACCAGTGCGTGGACAAATTTGAGCCCCTCATGCAGCAGGGCGCAGTCATCATGCTCTCCAAAGCAAACCTGAAGAACAAGCGGCCCAACTCGGTATGCAGCCACACTTGCCAGCTGAGCTGCTGCACTGTGTGAGAAGACACAACCTTGTGCTTTGGGCCAATGCATCCCCACCGTCTACTTCAGAGTAAGCCACAGAATTGGCAGCATCTTTCCGCTGGCAGCTAGATGTAGCCCAGCCATCATGCCGCTTTGCGCGGTTAGGTCTGGGTGGTCTCAATGGCCTAATGTATCAACAGCGGATATATCTCACACCCTTGGCCCTGAATCCTGGAAGGTGAGGACATCAGGTGAGACATCTACAGGGAAGAAGTCTCATCACTCTGAGAACGCGCCTGTGCAATGTGCAGAACTTCAACAACACGCGGCATGACTATGAGATCACCCTGGAGCCGTCCAGCATTGTGGAGCTGTGCCCTGATGAGGAGGCCGTCATCCCCAAGATCCAGTACCATGTGAGCACCCATGCCTCCAGCATCTGCCTTTCCGTTCCTACAGCTAGCATCTATTTGGCCTGAGCGGCTGTCATATGAGAAGTCCTCCTATTTGGCCTGAGCGGCTGTCATATGAGAAGTCCTCAAGATCGGCACATACTTGGGACTTTGCTGTATTGTCCACATGTACAGTGGCAGTTTCCTTCTAAGGTCCTGCGGGAGGATCCTTCATGTTGAAGCCATTGCCCTAAGCTATAAGCTCTCGCTGCTGCCTGAGCGCCAAGCTTGCCTTGGATGCACACTTGTTCAGCCTGCACAGCATCATTGTCCCATCAGCATGTGGTCCACTGTGCATCAGCAGATAGAGAGTGTCTGACATTGCACGCACTGCTGCAGCTGCGGAAGATCAGCGACCTCAACGACATGTTTGCCAATGAGATGGTGGACGTCCTGGGCGTCATAGACACCGTGCAGGACAGCGCCATCATCCAGACAAAGGACGGAAGAGATGTGAGTCGCCAGCCTCCCCTCATCTCTGTCCAGCATCTCATCCTTGGAGGGAC
Organism: Coccomyxa viridis; assembly: GCA_963930925.1. Classification (NCBI taxonomy): domain Eukaryota; kingdom Viridiplantae; phylum Chlorophyta; class Trebouxiophyceae; family Coccomyxaceae; genus Coccomyxa; species Coccomyxa viridis. Next base: position 1,572,531 of record CAWVOJ010000008.1, on the reverse strand, counting down.
TTACAACGGCGGCCTGTCGACTTACTACCACAATGCTTTATACCACATTCTTGGGCTCTCTACATAAAATGCATAAGTGTCATCGTCTAATCGTGTGTTCACAGCCCCCACAGAGCTGCTTGTAGCTGCCACACTCTTGCTGGGAGTGACATATTGGAGAGGATCTGTAGGTAATGACAGTCACGTGGCTGTGCAGCTGTGGAAGCGCAATGTGTCGATCAGAGATGACTCTGGCAGCTCTGTGGAAGTCACGCTCTGGGGCGGGTATGCGCAGGAGCCTGGTGATGCACTGCAGGAGGTACGCGCCTTGATATGTAACTTGCAGTCACTGCGGTGATGCAACTTCTGCCTCACTCCTGGACATCACATGTTGCCATGCCTGGCAAGAGATGCAGCCAGGTCTGCGAACATAATCCACCAGGCCGTCAGTTGCTACTGGCAAAATGACAGCTCCTGCGCTGTCATCATACATGACAGGCTGTCAGGCATGGCAGATCACATCCCCAAGAGGCGGAAATCTTGGCAAGGGACCAGTGAATGATTTTGGCCGCCTGGAGGCGCCTGGCAGGGTTGTCTGTCATGTTAGAATGGCCGGTGACACCCATGTTCAGGAGACCCTCTGTGCAGGCCGTTGCCGAGGGGAGGCATCCAATCGTGGCAATCAAGAATGCCAAAGTAGGCGACTACAACGGGCGCACGCTGTCCACGACCTCCTCGAGCAGCGTCACGCTGGACCCGGATATTCCAGAGGCCGGGCACTTGCGCCAGTGGTGAGTCGTCCCTTTGCTGCAGCTCTCTCCTTAGTCATCTTCAAGGATGTTATCTCAAGCAGGGTGGAGCCTGGCCATGTCGGGAGGGATCTGGAGTATGCAGCAGGTATTCCAGATCCCTGCTGACGTGGCCATACATTGGGGCCATCCATCTGACAGAGCATTAAAGCCAGACAACAAACTGTAGCAGGGTGAAAGCTGCACAAAGGTTGCTTCACATCCCCTGCACTGGATCAGCCGCGCTAAAGCGGCAGGCATCACTCCGCTGCACGAGGCAACAATCACAATGGGTAATCGGGGGACCAGTATGACTGCTTGATCTCGGCAATCTGTAGATCTCAGCCATCTGTCTGCTCATGCATGCAGGTATGACAGCGGCGGTGCAGCGGCCGGCGCCACCACGCTGACGAGCGGCGGCGGAGGCGCCGAGGCTCTTGCTCATGCAGGCAATACCACTAGCAGCGTTGTTCATGCTGACATTTCCCAGCAGAGGCTCAAGCATTTGCTTCATCGTGCAGGTATGACAGCGGCGGCGCAGCGGCCGGCGTCACCACGCTGACGAGCGGCGGCACTGGTGGCGGAGGCAGCAAGGCGCATCTTGCTCAGGCAGTAGCAGCTTTGGTCATGCCGACTGTTTTGAAGCAGAGGCTCAAGCATTTGCTTCATCGTGCAGGTATGACAGCGGTGGCGCAGTGGCCAGCGTGGTGACGAGCGACGGCGGCGGTGCCAAGGCTCTTGCTCATGCAGGCAATACCACTAGCAGCGTTGTTCATGCTGACATTTCCCAGCAGAGGCTCAAGGATTTGCTACAATGTGCAGGTATGACAGCGGCGGCGCAGCGGCCGGCGTCACCACGCTGACGAGCGGCGGCGGCGGCGGAGGCGGCAAGGCCGACAGGCGCATCACGCTGGCCATGATCAAGGACGAGGGCATGGGCGCCGGCGGCGCGACCTCCTGGGTCCAGGTGTGCCTCCACTGCACTGCATGTTGCTTATGTCGGCCCGCGTGTCAAAGCCTGGATAATCCAATGTCAGCCGTTGGAGGTGGTGCGTATGGCCTTGCGGTGGTCGTGCACGATGTTGGGCTTCTTGAAGATATTCTCTGCCAGGTACCTCTGAGCATGAAACAGTTGCATGAGAGGTTAGAGGAAGACGTTGGCCTTCTCAAGCTCAAGGAGCCGACTCCCCAGGCAGATCACGGATCAAGTTTGCGGGTGTGCAGGTTGCGGCCTGGCTGACGCACATCAAGACGGACACAATCGCGTACCCCGCCTGCACGCTGCAGTACAACGGCAAGCAGTGCAACAAGAAGGTGGTGGAGGCCAGCAGCGGGGACGGCCCGGGGCAGTGGTACTGCGACCGCTGCACCGCGCACTGCCAGGCGGAGTGGCGCTACATGCTGAACCTGCGCCTGGAGGACCACACCGGCACGGAGTGGGTTACTGCCTTCCAGGTGCGCTGCCTGAAAATGTGCTGGCGCTGGCTGAAAATGCAGCCAGAGTGCTGCATACAGAATGCCGTGATAGCCGTGCTATGCAAGAAGCCCCTCCATCCTCCACCTGCTATGTCATGTAGTGTATTGATGTGCGCATGAAGGTCATCTATTCCTTCTTAACAGGAACCTGAAGCAGTAGAGGGCAGGAGCGCAGCTGATGAAGGCAGCCCCTCCCACTTTTGACTTATAGTTATTTTGGAAGCTGTCCCTTGTGTAAGGGGCTTGCTGCCTTGTCTCTTCAGGAGGAAGCAAAGGCTCTTAGGCAGGGCGAGGGAGGAGATGCCAATCGGAGCATCTGAAGGCTGCGGCGCCACCCATACCTGTACATCAAAGGCCATCCTGTGCCTGACAAAACCCTCTCTCAATGTCCAGGAGGAAGCCAAGGCGCTGGTGGGCAGGAGCGCAGAGGAGATGCAGCAGCTGAAGGACGCGGCCTCGCCAGAGTTTGACTCCATCCTGGCCTCTGTCAGCTTCAAGCCCTGCGTGTTCAAGATGCGCATCAGCGAGGAAACCTGGAACGAGGAGCAACGCATCCGCATCAACGTCAGCAGGTCCGGCCCGATGCACCAAGCTCTGTGCATGCTGGAAGCTATCATAGTCTGATGGTGCTCCCCATTGCCTGGCCTGCAGACTTGTAGTATCTCGTCTGTCGAATGTCTGGGTACAGCCTGCAGCTGATCTGAAGGGATGAGGACAGCCCATTCGCCAAATGATTCACTGGCAAGCTGTGGAGCATCCGTGGTTACTTGGACATTTGTGGACAGATCTTTCTTGCTCCACCCTGCCAGAGAGAGGGCGCAGATGGTGGAGCTGAAAGACTAGCACTCCAACCCCTCTGTGTCTCAGGATCTCACAGTGAGAGTAATGTATGCAGGATTGATCCGCTTGACTTTGCCAAGGAGAGCGTGGGCCTGTTGGACCTCATAGACAGGCTGACGCTGGGACAGCCCATCCTACAGCCGCCTGCCCAGGGCGGCGGGGGCTATGGAGGCCGCCAGCCTGGCGCAGCGCCTGGTGAGGCTCCCTTACTTCCTTCTCTAGCACGGCTTTCCTGTCAGCTGGACCCTCTCTGCAGGCGCTCAGCACCCACTAGCACAGCACAACGCGCTGGTGATGACAGCCTTGTTGGGTTACCATCAAGCTGCACCGGCTGTCCTTCTGCACTATACCAGCATGCTTCAGGACGTGCAGGAATGACACTGCACATGCTCGAATCACTGTGATGGCGCAGGTCCATACCAGGGCTACGGCGGGGGCGAGAACCAGGGCTTCCAAGGGAGCTATGGCGGGGTGCCAAAGCAGGAAACCTCGCCCTACAGCAGGGCTCCTGTCGCTGGAGGAGCCGGCAACTTTGGAGGACAAGGTGCAGCTTCTCTCTCGGTGAAAACTTCAGCCCTGCATGGTCTGGTAGGGAAGCCTGTGTCACAGTCTCTGTGTAGACCCATGTGCTGAGCACTGGGAGGGATAGAAGGGTGCAGCCTATTACAGGGTGCGCTCATTCGAGGGTCTAGAGACATGAGGACAGCAGTAATACCATTGACAACGCCAGGATGTCCTACTGGATGATTGTGGTGGCCCTGCAGGGTATGGAGGGGCCCCTTCGTATGGCGGAGGCAACCAGCAGTATGGAGCTCGGGGCGGATATGGAGGCAGCAATGCCGGTGGTCACTCGAGCTATGGGGGTCAGCAAGGCAACGGATATGGAAACACAGGGGGTGGCTATGGCGGCGGAGGGTTCTGAGACCCGTTGTGTCTCTCTACCAAGGGAGGCAAATTGCTTTCGAGCAGTGAGAATGGAGACATTGCCAGTGCCACACCTCATGATCAAGTCCTTACATTGTAAACTAAGCATGCCGCTGGCTACATTGCAAAGCCTGAGAAAAATGTGTCTGGAGTTGAACATGACATATGCATTGATCTAAGCTAACACTCGGGTCATGAGCGTCTGGAAGGGCTGACCGTTAATGTAGAGGTACTGCAGCAAAAACATCCTCTAGGAATTTTGTGATGCTACCCATGTACATGTGGGTGGCATAGCTATACAAATCTGCACAGCTGCTATTGAGACAACCTCATTGACTGCACGAGCAGAAACAGAGGTGGGTTGCAGAAGCACACAACTCCTACAGATGCACTTGAAACATCTGAACATCATGCCAAGGAGGGCTGTGAGTCCGTCCTGTACAACCCAAATTTGTATTGCCTAAACACTCAAGAGAGCCCATCCCATGTTTACTGCACAAAATGCAGCCCCCGCCCGTCACAACATCAATCAAATGCGCCTTGAAGGCAGCAATGCATATCTAATGCGTTTTGCCAGTTGCGCTGCAACCAGAAAGAATGTTCTAGATGCCAGCAATGCGCATGGCTTGATGTGCTGAATACTTGTTTTGGAGAAAGCTGTCGGACCTCTACAACCTTCACTGGTTTCTTAGCTGCTGGCTGACACAAACGGAGCCTGAATATCATAACAGGTTGCTGTGAGCTGCCTAGAATTGCCAGAGGTTGCATGCAAACTGAATGCAAGCATTTGCTGCTCATACATGCTTATTGAAGCCGCCTGGAGGCTTGTTGCACTAATTCTCCCCCACTGAACTGGGGCATGTACTTTGACAACCTTGCGAAGGTAAGTGCCAACTCATGTGAGCAAACACAGGGGAGCAGCATTGCCACACAGGCCCTCGAGCCTACCTGACAGTCACCCATTGCTTGACCTGCTGCCAACCGTCTCTACACAAAGCAGCAGGACAGTGTAGTTCTAGGGCTGGAACTGCGCTCTCTAAAAATGTGCAATGCGTGCTCGGAAGTGCTGCAGAAGTAGATATTGCCCCGAAGGGGAGCTGAGAATTAGGATCTCCTACACTGGGAAGACCGCCACACTTTGAGGATCTTGTTGAATGTACAGCTCAAGAGTGGTTGGTCGTTGCGCATAAGGTTCAGAAGACCTTGACGAGGGCAGGCGCGGGTGGCGCTGAGTTGTCGAAAGAGTAGCGGCGAGTCATGGTGGCGCTCTCCTGGGTGGGCTTGTCCAGGCCGGCAGCCTCCAGAGCCTTCCTGAGATCCCAGTTGGGGTCGCGGCCCTGGTCAGACTGCCGCCAGACACCAGGCGGCAGGAACACAGAGTTTGCCGGAACTGCACAAAATAAACAACACTGTTAGAAGTACTGACCGCAGGCATGGTGGTGATGGGCGTTGCATAGCATATGCACACATTCCATCAAGTTGGCAATGCACAGCAGGTCTATGACAGGTTTATGAAAGCACTGCAGGGTGTGTCCCCAAGAGGCGCTGGTGCAGATATGCCTCATACCTTGCGGGCGCATGCGGCGGGAGCGCCGGTTGTTGGAGGGTGGCCTCATTGGGGTCTGGCACATGGCTGGCGGCCGCCGCGCTGGCGCAGAGCTGGACCTGGGCGGGCTGACTGCCCGCTGAGAGGCTGACTTGGGCACGCCGGGCACACGTGCAGGTGGTGCTGTCTTCTTGGCGGCAGCCGCAGTTTTCTGCAAGAGATAAGGGCACTTCAGATGTAGCATTTTTGTGCGTTGAGTACATTTTCTTGAGCAATGCATAGGCACATGATGATAGCAGCAGCTAAGCATATTGTCAGATTCATGACAACGACCGACTTTTTACCCCACAGACAATTGATGACAAATGGAATGTTGAATGCAGGGAACACCAACCTCCTGCAATGCAGCCTCCTCAGCTGCCTGCTGCGACACCAGCTTCTGGAACGCCAACCACTTGTTTGCCTGCTCAGGTTTCTGCTCAGCAGGCTTCTCCTCGGGCTTCTTGATGGGCTCCGGGCTGCTTGGCTTGTCTTGACACAGGTCCAAGACCTCTACCAGCTCCTGAATACTCTGATTGCTTTGCGCTCGCTTGGCAGAAGCCTGCGACTGCAGATCATCTGCGCTGAGGCTGAGGCGCATGCGCGGCTCGGGCTCGGGTACCTGATCTGGCTGCGACGCCTGCATGGTGTCCGCAGGGAGCTGTGAAGGCTGCGCGGGCGCTGCCAGCTCAGGCAGCGACGCCGACTTGGCGAGGGGCTCCTGACTTGGCTCCTGACTGGCTGCAGAGGGCGCCCTCGCGGGGCGTACCTCCCGCATGGACGGCCTGTCCAGCTCCATTGCAGAGCGCCGCGAGATCTGCGTTACACACATGCGTGAATGCCCAGTCCCCACGCAATGTATAATGCCTCCATAGCACCAGCACCACAGCCAATTAGAGGGCTGTCTGCTCATCATAGGCATACACACCCTTGCGCCACCTGATTGGCGCCTGCGCGTGTGAACCAGACGCTGGCAGGATCACAGCAGTGAGGCCAAGGGGGCTAGGGCGTGGGGAGGGCCTCACACCTTCTTGGGCCAGGCAGGGTCTGTAGGGTTTGGCCAGCGATCGATGTCCCCTCCCAAGTCCTCGAAGAGCTGCAGCTGCTCCTTAAAGCCCACGTTGGGGCAGATCCAGTGGGTGTCACAAAGGTCCCGAATGGCTTCCTTGCACTCCAGGCCCTCCTTGTGCATCAGATATGCGCACACGACTGCTGCAGAGCGGCTGCGACCGGCTGCGCAGTGCACCAGCACGCCACCTGCATTCCATGAAACCCATCAAACCTTTGCAGACCAAGGTGTGCTCCAGAAGACTTTCCGTGCATGCAGATCGCCAGAGCGCTGCCATGCATGAGCACTGCAGCCATGTGACAGCCGGTCTGTGAGTCTGCGAAGCGCATGCTTGTCAGATCAATTGCCTGTGCCTACAGGATGCTGCTAGTTGCGTAGAGCACTGGAAATGGTCAAAAACTGGCCGGACCATTAAGGTGGGATATATTTAGTCATGTAGGAAGGTCATTGGGTGCTCACCTGCTCTCCTGCCCTTCTTGATGAAGTCGAATGCGTTGCACTTGATCATGGCGTGGAAGATGTCAAATGAGCGGGAGTCTGACGCTTTGACCAGGCTGTACTTCAGGTTTTCCCAGTGCCTTGGCCTCAGGCTAAGTCCCACCTGTACATGTAGCACGCCTTGTAAGCTGTGCGGCTCTGTGGCTAGGAGTAGATACCAGACATCTGTTTTCGTTCAAGCATACAGAGCGTTTTCATAGTGTCAGGACTCTGTGTAGAGATCCTCAGAAGACATGTAACTGTGACAGAGCCTGCTAGGCCTTACCTGCAGGACGTGCGTGATTCCCAGAGCCTGCAGCACGTTCAGATCCCTCTCGGCAGCCACTGATCCGATGAAGAGTCCGGGCCTTACGCAGGAAGGAATCTCCCGTAGGGCCGGACCATCGCAGGACTCGTCGTCGCTTGATGAGCGCTGGGATGATGCCTTGCTGTCCGGCTGCTCAGAATCCTGGGACCATTCCCGGCTGAACTCGCCTCCTGCAACAGACCCGACTCATTGTCATGTGCCATAAGACACCACCTGCAACCGTATAATCCGCAGGTCCGCTTCGAATGCTCTAGAAGTTGATACCCGATGGGGTGGCGATGGCCATGCATCTTTCATGCACCCAACCAGTTGCCCTCACCTGAACGTCTGTTTGAAAGCCACTCCCCCATCGCGGCCCCTGCCATCATTCCCAACGGCACCAGTACCTCCGGCATGGTTCCCACCGACGGCGCCTGCTCGAGCCAATGCGTCTGTATTCTCCTCTTTCAACCCCCTCCAGGCACACTAGCTCCGCTCCTATTGCTCTTCGAACTCTACAAGCAGATTGGCAGTATGGACGCCAGGAACAGCAGGGGATGTGCGGTGAGAGATGCCTCTGGACTGGCTGTTGATGTCAACTTTCATGCCTGGCCGCAGAATCTGGCGCAGGCAGACGTGGCTGCATGACTGAAGCCCATTAGCACAGCGTGGCTGCGAGCCTTTGCAGACTATGGGAAGCTAAGATAAACTCGATACCCTGTGCCCCTATCTGCTCTTAAGGGTGCGACGATGGATGCGCATTGGCACCTTGAGTGCATTGTGACCGCTATTCAATGTTATGGGGAGGCGCCAGATTGGGAGAGACCATGGCAAAGCCATGTGTATCCAATGGGATATTCGGAGTGTGACATGCAACGCGCAGCTGCAGTCATGCTCTGCTTGTGCAACTTAAGCAACCCGTCAACAGCGCATTGAAATAATGTGCAACGCAGTTGTTCCAACAGTAGGGGGTGACGCTAGAGCACTGCCCAGCTGCTTGGTGGCCATCAGGTGCAGTCTGGCAACCCCAGCTTCTGCAGTCAGCACGCATGATGGTGCAAAGCAGAAAACCTCATTCAAATACGGCCTCTTTACATATTGCATGCACAGCCAGTAGGTCAGGTCATGTCAGGTCGGTTTAGACATGTCAGGTCCCCTTGTCACACTCATGTCTCAAAATTGCACCCACTGCTTGTGACTGGGATGGGTCGTGGCAGATGCACTTTAGACGCTGTGCTCAAAATCGTTGTACACTGTCCCGTGCTACACCTGCAATACTTCAGACCAAGCATACTTGTCTCATCGCGTTTGAGAAGCCATCCTCTTGCTGTGGCAGCAGTACTACAATGCCTTCGGGTAACTGTCGTCATTCAGGCTCAGGAACGGAGGTAGGACTTGTTTCTGAGGCGTGACAGGAGCTGCCGCATCAGTTCAGACGCGCCCCTGCATGTCAAAAGCACATATGAGAAGTTGCCTCTCATGGGAGTCCCTCAACTCTTGGTTCTACAACCTGCAATAGCCTGTTGCCCAGTCTATACAGACCTGCTGGTCTGAGCCTAGTTCAGCATTCCAACTGCGAGCGCCTATGAGAGATGCTGCGGCGTCAGGGTGAATTAAACACAACAAGAATTCAGTGCTTGATGGCGAAAGCCTGGAGACTATGGTGAGGCCTTTCTTCCCGCAAACTTGCACCGAGTGGCGCAGTACAACGTGGTACCATTGTAGCCAGTCTTGGTAGGAGGCTGGTACCAGAGCACATGAGAAGCTGCTCACCGCACGAGGACCGCCGAAGCAGCCACAGCCTCCGTAGTTGGTTCTGGTACCGTAGCGAGCTGCCTTGGTCCTTGACTGCAAACAAACACCGCCCACTGCTCATGTGGTTGTAGAGGTTATGATATGTGATCTGGCGGTACAGGTCCATGCCATACATAATTCAGTGTCTTGGGGTCGTCACGAGGCATCATATACGACACGTTGAAACAAACTGAGCATCATAGCGTCACTGACAGCGACAAGACTCGCATCGCAAGTGGGTACGGGAGCCGGTACTCACCGCCTTGGCCTGGGGACTCGCGCCGAAGCAGCCTCCCATAGGGCTGCGTGTGCGGCGTGTGGTTGTGGTGGTTGTGACGGTCCCACCAGTCTGCACGACACCAGGGCACCAGTTTACATTCTGGCAGACAATTTGATCGGCAGTACATGGTCTGCGGTTCAGACGAGGCAGGCGATGCAGCAAAGCTTTCCACAGAACTTGTTTATGTATTATCCGACATGTTACTGCAGGGACATCAGTGCGTTTGGACGTTCCCACAGCAAGAGCGGTGAAAGTAGGACCGTACCGCTGGTGCTGCTCCTGCACGGCTTGCTCCAGCGCCCATGTTAGCTCGTGAGTGTCGATGAAGGTTTAGTAGAGGTTATGAGGCAGTTTATTCGGAGGCAGTTTATTCGTAAGAAGCAAGTGTATCGGCGAGAAAAATGGCTGAGGAGGTTATCCTTGCTGGAACCGGCTGGGTGGCCGCCTTCCTGTCAGCTGCAGCTTCCAGATGCAGCGCAGCTGGCCAGATTGCTCTGCAGGGTTTCAAAATTCTCGACCCATACCCTGGGCCATTAGTACTATTAGCGAACCGTTCATGTCATCAGGGCAGGTGCGCAAAGCAGTTATGGGCAGAGGTGGGAAGAGATAGGCCGGTGCAGTGGCAGTGCTGTGAAGAGTGCTTGAGAGTGTTTGGCGGGGGATAGAGGCGCGGCATCATGGCGCTGCGCGTCAACACCACCGCAAATGTCCTGCTGAGAGACCTGGATACTCATGGGGCCGAGAAGGCGGACACAACAGCCTCGGTCGCTGTAAAAAGGAAGTTTGGGGACACGACGTGCGTCACGCGCCTGCGAACTTGTGCTCTCAGACTTGCCTGAATGGAAATATGCATGGCGATGGGCCCCCTGACATGTTGCATGAGATGTGCTGAAGCCGCCTTATACAATACACAGGTACTCCCTACGTATCACAGAGTCCACCATAAAGAACATCAGGGCGCTCAATGGCGTTCTGGTACAGATGGCAAAGCCCCTTGGTACGCTCCCAGACAGCTACACTCTCTGCGAGATGCCTCCGCAATGTTGAATGTGCCATTCGAGTCGATGAAGACGCAACGGGAGACTCTCGACATGTGTGCACTGAGAACAGTTAAATCTAATTCTGAGTCATGCCGTTTTGCAGGCAACAATGTGACCTCAAACCTGAAGTGGGACCTGGGTGGTCGCAATGTCACAGCAGGGCTCCTGAAGGTCCTGAAGTTCTCGCAAGGGCGGTTTCTGGAGCTGGGAGCGCAGTACTCGGAGAAGACCCAGCTGCTCACACTGGAGGCCGCTGGAAAGCCACACAAAGACCACAGACTAGCTGCTGCGTGCGTCCTCGCACACCGCTCCTATCACAGCAGCTGTAGTGTTACATAGATCCAGATCATGGATTCCCGTTGTCAGTCAGTACAGTCGAAGCTGATCGATGGGACATGCCTCACACCAACAATCCTGACGGGCTCCTAAATCATGACACTGTTCAGGACAACTTCCCATGCTGGTCTAACAGAGTGGGGCAGTCCGCTAGATCAGTAAGTCCCACTATAGTCAGCTGACTCATTGATGGGTGCAGGCTCGTGCCCCAGACAAATGCAATGCTGGGCTCATACACCCTGACCATGAATGGGATGACAGCCACGCTAGCTCATAACCTTGCAAAGGGCACCACGGCTCTGACAGCCACAAAGAAGCTGCCCGGCGGCCAGGTACATTCATTTGAGGCATGGAGGATTCTGGGCACTCTGGTCGTTCTAGTTTAATGCCTTGCACGCCAAGCAGCAGCTTGGTCAGATCTTGGGTCGCTAGCCAAAGGGGCCTTTTGCTGCATCGTTTTCCTTAGGGACTGCATTACGCCCTGATACAATGGACTCTCAACTTTGGCAGTCTCACCTTGAGCAATCTCCTGAGGGGTTTTGGACCCGATGGTGCTCTTCACAAAAGTCTGACAGTGTGTTGGGTGAATATGTTTGCAGGCCATCAAGGCCGCCTATGGCTTGACAGATAAGACCGCCGTGGTGGAGATTTCCCAGGCGCCTTTCATGGTGAGCCTCTCATGCCGGGCCCATTTCTTACGTCTGCACAGCCGCAGATGTGCATGTGTAATCAAGTCAGGGCACCCTTGGCGTGAGCCTCATCAGGCATCCCAAGACAGCAAGCGTGTTGCGACATCCCACCTAGCTGCACATCATCCTTGAAGCTCTGCATAGCAGCACAGGCCTTTGATAGTGCCATCCTGTTGGCCCTTCCCTCTAGAACTCCGGAGCATTGCAGAGCATCTGCCAGTGCAGCCACAAGAGCACCGCAACACATTTATAGAGAAGGGCAGGAACAAATTGTTTTGCTTGAAGGGCAGTTGTGCCATTAAGAGGCATACGCCTGGCGCGAGGTGGCGCCTTCACTCAGCGTGCTGTTTGGCGCTTGCGACGCCTTCTGTGCATGTTGCAGCTCACTCTGAGGACAAAGCTGCGGAATAACAAGCCGGGAAAGCCCACACTGGGCTTCACAATCAACCGGGACGTGGAATACCGACAGGTACAACCTCTCAGAAGTTTTGAAACGTAATCTCAACTGAGGTTGATCATACTACCCACTCACAAAGTACCTATGCCTTGCAGCAGTGCAGAGCACATCGCCTTGCAAGCTATGAACACTCTGTTCCCCCCACCATTGTGAAGTTGCAGGCAGGCAGGCAGTGCTGCTGTCTGTTGTGGAGGTTTCCCAACATCAGTAGGGGATATCACTGAGCGTCCAGGACCACCCTACACTTGTGATTGCATGCCCTGGACTCGCTAAAATGTTATTTGGAGCTGGATGCCCTGCAGGTGCCACAAAGGAAAGCACGACTGGTTGTTGCTGCACTTCCTGGATTTTGGAAAGACTTCTAGTTGGGACTGAATGCAATGCAGGTGCCACAGAGGAAAGCAGAGCCACCGAAGCAGCCAGCTATCCCAGCAGAGAAGATTGCACTGAATGCCACAACAGACATGTCTCTGGACGAGAAGCTCAAAGCGCTGGATATGGTGCATGCCAAGGCTTTTGCGGAGAAGGGCCGAGTGAAGGAGGGAGGGGTGGAGGTAGCAACCTTCACCAGGAAGTAAGGTCTGGATGTTAAAATTGGAAGCTTCCATAAGTCTGGAGCGAGAGATCACAGAGTGCGGGCTGCTGTTTGTCAAGTTCGTAAGGAGAGGGTTTCCTGGCTTATTACACAAAAATTTACAGTCTGTCAGGCTTGCTTTGGTCATGGCACTCTTGTCCTGAATCAATGTGCTTCAGTTTGGCCAGTAATAATAGGAAAAGAGCTACTCTTAGATGATGCACTGTTTTGGCTGCCATAATTGTTACAGATAATTGATGACAATATCTGCCAATTCACCAGACTTGCGGTTCCAGAATTTGATGGTGCCCTGGCATCACTATTTATAGGCGAGATACAGGGGTTGTCTAGGGCATACGCAAGTCGATAACTATCAACCTTATGCCACTATCAAAAGTCTGTCTGACATGGTCCACAAACATGGACAAGCATGAAAGGGGCGACCAAGGCTGCAAGCCAATTGTCTGTCCAGCAAAGTGGGTTCCCAAAGTCAGCAAGCACAGAGCATACATAAACATATACTGTCCCCTCTCTGGCACACACGGGTGCCGCTCACAGCACGCCAACTGCTTGACCCTAGTTGCAGTACAGTGCTCTCCGAACGCTCCTCTATGACGCAGCAGCCTTGATGGAGACCGAGCTCGGGTTGTCAACCCCCAGAGCAGAGTAGAAGGCTCCTGCATCCTCGCCCTCCTTGTCATCCTCCTCGAGGTGCACTACCTGCAGAAGTCCACTTCTCTGACGCAAAACGAGCAGAATATGCCGCACAGATGTGCAACCCATAGCTGTAAACGCAAAGATGCGGCCTAAGAGAGTAACCCAGCCAATGCCATACAGCCCACCACAATGTGTGCCGGGACCATGACACACGCTAGCAGCTGCGGGTGTGCGTAATTTCAGAGCGCTGCTGAGTCTCGCATCAAAGAGTCCATCCTCCTTGCATGCAGTGGCATCAGCGCAGTGCCGCAGGTAAGACCATGCACCTACACACCTCCTGAGTGCTCTCTCTCTCACCTCACAGCGCCTGCAGCGCCATGCATGCACACGCAACAGTGCAATGCCGCAGATGCAGTGGATGTTGTGCTGTCCACCCTTGCAAACCTCATGGTGCGCCAGTGTAGGCAATGCCACCATGTGAGAACCACACATTGTCTGCATCCAGGCAAGCCTCCTGGCCTTGCCGGTTGACTCGCCCACTGTGTATAGATGATCCTAAAGTACCAGCCAGACTACTCTCGGCCAGGCCTGGCACATTTCTGCATCTTGAGGCTTCCTAAGCGCCCTTATCAGTGTATCTGATACAGACAAGGGTGCCACACAGTGTCATGTCCTCACCTGTGCGGTCCCCTTGTGGTCTCTGTCGTCTCTCAGCGCAATGGTGTACGTGAGGGCTTTGTTCTTCTCCATGCCTGTGGCTGCAGAGCCGGCCCACACAAGGATCTTCGGGCCCAGGTCCAGGATGAACACATCGCCGCTGTTGAGGGACTCCAGGCTCAGAGGCACCTCTGTGACCCGAACGCCCTGCGCAAGCAAGGTCTGTCACTCTTGGTCGTGTTGCTCTTGCTGCCCAGCATGTCCATGCTGGGAGGCCTTGTGAACACATTGGCGAGGTTTGTAGTTGCTGCACAAGGAGGCTGCAGTGGATTGGGGCCGGCCCAATTCAGACAGGCTGCGTGCTCAATGGCACTGCAATTTTTTTTGCTCGAGGGTGGTCATGGCTCCTGCTTGCACTGCATATAGCATGTCAGGTGCCAGGACCCAGTGCATGTTGATGCATTGTTGGATGCATACACTGAGCTCACCTTGATCTGGGCAAGCGTGGCCTTATGAGGCGCATCCTCATGGTGATGGAAGCCACTCGCTGCTCCACCGGACTGATACCTTATTCCCCCCTTGAAGAGCTGCATGTAAAGGCTAGAGTCTCATCAAGACATGTGGTATGCCTACCGTGAATGCAAGACGTGGGGGAATGGGCAATCTTGATGCAGTACATCAGCGTTTCTGTCACACCTGTATGTCGCACAGCATGGAATATTGCCTTGATGTATGCGGCAGACTTCGAAAGCAAGTCATGGGTGGTCTCTTCTCTGCAAGATGGGGGCAGATGCCTAGTCCTAGACCCTCTGCAGGTCCTGAATCAGAGCATGCAAGGGGCTGCACTTGGGAATCAGACTGGAGAGAGCGCAGACTGACGATCTGCGCTCACCGATTGGAATGCAGATGACTCCTCTCCCTGCACCTCTCGATGTTCTTGGGGCCGGCCTCCCATGCTGGCGTCCAGCTGCTCTGCCAGTATAGCTGAGGCTCCCGTCTCATCCTGCATGGCACAAGCAGTGACTAAGACCTTCTCTGCCTGGCCACACCTTTCACCTAAGCTTTTAACACCATGCTGCAAGTGCTGGCATCCAGCTGCTCGGTCGATGGCTGCTGAGGCTCCCGTGTCATCCTCCGAGGCAACATCAGACAACGAGACCTCACAGCTTCGCAGTACCACGCCTGCATTTTCACAAGTCAATGTCTGCCCGCCCAAGCTGAGGTCCAGCTGTCCTGCCAGCATTTTGTCTCATTCCTGCATGGCACTGTCATTGCTTGAGCCCCCGCGGACCACAGAACTATTCCTTCATCCCAAACATCTGGTGCTTGTCCCCCCCATGCTGACATCCAGCTGCTCTGCCAGTATGGCTGAGGCTCCCGTCTCATCCTGCATGGCAAGGATGGGCCAGTAAAATTCCTGTGCATCAGCAGACTGTCTTCCATAGCTCTTGACAACCCTGCTGGGGGGACTGGGACGTCAGATAACTGAAGTTGCTTCTGTATCACACACCCTGCTGAGACAGAGCTTAGATTATCAACATTCTCCTGTCAACATTGTGTGAGCCCTGCTAAGCTTGTTTGCTGGCTGCTGAGGATGCTACCTGTTGACATGGGGAGGGAAGCTCAGTTATCAAAGCTTTCAAGAGACTTGCCTGAGTGGATTCCTTGCCCTGCCAGTAGAAGATCTCGTGCGACAGCTTGTCTCCGCCGAGCTTCGTTGTGTTCAAGATCACATAAGAGTCACCTGTGGCCCGTCAACATGAGAATTGAGGCACTTTGCCAGACGCGTACACTGATGCCTCATTTACCAAGTGCTGAGAGATTGGAATATACGATTGTTCCGTAGCATTGCGATTCTTGACATGCCATCAGATACATTGTCGCCTTGACCTGACCTGTGTAGAATTTCCCAAGGGATTGAGCAGGCTGCTTTACTGGCTTGAATTCTTCTATCCTCCAGACTTCGACTCCGGGCGCCTACATTCCAAAGAAGAAAAGGGTATAGTACGTGTTCAACGCGACGTCTTCAGTGTTTGCACTCCTTTTCAAGTCACGTGGCGATCTCGGGTCACCAGAGCCCTTATGATCCCATGCAGGAGCCACATTAATCACCTTGCCGGAGTCAAAGAAGGCATCCGGAGAGCTCATTGCGCAGCTGTGCTGGATCCTGAGAGAGGAGTGTTGTACCAGTCTGTCCCCCCTAGTCTTTGCAAATGCTACACTATCGATATCTACAATACCCCTGTCAGGGCTTTGAAACCCTGACGCAAGAGATGACATCGTACGGAAGCTGCCTCATCGAGGTCCACCTGGAGAAGACTGAACGACACAGGCTGTATTCACCCCACCCAAGCGCTGATCTATACAAACTAAGATGGCGTACACCGAGGAAGAGCCCCTGCTTAAGCCCCAGGCGCAGCAGGTGACCGGAGATGTCGCCCTGGAGCAGCCCGTCGCAGAGTGGGACCAGCACCTCCTGGCGTGCTGCGGAACCGGAGACATGCAGGGCTGCGCGACATTCAGCCTGGTTCACATTCTTCCGTGCGTGGCCTTCGGTATGTCCCGTCCCCTGTTCTAGATATCCTGTGCAACGACTTTAGTCAAGTCCTCTCACCAGGAGTGTCCTCTCTCCTATTGGAGGACATCGCTCAGTACGCCACACTTGAACCTTATCTGTCACCACCCGCCGCAGAACCCCCTTTGCCTCAAATTGATGTCAGAAGTCGCAACCTTCAGTGCTTGACGCAATGCCCTCACATTGGGAGTGCCGACCCTGCTGGCGATGATATGGTGCCGTGTCTGCGTCATCTTGCAGCTAAAAATTCGAGATGCATCAATATAAGCCTGCTGCCTTGCATTGTATGTGCTGACTCATGGAAACCTCTGTGCAGGGCACAACCTGAAGCGTGCTTTCCAGAAGTCCTTTTTGCTGCACGCCTTCATCTACTTTGCACTCTTCATCTTCTCAGCTCACCTGTTCCTGGGAGCCAACAACATGCGTGAGTCCCTCCCACCCCCGCACTCCAAAGACATGCACTTCATGCAGCTCCTTGTGTGACTAATGATATGTTCGCACCCACCTGTCAACATGCATCAGCGACATTCAGTTGCGTTGGCTGCGTTAGTGCCCATCTGGCCTGCTGTGCCCTTGATTGGCGCTCATCCGGCCCGGTTGACCATTGATTGACAGCTCCTTGTGCCATGCAGAGGCTGTGGTGTGCCCTCACGGACCCATCGATGAGGTGTCTCTGGCACACCACCTGGAGGAGAGGCCTCACCGGAAGCTGCTGCACGGGCACCATGAGCATGATGGTCCCCCCCACGAGCCCCATGGTCCCCACCCTCACCCTCCCCCGCCCACCCCCTGGGAGGACCTCACGCCTGGTAAGCGCAACCATCTTGCCTTTCAAAGCACCAGGGGTTGTTGTCTGTATGGTGCACGCCTGTCCAGCATAGTGTTCTGCTTGTGTCCTGTTGTCTCCTTTTCACCTGCACATGGGCATTCAAGAACTGCACATGGGCATTCAGGAACTGCACGCATTGTGTCAGGATGCTCTTCAGGCCACACTGCATACTGTTCATGCAAAGGTCTTGCCAGGATGCGTATGGAAGTTGGGCCGTGCTTCGATGTGCTGCATGGTGCCTGTGACGAGCAGCTATGGGCTGTCAGCACTCGTGCAGCCAACAATGTTTTCAGCACTGCAAATCTACATGCCCGCTTACCTGTGACGTTCTGCTGTGCAGAGTGCCAGGTGGCCATCGTGGGCAAGAGCGTGATTGCTGTGTGGATGGTTCTGTGCTTTCTTGCTGGAGTGGCCTATTGCGCATACCGCCGCACTCAGCTGCGCGAGAAGTTCGGGATTGCTGGTGCGCCCAGCCATCTCCATCTGACTGCTTGCAATGTCACATGTGTGCCCCTGTAGATTTTCCCTGTCTGTGTTGGGTTACTGGCTTAGGAAGATTGGAGCAGGACCTGGCCATCCTGCATAGATGCGTCATCTCAGCCACAACCAATGACTCCTTCTATGGTGTGCCTATCTGAAAACAATCATCTGTTCTGCAGGCAGCCGGTTTGGAGACTGCTGCACATGGCTGTGGTGTGGACCCTGCGCTCTGTGCCAGGTGGGGTCTCATAGCACTCTTCTGTAGGGGGCACACACGAGTTTTTCCCTAGTGCTGGCTGCGATGCTTTGAAATGATTAGACTGCCAAAGGATGGACAGAGCGTTGCTTATAGTGGGCCAAATCGGCAACCCAGGGCTCTGCTGAGCATCTGTATTTGGAATTGCTGAGCATCTACTGTCACACCAATTGTTGGCTAGGGTATGTAACCTGGGATTCCCTATCTGTAGAGTCTCATCCTGTGGTGTTGTTGCAGGAGACAAGGACCCTCTGGACCAACAATGTGGAGGACGGTGTGTGGAGAGGCCCTGCGCAGCTGCCCACAACCTGCCCTCCTCAGGCTCAGTTTGTGACCGGCACGCCAGCCCCCAAGCAGATTGAGTACTGAGAGTGCCACGGCACATCTTCTCCACACAACGCAGATGGCCAACAACACCAATTGCACCGGATTGCATCATATTCAGTGGATGCCAGAAAGTTCCAGTTGGCTCCCTGGGTGTATGCTATGAGGCTCCTGGTGAATGCTGCGCTAGCACCGACCTACGCATGCTGGTGAAGTATGTGCAGCGCAGCTTCTTGGGCAGCCAGAACAACGCCGCTGATGCGCCCTGCAGACCTTGAAGTCGGAGGAGATTGTGTGAGCAGTCAGCACATGCGCATTGGCCCTATCCCTCCCGTACAGTCTTGACCTGCCACAAATGTTTTGCGACTTGTCAATATTTGCAGCTATTGACTGTATCATATATGGACAGCCTCACATGCCTTTGGTTGGTTCTGAATCGTTTGTTGCACAATCCTCAGCAGGCCTTTGCCTCTGGCAGCTGCAGGTTGCAGTAGTTGGACATGGGTCAGAATATGTAATATATGCTACTCTGCTGGTACACTGCCATGTGGTGTGGTGTTTTGGCACCCAATTGCAGCCCAGACTTCTGAACCACTTGCAGGTGCTTCAGCTACGCTGGATCCTCATGTTCTGCTGTTGATGCTCTCCTTTGGATCCAATAACAGAGATCAATGCTGCTTGTCCTGGTCGCGCAATTGCGCAGTTGCAATTGCTCAGGGATGCAGATGGGTGGAGGGCAGTCGGGCAGGTCTGGGCACTGTCTGCCTAAATGCTGGCCCTTACCTCGTATGCCCTGCCCTTTACGAACAAAATCTCAAGCTGCACCTAATGGGCGATCAGCCGTTGAAGGAGAGCGACCTTGCCTCCGTCCCAGCAAACCTTCCAGAACCACAGGACGATGGAGCTTGCGATCACCTTTGCGGCATGGCTGTGCCATCAGTACCTTTGCAGAGCACGGATCGACACACTGTAGATATGAGCACACACCAGGGGATCATCATCGCGTATTTCTACCCCATGACAGGCAGACCTGGGGTGAACTTGCCAGAGGGCTGGGACCAAATACCGGGAGCCAGAGGTATCCAATCATTTCACTCTCAACATCTCAACATTAAACGCTGGCCTCCTGACGGCTCAAGTGATCATCGCAGAATGTAGATCATCGTGAAAACCCTAGGGGCGCCATGTATGCCACAAGTCCCCTTCTTGCTTGCGATGTCTATTCATAACCCAATTTACCGCACTATAAATTACATCCTGGAGCTCAGTATGACGAGCTGCTCAACGTAAAATTATCTCACTTGTCTCAGCCTGACAAATGCAGGGTGCTCACCCCAGGCATGCGCGTACAGAGATCACTATGCTGAGCTCACAGCTCTGGGAGTAGGCGCAGTGTATGGCATCTCAACCCAGGACACTGACTATCAGGCGGAGGCGCAGCAGAGGCTGCACCTGCCCTTTCCTCTGCTCAGCGACTCCAGCCTGCAGCTGACGCATGCGCTGAAGCTGCCTACCTTCAAGGTAGGTCGCTGGGCAGCTGCACATTTATGTTCATCCACACCTTTTGCAATGTCCTTTTTGACTGACCTCCGCATCATAATCCTCGTTGCCAAGTCGTCTCTACTGGGACGTCAGAGCGCAATAACTGGGAGGTGCTGTGATCTGCGCTGACCAGACTTTGCCCTGGTGCAGCATTGCATGCACTCTGCTGTCAAGGCACTCAGGGTCACCTTTGCAGGCATCGAATGACTGTGTGAGGATCTTGAAAGCGAGCTATATGATCCTATTCCCATCATGGTCCTGGCTGGCCATAGTACATTTAGCATGCAAGAAGCCTGAACTGAGGAGCCTGATGAGAGCTTCACGCAGTAGCTTGTTCCAACACGTGCGCAGCTTGTTCCAACACGTGCGCACTTCTGCGGACACGCATATTGAGAGCTCCAGGTTGGCATGTAGGTGCCAGAGGTGGGCGAGCTCACAAAGAGATTGACCCTCATCATCCGCGATGGGAAGATAGTGGAGTGCTTCTACCCAGTCTTTCCTTCAAACTCAGATGCAGGAAAGGTCCTCTCTTTCCTGAGAGACAACAAACCTTAGAGAAGCGCTGCAGCGCGTGGATCCCATCAGCGTAAGGGGTGGATGCTGAGAGCTCTTCTGGGCTTGCAAGTCCAATCGGTGGCCAGCTGCTCCTGGCAGGCTGCATTGCCATGACACTTCTGGTTATAGAGCAAGCGCTGGGTGTATCTCAAGCGGCACCTACGCCTGTGGTCCACACCTCAAGAGCTCTGGCCTTTAACGGTGTTATCGAGATGACACGCAAACATGTTACCTGATGGTCGGGTGGAACATTCCCCAAGTCATCATGATGAAGGGCCACTGTAGTAGCTACAGTAGTGATCATATGTACAGAGGCGTACAACACAGAGACCAGTGCAAGATGCCATGAAGACGCGCACTGCTGGAAAATGGGACTCCAATTCTTGCTAGAAACATCGAGAAGTTGCATGCACAGCGTCTGTCATGGGCTAGATTCAAATGTCCAAGGTTGCCATGCCTAATCACTCGATGCAGATCTCGCATTCTCAGACAACACTCACGTTATATGCGTGCGGCAGACACACGAAAGGTCGTCCAATCAATCTGATTTTGGAAGTGTCAGTTGAGCTCAGGTCACAATGTCTGCAGCAGCCAGAAGTACAGGCCTACAGCAACCGCAGGGGTGCAGTCGCGGGCATGCCCTTGGACTGCCGCACTGCAGCAGGTCTGCAGATGCATACATCATTGAATGAGCCTTCCGTGCATTGACGCATCTGGGAACTGCATATATGCCGGTCGTCATGGGCTTAGATCACACAGTCTTGCCGGGTAACAGAACGCCGAATTACCACGACAATGTTGCTTGCAGGCGAGGAAGGCAAAGTATGTCCTGCAATGCGTCCGCTGGCAAAGGCAAGTTGACAACTGAGGTCACCTTCAATCCTTTCAGGGAGGTAAGCAGAAAAGACGGTCAATCTCCCTGCCCTGCCACACATGATGGTCGATGAAGTAATTTGGCCGTGGATCAGTGCTCAAGAGCGTGCAGCGTTGCCCTTATACAGGGCTTGGGTCACCGTGCAGAAGCACAGAACTACTCACCACGCAGGTGGAACCACAGCTGGAGGCCCTCTCTGGAACAGGCAATGGCCTCAACGAAGTGCCTGAGCACTCACTAGCTCGTGTGGACTATGCGCTTGAGGCAGAGTATGGAGTGAACGAGCAGGTATCGAATTCCCCGTCGTATTTCTTGATGCTTGGCTGCTGGCATGTGCCATGGGCTAATTGCACAGCGCTGTGCTGACACCCCATGCCACATGCTGCTGGCCATGTCATGAAAAGTGATTAGTCTCCGCTCCTCCAAGTGACTGATCATTGACCTCTCTATGACAATGTTCCTATCGCAGATCAACGTGGAGTACAACATCAGCTACATCTACCACTCCATGTAAGCTTTCTCACTGTCTCACATTCACTTTCTGCACACAACAGCCTGGATGCTGCCGCTAAGCACACACTTGTATCCTGCACAGAACTACCTTGACATATTATCAACACTCAACTTGTGCCCTGTGTGAGTAGGGTGCAGCGTCTCACACTGCAGCAGTATCTTGAAGGCTGAATGTGTCGCAGGTTTGCATACTTTGACAGGGACAATGTCGGCCTGCCAGGGTTTGCAAGGTAACCAGCAAACTATATCGGACGCCATCAATGCTTCAAGACCTCATGATGCATGTTGCCAAGTGTGAAGGTAATCCTGCAGGGAGATAGTCCACTGCTGACACCTCTGGCGCCTATGCCCTGCTCATGTGTGTTACAGATGTCAGCCAGATGTGAAGCAACATTTTCTTAGCGAAGCGGAGCATCTGTAATTTGCACAGGCAGCTATTCAAATGTGTCTCTGTGTTGCAGGTACTTCATGGAGGCCTCGCATGATGAGAGGCACCACGCAGAGCTGCTCATGCGCCAGCAGGTGAGACTCCAGCACACCATGTGTCCTGCAGAATACTTTGCTCTCATTGCCCTCGTGTCGTGCATGGCAGAGTGCTGCGGTTGCGCCATATGCATAGGTACGTTCTAGTGCTGTCGCTTGCATGCAGACTCTGCGCGGTGGGCGTGTGAAGCTGCAGACCATCATGGTTCCTGAGACTGAGTACACACACAAAGAGAAGGTGAGACGCAATCATTTCTGTGCTCTCTGTGCAGTGGCACATGTATACTCAATTCAAGACAAGATCGCAAGGCTCCATGTCCTTGTGAGAGGGTAAGGGCTCACTGTGCAGTGGCACATGCATACTTGAGTTAAAACAAGACCGCAAGGCTTTATACCCCTGAATTAGGGGGAGGCGCTCTTTGTGCAGAGGCACATGCATACTTAATTGAAGACAAGACCGCAAGGCTTCTTGTCCTTGTGACAGGGGGAGGCGCTGTATGCGATGGAGCTGGCGCTGAGCCTGGAGAAGCTGAACTTCACCAAGCTGCGCGAGCTGTGGAAGATCGCCAACGAGGCTGAGGACGGCCAGCTGACTGACTTCATAGGTAGAGGCTCCCGTGTTTTTCAGGCTCCATCACACTCATAGCTCGCAGAAGTGAGCAAGGTCTTTGGGTTTCGTGTTCACAGGCTTGTCTTGAGCTCTTGACAAGCCCTGCGATTTCGCAAGGCAGGGCATCAAGCCCACTTCTGTGAGCTTGCTGGACGTGAGATGCCTGGATGCTGATGCATGCAATGTGCAGAGGGGCAGCTGCTGCACCAGCAGATTCTAAATGAGCAGGATGGCACCTACCTTCATCCATTCTCATACTGTATCGAGGGCCATGTACCAGACAGCAATGCATGCCATGCCATGTTGCAGTTGCTGCAGAAGGTCAGGCTGTAGAAGTTAAGCAGGCCGCCATCTGCGTGTCTGAGCCACGCTGCGCAGGCACAGGGTTTGGGCGTCTCTCGCGACTTGCACGCTCTGACAGCGGCACGCACCTATCTGGATTGACATGTATGATACATAGTCTGGGGAGTGTGAGGCCTCATCAGAGGATGTGTGCTGCGCAGAGGGGCAGCTGCTGCACCAGCAGGCCATCGACATCAAGCAGGCAGCAATCTATGTGTCCGAGCTGCGCCGGGTGGGCAAGGGCCTGGGCGTCTTTGAGTTCGACCGCTACCTGCAGCAGGACCTGGCCGAGCGCGAGGACGGCCTGCGCCCGCTCATCCACCCTCTGAAGAGCCTTGCAGCTAAGGCTGATTGAGCCAATATGTGTGTTGAAGGAGACGTGTGCAACACCGCTCCATGCAGCATAAGGGAGCGGGACACAATGACAGCGGACTGCATCGAGATTTTTTTTTATAGTCTTGGGAGCGTTGTCATTACCCTGCAACCTGAGAAGATCAGCTGGCGAGTCTCAGATATGTTAAGTTGTTGCCGGGAGAAGGCAGATGAGGGCCCTTGATGCATGTGCAAAGCCGGAAGACCATAGTGCAGCAGCTGCTTTAGACGTGCAGGAGTGTAGCCAGCTAGATCTGCACCCCTCAGGCGCTGCGCGGTGCAGCCGCAACATAGGACTGGGACCAGACATGGCTGCCAGCTGTGCATGAAGGCTACCAAGGCACCATGCAGGGCTGCATATGATCTGTATGTTGCCACGCATGCTGCAATATCCCTGAAGACGCCTCTTCATTCATCCTTCCAGCATTCGTTGTATGAACAGCTTAGCAGTCTTGTTCGCAGACCTGCAAATGACTGCATGTCGCCTAGTGTGTATTGCTGATCGAGGCTGCAGCACGCGTGGACTTCCATGATATACAAATGTGGCTGTTGCATGCCATTTTGAGGTGCAGATTGATGAAGAAGACCTCCCTGCACCACCTTGTCCTGGCAAGGTGGGCTTGTGTAAGGGTGTTATGAAGTTGGCCTATGCTTTATACGCAAAACCTTGACATGTAGCACTTGAGATTTACAGATATGCACAGAGCATGCACGATGCCGCAGGGGCCAGAGCCCAGCCTGCAAGATGCAAGCCCACAATATTGAGTCATCATGACTAATAGCCAGCGTGGCAGTTTCGTCTGAAGCTCAGAAAGCGTTCTTGCCCTGAGTTTATTAGCTGCCATGTGCAGCTATAGAGTGTTGAAATAAATCCTATCCGTTACCTCATGTGATGCAGTGGCTCACCATAGCACAAAGCAGCAGAAGCATTTCGGCCACGTCCTGACCACGGTGGTGCTGGGAACCCTCAAGCTGATCGTTACATGGAGCAACAAGTATAAGTGCATGCAGTGCGTGGCATGAGTGACTGTGCAACGTCAAGATGAACAGCTCATTGAGGATGGTGCGGCCAGGGGTCAATGGCACTACTGTACCCCCAAAGAAGCTCACCATCAAGCCTCTGAAGAGTGAGCGTCCTTCACGAAAAGCTTTAGATATATTCAAATATACGTTTTGCTTAGCATCAAACCCTGTCGAGAGCTCTGGGCTATACATGTGGTAAGCTGTATGGAATGATCTGACATGCACCATGCTCGATGATGGTTGCCAAAATCCTCTCTGACGCCTTAGATGATGCTTGCAGCCAAGCCTCAGCTACCATCGGACTTCGAAGCCACAGCATGGGGCAAGCTCAAGGAGGCAGTCACTGCCATACATGCCAAGCGACCTGTGTCCTACAGCTTTGAGGAGCTCTATAAGGTGGGTTTCTTGCTTTGCTTGGAAGTTCTGGCTGTGCATGAGAAACATCCCACAATACACAAGATGATCAAGACGTCTCGGTTGTGTGCATGGCTCTGCGATCTGGCAGCTCATCGTCTGAGTGTGGGTTCTGCGATCACTTTGCTTGCAATGCCAAATACATGCAGGACTCTGTCAAGATGGCTCCTTGTGCATGCAGTTGGTGGAGGATATGTGCCTGCACAAGATGGCGGGGCAGCTGTACAGCAACCTGCAGCAGGAGTGCGATGCACACATCAGCAGCCAGCTGGCGCAGCTGGCCGCTGACCAGACAATGGACCCTGTGCTCGCCCTAGAAAAGGTATGTGATGCGACAGGTCACACGCAATTGCCCTGCCATTGTCCTACCCCAGGCATAAGCCATCTCAAGGCAAGGGGTTCCATGTGTCCTGCGGTTGGCCGCAGGCAACGTAAGCACACAGCCACATACGCCTGCCTCATGGGAACAGCTTAAGCTCGACCGCATCCGGCAGAGCCTTGCAAGTCCTTTAAGGCCGTTACGTGAGATTGCACTGTGCAGATTGCGGCTTGCTGGAAGGACCATTGTCAGCAGATGCTGACCATCCGGTCCACCTTCCTGTACCTGGACCGCACCTATGTCATCAGCACCTCGGGCACGCGCTCCCTCTTCGAGATGGGGCTCCAGTTGTATGGGCAGCATCTGCAAGAGCATCCAGAGGTAGGCTCCAGCCAGCATGCCATCAGCTATACATCTGTGTGCTTGGTAGCTCCCAAAGAGCAGACACATAACAGACCTCCTGGTGACATACCATCATTGGACATGAAATGCCGGCAAAGCTGACGGGGCCTGTACGGGGGCCATCTTACTGGATGGATATTAAGGCAGCCTGAGAAAAGAGCAGTAGTGCTGCTCCTTCATGACATGGAGGCAGAGAGTCGGGGTGCTACAGTAGACAACATGAACACCATGGACTTCATTCACAGGGTGAGTTGTCGTGCAGGTAGAGAGAAGAGCGGTGGTGGGGCTGCTGCAGCAGATAGAGGCAGAGCGGCGGGGCGACACGGTGGACAGAGTGTTGCTAGGGCATGTGCTGCGCAGCCTGACCAGCCTGGGCTTCTACCAGACGGCGTTTCAGACGCCCTTCCTGCAGCAGACAACCGAGTTCTATGCCACTGAGGGGCTGCAGCTCATGGCCACCAGCGATGTGCCAGACTACCTCAAGCATGCCGAGGTGCCCTCCCCTGCACGCCTTTGGCTGCATCAGTCAGCTTAGCACGTCCTGTGCCTCGCAACATGGTCCCTGGCTGCTTGGGATCTGGCGAGGTCTGTTGATAACATTTCTGCTGCCCACCAGAAAGTGCCTGGGGAGCTCAGTCCACAGGACCTCGTATTCTGCAACCTTTGACGTGCAGGAAGATGATGGTATGCATGTCTAGACCACAGAGCGAACCTGAATGATCAGCTTCTCAGCTTGCACAGAGGTTGCCAGCAGTAGAGCAGCGCCGTGCTGCGTATCACTGGGTTCTGAGGTTCGTGCTGTGCTGCAGAGGCGGCTCACAGAGGAATATGAGCGGTGTCAGAACTACTTGGATGTCAGCACGCGCAAGCCGCTGATCTCAGTGGTGGAGGAGCAGTTACTAAGCAAGCACATGGCCGCCATGCTGGAGAAGGGCTTCGACTCGATGATGGCGGATATGCGCGTGCCTGATCTGGCGCGCCTGTACAACCTCTGCGGCCGGATACATGCCTTGGAGCCCTTGCGAGCGGCCTTCAGAGCCTACATCAAGAAAGCAGGGCTGGCTCTCATCATGGATGAGGAGAAGGTGTGACATCTTGAAGTACCTCTGCTGCATCTGATATCTCCTGCCCATGAGTGAACACAGCAGAGCATACGGTGAGCACTCTGATAGTTGGGGCAGCTCCTCTTAACTCGCAAGACTTGTGCATTGTCATTAGCAGCAATCAGGATCCCCTGTACCTGTGCAATTTACGGCTTCTGTTGACCGGCCTGGATAACTTCTGGCAAGTGAGGCCATTGGCGCTTTTTGTCCGAGTAGTCCAGGCCCTGGCAAGTGGCGCAGATGGCACAGGCAGTCAGCTTTCCAGGCTCTGAAAGGCAGCCTGAAATGGACACTGTCCCTCAAAGTCTGTCCCAAGAGCTGAGCCTACAGGGAAAGGAGATAGTAGAGCTGATGTTGAAGGTGAAGGCACACCAGCTTTCTCTGTGGCCATAGTGTCATTGCTGAGCAACTCTTGGTCTCTGTGCAGGACAAGGAGATGGTGAGGCTGCTGCTGGAGATGAAGGTGGGGCTGGACACAGTCATGGACGAGGCTTTCGCCAAGGACGAGCGCTTTGGCCACGCCCTGAAGGACGCCTTTGAGCACTTTGTCAACCAGCGAGCAAACAGGTGCGCTCCAGCGCCGGGAGCTTGCAGACTGCTTCACTGTACATCGTGAGCTGGCCTTGAGTCAAAGGCACGAGAAATGGACTCCCTTGCGCATCAAACCGGACATAGACAAAGGCTGTGGCCTATTGGGGATCTTGTGCCCTCTACTGATTTCAGAGGCTTGACCATAGATGGATAGTAGTTTGAAAGCCCGGCTATGTTCATGGGATGCCAGGGCAGCAGATCCTTTGCTTGCTGTGCTGTGTGGTGGCATCAGACTGAGCCCCAGGCGACTTTAAGCACAAATTTGTCTTGGCTGCAGGCCAGCCGAGCTGGTGGCGAAATTCATGGACAATGAGCTGCGGTCCGGGAAGGACAAGAAGAGCGATGACATGCTGGAGCAGACCCTGGACAAAGCCCTCATGCTCTTCAGATACATCTCGGTGCGCCTCATACATCTCTGGAACAACGAGTCGCCTGCAACGCCAACCACAGACAGGCGCACATACTGGGTCCATACTGCTGCAATGACTAATCCAGCCAGACCTGGATAGCGCTGTATATGTACTGATTACAAAGTATTCCTGGACGTAAGCATGGTGAGCAGACGCAAGCCACTAAACGTAACAATGTACATAGGGTGGCACAGAAACCCTTCGCACAGCGAGGAGTGTGGCAGGAGTCGGCGATGCACATTGTCCTCAGAAGTTGTGGACTGAGCAAGAGACACACCTCTGCAGGGCAAGGATGTGTTTGAGGCCTTCTACAAGAAGGACTTGGCCAAGAGGCTGCTGCTGGGCAAGAGCTCCAGCACGGACGCGGAGAAGACCATGATCACTAAGCTGAAGGCGGAGTGCGGCTCCCAGTTCACCAACAAGCTGGAGGGCATGTTCAAGGACGTGGACCTCTCGCGCGACATCATGACCTCCTTCAGGACCTCGGTAAGACTTTTCTCCCGTGTGTAACTCTGGAGACCATTCAAGACTATTGAAGTCACAATATACCCATTTTTCAAA
The DNA here is from genome assembly GCA_963930925.1 of Coccomyxa viridis. Taxonomy (NCBI): domain Eukaryota; kingdom Viridiplantae; phylum Chlorophyta; class Trebouxiophyceae; family Coccomyxaceae; genus Coccomyxa; species Coccomyxa viridis. The sequence goes on along the minus strand of CAWVOJ010000008.1, from coordinate 1,544,024 downwards.
GGGCTAGGTGCACATGCCCGGAGGCACCTCAATGTCTTCAATGTCTAACATACATGGCATCCATGAAGTTGACCGATATGTCTTTCTCTAAGGCTTTGAGAGCCGTAGCAGAAGCAGCGTCCAGCTGTTAGTCCAGGTTCTGAGATAGGTATGAGGCAAGAGGGGATTTTTGGGGCAATTTGCGGCGTAGATGTGGCGTAGACAGCCAGGCATCTAGGACCGTGTCATCGCCAACTCATCAGGAGCAGGTATAGTGTGGTGGTGTCGATCCGGCTTGCGCCAGGGACAGGTGCTCAAGTACGAGGCTTGCTGTGCAGACGTCTGTGAAGTCCAAGTGTCCGCCGGGGCTGGAGATGAGCGCACACATCCTGACGTCTGGCTACTGGCCCAGCTACCCTGTCTTGGATGCCAAGCTGCCTGCAGAGCTCACCCAATACCAGGTGAAGTCTATGCCGATGGTTTTCTCTCACGCTGTTGCAGTGCTACCCTCTCTACTGTTTAAGATTGGAAGTGCAGCGTGTCTGTGCATACCTGGATGTTCCTGGATGGTGCATGATCATTTTTAGTACTTGCAAGCATGCTAATGTTCACCCTGGAGAGGTTGATTTGCACTCCAGAGCTGTGCTTCCTGCTCAGGACTTCAGGCCTGCAGATGTCATGCAAGACATGTCTGATTTTCAGGGTGGTAGGCCGATGGTGCGCCAGTGCTTGACATGCTTGTTGATGCATGCAGACGGTCTTTAAGGACTTCTACCTGTCCAAGCACTCGGGGCGGCGGCTGGTGTGGCACAACAGCCTGGGCACCTGCGTGGTCAAGGCCTACTTCCCCAAAGGCACCAAGGAGCTCTCTGTGTCCCTCTTCCAGGTTTGCAGCAGCGCCATGAGCCCGTCCTGTTGCTCATGCTCAGTCGTTTGTGATCCTGTATATATACTCCTGGTGGTGTCAGATAAAGCTGCAGTGCTCAATTCAACTCATTATGGCCATCAGGAAGCCAGGGAGAAGGGTGCACGCACAATTTTGCTGCTGTCTCATTGCGGTCATGTGTCACCTGTCTCACCAAGTGCCCTTCCTTGCCATATATTGTAGTTATAGTGAGCTTCCATAGACAGTGGAAGCTGGTTGGTCCATGCGTGCCAGGTATCCTGCTGCTGCTTTGTTCGTGTCGCCTCGCGTATGTCTCATAGACTGCTGTGCCTGCAGACAATTGTGCTGGCGCTGTTCAACGACGCGCCGACGCAGAGCTTCCAGGAGATCAGAGAAGCCACGGGCATCGAGGACGCGGAGCTGCGGCGCACGCTGCAGTCGCTGGCCTGCGGCAAGATCCGCGTCCTCGTGAAGGAGCCCAAGGTAGCTCTCATTAGCAAGGCTCATGGCGTTTGTCCATGGTATCATCATATGGAGGCCCTCCAGTGTTTTAGAGAAACTTGCACATGACCTCGAGCTCTTAATTTTTACCTGCAAACATCTCTCCACACATGACGCTGGCATGCCGCAGGAAGCATGTGCTCGCAAGCAAGCTAAAAAATGAGGGCTGCTTGCTGAGTGCCTCCTTGGACTGCATCGCCCCCCTCGAAAGGCTGTTTCTTGGGCCTATTTCTTACAGGGTGACTGTATGGGATAAGCGTACAGAGGTACATTGAAGGTATCTGCATTGTGGCAGGGGAGGGAGGTAGATGACGGGGACCAGTTCCACTTCAACGCGGACTTCTCGGAGCGCCTGTACCGCATCAAGATCAACGCCATCCAGATGAAGGAGACCGTGGACGAGAACAAGAAGACCAACGACCAGGTCCTGCAAGATCGCCAGTACCAGGTGCAGACTCCATCATGCTCCCCATGCTGTACCTATCTGTCAGCCATCAGAAGCTCTTCAAGGGGACAACATGTGCAGACTGGGCTCCCCTTCTTGCTGGCGCCATTTGAGAAGGATGATAGGGACAGATCAGTGTGCGCTGTCTATCTGCAAGGTATCTGTCAACTCATGCGGCTGAACTCAATGGCATTACGACGTATGTCTTTGTCAAATCGTGAGGTTGACCAGCTCTGGATGCTCTGGGTGTATGTAGATGATCTCAATAACATATCATCGACATACCTCCAGGTTGCTCCCAGCGTTGGCAGATCTCAATGATACAATTGAGATGCTCCTGCTGTCGCCCCTGTCATCCTACGTCCAGCTGGCTGTGACTTTTACAACCGAGTTGCGCGCAGATCGACGCGGCCATAGTGCGGGTGATGAAGACGCGCAAGTCGCTGAGCCACAAGCTGCTGGTGTCGGAGCTGCTGACGCAGCTCAAGTTCCCCATGAAGCAGAGCGACCTCAAGAAGCGCATCGAGTCCCTCATCGACCGCGAGTACCTGGAGCGCGACCGCGCCAACCCCGCCGTGAGCGCTCTGCGCATTCTGTAGCACTCATTTTATCGCAGTCCATCTTCCATGCGGGAGTTCTCGCCTCGTCGAACTGCAGAGCGCTGTCTGTGACCCTGACTGCATGAGCAAAAGGCCTTGCTAGGAATAGTGCCTTCACATGAGGTTGCATCTGCCTGTGTTGATGTACGTCAGCCCCAGCGTAGGTGCTCTTTGCGCTTTGTGGCAGCTGGGCTGGTGCACATGAGCAAGGGAAGACGCAACCTGATGTGAAGGCCTTTGATCTGTTTACCGTGAAAGATTACCTTCTGCTTCCGCATGGTACACTCTACCGCTTGTGCTGTTGCAGGTGCCTTGCAGATTGGTGATCGTATATGTGCATGTGCAGGTGTACAATTACTTAGCATAGGCAGCTCCAGCGCGCATCTCCCCTGCAGCGCCTGAGTATGTTGAATGTTGCGCCAGCACAACACCCCGCGCTTACTGCGGTATGCACGCCTGTGCAGTTGGGGTGCACTGTGGCTCATTGGCTGCAGCTGTCCTGAGCAGGCTGGGCCCCAATGCTGCTGGCTTTAGCATTCAGTGGCAACAACCCTCTGCGCGTCGAGCAGTCGTCAGGGCATGCCACATGTAGCTCTCGTTGCAGCACTCAGCAGGGACAGAGGCTGCACACTAGCCATGCTCATCGCCTCTGGCATGCTGTGAAGTTGTCTGTAACAGGCCTGCAATGGCCACCTAGGACCGTTCATGTGAAATGCCAAAGACTAACCAAGCTCAGGGTGAGTCCCACGCTGCTAAGGGTGCCAGCCAGCTCTGTTGGTTGTTGATGGGCGAGGCAGGTCGGTGAGACGTGATTGCAGAGCAAGGCTTGGGCGATGCTGTATCAGTCAACCTGGGAATGTACAATCAGAGCAGGAGCAGATACACACAGGAGGAAGCTTGCAAGGCTAGCTTTGTAGCTGTGGGATCTTAGAGGCTAGACAGTGGAGCCTGCTTTGACTTGGATCAGTCTTAAGCAGCAGCCAGGAAGTCAAGTTGAAGCACTGCTCATCACGAACCCCAGTAAGGAAAGAACTGCTTCAGCTCACAAGGCCCAGCTACCTCCATGAAGTGATGCTGATCCGGTAAACTACTGCAATGTTAAAGTCTGCCAACTAGATGTGCATCCCTCACACGTTGCTCCACACCAGGCGCACATGGTCATCATGCCAACTACCCAACCTTGCTCATCCAACCTTGTGCTTTATTGTATTCTCACAGCGCAACTTCTCACATTCACACAAGGCTTCCTCCGCTTATCACTTTCTGCCCTCATCAAAATTAGTCCCAGAATGGTCCTGCAAAATTGTAGCCAAAACATGTACAGTGTCTTGACAACGATCTACTTTGCTGTGCCTCTCTCAACGTGGCTCAGCCGCTGATCCTTGTATAGGTGAGAAGGCATTGTTGAAGTCTTGCATGTGTGCTGCCACATCATCGAAGCTCCGCACATCTGCTCCCCACAGCCATGCATGGCAGCCAGCATGCCTTGCCCCGCTGATGTCATTCCTGAGAGCACACAGCGCTGCTTGTGAGACACATATGCAGAGCGTGTACCAGAAAGCCGGTGATGCTGCCACATCTGTGCAGCTACAGCATATGTAGAGTCAGCCACGGTGTGGCAGTGGCTCCGGGGACTAGAGGAATGGGGCTCCAGCAGCCACTGCGTCTGCCTGGTTTTGCACATGCGCTGATGCATTTCACTGTATCGCAGCATTGTCCAGCACGCTTGCAGTCACACTCCTCGCACTTGGGGAATACTTTGTCGAACAACATCACCTCTCTTCTGTATGGCTGCAGACCACCATTCACTTCTGCCAAGGTAGAAGAAAGAGGCTCACCGCCTATCATCCCCCACATGGACAGTCTCTGCTGGCTGCACTCCCAGCTTTTGCAGAGCTGCCTCAAAGATGACCGGATTGGGCTTCTCAGCGCCCACCTGTGCAAAGTATGAAGCAGCTGATAGCCAGCCAGGATGCACAGCGCTTGCACCACCTCTTAGTAGCCCTTTCCCAATAGGATGGACATGACTGAGTTACAGCCTTAAAGTCCGGCTTCCCCTACAGTGAAGGGGTCCTGACACTCAGATCAGGCTTGAGTCTGAGCCTCAGATGAGCACTTTACCAAAGCAACACCTGAGCGGCGGCAACAGCACAAGACTCACCTCGGCACTGATGATCAGGGCATCAAAAAGCTGATCCAACTTCAGAGCTTCAAGCAGAGGCCGTAGGCGCAAGTCAAAATTGGAGACCACAGCCATCTTGGTCCCTGCAGCATGTATGAGAAGATTTCTCCACGCTGGTGCACAGAGTGCAGCAGGGAAATACAACAAGCGCTGATAATGCAGACTTGCACCTGGTCTGGCACCTGCAATCGTTGGGCATCGAGGCATAGCAGGCGCGAGCCAGGCTTTTGAAGGCATAGCAGCGGGCAGGATGATAGGCCCTGCTCTAGAGCTTGAGCACAACACGTGGCAATGATTGTGAGAGGTTCACAGCAAGGCATGCCTGTGGCACGTATCCTCTTGAGAGCCTCCTGAGCTCCTGGGTAGACGTCCCAGGCGCTGGGATGCGCAAAGTGCTGGTACAGCCGCTCCAGCAGCTCGGGCTGGCTGCAGCCGGTTGACTGAGACACAATGAAGCTCCTGCAAGACAGGTATCTTCATCAGCCATGAAGGACTGATATAAAGCTATGGCCGCATCGCAGAGAGCCCGTTTCAACATGTGACATTGTCTCCTGTGCTTCTCAGGTGTGGTGTCTGACTGGGATAATTCTGTGACATCCGCAAGATGCGATTTGAAATGGCAGGCTCACAAATAAGAGAAGGACGCTAGTCACCAGAAGGGCCGACCATCGCCAACATAGCGGGTCAGTGTCTGGGTCCATGGGGAGCTGAATGCTCGTCTGAAGTTCTGCAACACCTCTTTCTCTGTCAGCGTGCAGCCATAGTCGCGTGCGTAATCCAGATATACCTGCATCATTTGTCGCCCTGTGAGGTGCAGTTGCCTCAACGTTGGCTTGTTCCGCTGCGCCCGGCATCTTACTTGACATGATACATTCAATTTCATGTGCCAGCCTTTCAAGCCTCATCGACAATACTGAAACGTCAGAGCACTTTAGTATATGGCAGAGCTGTACCAGAATTACTTACCTGAGCCACAGGCTCCGATGGTGAAATCAGAGTGCCAGCGGCATCTACTAGTAAAGCCTTGAGCGGCACACTGTGACTGTCGTTGTTATCATTGCCTCGCAGAACTGCCAATTGCAGGGATCTTCGTTGCAGCTGACGGGTGACGAGGCCAGATTGCACCCACTTATGCTTGGCACCAGAGCTTGCCAGAAGCAGATGCCTGACAATATTACCACGCATGCCAGCAAGTCCTCCCCATGAGCCTCAGGGTAAGAGGTTAGCAGGACAGAAGGAGCTCGCAGGTGTCATGTGGCGTCCTCGGGTGGAAGATATGGGATATCGTGGCCTGAGCTGTCTTTCATCATCCGAACGATCTACAAGGAATATATTATTAACACAAGGCATCAAACCCCACTCAAACCCCACAAGCTGGCTGTGGACCTTGCAGCAGCACAGGCAGAAGGGCATGTGTTGCTTGGAGGAGACTTCAATGCGAGGGTTGGCCGCCTGGAAAGTCTGGCTTGTGCACTGCAGCGGGAACAAGCAGACACCACATGCAATCAACATGGCAGGCTTCTACTCGGCCTTTGTGACACAACATCCACCCTGCTTTGCACAGGCCGGACTCCAGGTGATGAAGCTGCTGCCCTCTCTTTTCCCATGCATGGTGGGGGTGGTGGCTCTCGCATTGATCATGTCTTGGTTTCGCCCTCAGTCATGGGCTATGTTCAAAGTTGCGCTGTGAATGCCTTACGCCGTGAGTCAGACCATTTTCCCATAGAGTGCAGCATGCAGTTTCCTGTTGCCCGTCAGGATGTCCAGAGGTGTTCTGGCACCCCATTACCTAGGAGGCATTGGAATCAGGATGCCAGGCAGGACTATTGCCATGCTCTAGGAGCACCAGAGTGCACACGTCTTTTGCATGTGGCAAAGCAATCGGCTGCAGACCATGATGTGCATGCCGCCTTTCAGCACCTGTCAGAGGCAATTGGGCTAGCAGCAGACGCTGCAGGCATGCCTTTAAAGCGTGGCACTCGCAGAACGCTGGGGTCTACAGACAAGCCATTTTTTGACGCAGAGTGCAGGGCTTTAAAGAGGGAGGTCAGAGGTACGCAGGATTTTGCCACCCGAAAGCGGCTTGAAAGGCAATACCATTCTCTGGTGCGCTCCAAACGCCGCGCTTTCAGGCTTGGCCGCCTGCGTGACTTGCTCGATCAACAGTACACCAAACCTCGCTCCTTTTGGAAGCTCCTTCGCTCCTCACAGACATCAGTCCCTGTGAGCCTGCAGCCTGTGCAAGTTTGGGATGAATATCTTGATAAATTGGCAAACATTGGCGAGGTGCAGAGTTGTGCACTCCCACCTGCAGCTTACCCACAGCAACCTTTGGAGCCTGCTGCCTGCCTCAATGTTGCCATTAGTGAGGAGGAGGTTCAGGCAGGTTTGATTGGCCTTCACAATGGGCGCGCCAAGGGCATGCAGGGGCTTCCCTCAGAGCTTTTTCGCTACGCCAAGCTCGAGCCAGGTCCAGAGCAGCCACCCCCAGTGCATGTGTTGGCACCCATCCTGACACGAGTTTTGAATGCGGCATTTCAGGTTGGTGTAGTGCCCACCCAGGTCAATGGAGGCCTAGTAACTCCAGTCTTCAAGAAGGGTGATCCTCTTTGCACTGATAATTATAGACCCATTGCTGTCACCGAGCCTGTCATGCGCCTCTATGCAAGCATCCTGAATGCAAGGCTGGTGAAGTTTACAGAGGACAACGACTATCGTCCGCATACTCAGTCTGGTTTCAGGCCAGGGTTGTCCACACTCCATAGCGTCTTTGCCCTGCAGCACTTTGCTGACACGGCCAAGGCAGATGGCAAGCAACTGTACACTTGCTTTTTGGATCTCAAAGGCGCTTATGATAGGGTGCAGAGGCCGCTGCTTTGGCAAGTGCTGCAGCGTCTAGGGGTGCATGGTCCCATGCTTGCAGCTCTGCAATCCATGTATAAGGACAGTGGCCTTACCATTAATATCAATGGCAGATCTGGGAAGACTGTGTTGTCGCACACTGGGGTGAAGCAGGGTTGCCCTCTCAGCCCCACTCTCTTTGGCCTTTACATAGATGGCATGCATCGGTTCTTGATGGCTTCTGGCCCTGTTGATGTGCCTGTCCTCTCTTCAGGGGTACAGGTCACTGACCTAGCCTATGCAGATGACGTGGCTCTTATGGCACAATCTCCCCAGGGGCTCCAGCGGCTGATTGATCTTGTATGTGAATTCTGTGTCTTCATGGGCATGGTAGTGAGTGTGGTCAAGAACCAAAGTCATGGTATTCAACTTAGCCTTTCCTGGGCCATTTCAATGGACTTGTGGAGGTGAGCAGCTGGAGATTGTCATTGATTTTAAGTACCTTGGCATACTCTTCGATGCTTTGGATGGCATGGCAGTGACGTTTCCCATGTTGAAGAAGAACATGTTTGGGGCATGGGCTCTGCTCAAGCGCCAATATGGGCGCTTACAATGCTTGGCCTCAGTTGGTCTCATGTTCAGGGTGTATGAGGCGTGTGTCCCATCCACAGCTTCCTACGGTTGTGAGATCTGGGGTTTCCAGCCATTCCCCCAGCAATACCGCATTTTGAGGAAAAGTCTAATCACCAGCCATCTTCAGATGCTCAAGGAGATCACAGGTGTCAGAGGCAGCACTTCGACAGACATCCTTTTGGCTGAATTGGGTCTCAAGTCACTACACCATGTTTGGCTTTTGCGCGCTGCCAAGTTCTGGAATAACCTAGCTGGCAAGCCTTCAGGTAATCTGTACCGGTGCATTGCGCTGGACTGCTGTAGGGCTGCTGTTGCAGCATCAAAGCGCAATTGGGCATGGTCCATGTTCAAGGCAGTCCATGCTACCGGGTACGAGCTCAGCATTCGCTGTGATGACATGGATGCCATTGATATTCCTGCCTTACAGCAGCACATCGTGCAACAGCGTGATTCCGTCTGGGAGGACCTTGATATCTGCCCGAGGACTTGCCCTAGTAAGAGGTCTAGATGCTGCACCTATGCTAGATGGTTTGCAAGACCTCTACATAGGCATGCTCGCTCTCTATTGGATATTCCTGTTTCTGCTGCAAGCATGAAGCGCCTCCTTCGGTTCCGTATGGGCTGTCACCGTCTCCCCAGGGATGAGGGGTCATGGGCTAGGCCTGAAGTTCCCAGACTTGACAGGGTTTGCCAACTTTGCGGGGCAGGTACATTGGGTGATGAGAGGCACCTTGTCTTTGAGTGTCCAGGCCTGTTGTGCTTCAGAGAGCAATGGTCTCACTTGTTTGAGGGGCCACAAACGATGCAGGCATTCATGTGGCAAGAGGACTTAATTGGAATTGTCAGGTTTATCAATGCTTGCTTGCATAAGATGAACCCAATGGGTCAAACATCTGATCAGCCTGGTGTGGCTGGAAGAGATGTAATCTGATCTGATCTGATCTGTATCAATTCTGCATGAAAGTCTTGTGCTGTGTCAGCATTTTCGCTCTAGCAAGCCACGCATGGTAAGCACCGGGCTACACACTTGCTCGTTGTGCATGAGCTGCAGACTATCTACAACAGCAACACCTGCACACAGGCCAGGCAGAGAATCCAGCCATGGTGATGGCCGCTGTGGGCTGCCATGCTATGAAGATCTAGCTGCTAATGAGCTGCTGAGTAGCTGCTTATAAGAATCTATTCAAGCATCTATCCAAGCAACTGTCCAAGCAACCGAATTGGACAGAAAATAGCAGACAGTTACAGACCTAGCGGTGCTTTAGGTGCACTCAAAAGCCCATGTGCATACATTTGCTACACTAGAGACTTTGGCGTTACAGCCAGAGGCTGGAATGTCCAGCAGAAGAGTGAGTCTTGCCTGCTCAAGTACTGTGCCCTCCAGGTGCTTGGAGATGGCAGACCACTTCTGAGGTCCCATCACACTGTCCATTGTGGCAATTACTGGCAGGAGACACACCATGGCCTTGCACCAGCTATATCAACAGCTGAAGCCACAGTCTTGGAAGCTCATCGATGGACACCTCTCTCAGTCCCCACGGCACAAGAATAGTGGACATGAAACGCCAGGAAGATCCTTCAGCGGGGGAGGAAGGTCCCAAAAAGCGCTAGAGAGCCCTATTACCATGTCTGCTGAGGCATGGACCTCCTGCAACGTGAGACCTTGCCTAGAACGGGCAGCATGCTAATTTGCATGACCTGGCTGCGCCTTACCTTACTGCTTTGCATGCGTTATTGTCAGGGCTACAAAGCCATGATAGTCCCTGGCGTGGCCCATGATGCCGTTGTTTTCGCCACCCGGGTCAGCATTCTGACTGTGCACCGCCAAGCCCTGTGCCTTGCACTGCTCCAGCAAATTGACATAGAGAGCCTGCACGTGGCAGCCACGCTATTGAGGGCGAGAGACAAGTGTTGCAATCACCTACAAGCGACTCTCTCCTGAGCACCTCCTATCGCGACAGTATAAAAGAATGTCAGTACCACACAATATGTGTCCCATGACGCTGAGTTACCCATGTGCCTTGGCTGCCTACAGGAAGGCATCCCTTATAGCCCTGCTATTGTCTCCCTTCAAGAAAGGCAGTTCTTCGTTCAAGTGAGAGGGAGCTGACCTCATCACGAATAGCGAGCGCGATCAGAGCTGTGCCGTCCGGCCTGAGCCGCACTTTCACCACGGCTGCCACCATCTCGGCATGCTGCTCCTGCATCAATCAATGAGATCTGAACAGGTGTTCCTTTTCATGCGATGGCATTGCGAGTATCCAGCTCCTATCCTCGCAATCGCAGCATAGCAAATTCAGGCTTGGATGTCTGTCTGTGATCATCACCTCTGTGCTAAGAGCGAATGCGTGCTGATCATTTGGCTCGAGGATAGGGCAGACACTATCTGGTGAAAACAAGCAAGAGACCTTCTGCGTGAGAGCGGACCTCGTACAACACATCTGAGCCAAGAATGACATCAAATGTGGCGCTGTCCTCCATCTGGGGTATGTCCTGGAGCCAATCAGGCGCCTTGGGGCTGGCATCTATTGATTGAGCTGAGCCTTTGCAGGATTGAAGCCGCCGCACATCTGTCTCCCAACTCAGGTAGCGCACTTTCATGTTGTCCTGGACACAGGAACACGGTTCTGAGGCCTGTGAGGCACATGAGCATGGTGCGAACACGCATGCTTGGTCGGCCTGAGCAGATCAAGTCTTGATAATGCTCATCCAAGTGGCCTGGGCGGATCCTTGTCTGATGGTGTCATGTCGGCTCTGGCATGAATTGTATCAAGTCAGACAGCCAGGCTTCAAAATCTAAAAAAATTATCATACCAGGTCCCATTGCAGCAGCGCCTTGTGCCCGTTTGAGTCTTGGGCAGCGCTGCTCTTGGCGCTCGCCGCCAGGCTAAGGAAGTCGTCGAGGTCATCGCACTCATCTGCATCCTCTGGGTCGAAATCAAGGTCTTCAGGGGCTACCTGCGCTGCAGCTAAGCTCAGGACAGTGGCTCCAGCGTAGATAAGACTGCTGAGATTCTTGCTTGCAGGCAGCTATTTGCTGATGATGATTTGGTGTGCTCAGCAGGCCCATCACTCACACGGCCGTTGTATGAGGATGAGGGTCTCAGGTGCAGAGGCCTCAACGGAATTGATTGTGCTGGACACACGAGAAAAGTCCAGCACTTGGAGTGTGCTTGCCTACGAGCCTGTACGCACCTGCTGACTGCCCTCAAGAGCGGCTTCTGCTTGTAAAGATCCCAGTCACCGCTAGTGGGCAAGGGGCAGACCTGAGATGGGAAACTTGCTGCAGCAGTAGCAGACAGCGCATGTCTGTTCTCCTTGTCTGCGGAGGCGTTGGCGGCGGCGCACTCCCTGAGGTTGAGGAGCACTGCTTCCTCACAGTCTGTGAGGACCACCTGTGCGGTCCAGACGAGATGTCAACAGTCGCGGTGATGCCAGGCTGCAGCAGTGTCATGACAACTGCGTCAAAGGTGCCCTGAGCTGTCTCCATCAAGCCTTGTTCAGAGCGGCTACCTAGTGATCTTTCTATTGTCCTCCGGTGTCTGCCACAGCTTGGGAAAGGATGAGCCGCCCCATTCCTCCTGCTATTCCTAAAGACACCCGCTATGGTGAGCAAGGTGATGAGGTGGGAGGATACCTTGGAGGCGCCAAGCTTGGCTGCGACGATGCCACAGAGGCCTGTTCCAGAGCCGATCTCCAGCACCTCACGCCCTTGGACCAGCTGTGGCTTCTCCACCAGCATGCTGCAGCAGACAACTTATCTTTGAAATAAGCCCTGTTGCATATTAAGGCATATCAATAGCTGCTCACAAACTCTTGCCTACCCCGCCCACAGAGCACACACTGTGAGCTCAAGTCAGCAGATCAACGTGAGTCAGCGGATGACTGTCATAGTACATCCACCCCCACAACTTCCTTCAAGCTCAAATCGAGCTATCAGCTTGGTTACAGATGTTGCTGATCCCATCTGGACCCATCTACAGCTCCTGTTTACAGCACAGCACTTTGTGCTAAACAGGTGCGTCCTTAGCACCTCCATGCAAGAGTCAAGTCAGTGCATGCTTGTCACAAACCCCTCACATCACATGCTCGGATAGTCTGACATGTTTGAGTCCGCATGGAAGGTATGCAATCAGGTCTGAAGTCCCACCAAGCTCATTGAAGCTATCAGTGATATGGATCCTCTCCCAACATATTGCTTGGCGCTGCTGTATGCCTACCTGGAGAGAGAGCGGGAAATGGCCCACATGCGGGCACCTAACCCATCCGCCAGGCTGCCCTCCCTCAGGTGCACTACTAGCTTGCCAAAGTGCAGCTTATGGACCTGCAAGGAAGGTTCTCCTTAGTATGCAAGGTTATGTGATATCGGAAGGCTTCAAGAGGCCTGGGAGACATTGCAAGGTGGAAAGCAGGTCATGAATGCGCACCTTGCCGCCACGGGCAATCGTCCCACTGCAGACTGTAATGATTCGGCAGGCAAGCTCCACAAGATCCTCTTCCCCTGCAACCAGACCATGGTATGAAGCGCCGTAGATCAAACGAGTGCTCCCTGCGAGATGCCAATTGTCCCGCTTCATAGGTTGGGATGCCTTTGATCCTTGAAGGCAATGCCGCTGCCAGCCATGAAGGTCTCTTCACACAGCAGAATTCCTGGCCCAAGGTCTTGTTTCCAGTACTTATTGTCCAGTCCATTCACCTGGATGTAGCTTGATCAGGCTTGTGAGCACATCCACAGCTCCAGCCACACGAGCCTACAAAAGCAACTGGGTATCGCCTTGAGTGACAACCCATCATCAGTGTGCAGCCGGTGGCAAGCGCAAGCTGCTAGGTGCAGGAGGTTCTGCTACACTTGAAATAGATGATGTGCATGAGGAGATGTTGCATAAGGATTTAACCCCAGGCCCCTAGGACCGGGACAAGAGGCTGATAACTATGCAATAAGGACTTGCTGTATGGAGTCTTTCAGCCTGAGGCCTCATCAAAAGCAGCCTCTGGATAGTTAAGCTCCGTGTATCGCACAAAAGAGCACTTAGTGGGGCTATTGCAGTCGGTAAAACATTAGCACCATCATGCTACATACTAGGATACTGACCCATGAGGAGGGGCTAGGAACTCTGCGTACCTCAACCGCAAATGTTTCACGGTCTTGGACAGCCTTGGCGAGCTCACGCACCGCCTGCTTGCGTCTGCAGCAGCGATCATAGCTAGTCAGTGGAGATCGTCTCATGCACAACTCATGCACCCGGGTCGGCTCATTATAGCGCAAGCTCTACACCCATTCGCTTAAACTGTTTTACCTGCTGAGACTTGACGTGTCCCTGATGGCATCCACCAAATCGGCGACGCGCTCTGAAGCGACCAGCAGATCAAAAAAATCCGCCTCCAGGTGCCGCCGGTCGCCAGGCTCCTGGCAACCCGCAGAGAATGTTGCTGCTGCCATGCTGAGGGCCTGAGCTTGGCGCTCGTGCCCTCAGCTGGCTGTTCCATCCATCTTGCCACAAGGGGAATCTGCTGAGGTGCAAATGCGGTGGGCGGTGGACGATTAGGAGTTTTTATTGGGGGTCCCTTTTGAATTGGTCCCCTGAGGGGGGCCCTGGCTTCAGCCACACTCGTTACAAATTCACATGGAATTACAAGCAAAAGTGCCCTCCAATTGGCATAAGAGGTGCAGCAGACTTGTCTCTGTCTGTGTAGCAGGCCCACTGAGGGCATTAGCATATGCATGGCTTGGGATGGGTTATTCATATGTGTTAAGGTCTCAGCAGACATCTCACTGCCACACAGTTGACTGCAGACTCTGCTCACAGCATTCACGGGCGCATCTGGGGTGGCAGCAATGAGTCCCGCCCTCACTGGATGTATTTGTCCGCCTGCTCAGTGAGCAGCTGCGCGGTGTACTTGGCGTCATGGAAAAGGCCATGGACCTCCTCCACATCAGCAGTGCTTATCTCCTCCCTCCCGCTGTTCTTGGACAGCACATTGGCCGGCGTCAGCAGCTGCACCGCATGCCTCAGGGATGTCTGCTCTGCCAGCTGCCCCAGCCTCGCCAGCGCATCCTCCTTCATTGCTATGCCCTCCACCTGCACAATCCAGCACCACACTCTCACTCCTGGCCAGGTTTCAGATCACACTGCGCTGCTGGATTCATACTGCACCGCACATTGCCTGCCCTCCTGCACACAGCTCTCTGAGCTCCATCTGCTGGCAACACTGCCAAAAGCCATCTCTGACAGGCCTCTGACAGGTCAGAGGGGCCCCTCAACTGTGAATGAGGCGCCTCTCGCTTGCCTCATGAGAAACAGCGGGAGACACTGCACCTGGGCTCTGATGGCAAGGATCTGCACAGACTCCTCAAGGGTGTAGGGCAGAGTCCTGATGATGACAAGACGGTCTAGCAGATCTATGGGGATCCCATGCGGTCCCGCCATATCTGTTCCGCGTATCTGGCAGCGCAACACCACAGTGTCAAGTCTGGTAGGCCTATATGCTACACATGGGAGTGCATGATGATAGAAGTTTATCATTACAGCAGGTATGCTCAGCGGCAGGAGCACCTTGGAATTGCTCAGCTGCAATTCTATTCTATATTGGTACCAACAGAACACATACTTCTTCTCTTTATGTTCTGGGGATGGCAGCATCAGCAGCTGGTGCGCCCCCAACTCCAATCAATTTCAGTGCAGACACATGATTCTGAGTCCAACTAAATCCACTACAAGGACAGGGAAGCTTGGGTGGCACCTGGCAGATGCCTCGGTTGGTGGCAAAGACAACAATGGGCGCAAGGCTGGACTCCAGCGCTCTGTTTAGGTATGTGAAGCACTCGATGTCCAGCATGTGCACCTCATCAATGAACAGCACGCCTGGTATCAGCTCTGCTACTCCCTGGTCTATGTACTTGTTCACCACCTGCGATTATCCACATCACACTATAGCCGCCAGTGCTGTCTAATCACAATGATCAGTCGGTACAGCATGCTGCCTGTATAGCATGAGCAAGGGGTGACTAGAAAAGCAGGATGTGCAGCACAGATGAGTACACACTGCACATTTCCAAAACCTACGGAGACTGAACAAAAGGTTCTTCTCCTCGGGTTTTGGAAGTTAGTGCACAGTTCCCATCTATGCCACACATCCTGCGGCAATCCTGGTCATGCCCAGCAAGCTCTCATCCCCTTGCACTGCATATGAGGCACTAAGTCCAACAACACTGCCTCTGCCTGAACCAGCATGAGTGCAGGGGATCCTCTTCAAGACCCCTCATCACGGGGTGACGTATGTCAAGCTCAAGAGCCAAAGAGGCAAGACAGCAATGTGCGCAACAGGCAGACACCTTGTTGATTTCCTGGCGCAGCTTGTCGGTGATCTCGGTCTTCTTGGGCTTCATCATCTGCCCGACCATCGCCATTATGTCCTGCCCGCCCTGCGGCCGCGCATTGGCGGAATCCAGATCGTGCAGCGTTACATCCTGGACAATCTCCTTCTTCTTGTGCACATCACCCTGCACAGGCATGCTCCCTGAGTCACAGAGCATGTATATGAGAGAAGCTGCCGTATCACATAAGCAGTGTAAATGTCTAGAACTGGAAATGCCTTCTTGCCGTGCACATCACCCTGCGCATGCATGCACGCAGTAACGAGGGCAGACAGGTGATGATTTCAGAAAGCCAGCCAGCATCCATAACGCTAGCTCAGGGCTTCGATGTCTGATGTCTGATGGCTGAAGATTCCTGTGTCGACATGGCTGGTGACTGCATATCGCCCCTCAAGAGACAAAATACACACCTTTGGCAGCGGCACATACTCCTCTGCTTCGAGGTCAAACTCTGTGGCGTAGGCATCACATCTGCCCACCCGCTTCACAGCCCCGCTGTTTGCCTCGATGTATATGACATCCCCCACGCTGACCCTCTCCTTCTGCAGACTGCAATACCGCCAGCTAGTCAGATGACATTCACTTCACTGTGTAATTTGGAGTGCTGTCGGTACCTCTGTACCCTGCAAGTCCGTGGCACGAGGTACTATAAGAGGGGATTTGACAAGGGGAGATGCTAGAGTGAGGATGAGTGGGAATACCTGTCATAGATGGTAGGATCAAGCTTCAGCTGCTTGGTGCCCTTGACGCTCTTCAGGCCAATGACCACATGCGAGATGACTTTGCCGTAGCCGCCAGTCTGGCTGGGCGCCTCTTCTGGCGTGAGCTCGGTCACCTCCCCCTCGTACACCTCCTTGTTCTCCTTTATCCTCAGCCCTGCATAATTCAGCACCCTTGAGGGTGAGAGCAATGCCCTTGAGGGTGAGAGCAACAGACCCGCAGAGGCATGACCTCTTACGTGCCAGGCACTGGCAATGCTGCTTACTGACATCTGCACCTACTTCTCCCAATGTGCAGACGTCAGCGGGAGTTGGTAGCCTCTGACCCACAGTTATAAGCAACTGAGGTAGCAGAAAGTGATGCCACAGGTCATAACATGGGACGGCGGTATGCTGCTCAAGGAGACAGGCTGTGGGCCGGCAGGGTGGCAACTTTGGCTCGTCTGATAGAATGTGGCCCCACAGGTCTGACAAGGGACGGCAATATATGCTCAGGGAGACAGGCTGTGGGCTGCACCTATGGCTCGTCTGAAGTGCTCCATGAGGACAGCAGTCTTCTTGACCTCGGAGGAGTACACTTCTGAGCCCACCATGGGGCAGAAGGGGACCTTCTTGCCCAGCTCCTGTGAGATGCCCAGCGCCAGCGCTGTCTTCCCTGTTCCTGGAGCACCTGCAATATTGCAAGAGCTGCTGACTGGGAGAGCTTTCATGACAATGAGCTCAGCTTTCTGTGTCCTCTGGTTCTGCAGAGCGCCAGCACGAGGACAGGACCTTTGCTATCCTGCGAGACGCCCAGCGCCAGCCATGTCCTCCCCAATGCCTGAACTATCCGCAAGCTTATAACAGAAGTCCAGGCCTGATCTCGAATAGCAGCATCACAGTGGGCATGCTGCTGGTCGGGATGCCACTATTGCCACTGACAGAGAGCGAACATGTCCCGCACCAGCTAGAAGAAGCGCGCGGCCTGCCATCTTCTTGAGCTGAATCATCTCCACAATGAGCCCGCATGCTTCCCTGGCCTGCTCCTGTCCCACAAAGCCTGCAAAACAACCGCACTGAAGTGCCATGTATACATCGTCTGGGTCAGGGCATGGTGGAACGCGTTTTATGGGTAGCTGAAGAAGCAAAGCTCTCAAGCTCATATTCCAAGCCATCTGAACATTCCCAGTACCATGTATGCAATGTTGCTGCGCAATGCAGATGCAGGAGGGCTCTGCAGGCCATGCCCATGATTTTAGCCGTTGCTAGGGGAGACATGCGCGATGAGAATACGTACCTGCCGCCAAAGGATGGGCGGTTCCGTCCTCTGAAAGTCCCAATCCCTTGATGTGCGTGTGTGTTGCGACTCTCTGATTCTTAGAGGTCGAGCTGACCTCCTCGATCCTCATTTGATCTGGCCGTTGCTTTTTCCTACATCTGCTGCCTCACCTCGATGTTCAATCTCTTGTGCTTTCTAGTGAGTAAAAGATACGCAAAGCCTTCTCTGCCAATCCACTGGCGCCACAGCCTCCAGGCAGCCGGCTGAAACGCTCTGCCAGATCGACTGCTGCTTTCGCCAGTACGGTCTGGTGTTCGACCTGCCTGCTGCTCTGCCTTGCTTGCGGCTTACAAGTTTGATGTTTTTGAATATCAGTGAGCCTCTGTGGGACAGAGAGGAGGCCTTATGGCTGTGTAACTGCAAAAAGAAGCTGAGCTGCATGCGTGGGCAGTCCAGGTCACCATGCGCAGCACACAGCCATGAATGTGGATCTGGCACAGGGCCTGGCAGCCAGCCTTTTGGCCCGGCACCGCATTTCTGGAGCATGCGAGGCGCTCTGGCGCGATGCCGTTGTGGAAAGGGCAGCCCTACGCGGCCGCTCAGCCGGCGCTAGGCCTGCAGAACGACGTCCCAGTGCTGCTCATACGCTTTACAGGAGAGGTCTTCCAATACTACGAGTGCGTTCCTGGCCGCTGATGCCCTTGTATGCCTTCCACATGCTGAACCAAATACTCCAGGCGGCCACTGGTGGCACCAAGCCTCAGGTTGGGCCGGCCATCGGCCCTTAAGAGGCTCACCCAGTGAAGGCATCTGGATTCAGCGAGGCTTCCAAATCGCTGTGCATGTTCTTTTGTGCCATCAGTCATGACAACTAGCATTCCTTGAGGCCTTCCGAGACCACTTCGACGCGGTGACGCAGGGACTACTGCAAGAAACTCTCCCTTTATCGCAAGAGAGCCTGGACCTGCCGCCTGACTGGCACAACAGGCCTCACATACGAGGAGGCACTCGCATGCGAAACCAGAGCCAACGGAGAAGGCCTAGAGGTGCGAAATAGCTCTTACGAGTTCCGATTTGCCCCCATGACAGCTGCTGCCATGAATTGGACCACACCAAAAATGTGCAATCTTAGCACTGGAAGATGCCACATGCCTGTGCCAGCCGGTCTATGCTACTACCACCTATCCTAGTGGCTCTTAACTTCAACCTGGAGCTTGCATGGCTGGCACAGGGCTTGTCATGAGCCTCCTGCGACTGCACTACCCTGCATGCTAGAGTCCCAGACTTGTTACAGGATTTGTTTGGCGGCAAGCCCCACTGTCAAGGTGCCACCTGCCTGGAAACCAGTGCAACAAGTACTGTCAGGTGTCCTTGCAGCCCATGGCAAGGGCTGGCGCCTGCAGATTGCGCTCGACTGACATTGCATGCATGCGACCGTGAGTACCGGCCGCGGGCGCAGGCACTGCATGCGATTCACTCTATGGCATTGTAGCTACTTTTACCTGCTCATTTACATAGTTGTTGCCATTTCAGCTATGATGCTGACGCGGCAAGAAGCGCTCAGTGCGTGGCTTATAAGCAGACCCATTGTCACATCTCCATCCGGCATGGCCTCTCAGACTTCATGGTGATGCAACGCAGGTCCCAGAATGGCTGGAGGAGCCTCTGCTGCACATGGTGCATCACGCCACCACCACCTTGGATGGCCTGATAGAGAAAGCGCTCAGCAAATACGGCGGGCGCTATGTGGTTGGCGAGGAGCTGGCGGCCACAGATGAGGGCAAGGAGCGCCCCTGCGTCATCCGCACCATCACCAGCGCCAAGCGCTCCGAAGGTCATTCTCATCTGCGCTTGCAGGGGCAGCTGCTTGCTTTGTTGTGTGAGCTGCTGCATCTCTTTGGTCGGCGTCCACTGCAGGCAGGGCACATTCACCCTGCACTGCCCTGCCCTTGAAGTCAAAAGCCACCTGGGATACCTGGACACACGTGGGCATCCTCAGCACTCGTGAGTGCGGCTCTGCCCGTACAAAAGGAGCATCTTTGTGCTTAGGAGGTGCACATGGTCACATCAGCGAGGGTGTGCCTCTGGCGCAGCTATCTGTTCTGGCATACCTGGCTGCAGCCAGGATCTGCAACGTAATGTGAGCCTGAAATTTGTGTAATCGTGCAGATGAGGAGGGTCCGGAAGCAGAGCGGCTGCGCCTGTATGACATCCAGTGGCTGGACGAGCCCAGCATAGCGCAAGCGCGCATTGGCGAGGAGCACCTCATCAGGAAGCATGCTGGCCTCTCTGAGGACGCTCTCAGCTCCTGGATCACCAAGCACGCTGATGTGGAGGCCATACAGGCAGGGCTACCTTCCTCACCTACCACAGGACTCCCCAGCAGCATCAAATTCTATATGTTCCGGCCAAGGGCTATGGTGTTGTTATGTGCTGCTGGTGCATCCTGATGTAGCAGCTTGCCATCAGCACCTATGCCCAGTGATGCATGCGTGGAAGCACGGCATGCAAGCATCTGGAAGTGGACGGGCACCTCTCCAGGCTGATGCATGACTGCTGCCCTTCTTAAATAGGCTTGCAATTGAGTGTTTGGCTCCGCTGCAGGACGTCAAGGATATTCCGTGTGTCTGGCGAGTGAAGGCGCCCTTGGCAGAGCTGTATGGACTCTCAACTGAGCTGCCGGACAGATTGGTGAGCCCTGCACACCTTCTTATCAGACATACCCACCGGTCCTCTGAGCTTGTCTTGACCATATGTTGTCCAATAGTTGTCTTACGGCATGGCATCAGATTGGTTATAGATTGCAGAACACGCTCCTGAGATGCCTCCACCATGCGCAAAAATTGTAGCTCAAGATTCAGATCTGTAGCGTCAATGCCAGAGGTGCTGCTGTCTTGCTCAGGTCAAGAAGCTGCAGGCTCCCCAGAAGCAGCTTGAGCTTGCCAAGAAGCCAAAGAAGGCACTTACACCCAATGGAGCCAAGCCAGTCCGGAAGCCTAAGCCAGGAGCATCATCCCAGGACGCTGAGGACGCCCTTCGTCTAAAGGTACTGCATGCACTCTCCTTCTGACCCTCCAGCACTGGCAGACAGGTTTCTTGTTGAGTCCCCAGCAAGATCGAAATGCTGCCTCTGTCCATATTGCTGGGTCAAATGCTGTTGTGCTCAGTATACCAAAATGTGTAGCTGACTGCGCAAGGGGAATGATAAGTAAACAAAGGGGCCTTACGGCATGCATTGGCTGAATCCAGTTGTTTGTCGAGCAGGCAGAAGGGGCTGCCATAGCTGCTGCAGTGTTCGCCTCTGTCAGCCAGACAGAGCCACAGCAGGCAGGAGCAGGGCAGGAGGGCCAGGGGCTGCCCGGAAGCGAGCCCGGCCGGCCCCGGGCGCGGGCCAGGAAGCCCAAAAGGCGCCCAGACGCCAGCCCAGAGAATGCTGAAGACACGCTGCGCATTAAGGCCGAGGCCGCCCGCATTGCAGCTGAAGTATTCGCAGTCATTCCTCAGGTATGCTGGCACCTTACATGGCAATTACACCCTACAATTCCAAGACTGACATTCCTTCCACACGCTTATCAGCGTCACACACAGCCTCCACGTGCGCTGTTTGCCATTATCCAGTGAGCCAGACGAGCACAGAGAGTGGACATTCACAAGCATGCGTTGCTGCTGCAGAGTCAAGATGAGGATGGCGACCATGAGCAGCTGCCGAAGCCAAAGAAGGTGAAGCGCAAGCGGGAGCCTGAGGCACCTCTGGATCCTGAAGAGGCGCTGCGCCTGAAGGCGGAGGCTGCCCGCATTGCTGCCGAGGTGTTCGCCTCCGCAGGATCCGCGGCCGAGGCACCTGATGAGGAAGGAGAGACCTCCAAGGCAAGCCATCATTTGAGTGTGCTAAGCCATGTGAAGCGAATATGATGAAGCAGAGCCTCTTCTTGTTCACGGCTCTCCACAGCGCCTGGTCCGAGGAGCTAGGCCACTGCTTGTCAATTCCTCTCTGAGACCGGGCATTGCAGCAGAGCGAGATGACCAAGAAACAGGCACATATATGCTATGTGCAATGGGCAACTGTGCCCATGACGACCAGCTAGCTTGAAGACTTTTCCATGTATGCTTGTTAATTGGTGCAGAAGCGGAGGAAGTCCGTGGGCAGGAGGAAGAAGGTGCAGCTGTCAGATGGGGAGACCCTGCTGGTTGACCCCGACGATCCAGCCTTCATGCCTGGCGCCCAGAAGGAGCAGCCGCGGCCTGTCCTCGTGCTGCCGCCAGATGCAGAGAACATACCTGGCCTGAAGCCTGAGACCATTGAGGAGACTGAGAAGCGCATGGAAGAGAAGACGGTCAAATGGGCGCTGTTCCAGGTCTGTTCCCATATGTCTCACATTTCGGTATCCAATGGCTCTCCTGGAGCCTGAAGGGCTCAAGTGAGGTGACATGCTGGGTAAACTGCCAAGGTGAGACACAGCTAGACGGGTCTGTCCACCTTTGCAGCGTGCATTGGCGATTTCAGCTCGCGCAAGTGCTTCGCGGCTTTAGCAAAGTCACCAATGGACTCTTGATCATGAGCACATGACGGAAACAGTGCCCTTCGTATTTCTGCCTGTCAAAGTGCCAAGGTCTGACAGATGTTCCCAGGGAACTTAATGAAGGCAGTCCAAGCCTGTCAGTCAAGCTGTGAGAGGATCTGGCACTTGATTATGTGATTCTCCTTCTCAGCATGTGGACGGGGGTGCGGCAAAGGCTCTGATCTGTGCATGCCTGATACAGATAGAGTCTGATCGGCAAGCTGGTGATAGTTGAATGCTCTGCCCATGCATGCAGGCCTTGAAGGAAGCAGGATCCGATGGGCTGGACACCAGCCAGCTGGTGGAGGCTGTGCAAGCCTCAGGCGTGAAGACGTGGGAGGACCAGCGCATAGCCAAGAGCAGTGTGGCCAGCAGCTGCACCCACGACCCCGCCTTTGTGCGCCTGCAGAAGGGGCGCTTTGCGCTGCGCGCGCTGCGGCCTGATTTGGAGGTGCGCCTCTGTCTTCCCCAGTCCTGTTGCTATGTTGCTTGCCTATACTCACCGAGCAATGTGACCCCTGCTATTTTCAGCACTGCCACAACAGGAGCTGTAGCCATCAGGCATTTCCCCTGTCTCACATTCCCCTATTGGGATGGCTCTGCTAAGGGCGCCCGCCATACAAATTATCACAGGTTTGATGTATCGATGCAGGAGGAGGCTGTCAGTGTCATTTTGCAAAGGGCGGCTAATCGGCAGGGTGGCCTGGCAGCAGCAGCTGCCACCCGGAACGCAACTGCTGAGGGCAATGGACAACCGCAGCTCCACAAGAACAGCTTCAAATGCTCCAAATGCCACAGGGTAGGCCTCTCTGTGAGTCCCTGTAATAGCAAAGCAATGCTTGGATGTCACCATGCTCAGATAACAGGTTCTGCTGCCGCAGTGCAGTCAACTGCACCCCTCCAGGCTCACGTCTGCATATGCAACCTGCAGATGCACCACCAGCAGAACTCGCCGCTGGTGCTGTGCGACACCTGCCCGCGCTCGTTCCATGTTATGTGCCTGGAGCTGGAGTTTGCCCAGCTGCCCGAGGAGGGCGAGTGGGCTTGCCCCAAATGCCTCGAGAAGGAGGCCAAGCAGGCCAGGCGCGAGGGCCGCACAGCCGGGTGAGCTAAAGACCCTTGGCATACCGCCACCTTGAAGATTATCATTTCAGTGAATGCACGGGACAGTCATACAAGCCTGAGAATAGCGGTGTCCTGTCAGGCAGGGTCTGCTTTCTGGGAAAGAAAGGAGTTCCCAGAGACTGTGCTCCCTTTGCAAGGACCTGCTGTTGTATATGCTTACTTAGCAATCTTGGGGTGTCAACTCCCTATTGAGCGGAGAGGCCCTGCTGACAGATGGACAAGCAGACATATGGGCAGGCATCACAGTTTGTGATTGCCTTTTCAGCTGGCAGTCCTAGAGCATGCAGCCACCCAGCTTTCTTCTCAGTGCACGCCCACACCACCCAGCAGTGATGCATCTCTGCTTACCAGCAGCTTCAAGGCAGGAAACTAAGCTATCGTAGCCCAGGCCATAGGTCACGTTATACAGCTATTTCGGTACCATGTCCATATTAAAGATGTTGTATAGGGATTACTCAGAGGGCACTGGGACCCTCAACCATATATCGCATCAATGAAGCACAACGTGTCCTTGAGCAGGGGCCCGCTAACAGAGAAGGAACGTGAGGAGAGGCGCCTCAGAAAGGAGCTAGAGAAGGCGGAGAAGCTGCTGTCCCGGCACCAGGCGCGGGAAGACAAGGAGAACGTGAAGCAGGCTCAGCAGGAGGAGCGCGACAAGGCGCGCGAAGTCACCAGGAGGAACGCCAGCCGCATGGCCATGGAAGACCTGCAGGTGTGGTAGCTGCACACCCAATCACACACACATCCAATTGCAGGTCTTGTAGGCGATGACAAGTTTCAGTTTTCAGATAGGCACAGGTGATTGCCGGGCAAAGCCAGCCGCATGGGCCATACAGGTCCTGCCAGGTCCTGCATGTCCTTCAATAGATATACACATCTGGGCCTTGGCAGAGAATGCCTTAAGCCCACTGAGGTGCTACACATCCTGAAGCTCATGCGATTGGCCTCCTCGCAGTTGATTGCAATCCCCTAGGCCACTGGACTGCTCAGTGGTCAGCAGGTTGCCCATTGAGGAGGCGCTACAGCTGTGCTGCATCTCATGGCACGACGCTAACATTGGGAGTGTGTTGCAAAGGAAAGCCAACACTCCTCCATGGTATACACAGGTGCTGGAAGATGAGCAGATCAACTTGAGCCGGGCAGCGGAGCGCCTGCTCAGCTTGCAGGAAGAATCCAAGATGCTTGCTGAGAAGGGTCCTTCTGTGAAAGAGCCTGCACCTGAAGGTGAGCCTGTCACTTTGACACTTGACACGTTATTTTCCACCTGCTCACTGCACGGCATGGCTTGCCTCCCAGACACTTACGACGGGCACGGTCAATTCGCATTGAGGCAGAAGGCCCAAGTGCAGGAATTGTGTGCAGTGTTGCACCTCTTGCCCATTGATGCATGGTCTGCTGTGCCATCAGAGGCTTCACTGCATGGTCACACAGGGAGACGCCTTCATGATGCAACCTCGCTGCTTTTGGGAAGTGAGTCCCGTAAGGGGTCAGAGACCGGAATGACACTAATTTGCTTGTGATACTGGGCGCTGTTGACATAGCTCAATATCCCATGCACAGGAGGCGAAGAGCTGCCAGAAGCAGCACCGCAGGAGGGTCTGCTGCAGGAGAGACTGAAAGAAATGGAGGAGAAGGTGGCGCACCTGAATACCATGATTGCAGGGCCCCCGCCTCTCGAGGTAAGACCCTCTCCTGACTCACGGAGATATTTTAGCTTTTCCCAGACATGAGCTGATGCCCTGTCAAGGGGTGTGTTATCTGATGGCGTTCTTTCTGCGGGCTTGGGTTCTTTGCCTGTTGGTACTGCAGCAGCAACTTTGAACCGCTCAAGCAAGTTGGTCCTCTCTATGCGCTCACACGCACTCAGAAGGTCATTGGGGCATCTCATTTGACATTCCTGTTTTCCCATGCAGCCGTTGATGCGCGATCCCAGCGCGCACACGTGCCTGATGAATGCACTGGCTGTGTCGGAGTTCCTGGCCACTTTTGGAGTCCTCTGCGAAGCCAACCGGCTTAGCCTCCGGGACCTGCAGCAGGCTGCATCCAGCCTGGCACATAGCAGCGCGCTAGCGCAGCTCTACGCCTCCCTGCTGCGTTGCGTGCTCCTAGAGAAGGTCAGTGTGCATTACCTGAAGCCTGAGATCTGATCTGGAGCTCAAGAATTTAAAAGCCTCTCGGCATGCTCTGTCATCTGCTTTGCCAGAAGGGCACAGATCAGGCGCACTGGATGAGTCACCTCAGTTGCCAGGACCTTTGGAAGCATGGTGTCAGAGGATGTCTGAGATGTAAAAGCTGCTGGTGGGGCACGAGGGTCGCATGAAAGGTCGAGTGCGGCGCTGGGCTCATGTAGTGGATGATGCCACCTGGCTGGAGGTGCTCAGAAGATATCCGCTGGCAGAGGCAGACTCATGATGGACATTGTCACCAATTTGCAGGTCGGGCAGGAGGGATACATGAGGAGCCGAGCGCGGAGGTGGGCTCGGGTCGTGGATGATGCCACTTGGCCGGAGGTGCTCAGAAGATACCTGCTGGCAACGCGGGCGATGCTGCCGCAGCCCTCCGCCCAGGACCTGGCCAGCGACGTGTCCTGCATCGACGATGACGCAGCTGCTGTCATGGCGGCCTCCATCCTCTCAGAGCGGAGCTTTCTCAGGTGGGTTGCACCTTCACAATGGCCTGAATTGACAGGATCTCTGTCTGGTAGCCTAGGGCATGTGTCCACATCCAGAGTGATGCAGTAGCCTGTCAGAGTTGCCTCGCTGCAGGCACACCTCATAAGTCTGCTTGTTCAGGACAGGCCGCCTTACACCTGTGCTGGCTAGATGGCATGTCCCTTATTCCAGGGCCACATGCTGCATGAGTACAGCAGCTGTCGTTGTACCAGTTTGCAGCTCAACCCTGCATCTACCCTCTGCATGTTCCTGTGACACTAGTGTCTGCTGTGGCCACTCTCAACATACCGTTTGTGGTATACTGCAGGATGGGTCCTGCTCTGCACTTGCGGCTTCTGTTGGTGCTCTGCAATGACGTGGCAAGCGGGGGGGCTCTGAGAGCAGAGTTTCAGGCGCGCATTGATGAGGCCACCCAGCTATCCACCCAACACCGCCAACTCCTCATTGAGGTAGGCAGTGCCTCTGTTCATAAGTCGTGGTGCCGGAGGCTTGAGAGTACGTACATGTCCTAAGCCTTTCAGCTTCAATACATACTGCGGGAGCAGCATGCATGACCCCTTCTCACTCCTTTACAAGGTGCTGCCAATCACCAGCAAGGATGATCTCTAATCACCTATACACTCTGATTTGCAGGAGAGGAAGCAGCAGGCAGCAGCACAGAAGCAGGCTGCAGAGGCGCAGGCAGCTGCTGAGGCTCGGGCAGCTGCTGAGGCAGCGGAGGCCGATGCTAGAGCAGCTGATGCTGACGAGCCTGCTGGGGAGGCTGGGAGCTCTCCCAAGGCTGAGGTGACTGCTCTGCATCAGCCATTCACGCAGCTAAGGCAATTGTTCCCTGCGTAAGCCACCTGCAACCATGTGCACCCCAAATAGAGGCCTTCAGCCGCACACCATCTGGTCAGCATGTTGCCTGGGCTTGGCGGTTTCATGTGCAGCACCCATGCCCCTTTGCCTATCCGCCAGGTCCTAAAACTTGCAGGATGCTACTCAGGTGAAGGTAGAGGCTGCTGAGAATGGCAGAGCGGAGCCAAAGCAGGC
The DNA here is from genome assembly GCA_963930925.1 of Coccomyxa viridis. NCBI lineage: Eukaryota > Viridiplantae > Chlorophyta > Trebouxiophyceae > Coccomyxaceae > Coccomyxa > Coccomyxa viridis. Next base: position 1,517,215 of record CAWVOJ010000008.1, on the reverse strand, counting down.
ACCAGCTCCGGAGCCCCAGCTGCAGGAGCCCACAGAGGAGGAGCGCGAGCAGAGGGAGGCGGAATTCGAGGAGCAGCTTCGCATGCGGGTGGTTCGCTCCGACCTCATCGGCCGCGATCGCCACTTCAGGCGCTACTGGTGGCTCCAAGGTACATCGTGCTATCCGCATCCTGCAGTACCTTCGTCCTTGTCCCACACACTGATCCAGTCAAATTTTCAACACACAAATACCATTTTGCGCATGCCTTATTGTCCAGGTGACACGCGTATATATCCCAGTCGGTTGCACAGGGCATATGCATGTCGTGCAGGTGACGCCACATGCATGGCAGCCTATACCAAGCCCGCAATGCGGGCAATGTGATCGTCATGATCTGAGAGTGTACCCTGCAAGCAGGCGAGGATGCAGCTTTGTGGGTGGAGGAGGCGGACGGCTCAGCCGTGGCAGTGATCACAGAGGAAAGCCAGCTGGAGGCGCTGATGCGCGGCCTGAACAGGCGCGGCATGCGCGAGCGCGCCCTCCTGAGCGTGCTCAAGCGGCGGCAGAAGCTGCTGGCCGAGAGCATGTCTGGCAGAGCCCCAGAGCTTGTCCCTGACGTGCTGCAGCAGACGGACAGGTGCGTACCATGCGACTCTGCTTGACGCATGCAGCAACTATCCAGCAAGGGATGTTTTATGTTACAGCAGCAAAGGGCATGCCCCTTCCTAGTCCACAGCAAAGGGTATGTCTTGCCTGCAACGCACCAAAGTGCGCCTCTGTTCCTGCAGTGTGGTGCCAGACAAGCAGGCAACCGCTGAGGCAGAGGTGGAGGCAGCTGCCGTCCGCTCAGCAGCTGCGCAGCTGAAAACGCTGCTCTCCGAGACCCAGGCCCAGCAGGTCATTCTTGCAACGACCTATGATGCATGGGAAGATCGCCTGGATAGCCTGAAGAGCCCAGAGGACCTCATCGCAGCCCTCAAAGACCTGGAGCAGGAGCTGAACGGCTTGGGAGATGGCCTGCCAAGAGGTGAGAGCCTTATCCTGGCCTCCCCAAAGCCCTGCAAACGCCATTGCGCCATCCATGTGCATCAATTGGAGAGACAGCACTGCAACTCGCACAGCCATGACTGCAGCCCAGTCGTGCCTGGATGGTATCAAGCTGACACATTCATCTCATATGGCTACTGAGCATAAACAGTCTCTTTGAGTCCTTGGCTGGGCTGTTAGGACGCCGGATGCACAGCTTTTGCCTGGGGAGCAAACGTTGCGCTTTATGAAGAGACACGATAGACGGCGGTGTGAGAATTATGACATGCTGACTGACAATACTGATGGTTGCAGATGCCAGAGATGAGTTTCTGGGACACCTGCTGGAGAATGGGACCCAGCATGCGCAGCCGACTGTGGCAACAGCTGGTGCTGAGCTTGCGTTGCAAGCTACTGCCGGGGCGGCTCAGAATGGGCAGACGTCTGAGGTCATGCAAGCAGGTGGTCCTCTCGCAGTACACGCAGCAAGCAAGCATTCCCTGAGAAGTCTTAGAAGATGAGTTAGAGACAATCATGCTGGCTTCGCAGTCTGTCTGTACAGATTGTCTGGGCTGTGACAGTCCACATCAGACGAGAGGGCACTTCTGAAGAGGTGGTATCATGTCTGCAGACGGTGGCGCAACGGAGGGTGTGTCAGCACTGCGCGCTGCCCAGGCCCACCTGCCCAACGGCGCAGGGTCGGAAGCCAAAGCAGGCTCTGCAGCAGAGCTGTCAAGCCACCCCAACGCGGCGGCCATGCCTGAACAGGCCCCACACTCGCAAGGCCAGGATAGCGGCAGGGGGCAATCTGAGGAGCCTGATCAGGACGCAGGCCAGCAGCCTTGGAGCTACAGTGCAGACCCGAGCAGAGCTCAATCAATGGAGATCGATGGAGAGCCAGACCACCAAGCCCATGTGCCCAGGCCGGGCAGCGGGCGGCGGCCCAAGTATGTGACCCCAGTTGATGAGCTGGACAACTCCGATGTAGAGTCTGCTCAGGTGCGCTCTCTTCTGCTTGTCTAGGACTTTGGAAGCCCTTACTAGAATGCTTGCCTGGAATATTTTGCCACATGCTCCCCTTGAGCACTGGGGACTCCTGCTGTTGGGTGTAGCACAAGGCTACTCCTGGTAGGAGATTGTGTCATAATAGCAAGAAACACTCTTTATCCCCCCTTTGGCTGCTGCAGAGGGACAGCAGGAGGATTGGCCTATGGAGGAGTGGTAGGGAGAGAGGCGTGTGGCTGCTAGACATCCAGAGAGCTGCAGCAGCTCGCTCTGTGTGTGCTGCTGCATATGCTGCCTCGGTCATACGGGACAGGTGAGCTGCAAGCTCCTGTGCTCTAATGATTGCTGTGGTCGTATTGCTTGCGTATGCCACACAGACCCCAACGGTGAAGAGGGCCTGAGAATTTTCTGATACAGCTTAGCTGTATGGTCTTCTTGGCTCTGTGTATCATGATACCTGTGGCAAGCCATGCTGGAGAGAATTAGTCTGTGCAGCAGCCCAGCTTTTGTGTCATCCTCAGGATGCAACCGCTGCTGCACCGCTTCTCTAAGCGGATTGAGCGAGCAGCTCGGGCCGAGGCAGCTGCGGAGGCGGCGGAAGCTGCAGCACTGGAGGAAGCCGCCTTCCTGGCGGGCTCGAGCGATGAGTCATCAGGCGATGAGGCGCCCCTGCTGCAGCGGAAGGCCGAAGGCAGCGCAGCGGCAAGCAAGGGCCCCAGCAAGCAGGCTCAGCCCAAGAGCAAGAGCAAGCTGAAGCTGAAGCTCAAGGTTGGAGGGGTGAGTGCCCACACAGCTGCACTGTCCTTTGACATTCATAGCACATAAGAATGTGGCACGCTGATGTCCTGCATCCCAGGTCAAACACAGCCAAAGCAGGGCTTGGCAACCGGAAGAGTCTGCATCTGCAACGGATCGACCACTTGGTTCTGTTTGCATTCTCTTCAACTGCAGGAGCAGATCTGGCATTGATTTAGAGGCGAGGAGGAGCAAGGAGGAGAAACATACATCATGACAAGCAGATGGATCTCAGCAGGTTTCTCTTCTGGTGCCTTACATGCTTGTGGTATCTGGTCAGGTGGCGGTGGACAATGGCAAGCAGAGGAAGGAGGGCAAGGGCAGCAAGAAAGCTTCTCGAGGGTCTACGCCAGCCACGGATGCAGCCACGACTTCGGGCGGGGAGGAAGCTGAGGACCGCTGGGACTTCGAGTGCATTGAGTGTGGGCAGTCGGGCGACCCCCTGCTGTGCTGCGAGGTGTGCGCTGCCCCAACTCTCTGCTTTCCGCAAACCCTGCTCGCTCAGATCTGCACACTCGGTTGTCTAGAACCCTGCCAGAACAAGGCAGGGCTCCTGTTGCCTGGGAATGCTGTAACATGTCTATGTTCAGTGGCGTGGTTGTTGCCCCTTTCACTGCCAAGCAGATGCATTTGCTCTGGTTGGAAATTCTCTGCTCAGTGCTCTATGTGCTTCAGCTCTATGTGCCTCAAGTCAGTCCAGAGCATGAACAGATTGCACCCTGGGCGCAGGCAAAGAACTGCCGGACAGTCATGCATCCAGAGTGTGCTGGGCTGTCGGGCATTCCAGAGGGGGACTGGTACTGCTCGAAGCACAAGAACGCCTCTTCAGGCAAGGGCGGGAAGGCTGCCAGGAAGGCTCCAGCCAAACCTGGCAAGGCGGCTGCAGACAAGCCCAAGGGCAAGGCTCCTCCTGCCAAGGAGCCTGCCAAGCTCCCTAAGAAGCAGCAGCACAAGAAGGAAAGACAGGAGAAGGAGGCTTCCCTCGCGCGCCAGAGCAGCGCAGAGGGATCAGCGCCACCTCCCAAGAAGAAGAGAAAGCTGGTGAAAGCCGGCGATCTGCACAGGCAGCTGGAGAGCAAGGCGAGCGCGCCAGCCAAGGACAAGGCTCCAGAGCCAGCGAAGCCAGCGGCCAAGAAGCAGGAGAGCAAGCCTGGGAAGCCCAGCCTTGGCCTGAAAGTGAAGCTGAAGAAGGCCAAGGCTCCATAGAGCAGAAACAGGATTTGTCACAGCATTGGAAATGAAGAGATGCGACAGGTTGGTGCACCTATAGGCAGCATTGTTTTGTGACCACCAGGCAAGGCCTTTCCAGTATGCTCTCGCGGCCATGCGGGGATGTGTAGTGACCTTGACTTGTACAACACTGGGCACATAGACCAGAGTTTGGGTATCGTCGTCGAAAACGGGCCAAGATTTTACTGTAGTGCCTGTATGAGCGATGCACAAGCCGGTCAACCCTGTGCATGCTCAAGTAACAAGCCGGTCAAATCCCCCCGAAGGCATGGGGAATTTCTGTGATTCCGCTCATATTCGAAGGTTGTGGCCACTCCTGAGACGCCTATAACCGGCGCTACTTCAATCCTCCTGGAATTTCGACTGGTTACCAAGGAAGGCTCTTCCACGCATCTGCCCAGAGGGGGTATAGGAACCGCGTTAACGAGTGAGCCATTTCCCAATTGACAAGGCTGGAGACTGTGCATGGTACGGTTGGCCCCAGACTCTGGCTGCAGACAGGTCTGTGAATGCCCTATGGCCTCTGGCTGCGGGTTGCCACCACGCGCATATATATCTAGATATGATGACTATATGTATATATATATATATAAATATATACACCAAGAGCAGATTCTGACTCATTTCATGCCATGACGCCGCCTGCCGGCGAGTCTGCCTTGTAAATCTATTGGACTCATTAGCAACAATGCTAGGACATCTGAGCAATCGTAATGAGGGTGAGGCGGGATAGTGTTCATCACCCCTCCCCTGGTCGACCGGGCCACGAGGCAATGCGGCCCGTGTTTGCCATGCGCCGTTATGCACGCTCTTGTGCGCCGCAAAGAGTGCCTGTTGCACATTGTAGCCAAGCAGCAAAGCTAGAGGTCTCCTATCAGCGATCTGCAGTCTCTGCAGCTCTCAGCTTCATTCGCCATGCAGAATCCAATCACTGTCCGTAATACCCAGCATCTACGGTACGCGGGTGCCACCGAAAAATGCTGTATTCTCGGCTCAGGTTGTTTCTCGCAGAAACCGAATAACACCGGACCACCGGCAGCCATGCCGGCACCTCGGGGAACAAGCGAGGTTGATTGCACACCTGCACGGCCCGATCTGCTCTTTGCGCTGGAGGTGGGGACCGCCTTCGCCAGCACGTGCAGTATCTGCGAAGGAGATGGCTTTTCAATGTAGCAGGCCGGACCGGTCTTGTTGGGAGGAATAGAGTCTAGCTAGGCACTGTGCCAGCTGACCTGAGTTCTCTCGGTGCGTGCAGCTTGAACCAGGGTCTGGTCACAGCACTGGCCTCGGCGTGGAGCACACGCTCCGTTCGGCGGATGCCAGGGAGCGTCTACGCTGCCTAATATCTACCAGAAGCCTCTTTGAATGCCGGGTGAGGGCTCACAGCCATCCGATGATGCTCCTGGGGAATCTTAGACACCTCACCTCGCAACGGCAGCTTGAAGCCGCCGACCTGGCCAATGATGCACTTTTCCGTGCTGACCAGTATAGAAATCGACCCCTAGTACGCCTTGGAAAGTATTCAGCAAGGTCAGGTGCCTAGATCGGCGGCGTTAAGCCATTTCACATACCCTGGGTATATGCTGCATGTTCCCGTGGTCTGTAGGGAATATGGTCATATGGTCCAAATTGAGCTGCCCCAAGGACTCAGAAGCGCTTCACAAAATGCGATATGGAGTCAGTTCCATTCCGAGCTTGGATGAGGGCGTTTTGACATGAGTAGACATCAGGTGTCTGACTGGGATCTGGGGTTTGGCAGCATGCTCATGTCGTGAGGGCACCCGATCTTAGGACTTAAGGCTTCAAAGATACTTGATCATTCCGGCTGTACGATCAAGGGGGCCTCTACAGGTCCCAGCACTGCTAGTATTAGCCCATGAGTGGTCTAGAAGCTGGCTAGCTAGCTTCCCTCACTCCTTCCAACCACACTGTGCAGGCATTCAGGCCTAGTCAGTCTGGATTCTATGGAATGTTCTGACACATCCCAATGCTGCGCAGCTTTTGAGGGATGTTAGGGCGTTTCTGAGCGCCATAGTGCGGGAGGAGGGCAAGGCAGATGCAGTGGTGCTGGCGTCCAAGCTGGCGGCAGTGGGCTACCATCTCACAATCCGAACGGCCCTGGGCGGCGGGACGGGGCGTTCCTGCTTCCACAACCTGCACTATGAGTTCCTGCTGGTCAGCGGCGACCCGGAGTTTGGGACCCCCCAGGACAAGGAGTTCATTGTGGACCCCCACTTCAGGTAATGCGCATGCCTGCACAAAGAATCCCCCCGTGTCATAGTCTGCTCTGCTGCTTGGTGTACCCTGTGCATGATGAGATGTCCTACCAGATGAGTTGCCTCTAGATGTGATGCAGCAGCTTCTCCCCAGATCCCATTCGTCTAGAGAGAGTTGTGGTTGATGGGTGCTTTGGTGCTGATGCGGCTGCACTGCAGTGGAAGTCTCACAGGAGCTCTTTGTGTGCACAGGGAGCAGTTCAGCATTCCCCAGGCCACACCTGCATATGCAGACATAGTGAGGCAGCTGCCCTCGGAGTTTGTGGGACCTGCCTCAAGTGAGCCCTTTCCCATAGCCCCAGTCGGATGGATGTCATCCAACACCTCTGTTCAGCCCTGCAGCAGTCACACGAACTCTCTGTGTCCAGCCTTGAATGGGGTGAAATGCCAGGCATCTGCCAGGGGCGTGGGTCCTGGTCTTTATATCTGTAAAGCGGAGATTTGCTGCTGCAGTCTCTGATGTCAGTTCTGAAGCAAGCACTCTGCACATGCTGGTGCCGGCCGTCCATTGCATTGCAACCAGTGTGCCGAAGGAGAAGAAGCTGAGCGCGCATGCACTGCTGCAGGGCTGGTGCCACTGGTGCAGCTGCTGTGCTTGGAGATGCAGCATGCCTTCGAGGCGCGCAGCATGACCTGCCCGCCCTGGCGCCAGGCTAAAGCTATGCTGTCCAAATGGCTTCCTGCCAAGGTAGGACCCCCTCGAGTCAACAGCCCCCCTGCCTTCGCTCAGGTACCTGATCAGACACCACGACTACTGTCAAGTCATATAGGTAGGACACATGCTACCATTGCATATATCATAATGAGTAGGGGCTCTGCACCCTCAAGCTCTGACAGGAGCACTGAGCAACGTGGGTCGCGTCCTATGCTCAAGGTACCAGCACTCAAATTGAGAATCCTTATTTGGCATACACCAGTCGCAAGGGGGTGTTCTTGGACCATGACACACAAGGTGATGTGTGCAGGTGAGGGACGTGGGCGTGGCGTCTGCCTACCTGAAGGACCAAGACAATCTGAGCTTGGGCATGTCGCCGAGGACCCCTCTGGAGTTCTCTCACGAGGGCGCCCACATGGCCTCCCCAGTCACTCCCATCTCCAACTCCGAGACCAGCAGGTCCATGCAAGCCTGGTAAGCAGCTCAATTCAGGACCCCGCGGGGCATATAACCATCTACTGAACTCTTCAGTCCTTACCTGATGCACTGCTGTATGGCATGCTGCCAGCTCAGACAGAGGCAGATCATGTGAATCCTTAAGAGTATTTCTGGACTGAACGGTGACAGATGTCGGAGAGCCTTCACCCACTTCGGCGCAGCTGTGCACTGCGCCGCCTGTGCCTTGTGAAGCCGACAAGCAAGAGCATGCTTCAGCACGGCTAGCCCCCTCGCATGCCCTACAGCTCTGGAGTTCCTCACTCGACGGCCCTGTGATGCGTAGAGATGCTGCCGCCAGCTGCATGCAGACACAGTCAGGGCCAGGCAATTAGCCGGTAATCAGACTGATGCACTGCGCTGCCGATATGACCATGTCCTGATAGGGAGTGCCTGGTTGCAGGTGGAGCAAGGGCACAGATAGCGGCGAGAAGGCACCCTCGCAGCAGAGCGGAGGCTCGGGGTCGGACAGTGGCGGCCGAAGCAGCAGTGGCAGCAGCAGCGATGGCTTTGGCAGCCGAGCACAGAGCATCAAGCTGGAGCGCTCCACCTCCCTGCTGTCGCGCAAACTGGCCAGCAACGTGAGCCTTTCCTACCGAGTTCCTGATACACGTTTGTGCACGACAACCTCGTGACACTGCTTCCTGAATTGCTGATCCTCAATCGTACATGACACCCACACACCATTCCACTCTGTGATTGTAGGTCACATGTGATGCCCACTGACGAGACATACATCTGATGACCGCATGCGCTAGCGCGCATCTGGGCGCGCCTTGAAGCGGCCTTCACACTTGAGATACAGGTCGCCTGATGTACGTGAGCGCATGCAGGCTTGCCCGGCAGCAGTCTCGCCCCAGAACTCCCTGGCCGCAAAGCTGCAGAAAGTCGCGCTGGACTGCTTCATGTCAGATGAGCAGCCACCAATTCGCCGTGTGAAAATGAACGGGCTGCACAGTGCCGCGGCCAAACTGGTAGCCGCCTGACAGCCCTGCCATGCAAGAAGCCGGCTTCAGCGTGAGCGCTGCCTGAGGCGGCCACTGGCAGCTTCCACTGTGCATCTGCGCGGCACTGCCGCAAAGCTGGTCGCCTCATTGTGGCAGCTGCAGAGCTGGCGGCTGCATGAGCGCTAACACAGGCAATGACGGGCGCCGTGATTATGTGTCAAAGAGTGCAGCGGCAAAGCTATGGCACAACAAGCAAGCAGCTGCAGCAGGAGCAGCTGGCTTCATAAAGACCTGCAGCTGCCGCTTGTGAGGCTCTGAGACTGGGAGCGAGACAGCATAAAGGTGTGCCATTTGATTCAGATCTATCTTCTGGCATCAGCATAGATAGATGCAGAGCTATGCGCAGCCAGAGCCAAGACATCTCAAGATCCTTTGCATGCACTGCTAGCGCAGATGTCTCATCTCCGTGTCTTGTGAGCATAAATTGCAGCAACGGTTGGAAATGCACAGATGTCGGGATGAGGACGTAGCGGTGATCCAATAGAATGCATGTCGTTCACACATATAGGCCTTGTGGCCAGAAGAGTTGCCATGCATCGCTAAAGAGCAGTAGGAGCCAGAGACAGGGGTAGTGTGAGAGCTAACCTCAGTGAGTGAGCGTAGCAGCATGCACATCTGAGCTCTCCAGTGGCCAATGGATGACGTCAGAGCCAAATAGACAGCCCTAGTTTGCAAAATATATGAAGTTGCGTGGCAGTGCTGCATGCCAGAGAAATGGTTTAAGGGACCCTCATCTATGAGGGAACCCCTTTTGTACAACTAGCATGCTGTGCCTACATGGCAGGTGCAACCATTTTGATATGCGGCTGTTTCTGCGTACCCCCAGCTTGGATTGCATACCGTAGTGGCGGCGCAGCCTTTTAGATTCTCTAGGAGCAGCAGCTTCATGCAGTAACATTTAGCGCGTCGCGTGCTAGCAGCCCATTTGTGTGGTCCACAACTAACCCTTGAAGGGTATTGCCAGTGTACAGTATCAGCCTTGGCATGACCCCTGTTGTGTGCGGTCTGCTTTGCAAGTGGTGTCCCTTTGCATCTGGCTGTTAGGCGCCGGCCTTAGAACTACTAGAGCAGGATCTTTGTAGCATGTGGTTGTTCTTCTCAGCATTGTGGCAGGGATTGACTAGCAGAAGACAACGCTCTCCGTGAGAGGCCCACAATGCACTTGGGCAAGACTGAGACAGCTCTATAAGATCTTTGTTATGTCTTATGATGCTATGAACTGACGAGAGGAAGTAGCAGACAGCTCATATATGGCGCAATGTGCGGTGTGACAACACCAAATATTGGTTTTAAATGTCAGTATCGCCATGTAAGGACACCGCTCTGCGAGCCTGGCCAATTGGGCATCTTCACATTGAGGATGCCTGCACCACATACAGATGATGCTGTGTCACTTCTACAAGTACATGCTGCTTGCGAGTAAGTCATCAGCAGGAATTTGCTGGACTGCCTCACCATCCTTGGGTTGTGGCCACTGCATGCATCATGATGCGTGCTCATGGTGCTTCGTAAATGCTGCTGCTTCAATCATGTACATGCTACTCTAGACTCGTATGGGTTCATTCCAGAGTTGCCATATCCAGTCAGCTAGCTATGGCCGGAGGATGCAGCTTGCCAGCATGTATCCTCTGCTGACACTTGCCATGTTTGAAGGACAGGACATGACCTGTGCCTTACAAGCTCTGATAAGCCTGCTGCCCATTTTAAATAGCTGCTCTGAAACCCAAGCTGGATAGCTGTCCCCCACACTGTGCTCAGAGGTCACATCCGGGTTGCCTCAATGCCATGATTGTGCTCAGGAGACCCGTTGTAGAACTTGCCCTCCTCCCTGAACCTGCAGAGAGGGCAGGCAATATGTGATATAGGATAGAGCACCACTGACATTGTCAAAGTGTTCCCAGCAATGCCTTGACATGCTCACAGGCAAGCAAAATCCTTACCCTGCGTGACGTGCAGCAAGGCCAGTCCCTCCAGCTGTGAGAGTACCAGGTTTGATGGTAAGCTATGAGAGTACCAGGAGTGCTTTAGCAATACAATGAAAGGTACTTGTCAGGCTGCAAAGGCATGGCTGAAGATGGCGCACCTAGCAAAGCTTCCCGTCCTTGAAGATCTGTACTGTTGCACCAAAAGCATGCCCAAGAAGCCAATGAGCACCAGGCCTGCCACGCACGCTAGCGCAATGATCAGAATGCCCCACCCTGTATGCAGCAGCAGCACCACCCTCAGTGATTGTCGACACTCTGCACTGCCAGGCACACCATTGCAGCGCCATGCGATGACATTTTCAATTGTATGTATAAGCCAGCGGCAGATATCTCCTTTTTAATACTAGCGCACCTGGGAAGGAAGCCTTGCCATGTAGATGCATTGCGTGCAGGGAGTTCTTCAATAAAGTGTGACAACTCACATACTATGCTGCTGTTGCTACTCCCTTGGCCCCCACCATGTGCATCTGTGCTCTGCACCCCAGCCCCAGCCCCGACCAGTGCTGGCGCGCCCCTGCACACAGCATCACTGTAATGAGATGAGACCATGTCCCACAGGGGCACCATACAGCAGTGAAACCATTCTTGGTCACTGACCTTACAGCATATCCTGCGATGGCCTGACACACCCATCCTCATATAAATTTACAGATATGAGTGAATTGAGGCGAGCAATACACTGTGTTGAAATAGCAGAGATCCTACAACAGCAGGGCAGAGAATGCCAAAACCTTCAGATTAGAGTCTGCAGGGGGCAGTCTTCATGCAAGGAGGGCCTGATTATGCGGAGGGCGCCCGGCAAGATGCATGGCGTCCAGGGTAGGCACTCACCCTTGCGCTATGCTGCAGTCCTGCCCCGTAAAAGCCGTGCCCTGGCACTTGCAGTAGTATGCGCCGGAGTTGACCTCCTGCTTGCAGGGCGCCCCGTTTTTGCAGGGCGGGGAGCATGCTGACACATTTGAGGCAGCGCTCATCGCTGGGCTGTAGGCAGCCAGAGCAGAGCATGTGGCGCCCTTGTAGCTCGTGCGGCTGCAGTCGCAGTAAAATGCGCCCGAGTTGACCGCCTGCTTGCAGGCGCCCCCATTCTGGCAGGCGGGCGTGCATGAGGAGGCATTGCTTGGCACAGCCTGTATTGCCATGCCGGGGCTGCTGGCATTGGTCTGTGCTGCACAGAAGGCGCCCCTGAAGCCGGTGCGGCTGCAGTCGCAGTAGTAGGCTGCAGAGTTGACTTCCTGCTTGCAGAGGCCCCCATGCTGACAGGGCGGGCTGCATGGCGACGTGCTGGCGCTGAGATTTGCTGAGGGGCCGCTAGCAAGGCTGGGGGCTGAGCAGGTTGCGCCCTTGTAGCCAGTGCGGCTGCAGTCGCAGTAGTAGGCTGCAGAGTTGACCTCCTGCCTGCAGGCACCTCCATGCTGGCATGCTGGGGTGCAGGGGGACGCCTGTGTAGGCGCTGCTTGTGATGCTGCTGCAGGGCTGCGAGGACTGGCTGCAGCCAAGCAGGCTACTCCGCCGAAGCCAGTGCGGCTGCAGTCGCAGTAGTAAGCTGCAGAGTTGACTTCCTGTCTACAGACGCCTCCATTTTGACAGACTGGGCTGCACGTGCTTGTCTGGGATGATGCTATAGCCCCAGCTGAGGGGGCAATGCTCTGGGAGGTATTGCAGAGGGGCCCTCTGAAGCCCGTGCCTGAGCAGTCACAATATAGAGCAATTGAGTTAACTGCCTGCTTGCAGGTCCCTCTGACACAGGCTGGGTCGCATCCTGGGGCTCCAACAGGGCTTGTGGGAACGCCAGATGCTTGGCACAGGACTATCTCAAACCGTGCGTATATCACGAACAGTAGGAAAATGATTGTTGACGTTGTAGGACACATCTGAATCACACTCGATATACTCAGCTTAATACATTCAGTGCCTTCTGCTGTGCCCTTCTTGCAACGTTGCAAGGTGGCATTGGATGTCGAGGCCTCGCCATAATGAGATGATACATTCAACTCGCATTCTGGCCACACTTCCGGCTTCCTATAACATCCTGTTCAGGGCTTTATCTCCCCGTCTCGGCTTCTGGTACGATGAGTCATCTCGATCGCTAGCTAGGGCGGCAACTCCGAAACGCCAGCGTAGCTATACACGAGCACTGAAGGCATATATGAGTGCATGATGCTCCCTAAGGTACATGTTTTGCTATGTAAGCCCTTTTTTTTGCAAAGCCAGTGTTGACGACGTTGGATGGCAGGAACAGGAGAGCGTGCTCCGACACATGTGATAGTACCAGAAAGGTACGCATGCCCCCGATGAGGCCGACGTGAAGCTACCACGTTCTTGGTATACGCAGCAATCTACGAACGGTCAAGGAAACCGCAGGAGCTGCCATGAACATGGCGTTGTCTTTTGCCGCCCTGGCGGCCATAGTCGGTCTCGTCTGCGTCTCGAACGTTGCAGCCGTCAGGAACGGTAATGTACCCCCTTCCGAGATGACAAGCTGTCATACTGAGCGACTTGCAGCATGTTAACGGATTCTGCAAGCCACAGGCACAGTCTGTGCGCAGTGAGCATGCTTCCCATGAGGGTGGATTTCATTCCAGATATTGTCACCCCGCAGGTGATGAGGTGTTTCAGACCAAGCAGCCACGCGGAGCGTTCTATGTTTTCGCCGATAAGGTGTGATGGCAGAGTCTGATATGCTGCTTGATGCTCAATATTTTGCCAACATCACCTGCTGGAAGATCTGCTGCTGACACTAGGGTTTGCAATGCGCAGGCAATCCATGTTGTCGATCCACAGACGCTGAAGATTCAGAAGAACATCACGGTTGACCAGACCGGGGCGCCCTTGACAAATGCCAAGAACAAGTCAAGGACATGGAACGATGTGGCATTTGTGGAGGTAGTTCCTCAATGTCCTTGCTCTAGTGCCCCCTTAGCTCTCTATACCCCTCTATCATCTCTCACAACCTGTGCTGAGCGTGCTTCTCACATACAGTAGTCCCCTCCTTTGCAACACCCTGACAAACACCTTAGACAGCCTTGCATGCAGCATCTAGAGGGATCAGAATTGTTGATGCAGTACAGCAGAAGCACCCAGTGCATGTACACTGCAAAAATGAGCATGACAGGTATCCTGATACATTTTAGTAGGAGAGACCGTGTAAAGAATCGTCTCACCCTGGAAATTCTGCAGGACGCCAAGGACGGAAAGTACTACGTCTTTGCAAATGAGGGGGACATCTACACTGACGCTGCGGGCAATGAGTTCTCCTATGTCACAGTCATTGACACCCAGGCTGCAGCGGTGTGCCCTGCGGCTTACCCTGTATCTCACTCCATGCAGAAAAGCCAGACAGTCTTGGCATGCACTAACCAAAGGTGTCACTCCTTTTGGCAATTCTATCTCCGCCTTTGCCTTCAGGCAATGGTGCAGCCGACCCCATCTGACAGGGCTGAAAATTTCGGGGATGTGACATAGCAGAATTGGCCAGCCCTTGTCTGTCAGGACCCTGGGTGACTGGCCTAAATCGTATGTCCTGCGTGGCTCCTGCCATGCTTATGTGTTCCATTCCATGTATGGCGTATCGACAACAGATATTCACTGTTGCAATGATGCACAAACCGGAGATTGACTGGCAGCCAGCCACCATGTCCACCCCGCTGGCGGCATGTGCACCTCCAGCTGGACTTGCTGTTGATGCCGGGCCCTACTAAGGCAGGCCCGCTGCATCCATTGTCTGAGAGAGCTTTTTGCATGCGCAGATCATGGGGCGCGTGCAGCTGGTGGCATGTGCACCTCCAGCTGGACTCTCTCTTTATGCTGGGCGCCACTAAGGCAGGCCAGCTGTATCCAGTGCCCGAGAAGGTTTGTTGCATGCGCAGATTGTGGGGCGCGTGCAAGTGGGAGCGCTCCCGGTGCACGGCTACAGCATCCCCCAGCTGAGCCAGTTCTGGGCGCACTCGGACATCAACGGGACCTTCAACGTCATCAACGTCACCAGCATCAATGCCACCGCTGCCACTGTGGCGGTGAGTCATCCCGTCTGCACACTCTCTGCCGCTGTGTGTGGTACTTCTACAAGGGAGGCACCCCGCAGACTAGGACCATAGGGCATACACGTGGGAGTCTGGCAGCTTCAGCCATGGGGCCAGCGCAGCCACCACGCAATCAGTCTGCAGCTCAAATGCATGAGGTTGGGATAGCATGCGCAGCATGAAATCCAAGTTGTGGATCTCTGGCCCGTGATTGGTCTGGCAGGTGGGCTGACAGGCACTTCATTGCAGTTCCTGTTGCTGTGTGAGCTACTACAGCAGCTGCAGCATTGCCTGTGCTATACCCTCCTCAAACAACACTGACCGTGGATATGGCGAGCTTAGTTGGCAGCCGTGAGTGGATTCTTGATCTGGGTTTCTGCTGGATGCGCATGCGCCGAGGCCTTTGCTTGGAAATGTGCAGGATTTCAAGACCAACACGGGCCATGGCAAGCTGCTGCTGGATGACAGCCTGTACCCTGAGGCCTATGCCACCAACGTCAACGAGCAGGTCTGCACATATGCCCTGCTAGAGCTCTCAATGGCTGCACTACTGCTGTACTTCGCAATATCAACCCTGCAATCTGTATTGGTGGACTTCTTGGGCCTCTGTGACAGCTCACCTTAGCTCATTAGCAGCCTGCTCTGGAAGCCATGGAGCCGACGTCCTGGCTGAGAAGAGCGCATGCCTCACGTCACCTTGTGGCAGTGACTCGGTGCACTGCTGTACAAACATGTGTGCTCGGGGCCCACTAACTGGTGCATTGCTGTACAAATATATGTGCTCAGGGCCCAGTAAACAAGATATCAACGCTGTGCACCGTGCTGCAGGTGATTGAGCAGATCAACCTGCCCAGCCAGAACAGGACAAACTCCTTCAACTACAGCAGCTTCCTGCCCGACCCCACCATCTGCACCGGCACACACAGCGTCGGCTACTCGAACATCTCCCAGCAGTGAGTCACCCAGCCTTTCTCACTCCGCATCTCTCCATGGGTTAGCCACGCAGGGCTCACCGTCGTGATTGCCGCAACAAGCTGGCGTGTTGTCAGGTCTCATGCGACCTTTTCTCCAGCCAGAACAGGCACTTTCCAGGGTGATGGTGCGTGCGCGCCTGTCATGCAGTGCCTGATTGTATGCGCACACGAGAAGAGCGTTCTCAAGCAGCTGGGAGTCCCCTAATGTATGGGCCGGTGCATGACGCGCTAATGCTGTGCAGCGCCTTCTTTGAGTGCGCGGACAACAAGGGCATCTTCGAGTGGAACACGGTCACCAACACCTTCGTCAAGTTCTTCGCCAACATCACTGGCTATGTTTCAGTGGCGCCCGGTGACGATGAGGTTCTGGTCGTGGGCTATGACTCCAATGTCAATGTCCTGAAGCCGCAGGGTGAGCTCCGATTCTTGCAGAATTTTCATAGCCATCTCGCACTGGGCAGAGGTCCTATGTATGGGTAGGTCTAGCCTTGCCGCAGAGTATGACCTCAATGTCAATGTCCAGAGACCACAGGGTAGGACCCAATCACTCCGGAAGTGAGAAGCTATGCATTCCTGTCAGTGGATGTCCGGCATTTGTGTATTGTATGTAGCTCAGGGAGATGCACATGCACAGTCACTCTGCCAGTGCATAGACATGGTAGCCACCACCGTTGCTGCACCAAGGAGCCATCCGGGCAGCTTTTGTTGCCAGATGCTGCCTAGAATGCCCTGTGAGTCCACATCATTGGGCTTCAAGGGCTAACCACTGCAAAGTGCTTGCAGTATTCCAACGTAGCACCGCTAGCTCTGGCTCCTTTCAGACGTGGCGAGCCTGCCCTGACAGTGCTGTGCTCTGCAGCGAACAATGTACCAGCAGTGCCGCAGTACACCTTCCTTGTGAGCGGTGACCCGGACCTGAACCCTGTGTATTGGAGCCCTTCCAACACCAGCACAGATGAGCCTGCTGGGGTGAGCACTGAAGGGGATCACTCTCAAGCAGATTGGCTTCTGCGACCTGAGCTGCAGTTAGAGTAGCTGGGAGGTCTGCCGACAAGTCAGGTGTCAACAAGTACCATGAAAGGATGGCCGAGCACACCTGCAAAGGGTGTAGGCACAGAGCATTGCATGATGAGACTTCGTGGCCCCTGTGGGGGCATTGCTCTGCTGGTGCCTTTCTGTGGCCCCTTTGGGCCGCTTTCAAGGTGCTAAGCATCTTCCCCCATGCCAGATGGTTTACCAGCTGCCTTCTCTGAGACTGCTGCACCACCCAATGAGACTTAAAGAAATGTGGCCCGTGCAGAACTACTACGTGTACCTGGCTCTCAAGCAGAACACCAACATCTATAACCTGCAAGCCGCGGCCAAGCTGGGCCTGGACGTGACCGACGACTCCTACACAAGCGCTCCCGGCGACTGCCAGTACGCTAATTCGACCGCAACCGCCAAAGGCGGCCGGAGGCTCCTGCATGGAGGAGACATGGACATGGACGCCTCTTCACCCTCTGGGTAAGCACTCTCTGTCACTTGAACAATGCTCGATTTAGGTGCGGGATTGCCTGATGCAAGTGTTGACGGCCTCGTCATGGCAATATCCTCTTGAGACTGGGATGTGAATACGATGACTTTCGCCCTCTCAGGGTGGGTCAATCCCGCATCCTGACCGTATGCTTGATGCAGATGCATGTGACGTGATCAGAGGTTTCCAAGGTGTGCCTCTGTATCTTCTGCATGCACAAATTGACATGGTAAGCATCATGCAGGAATTTTTTGTGAATGAGATATCAACTATGTTAATGCCAATCACGTGCAGGAAGAAGCTGGCGACTGGGGCCAGCAACCAGGTGCTGACTCCTCAGTGTGGAGCATGCGCTCCGGGAGTGGCTGCGGCCAATCCCAAGGCCTACAATGCCAGCATGAGCGGCCTTGCGTATGTCCTTCTACCCGTTGCCCATCCTGTCACGTCCTGGCAGGTGCTGCTGAACAGTGTCAAGCAAGCTTGGTGTTATGCTGGTGCATCTATGGGCCAATCCAGCCCAAAGATTGCGTCGCTGCCCCGCCGCCGCTGCGATTTACGTTATGCCGTGTGTCCTGTGACTAGAGTCCTGCTGCTGGGCAGTGTGCTGCCTCCCTTCAAGCTCATATCCTTGCTGACAGCCTGTCCCTTGCTGTTGCAGCTTTGTCAGCCTGGCCACCCTGCAAGGGAATGCCTCTGCAAATACCGATGCCCAGACTACCCTCATTAGCGCTGGAGCTGTGGCGCAGACGGTGAGTCAGCTCTGCCCTGGCTGGCCTCAACCTTAGTCAAGCCCTGACGGTGCATGACAGGCTGGCCTCCCTCAGCATCATGTGACTACTTCAGGAGCTCCGGCTGCAATTGGCACTCGTGGGCCTACCTCTGAAGGCTGCTGCAGACAGGGGTGACAGACCGTCGCGCGGGCACCAGAAATGCATATGCGGTCTCAAGCTTGTCAGTTCCTTTTGAGGACAGCGTGTGAACGCATGGAGTGAGCATACCGGCATGATGCGTCTGCCTTCCTGAAGGTCAACGGTGACTCTGATGCCAATCAGTGCTCATATGGGGAGTCGAGCAGAGCTGCCAAGCGCGGAGGCCCCTGGATTGCCACGGTTGCAGACTTCCCTCAGCCGTCCCTCTATGTGAGTCGCTGTCCTACCTCCCTTCCGCTGTTGTAATAGGTAATGCAATGCTGGGCAGGGTTCATGGTTTGCCGCAGCGGCAAATCGTGCTCATCGTCAATAGAATTCTCTTTCGGGGGTGCACCTGCCTGTACCTGATCAGACTTGCTCATCACGGACACGAACAGGCTCAACAGCTTCTGTCATGCTATCAGTTGCTTCCTGAGCTGCAGCAAGTGTCCAATTAGGGGCATGGCTTTGCAATGAGCAGACCTAATGCCGAGCGCCCATCTATGATCAGCATCCTTGCAGTTACACTGCTTCATCAAGCACCACTATAGAGCTGGCTGCCGCACGTTCTTTGGGAACTTATTGGTGGTCCTGATCAGCACAGGAGAGACGTATGTGAGTGGTCGCAAAAATGATGTAGATCTGAACGATGAATTTGTCTTGCAGATTATCAATGCAGCGAATCAGAGCGTGCACGGGTTTGTGGCCACAGCCAGTCACCCCACGAAGATTGCATGGGTGCCATCCAGATTTGGCAACCCGCCTGTTGCAGCTTCGTCTGTGGGGCGCGGATGAGCACATCTGGACCCTCTGGCAGCACATCATGTTGCCAGCACATGAAAGCAACTTCCCCACCCAAAAGGGAGCTGACCTGCAGCCCGAGCTATGATGCACCGTAAATAGGAAACCACTTCAGGCGCCTTGTGTGAAAGCCGTCATGGGGAATATGCACCTATGTGCTTGACAAAGCCACAGCAGCACTGACGAACACGTGACTCCTTAGGAGTTTGACAATACACCTTCATGCGCATATTGGTGCCAAGGTGCAGAACCAAATCTTGCAAGGCTGCAAGATGATTTGACTGAAAATACATGGTGGGCAATGCATCCGCAGCTGTCTGCTGTCAAAGGCTTGGACCATGAATGCTGTGATACTGCTGAGGTACTCCCTAGCACAATGTGGCAAGAATTGTGGTTTGAAGTGACAATGTAAGAGATTCTGAAGTATAAAGCTGGCACAAGGAAAGCCTGCAGCTATTAGTAGAGCGGCCACATCCCACTACATTGTCATAACCACTGGAGATTCTCGGCCCTTGAGGAGCATCCTCTGTCAATACTGCTGCATGTCACATACACTGGTGCTTCCGATGCCCTCTGTATATACATCATGCAGGCATTGACAGCCCCGCTGACCATTGTCATAGTGACGCCTACAAGCTATAGCTCTGTGCATCATGGCATATAGCTACTCCTCCTCACTGCGGGCATGTTTGTGTCCCGCTTCCCTGCCACTTCCTGCAGCGTCAACAGCCGTTTGTCAGCTGCAGCTGCTGTTGAGACGTCATGCAAGCACAGAAAGTCCTTGGAAGCTGTGAGCGTTTCAAAGAATGCTGATGGCAGTTGCTCACCGAGGCTTGGTACAGGCAAGCAGGCATCCTGTGAAACAAAGTGCAGTACAGCGCCCTGCTCTGGCGTCACCTGCAGACCAAGGGACCAAAACGCATCATATTGGCTGTTGGTGGACGTCCTGTATCATCAGGCATGCACACAGATGCTTCTGGGTCAGCTTGGGAGCACAAGCAGGCCTTGTCAGATGTAGCCAGCGCGTAGGTCTTGCCTACCAGTGGGATGAGAGGCCAGCATGCACCAGTTGGCAGCTCATCAGGAGCCGGCTCACGCCTTGCTGGTGAGTCCTGAAGAAGAGTTCTGGCCCTCTGCAGGCTTGCCGAGGAGGCTGTCACCTGTTCCCCAGACCCAGCAGCTCTAAAAGCCTGGAGCCTGCATATGGCGCTATGTGATGGGGATGTGCTTTCACCCATGTGCGTGTTCTCCTCATCACAAGTGAGGCAAAATCAGGCTGTTCAACACCATCCACCTTGCCAGATCCGAGCTTGCCGTCTTCAAGGAGCTCTCAGCACGCATGTTGAAGTCCTCGCCCGCAGCTGTGGCTCGCTGCTTGGCCGCCTTGCAGCGCTTCAAGCTTGATTCAGAGGACAAAGAAGCCATCACAGGGCTACCTGCAGAAGTAGCGCACCCTCTATATCAGCTAGACTGCCTGAACATAAGGCCGAAAGCATGCCTCGATGGCAGCCTTGGACCAGTCTGGCAGTGGCTCAGGGGTCTAGACAGTCAAAGATCTTCATTGCACTGACATCGTGCTCTCGATAGCTCTGATGAGACCGGAAGCTTATGGTGACTTGCTTTTGCTCAGCATTTCACGCAAAGCATGCTGCTTCACAGCTTGATGTAGCAGTAAGCTTCCCTGTGAGCGGCCCACCTTGTGTCAAAGTCTCAAAATCAGGCGTTTGACACAGCATCAGTCAATTTGTCAGGTTGTAGTTTCTCTTATTTGCGCCACAGTGTGACACTGCATCATAGCACATCTTCACACCAGCTTATCAGAAGGGTACACATAAAAGGCGAGAAGGCGATGTGAAGAAACTGCTGCCCCTCTTACATCCATACATTAGCTCACAGCCAGCATGAGCCAGACCTGAGCTACCAATGGCGAGGGAGCCATGCCGAGGGATGACACCGCTGAGCAATGCTGCCTCAGGATGGCAAACGTCAAGGGTCTTGTGGAAGCCATTCACGCTGTCAAATCCCCCAACAAGAGCCAGGTGCGCCTTGCCCGACTGAGACCTGAAACATGCTACTGTGATGCATGATGCTCAGAGCTCCCCACTGTAAGCATGCTCATGGATGTGCAGCTGTGTATGCTGTCTGTGAACAGAGATGGACTCTCGCTTCGATGGGAGGACAGCTCTAAGAGCTTGCAATCCTCAGTCTGGCTGCATTCAGAGGTGAGCAGGGTCCTGCACAATGAAAGCATCCCTGCTTAGCTAATGCTCTGCTATGCAACCCGAGTGCTGTGTCTGCATTGTTGTGCTGAAAGCTTGTTGATGCTGCTGTCCTGCTGTGCAGTTGTTCGCAGAGTACAGCTGTCCCTGGGTGCGAAGGGCCTTCGGGCTGAACTTTAGCCAGTTCTTGGACACCCTAAACGTCTTTGCTTTGGGAACTGGGGCAGAGCTTGTGCTGAGGTATCCAGGCACAAACGAGGAGCTCATCTGTGAGTGAGTTATGCTCTGCATCCTATATCTTGATCCTTGCCTTCAATCTCTTGTTGCCAATGTGTGCCAGGGCCATAGTCACTGCTTACTTAAGTGCATGCAAGGCCAGTGTAAGAGGCACATCCTGCACACCAAGCTTCACACAGATTTGACGGCAGCAGGGCCTTCACAGACGACAATGCATAGCTGTGATGCTTCCCAGTAGTGCCTTGTTGTTTTCCAGTGGCTGTTCTGAGGTGTAGGGACCAAGCACATGTCATTCAGAGTTGCTGAGAGTATCTGAGGCCTACATCATCCCAGCCAGCATTGCTACATCCCAGAAGGCACGGTGTTAACGCAGACACTTGGTGCAGGATGACAGAGATGGGCAATGTGGCCCAGCTGTGCACATATGCACGGATAGACACAATAGAGGTGCCCTTCACTGGAGACCTCATGGATGCTTGGGAAGACCCTGCATCCTTCTTCCTCCTGAGCAGTGAGTTTCATTCCTCTGCCCTAGGCTTTCGTTATGCTTGAGCCACTCATGCGCTTCTCCCAGGAGCAACTCATTTGGATGCAGCAGTAGGTGTGAGCACTGCTGTTTAGTGTTCTGGAGCATGATGGGGCGTTGCATCTAGCGTCCAGACCTGGCTGTCCACCAGGTGCAGCTAGGAGCACCTGCAGCGATTGTGAAAAGGGGGTGTGTCTTGCAGGCGCCCTGCTGAAGGAAGCTGTGGAAGACTTGGAGTGGTCGTCAGGTAGCCAGAGCATCGCCCTGTGTATCAGGCGCAGTCCCCCGCAGATCACCATGTGTGCTCAAGGCCTGGGAGAGCTGCTCATCGCACTGCCGGTGAGACCTCCTCCCCTCACAGTCATCGCGCAGCAACTCCCTGCACTGCCTCTTGAACGCCTAGCCCTCCTGACACACTGGAAGCTGCTATTAGGAGAGCCAAAAACACGCTGTTACAGGAATCTCTGTCATGCTGGTCTCACAAAGACGTGGGTTTGCATTGCAGCACTATATGACTGTTGGGCTCTGGGCCAGGGAATTTGTCCATTCACCGTACCCTGCCTCTGACACTGAATACGCCAAAATGGTGACACCGCTTTTGATCATGAGACAGAGCGGTGCTGCAGGCTGACCGACTGGACGGCTTCAGCTGCGCAGAGGCAGAGGTGCAGCACCGCTACAAGCAGAAGCACCTCCGAACGGCCTTCACGCAGCTGCCGGGCGCCAAGGACACCTCCTCAACCGTCTCTAGCAAGGTGCGCCTTGACACAATGTCCCATTTCGTTGCTGCCTGCTTGATGCACATTCACATCGAGTAGCAAGAGAGGGCCCTGAGAGGCACTGATTCGTCGCTGGGGTGAATAGATACGACTTCCCTTTCACCACATTCCCATCCTAGGCTGGTTGATGGGGTGGCTCATACACTCAAGCCTCTGCAGAATGCTGTGAGCGTGAAGCATCGTGGACAATGCAGGTGTCCTTGGACAGAGAGGGGCTGATGAAGGTGACCCACATGCTAAACATGGGAGGCAACGACCTGGGCTTTACAGCGATGCCCTCGGCTCTGGCAGACTCGCAAAGGATAGCAGCGGCCAGCAGCATGTGTGTGATCCAGTTCGTCATAATGCCAGAGCATGAGCTGAATGAGGAGTAGCCACGGTCGAGACTTCAGGCCCTTTCCCTCTCAATTTTCGTAGATGGATTGAGCCTGAATTGATAGATGCTGGACTGACAGCAGAGACAACAGGCACCAAGTGAAGGTCAATGAGCTGCCTCATGCCCCTACTGCAGAGTGACATTTACTTCTGCCATACGCACGGTATCATGCCAGAGCGCGTAGGCTCAGACAAGCTCCGTCCCTATGCATGTTCGTTCCACCCGCGAGGGTCAATAATGTTGCTACGCTGCGCTTAGACTGGCGCGTTACAGCACCATAAGAACAATATCGTTGGGTCGTGTGTCCATTATACGCCTTAAGTCGCTTATCGGGAAGGATAAACTTGTGGCTAGAGCGGTGCATTTTATGACGCAAAAGTGCAGGGCTACGGGGCTATGTTGCCTTTTCAGGCTCGTAGCATGCGGATCCCTCTGCGAGATCGCTGCACGAACGACCGGCCCCTTCACAGCGACTCGCGTGGGTCCCTTCAGACAGGCCTTGTACTGTATGGCGGACTCCTTGTGACGGTTTAGCGCGCCGGCTCGAACAGACCTTTGCTGGAAAAGGCTAGGGCGAGGTGGTGCCGGTGAAGCAGGAAGAGTCAGAAGGCGCTTGAGGCGAGCGCAGCGGTGTGGACGAGCGGATTTCTGGTAGAAAGTTTGTAGGGCAGACAGCGCCTTCACGAGGAGGTGGGGATTGCCTCTGGCCACGGAGTCAGTTGCGTTAGGCGGTACAGCTAGTCAGCCAGTCAGGCCCCTTTCTCTGCAGGGGGCCTGACGGCATAGCAGTTGCTTGCTAGGGGCAACGATGACTTTTATGTGCCGTCAATCCCGATGGCCACAAAGTGCACTAGATGATGTGTGAGTGAGGTCACCATCGTGGAAGCACTTCACACCCATGAGGTTGACCGCAATCACGAAGGGGCTTGTCTATGCTTGGTTTAAGAGTGTCTCACGTTCCCCGCCCACTTCAGTAGCCATGAGTGCGGACAAGCCTGCTTGCTGTTGACCAAACCCAGAAAGTTCCACCCTGCTGAGTGAGGACCTCGTGAGCAGATGTCAACGAGAACATGCATGGCTTTGATAATGCCTGATGATGATATGCATATGCAGGAAGGGTCTATGCCAGGAATTGCTGATTGGGTGACCTGGACCTCTGATCCTTAAAGGACCTTCGACGCAAGGAGGAGGAGAAGCAGGCTGCGATGCTGACGCAGCACTCCTTGCCACCATTGTCCCATGTGGAGATCAGGACGAGTGGCATCATTCCAGCTCCAATCTCCGATGTGAGTACATGCCTGATGCGCTTGGTGATGTTGCCTTGAACTCATGCTCCTGGGGCTCTGCATGCTGACAGACCTCTCTTTGGAGGGCTCGCTGGCGGTGCCTGACGACTTGTTACACTGGTGCACAGGTGTGGAAAACCGTCAGAAGCTTTGGAACAGTGGCAGACTGGTCTGCATCTATTGGCATGGAGCGGATCACCTCTATTCTCCTGGTACATCACATATTCATCCTAGCATCTCATCCTGTCCTGTCTGTGCTTTAAGCAGACCTTGCAGTACATGTAACTAGCCATGCAAATAAGGGCAACCTAATTCCCATGTCCCAGGACAATTTAATTAGACCATTACGGGTGTCTCTGCATGGACATGAGCGCACTTTGATGCCTGGTGCAGCCTGGAAGCATGGAGGGACAGCTGGGCGCCTTGAGGCGCGTGTGCTTTGGGGAGCTGGGATTTGTAGAGCAGCTGGACGCCCTTGATGACGAGAAGAAGCTCTTGTGAGCCACCAGCCTGTCTTTGCTGTAGGAGCACGGCACCTTGAGAACCACAACCCGTCCTCTTTCTGTGACAAGTGCCATTGTTAGATTTCCTGTCGTATTATGAATTTCCAATGGCAGATTTGGATGAGCTCTAGTTGGCGGCTTAGCTATCGGCAGTGTGATGAGACCTGCCTCAGCTGCCAGGTCCTGTTCTGTGAAGCTGCATTTTCCTGCGCCGCCTGCAGCGGGCCTGAGTCCCACACGGTCTGTGCAGAAAATGGAGGGTCATCTCACACCCGCTGAATACCAACCCCTTCCCGGGGTCCTTCCTGAACTACCGAGGCAGGCTTCGGCTCAGAGATGTCACCATCAACAATCTGACGCTGGTGGAGCTGGAGGGTGGCTTTGACACAGAGCATGCAGTAAGCCTCCTGGTCTTTCCTCTGCATCTCATGAGTCACTTAAGCACTGCACCATGTGCTTGTTAAGACCAATCTGTGCAAAGCTCTTGTCATCTTTCCAATCAGCAGTCAGGCCGCTCATGGGCATACAAGACTTCAACAATCTCATCTTTCTGTAATGAAAACTATTGTGGCACACAAGGAATGTTGGTGGCTGTCAGTCTGTTGTAAGACTTTGGAGGTGAGGCTTGCCAACAGGCGAGCACAAGACAGCTCGCTGTGGCTTATTGATGTCCTGAGACGCTGACATGATGCCGAGGCGAGCTGTGTCAGTGCTCCTGAAATATACTCTCACTATTTGCAGAATGCTGAGGTGATGAAGCGGGAAGTGAAGGCTCGCCAGGAGGCCAGCGTGAGAGGGCTGCTGGCGCTGCTCACCTCCAAGCCCAGCCTCAGCACGCAGCAGCGCGCGGCTGCCGTGCACCCGCTCATGGGATCCCTGCCTTTGCCCGTAGGCCTCCTCTCCAGCCTAAACATGCCACTCCTCCCGCTCTGGGTCAATACACTGGCTCCTATGCCTGTGTTGTGTGCTGCCCGCCCCCCTTTTCATGCTGATCATGATGCCACTTCTGGGTGTTGTCAGGATGTTGGTGGTGGTCCTGTGTGGGGTGTTGATGTGTTTGCTGAAGCAGGAGGGGTATTATATGCAGAATGCCTCCATCCCCTCCCACAGCATCCCACAGGCGGCCATGAGTCACCTCAGCGCATCCGGGCAGATCGTCCTGCCCAATGGCGCCATCGCCATGGTAGGCATATGCTTGCCCCTGTCCTGTCTGTGTCTTTGATAGACCCTTCATAGCCAAAATTACAGCTGACAGCCAGAAGAACGAGGCACATGGCATTGTATGACATGGGCTTCTGCGGGAACTATATAGGCCATATCATAGAGGACGCTAGGACAAGCAGGGAAAACCTCCTCAATCGAGCAAGCCAAAAACATGTCCTGGCAGCCCTCTTGCACCTACATGGGCCTTGCAGTGGCCAAGATACATTTTTGTTCCTTTAACACAGAGTGTCAGGTCCTTGTAGCCGCATGTTTTTTGCTTGCTCAACAGGAGAAGGCGCACGTCCTCTGTTGTGTATGTGCTATGCGTCAGAATCACCTACGCCCCTAATCGCAACCCACTGTTCTGCGCAGGTGCCCCAGATGGCAAATCTGGGACTGAACAATGTCAGCCATGCACTGCCGCTTGCGGCTATGCCAGGCGGGCCACAGCAGGGTGGCTTCCTGAGCGGCGGCTCCTACCACAGCGCGCATGGCATGCAGCTGCAGGCGCCTGCACCTCAGGTTGCCATGCCACAGGCCTACGCAGCTCAGGTGCACATCAGCAGCAACTTGCTCCCATTGTTCAGCTGCTCAGCCCCTGCAGCCTGCACGCCTGCTATACTTCTGCCATGAGTCAAACATACATGGGCCTTTGCAGAGCTGAGATGTGCAGACCTGGGCATACATCCCCTTGCTGCTGTAATGTGGTAGGCAATAGAACACCCAGTGTCTGGGAATGGGAGCTTTGCATTCAGGAACCCACCGATAGGATATGGGAGGTGCCGGAATTGAGTCGGCCACTTCTGAGCGAGCCTGCAATATGCGATACGGAAATGTCTGATCTTGATCCTGCTATCATGTGCAGATGTCCCAGGGCGGACTCCCAGGAAACATCCACCCACAGATCCTGGCGCAGATGTCGAACGCTTCAGGCGGCTTCATGCAGCCACAGGTAGCCTCCCCTCAGTCCACACATTGGCTATGCCAGCAACTGGGTGCAGAGCAGTCTTACGCATAGCGGCACCACACGGGCCCAGCCCATCTGTTGGTTGATACATCATTGCCAGGATGCCCAGTGCTCCCAGCGTGCTTGTCCCTGGCTGATGTCACAGAGTCCCCCTCTGACGCTATGTGCTGCCGCTGCAGATGATGGCACAGCCGGGCGGGATCATGCCAGAGCACCTTGCAAGCTACGCCAGCATCAACAGCTACAACAGCCAGGACAGCATGGGCTCCGCTCGAGGCGCCGCTATGAGCAAGGCCTTCCAGAAGGCGCAGCAGCAGGTCCAGAGCGGCATGCTGTCAGAGGCCCAGGTTGGCATTCTGGAGCTCGCCCTGCTGTTGACATGGTGACATCATTTGACACACTGCTGCTGCAGTATACCGGCTGGGCGTTGGACTGCACGCCGCTGTTTGATGCGGCTGCAGCTTTGGTGACCCCATACCACTCGAGCAGGGTGTTACAAGGTCATCAGTTCTGCAGCCGACACCGCAGATGCGTGCAATTGATGGCCTTGTGGTATACTGGAGGGGGTTTGTAGCCACTCTTTGCTCTGCTGCTCGGTGTGGCAAAGGTCAGGGGTCTCAGATACCTTGCTTTGGCTCCCATGTTGGAGAGGGGCTCAGCTGCTGTACACAGATCTCTGTAATTTGCTATCAGCTCTTTCTTGGTCATGCAAGGACTGATGGGGCAGAGAGGTTGGCATGCTGCATGCAGCCGCAGCACTCCCATCGCGGCTTCTTGTAGGGAAGCGGATGCTGCATGAAGGAGTTGCCTGTCTGCTGCCCAGCCGGGTAGGGATAATTAGAGAGATCACACACGCTGCATCAGGACTTAAACCCTTCATGTGCCTGTGCAGCTGGCGCGCTTGCGGATTCAGCTGCAGCAGCAGGGCATCGCGCTGCCGGACGGCCCACGCGTGAGCGCAGCAGACATGCACCAGGAGCTGCCGCCCGAGATGCGCAGCAGCCAGGTCAACACCCACAACAGCGGCGACTCAGCTGCCAACCTGCCCGTCTCCCACATCTCGCCCAGGTGAGGTTTCTTGCAATAAGTACCTCCTCCCCCTCCTCCTCGGCCAAAGCCTCCCCCAACACTACAAAGTTGAGAGTTCAGTTGCCTGCGCCTGCATGGATGTAGCATAGTGTTATCTGGATCTCACGGATCGTCAGAACTGGTGTGTGTCATTATATATAGAACTCTGATGCTGGGGCCTCAGCAGCGACGCGCAGCAGAGGGTACCCAAACCAAGCATTACAGAGAGCATGCTAGGTACCATCTTGGTGAAGAGTGCTGCTAAGGCCTCAACAAGGAGACTCTCAGACCAGCACACATGACCAGCTTAACAGAGGGAACTGGCTGTCATTTGCATGCGACCTTTGGGCACGGCAACCACATCATGGCATTGAATGACATGCATTACTGATGACACTGGCCTGCAGTGTAGGACTCTGAAGACTGCAGTGTCGCATCCTGGGGCTGTGCTGCCCCTGGCTGACCTGCCCAACATTGCCAAGATCCTGCCCAGCGTTGGAAGCGTGCCACCAATGTGACAATACCCTCTTCTGGGACCTCTCTGCTGTCAAGGCAAGTGCAGTGCTGGCTTGACCACAGCTGAAGGACTGCTCAGCCAAGGCTGAGAGGCATCATGCAGTGCCAGAGGCAGGACGAGTTCCGCAGCGGGCCTGCCTCAATGCCTAATTGGCGCGGCACTGGCATAAGCCGCAGTCAGACATTCTCCAGGCTATTGAGTGCACAGCATTGAGAGCAGGAACGGCATTGGTACACTGATGAGCAGCGCATGCAACACTGTACTGTGAGCGCTACCGCCTCACCACAATTGAGATCACACAAGCCGGTACGGCACAATGCATAAGAGTGGAAGGACTGCATGGGAGGTTCAGGAGATGAGGCACTTACGAGAGACCACGGCAGTGAGCCTGGAAGCTGGAGCCCATTGCTTGAGGTAGATTTTGTATGTGATGCTGGAAGCGGAGAGCTGGTAGGATCTCCAGTTGCAGCCTAAAAAGGCGTGCGGTGCCCCGCATCTGGCATATATTCCTGGAGATACCCAAGAGGATCTAGGGCAATTTGCAAACGCACTGCAGCGCTTTGGGCTGTCGCAAAAGCAGGAATGGGTCATTTGCACCCTTGTCAATATGGTAGAGTGGAGCTGTATGCAGTTGCAATAGGCTGTTTCATAGCTGGGCCTAGCATTCACCAAAGCCCGTCAGGTTAGCTCCTTACCGGGGTTGCATGTATGACAGACAAGTGGGGTAATCGACAGTAAGGGGCATTGTTCTTTCAGCAGTGGTATGGCCCATGGCGTGATTGTTTAGCAGCTTTCAAGTCAATGTGCTGAGCCTGTGCTGGGGTCCATCCACCCATCAAGGAGCCTGGTGCAGCGACCCAAGCAGCAGGCATGATAGGGGATTGCACTTGATGATGAGGGTGGAGTGCATTTGGGCACCCATGGTCGGTGCATCGAGGGCCACACTCTGGCCTTGCAGATGCAACAGCGCGTTATAGCGCAGTTTAGGCATGGAATGTTGCTGGTATGCGCCAGGTGCCCTTGAGTTGAGCCGTTGATGGGCTCTTAAACAAGACAGACATTGAGGCTGCGCTCATCTATCCTCTCTTGGTTCGGATCCTGAAGCACTGAGATTTAGCCTGTACTGCATACCCCTCTGCAGACTTGATAGGAGAGCTGTGGCATAGACGGTGTCTGTGGCTGTTGATGCCAAGCACCAGCGCTGTGGTGTGTACGTGAAGCAGATTTCCTGCTGCTTTTCATCAACCAGGGATCATCCTGCTGACGAGGAACCATCGAGGCGTTGCACTCAATTGCAGACTGACAGCATTGTGGGCGAATCTTCCCTCTGGGGAAATGTTGGGATCTTTGCTTGTACCTGTCCGCTTCTATGCGGCTTTCTGAGGACTAGGTAGAAGCTAGCTACCCGTCCTGGCCATGGCCGTGTCACACTGTAAATCTTTTTGACTCGATCAAAGTGCTGGCTGGCCTAATGCATGATTTTGCATTGCTTCCTTGGACGGCTGCCAAAGTAAGGCCTTCCACAGAAAGATTTTCATCATGCCCAGCCATTAAGGGCAAGCAGTGCCTGGTCCCAGAGTATAGGATTGAGCCCATGTGGGCACTACTGGCAGGCTCGCTGCACTGTGACAGACATGCATCTACATATATACAGCTCATCTAGCAAGCTGCCCTGCTCAATAAGATATGTGTGTGTAGATGTGTCCTAAAACAGGCACTATACTGCGGTGCCAAAATATCCATGTCGTGATGAGAAATTCGACTAGTGAAGGGTTTGGCACGTGGGTGTCGTAACGGATCGGGACAACTCAGATACGCCCTGCTAGTTTGTCGACAGCCCCAGAGGACCCGCTTGCCCTATAATAGATGAGCGTAGAGACCGCTCCTGCGATGTGGCACTGTTCGTAACCTTGTACTGGCTATGGAGGGCATCGACCTCCTAGCGATTCAGCCTGGGCAGCTCGAGTACGTCTTCGCTTCGAACATTGAGCTGAAAGCCACTCTGAGTCTGAAGAACCTCCTTTCTGATGGTAGAGGGGTCGCGTTCAAGGTCAAAACCAGCGCCGTCAATAGGTGAGGCAGTACAACAGTTTTCCACCCACAGTGTATGTGCAGCACGGATGATGAGGTTTCAGGGAACGTGCACCTTAGTTAAGACTTATTGGCAAATTTGAAACCGATTGCAGGTATATGGTCAGGCCTACGATTGGTGTCGTACCAAGTAATGCGTCCGTCAATGTGAGGATATACATGGTGCCTCATGCACAGTACACTGACGAACTCCGGGGCTGCAAAGATCGCTTCCTCATCCAGAGCATTCCTGTTAACGACGCGTCAGAGGCAGAGTCTTTTGAGGTCTTCAGAGGCCAGGGGAGACAGGACTTCAGGCTGAAAGTCATTGTGGTAGGCGCACTTTGCACACCAGACATCTATTGCGCGCACCTCTGGTCATGTCGCTGATCTTCGAGCGAGCAACAAAGCCTTGTTGTCATGATGCTGCTTTATGTGTTTTTGTCGAGCAGACAAGAGGCCCCGCATGCTTGTCAGTCCCTTCAAAGCCTCACCCGCCCTGGATCGCCTGCTTGCAGGCACCCCCAGTGGCCCTTCGCAGCGTGCTGGAGGGCGAGATCAGAGCTTTTGCTGCCCACCAAGGGGTGGATGGCCACCGGCAATGCATGCGCAAGTTCTTAGAGCTCCTTCTAGCCAGGGGTGAGTCACCCCTCATCAAGCAAAGCTCAGCTGGTCTGTACATTCAATGTGCTGCCGAGGCTGCGTGTGCTGTTTCACAGACGAAGTCTTCAACCTTGAGCTCGCAGGGGTGCAGACGGGTGAGGCATGATACTTGAAGGACGCTGCTGTGTGCAGGTGTACTCAGCCAGTCTCAGGTGCTGCTGGCGTTTGGGGTTGTGGCGGAGCTGTTCAACGGCGTGCGAGATGCAGAGCCCCTTGATGGTGATCTCCAAGGCATCACACCCAATGTGCAGATGGCAGACGTCTTGCCTGAACCCTCACACGTCTGTGCCGTGTGTGTGAGCTCGGCTACAGCAGTGATGTCAGGCATAGGCCTGTGCAGACTGGTGCGTGCAGGCACTGCATGTCTGCAGGATAGGGTGCCGATCCACATCCAGCGCTGTTGTGATTTGCAGTAACCAGAGCTGATGGAGTGTCGAGGTGGACCAGCAAGAGCCCTTTCGGCTCCTCGTCACAGCTGCGCGCTGGCTCATCCACCCCACCTTCTGCGCCCGGCACTAGTAAGTTGCTGATTTGGTGTTGCAGAGACAGAACTGCTCTCTTGTTGCTTGGTACGTATCTGACGTCTCTGAGATGCTAGGCGTGGTGCAGAGCTCAGCAGTTGATGACAAGAGCTGGAGGCTTAGATGGTGGTCTTGGTGCTGTGTAGGGTCAGAAGAAGCAGAGGCCCCATTGTCGCCGCGGGAGCATGTCTTTCAGGCAGACCCCAATGCAAAGCCCCTCTTCCCTGCAGCCTACAGAGGAGGTGTGCACCCTGCTTTGTCCAATTCTTCATGTCACTTTACTCTGGACGCACTTCCTGCCCACCCTTTCCCATGTGCCAGCAGCCTGACCTCTTGACGTCACCCATAATGGCATAGAGCCTCACATTGTACAATGCGCCAATTGCAGTGAATGCTGAGCTTGCAGTGAATGCTGAGCTCGATCACAATTGTGCAGTGTCAGAGAAGAAGGCAGCGGCAGCGTACAGCGCAGCATTCCTGCCGGCTGGCCGGCACAGCCCAGCCACCGGGCTCTCTCGGGCAGGCTCGGGCGCCAGCACACCTGCTCACGATCCTTCAAAGCTGGTATGTACTGTTGTACCAGTAGGCCTCCATCTGCAGATGCTTCTGCAGGTGCCGTGAGTGTGCACGGAAGCATGGACAGCAATTGAAGTTGGCATACCTGGGATAGGACAGACATCAGCAATTTCCTGCCGACCAACACAGAGAGCAGGGTTCTGAAGCAGCCATCTCTTCCAAAAGCGCGCAGACGATCCCTTTCTCAACGATGCATACTGAGCTGGAGTGTCCTTTCAGGGTCGGGGGAGGATAGACTCTAGCGGCTCAGCAGCTGGCTCTGAGACAGGAAGTGGGGTGCTGGAACCACCATCCACACCCAGTGGAGCCTCTGTGGCGTCTATTGAGGCAGCCTCCACGCTCTACAGCACCTCCATAGCAGACCGCTTCAACCTCAGAGGCGAGTCTGTCAACTTTTTGTGCCCTTCCTCTGCAGCCTGTCTGCCTGTCTTACCAGGCTCGGGAGCGCTATAAGGCCCACCTGCTATGAAATACTGCTGTGCGCAAGCTTCCAAATAACGTGCAGGCTTGCAGACAATGCTGTCACTGCCGCCCAGAGTCAGAAAGTGGCGTCAGGACCTAAAGCCTGACCAGGAGCACTGATCGATATTTGCTCTGCCTGATCTGAGGAGGCATTGTCATGCAGGCGTGCGGAATCCACCGCCCTCGCCACCCCTTAGGTCTCCCTCCTCTGGTGGACCTGCCCGGAGGGTGAGCGAGGGTGAGAGCGACGGAGACGAGTTTCAGGACGCCTCGGAGGCTTTGGCTTCCCAGTCGTCCATTGAACCTTCAGGCAGGACAATCTAGTAGCATCCACTCCGCTCGCAGAAAAACACTTGTAGATAAGGGCTAGGGCTTGGAGACGACTGCTCGCGGTCTTTCCGGGGGACCTGCTCGGAGGGTCAGCGAGGGCTACAGCGTCGGAGACGAGTTCAAGACGCCTCAGAGGCGTAGGCTTCCCAGCCGTCCATTGAACCCTCCGGCAAAACCATCTGAAAGTAGCGTCTTCTCCCTTCTGGGCTCAAACGTGTGAGGACCTGGGGGCTTTACACGTGGGGACCTGCTTGGAGGGTCAGCAAGGGTGCCAGCAAGATGGGCAAAACTCAGGTTGCCTCAGAGGCAGTGGCTTCCCAGCCGTCCGTGGAAATCTCTGGCAGAACCCATCTCAAAGAGTTGCATCTTCTCCCTTCAGGGCTCAAGGGTGAGGACTTGAGGGCTCTGAAATCTGAAGCCCGCCTGGAGGATCAGCGAGGGTGCCATCGACAAATTTCAAAAGGCCTCAGATGCGGGGAATCTCCATCATCCATTGGCCCCTTGGGCAGGACCATATGATGATGGCATCTTCAGCTTGAGGGCGCCAGAAGACGTGTTTTCTGCTATCGCGGGAACATCTGAGATCTGGTATCATTATGATAAGCCTGAAAGGCAGCTCTTGGCTGCACAGCTTCAGTGTAGCTTACACTGTGGAGGTCTCTGACCAGCACAATGCCAGTTGCCTTGAGCGCATTCTCATGGATTGTGCGCATCCATTGTGTCTGGTAGTTCATGGCCTGAAGGCTTCATGCAAGGAATGGACGTGCTTTCAGACGTTTTGGCGCGTCTGCAGCTGCGCAACAACCTAGAGTACTTTTGTAGGCTGACGGCTGAGCAACTGACAGCAGGCTGGCCCAGACTCACGATATTCATGCACTCACGGACAGTTGAATCTCCAACTATGACCTAATGCCGCCAGTCGCAACTGTGTGCGTGTAGCCGCTGCCCATACAGAACAATTGGTAAGTGTGGACAGCATCTGTTGGGTAAAATCACCATCACAGGAGTTAATCTAAGATGCCGAGGTAGGACATGGCGAAGTCATACTGTGCTACCATGTATGGTAGCACAATCGCCTTATGCTTGTACTCATAATGTTGACGTGTACATGGTACCTTCTGGGACGATATGGGAAATGCAGCAGGGAGCGCACACTAGCCCTTGAGTAGAAGCTTCGCGTACATGTGTGTATCGAGTACATAAGTCGATGGTTAGCATAGATCCTAAATTCTTGTCCTTACCGGAACACGTGCTGCCACCATGCCAGCGTTACATAACCCAGCTTGAAGCGGCACTGCACTAGACCATGCTGGACATGATACACTTTTGCCTTTACAGCCCGATCTGTTCAAGATGAGCAAAAAATGGGTTGGGAACAAGAGGGACCGCAAATTCTCATACGCAAGGACTAAAGATTGGCGGAGTGACCATGCACCATACGACTGCTGCCGGGGCAAGCATATCGTAATCACAGGAGGCTGCTCAGGCATTGGTCTGGAATTAGCAAGAGAGGCAATACACAGAGATGCCAAGGCGGTATCCCTCATCGATCTCAATGATGCCGGAAAGGTGCTACGGGAGCTACAAGACGAGGCAGCCGACGGTTTATCTGCAGTGTTCCTGTGCAAGATCTCAGCTTTTCAGGCTGATGTATCAGATTTTGGTCAGGTCGGATACAATTCTCTGATAATGATCAACACTCGATCGCGTACACGCAAAGGTTGCACGTGAAGTGCTGTAACAACAGCAAGACGTGTGCCTGGGTTGCAGATATCTCAGGCTATAGCAGACTGCGAGGGTGCACACGGTCCTGTGGACGTCATCTGTGCAAATGCCGGTATCGGCCCATGTGGTGAGTGATCGGTGCTTCACCAGTATCTGCGCCAACAAAGCTACGTCAAACTTGGAGTGCGGTGTATTGAATGATTCATGGAGAGGCCAAACTATTGTTTTATCAGCCTGTGCTTACACCCTGAGCACTGGGTGATGGTCAGAAATGACCATGTATTAATCCAGGAAAATGGCCCGCTTTGCCCTGCTTCCTCAAGCCTTACAGAAAGCGCAAGGCTGCGATGCCTGCGCATGCAGGCATGTTCC
This sequence comes from Coccomyxa viridis, assembly GCA_963930925.1. Classification (NCBI taxonomy): domain Eukaryota; kingdom Viridiplantae; phylum Chlorophyta; class Trebouxiophyceae; family Coccomyxaceae; genus Coccomyxa; species Coccomyxa viridis. Next base: position 1,482,143 of record CAWVOJ010000008.1, on the reverse strand, counting down.
TTGAAGAGGGGATTGAGCACTGGGAGGCGGTGAACAGGGTCAACTACCTGGGCGTAGTGTACACCCTAAAAGCCGTAGTACCAGGCATGGTGCAGCGCAACAGTGGCCGCATCATTGTCACCAACTCTTCTGGCAGCTTCATGGGTAGGGAATTTTCAGACGGGTCTTGCTTTGATGCTGCTCTGCCAATCCATACAGATGTGTCAAGTCCCCACTGTCATGTATCTTGCAGTCAGCACAACCGCAGAAGAGAGCCCAGCTTGTAACGGCCTGAACATCTGGCAAGCTTTTCTGTCTGCACAATTTAATTGCTACATTTACTTGCTGAGCATACCCCTTAATCTCAGTACAAAGCCACGAAGTGCTGTGCGATGCTGCAGGTGCTGCAGGTATCTCGGCCTACTGCGCGTCAAAGCATGCTGTCAGAGGCTTCATGGACTCACTGAGGCTTGAGGTGTGCACAAGATACAACTTGGAACCTTACACCTAAAATCACGCCAACATTGGGTAGACGTGCACACGAGTGCCGTGCAGATGGATGACAGGTCAACAGGGACATGCTGCATGGCGTCCTGGAATGAAGCGGTCACCACAATGGCCGTCTTTGTGTCCTGAGTTGAGGACTGTATTGGCAGCACAGCTGCTACCCCACATACAGGTCATATGGGTGCACTGTGTAGGTCTCTCTGTACGTTGAATTGACGCAAGCTCAAGTTTCCGTGCAGCTGATCAACACGGACGTCAAGATGCATATGGCCTGCCCAGGCTTTGTCAGCACCAATATGATCCGCAGAGCACAGAAGCAAGCGGTGAGCTGCTTGGGCATGCAACGTGAGCTAATGTCAAGTGACAGGTGTGGGAAGGGTCCTACTGACATTAGCCTGGAGGTGGCAGCTTCACATCTGTGTTCTGGTGAACGGATTTCTCTTGCTTGGAATGCTGGACCCCCCTTGAGTAGCAAGCGAGATATACAGCAGTCTCACGCCATGGTGGGGTTGTGGATCATCCTAGCCGTTCATCTGCTGAGTGGCTTGCTGACGCATGCAGTCGGACACAGTACGCAAGCTCAAGAAGGCATTTGTGCCGAAGATGATGACCGCGGAGCAGGCAAGCACATTTTCCCTTAGCTTGGCAATCTCATTCCTCTATTTGCTGTAGTTTGCAGCTTTTATCCACACCTTCAGCCTCTTGCTCACTGGCAGTCGTTGCAGGCGTTCATGCCTCACTCTAGTAAAGCTGCTGGGATGTGAGGGATAAACTGACGTAGGTCCACAAGGTCAGGTTAGAGGTCGGTGCTGTGGGTTGACGGTTGTCACCTGTTCTCAAGGTGGACTCAGTAATGGCAGTACTCAACAAGCAACCAGATGCTCTGTTGTGGCAGGTCGCAAGATACACATGGCGAGGAGTAGACAGGGGGTGCTACCTCGTTGGCTCGCCAGACACGGGCAGCAACTGGCTCATTGGGAGCAGCCTGTCTGCAACTAGCCCTAGGTGAGCTTTCACCTCCACTGGCGGGCATCTCTAGCGAAGCTGTTGAACCTTTTATATGTAAGCTATTGTCAAGAGCACACCGTTCGAATGCACATTGCCTCGGCATGCATGTTGCATGCTTCAAGCCAAGTACGGGCATCCGCATCTAGTGCCCATGCTCTGGGATGATATACTCTGGACAGCTGATAAGACGTGGCGCTCTCGCGTATAGGTACTTTCCTGTGTGGCTGGAGCTCGTGCTGGCACCGCTGTTTGTGTTGCTGCACATGGTGATCAGGAGAGCTGTGGAGGCCTCAACACGCAACATTCTGGCCGCAGCCTCCCAACATGTGAAGGGGGAGATGACACAATAGCAGGGCTGTACAGTCACATACGCCTGATTGCTAGATCTTCATTATGCTCTGGTTGTGACCTTTGCAGCGGCTTGCTGCAGCTTGGGAGCTAGAATGTCCCCCATTCCCTTGTAGAACTTGCTCACCTGTGCAATACACTTGCATACTTCGGGCCTGGAGTCTGTGTGAGAAAGCATTTGCTGTAGAGCCTGATATGTACTCAGCCCTGTGTAATATGCCGCCATACAAGACAATTGTGCTGGAGGTGATTGTTGATGGTAAGGCATGACCATGTGCTGCCCACCTTTGCAGCGTGCTTGGGGTATGCTTCGGGGTTCTGAGCAATCTCTGCCACAGCGCTCATCACCTCAGGGTCATTGAATCCATCCATGATAGTGCTGTCCTCCATCATCTTCCCAAGTGTCACCTCATCCGGCTGCATCATCTCTGCAGGCGTTTCAAAAAAAAATAGCATAGACATCACTTGACATGCAGGCAGTGTGTATGCATGCAGAGAGCCTGAGAAGTCCAGTGCACTTCCATACTGAATGTTGCAGCTCGCCATCATATCGAGGCTCAGAGCAAGGAGTACCTTGTAGCATGTCCCTGTATAGCAGGCCTTTGTGTTCCGCCTCAGAGAGCGGAACCCTCAGAAAGTCCGGAATGCTAGGCCCCTGCTGTATAATTTTGCTGGGCCTGATGACTGACTCAGCACGCCCTTGTGGCGTCGATGCTCTTCTCTGTATCACCAGGTATACTCTTATCAGTATGAGGTATACAGCAAGTTGAGCCAGGGTGCAACAGGAAGAGTAGGTGGTGACTGACCTGCATTGTTGGCTTTGCGGCACTGCTGGACAAGAAGCCCTTGCGCAGTCCCATTGAAGAGATGCCTGATGTGGTCTGGGATGAGAACTCTGCCAGTGGAAGATCGCTGTTGCAATGCTTTGCGTTGTCAACAAAAGGCTGATGCAGCTCAGGCAGCGGATCGTACACCATGTTTCTGGGATACCCTCTCTCACAACAATGTCTTCAGAACAGAAGATGCGCTGCTAGAGCAGCATAGTATGTATTGCGAAAAAAGCGCACCGCGCACCGAGCACCAAGCATGCCAGCGTTCCATGAAACCGTTGCGCGGGATCATGTGAGGGGTGACGTAAGGGGAAGGAGCCCCAGTCTCCAAGGCAGTCTCTTATGAAGCCCCGCACTTGTTGCTCAAGGAGTGCTGTATAAAGTGGATATCGGGAGGCAGCTTTGGACACAGCCTATGAGTTGTACAGTGCGTGTGGTATTGTTACAAGTGCTTCATCATTGGGCAGTGAGCATCCTGTGAGGCGTAGAGTGAGAGTACGTGCAGGCTGTTGTCTAAGTATCACAGTGAATAATACGTTATAGCCGACAGGGTGTACTGCTGAAGCAGAGACGCTGCCGCTGAGCCCATCTTTCCAGAACATTCTTGGACTGGGAAGTCAATCCGGCCCAGGCCATAAGCGGTGTGTATACAGCGTGAACTGAGAGTATGCTAGGAGGCGAGCTTGCTCGCAGGTCCGAAAATCTCAAGAAAGAGCAGCGTCAGAGGGCAGAAGCAGCGCAGAGGAAAGCTGACAAGGAAAAGATTATACAGGAGAGGCTGCAAAAGCAACGAGAAGCCCACGAGGAAGAGCTCCGGCTCAAACGTATTGCTGAGGCTGCAGCAGCAGAGCAGGTCCGTCTCATTTCACGGTTGCCTTTCTCTTCATCTGTGAGGTTGTCAGTGCTGTCTACTTCAGGGTAGTGACGTATTGAGTCCTTCGTGCATGGTTGCAGGAACGTCTGAAGCATGAAGAAGCCGTTGAAGCCAACAACGGGGTCTGGTGGAGTGCGCGGCTGAGGGTGGTGCCTCTGGATGAGAGCGCTGCTGCACAGAAGGGCATCAAGCGCGGCGCAGACAAGGTGCCTGAGCTGTGCTTGCGCTGCTGCTGCGCCTCTGCACAGTGGTCAGCTTGAGCTGCTTCCCTGTTGCCTCCCAGGATTATGCATGTCTGTGTTGGAGTTTCACCTTGTCAGACCTCACCTGGGCCCAGACATTGAGCTGCTGACCTTTAAATTTGGGAAAGTTGGAACCTTGGGCTACCTTGGGCTGCAATCAGATGACAGACCCTCTGCAGGTCTTGCTGCCTCCATCTGTTGGAGAGGACCTAATGCGGCAGGATGCCCCCAAGAATGGAGCACAGCTGTTTGAAATCGCCTCGACATCTGGCCGCACGCATGCAGGTCTGCACCCCTTGCCTTTTCTTAAGCAGTATATGCTGTTCCGTGACAGTGCAGATTGCCATCTATTCATACTGCCCTGAGTGCATCAGATGCTCCGGTGCACGACTGCATAAGGACTCGCAGTGGGCATGCACTACCTTTTGTGATTCTCTTTCATTGAAGGTCACTCTTGAGCACCCAGATGCTGCAGTGGCACTCATGTAGGAGCTATCCTGCATGTGGTCCATGAGCCTGCACCTAATACGCATACACGTGCAGGTGTCCTGGACTTCACAGCAGTAGAAGGGACCATAGCTGTGCCTCCTCTGGTGGCCAGAAACCTGTTTGGACCCGAGGCAGGCGCCTCGCAGGATAGGACTGTGGCAGTCACATACCGCCGGCTACAGAAAGGTAGGGCGTGCGCTGATTGCCAATCCCATCGCAATCAATGATGCTGTGCTGAGATCTGCTGGACCCAGCCTGTGCTGAATCCTGTCTGTACTCGAAGCATTGCTGTCCCGTCTCTGCTTGCCATGGTGAGTCCCCATAGGCTGATGTGCTCTCCCACCAGTTGACCTGTAGGGTGAGCAGACGCCCACTGGTGTGTGCAGGGGAGTATGCCAGGTTTCAGCCGCGCGCAGCAGGGTTCCAGCAGGCGGTGGAGGGTGACGTGAGAGGTGTACTGGAAGCCGCGCTGGCCCGGCACAGCACGCTCACGCAGGGCGACTGGATCAGTGTCTCTGTGGCGGGCCAGGAACATGAGCTACTGGTGCAGAAGACGCGCCCAGGAGCCGCCATCTCTGTCATAGGTACTGTGCACATGCTTGACTTGCCTGCTCCCGAGTAGGTCCTGGGACTTTGGTGATAAATAGAATTCATCTTAGCTTAAGCCTCCGGAGCACTTTGCCTGAGGGCAGCTGGCCATGTCAACGAGAATTGCAGAGGGTTCAACCATGCTTGCTGGATGAGAGTATGAGATGTGCTTGTATTGTACAGCAGCGGGGATTTGCTCAGATGCGCTGGTGTCATGTGTGCAGATACTGAGCTAGAGGCAGAGGTGGAGCCATCTCTGGAGACGGAGCAGCGCCTGGTGGCAGAGGAGGCCGCTCGGGAGGAAGCCGCCAGGAAGCAGGAAGCTGAGCTGGGGCGGCTGGCGCGCGAAGCGCTGGCACAGGCCGCCGAGGCGGAGCGGCAGCGCGCGCAGCAGGAGGCCGATCTTGAGCGCCTGCGACAGGTGATGCGCCCTCTATGGAAGAGTTACACCTGCACTCAGAAAAGGGCATCCTAGGGTTTCAACAGGCTTGTGAAGGGCCGTCAGACCTCTCAGAGTGATAGTGCAGCTCCTGAGTGGGCCAGGAATAAACCTTCTGGTGGACGCTTGTATGTGAACCTTCGAGATTAGGTCAGATTAAGCGCCTGCTGGCAGACTGGGACGAGCTGCCTTACAAAAGCTGCAACAGTGTGAGACTTTGGACCCACTTTGCCTGATCTACATTGACACGGGCAGCATTGTGGTGCAGGAGAAGGGAGCTTCGCTGCCACCTGAGCCACCAGCAGATGAGTCAGCAACAACGGCGTGCCTGATCAGGCTGCCGAACGGGGCGCGCTTCCAGCGGCGTTTCCGCATCAGCGACCCCCTGCCGGCGCTGTTCGACTTCTTGGATGCACAGGTGCGCTGACGGTGCATCCGATGCTCAGTGTGAGTACACATGCGTGCCCCTCTCCACACAGCGCGCCAACCTCGCTCTTACACATATCTTGAACCTGTGACAACTGTGCCATTTTAGGTTGCATCCCAAGATCCTCGGCTAGATATTGGGCTGACTGCAGGGAGCAGGAAAGGTTTAGACATCTTCACACGAAGACCTGCATAATGTCCAGAATTCGTAGATATCAAGAGCTGGATGTGGGAAGCCTGGGCACAGTCATAGCTCGTGTGTCAAGTCTTTTGCAGAGTCGTCAGATGCCTTGCAGGACATTGGGAGTGCACCCGGGACATACAGCCTGGTGACGCAGTTTCCTCGGAGGGTCATCCAGATAAGCCAGTTCCCAGACAAAGCAACCTTTGCAGATGCTGGGCTGACGGGCCGGCAAGAGGCTCTGCTACTGGAGCCAGCCCACTGACTGCCTTGGAGACAGAATTGGTTGTGGTGACAGCATGGCGAAAGTGTTCAGTAAGACGTTGTGTGAGCAGCAAGCTCTAGCTGTGTGGCTGTACACATGTGGAGTCATATTGTGTGGAACCACGAAGTCTAAAGTCTGGAGTCCAGACTCACATGTATTATTACAAGGGAGGCAACCCGTAGCCTAGGGCCATAGGGCATACACGTGGGAGTCTAGCAGCCTCAACCACGGGGGCCAGCACAGTCACCATGCAATCAGTCTGCAGCCCAATTGCATGATGTTGGGATAGCATGTACAACACAAGCTCTAAGGCATACTCAAGCCTGGGTAACCTTGGTGTCCCCACACCAAAGCCCCCATACACCAGCCCCACAGCGACGCAACACCAGCTGGTGACGTCGAGGGTTTCTAGGGGAGAGGACCTCCTCTGTCTGGAGCGGCATCAGAAGCAAGCAAGCTAAACACGCAAGGCAAACATGCACATGCAGGCCAAACATGCAGTGCAAGGCAATCAAGTCCTAGTGCCACTGTCAGTCAGCCCCCAAACTGCTCCACGCAATGGTTTCTAAAGGTAATGACGGCAAGCAGGAATGTATCTGCCGCCGTAGCTGCCTCCTCTGCACCTCCTATAAAGTCATCTCGTAATAAGGCAACCATCCCCTCATTGTCAGACAATACTGGGGCAGTATCCTGTGCTCCTGGTAAAGAAGCCACTACTGTACGGAGTGCTGCTCTATGGTGCTCATATGCATGGCAATGAAGCAAGACGTGCTGTATAGACTCTATGCTGTCTGGCTCCTCGCAAGCTGGGCAAATGCGGTCCTCTCTGTCGTGGTTGGGCTGATCCCTAAATCGGCTGTCATGCTGACGCAACATGGATGTGCCACAACGCAGCTGAAACCGGATCTGGGCTGCCTGCTGTCCCTGTGTGCTGCGCTGCAAGTACTCCCTAAACCCTGGACCCTCATACATGCGCTGGTACAAGGCAAGCTCGGGTTTGGCAGCAATTGTGCGTAAAAATGCGGCCTGGTCTCTGTCACGTACCGCAGCACAAAGCTCCCGATCAAACTCCTTACGGGGTAAGGACATGGAATCCATGCTGAACTCGGACAAAGTGTCCCATATGCTGCCCATGATCTGACCCCACGTGCGCCTGTTCCTACCCCTGCTATGAGCTGGAGCTTCCAGACCACGGTCGTACAAAACTCTCTCGAGCCTGTCAGCCGAAAGGCCATGCAGCCTATGCTGCCACTTTAGCTTCGCAATGTCTCTGCGAGAGCTCAAAAGCTGCACCCCCAAATCTGCCCTGGTCACATCGGAAGATGCTCTAGACGGGCAACCCAGAATCATACGAGCAGCCTTGAGCTGCACACTCTCCAAAGCCCTAGCATGCTCCTTGGTGGGGACAAGCACTTCAGCTGCATACTCAAGCAATGGACGTAGTGCAGTCAAGGTGAGCACACGCTTGACGCGCACCGAAAGATGCTTGTCGCGCAGTAGTTTCCCCATCTGCAATACGCGCGCATTCCCTTGGGTGATGACATGCTTGATGTGCGTGTCTTGCCGCCCATCTGGAGTGACGATGACGCCAAGGTGCTTGTACTGAAGCACTCTGGGGATCTCTGTCTGCCCCCATGTGAAGGTCCTGGCTGGCAGGCCCTGCACAACAGAAGCAGGACCACAGACCATGACTCCACACTTGGGCACATTTGCCCTGTACCTGTGTCTACGTGCATACTCAGCGCAAGGATCAATAATGTCACTCTGCAAGCCCTCTGCTGTGAATGCAATGCCAACAAGATCATCAGCGTACAGCAATGCAAGGATTCCCCTAGCAAGGGAGGCCTCCATGCTGTGCCCTGCATGCAACTCCTGTAACAGTGCATTCTCAAAGATGGCATACAATGTGGGTGACAATGGATCCCCCTGAGCAACACCCTGGTCAATGGGGAAGTAGTCAGACTTCTGCCCATTGACCACAACTCGACTCCTATTACCCTGGTACAGATTCCTAATGATGCGCCACAGCCTACCCCTGACCCCTCTGTCCCATAGCCTATCAAACAGGCCATCCCTCCATACAGTATCAAAGGCCTTAGCCGCATCCCTGAAGAATAGCCACGTCGGTAAACCCTGCCTAGTCCGCTCCTGAACAATCTGCGACAAGCTATAGACATGATCTATACAGCTGCGCTGACTTCTGAAGCCAGCCTGGCAGACATGCAACCTGTCATGCGTGTGCAGCCATGCAGAGAGGCGGGAGTCTATCACCTTTGTGTACAGCTTACCCACCACATTCAGGAGCGTGATGCCCCTGTAGTTACCTGGGTCCTTCTTATCACCCTTCTTGAAGATGTTCACAATGTCTCCAGAGCGCCACGGCACCGGCACCAGCTCCGTGGTCCACAGGGTCTCCACGAGCCCAGCAAGCATGTCCAGGAGGGCTGGGCCCCCGTACTTGAGCATCTCGTTGACAATCCCTTCCTCCGTGCCAGCCTTATGGTTGCGCAGCCTCTCCACGCATCCTGCAATTTCATCTCGCGACGGAACGGCATCAAGTGCAGCGTCTGCATTACCAGGGTCATGTGACCTCTCAATATAATCTGCAACCCGTGCCTGGACATGACGCATATGTTCTGCATCAAAATCTGCAGTATGAACAGGGGATGGCTCGCCAAGCCGGGCATAGTGGTGAGCAAATGCAGATGTAATGCCAACATCAGAGGAAACGGTCTGGCCAGCAGGGGTGCGTATCATGGCGACATGGTTAGCAGTGGCTGGTGGGCAGACACCAGATGAGCGCCAACGAAGCAACTGCCAGAAGGACCGGGCCTCATTGGCTTTGAAGAGATCATTGCACGAGTGCATCTGATCCCTCCAAAGCTTCTGCTTAGCCGAGCGCACCACTTCCTTGACTTCGCTCCTGAGGGCCTTCCACTGGCCGTGCAAAGTGGGCCAGGTCTCCAGCCCGCGCTCCTGCGCTGCTCTAGCCTCCACGTAGACAGCGCGCCTCCTATCAATCAGCAGCCGCAATTCCGGTGTCCACCATGCATGTCTCCTGACCTGCACGCATCTCTTCAAACCAAGCACCTCTCGAGCAGAGCAGAGCAGAGTGTCCTCGAAGAGGGTCACTGCTGCTTGCGTAAGCTCCGCAGGTCTAAAGTCATCTGCAGTTGACAAATGTTGCAGCTTCTCGGTAAACATGGGTAATTGTGAGGCAAGGTGAACACTGTATGCTTCCCTGACATGCAAGTCCTGCAGTTTCCTAACATGGAACCTATGACATGCAGGCCTGGGCGCAGAAGCAGTCAGGCGTGCTCTGCGGCCCATCGAAATATGCACAAGGTAGTGGTCAGACACATCTGTCTGGAACACCCGTACAGGAGGAGCACTAGAAAAACAGTCAGTGTCACCCAAGACGTAGTCAAGGATGGACTGCTCTGCCCTAGACATGCGGCAACGTGTCCAGGCAGGCTGCACGCACGGCAGCCTGCCGTTCAAAGCATACATACTTGTGCCAAGCAGGAGCTGGATCAAGCGCTGACCGTTGGCATTGGTGTGGGCTTCCCCAAACCTGCCAATGACGTCTGAGTTGGTTGTGGCCGAGCCAACTCTGGCATTGAAGTCGCCAAGGACAACCACCTGCCCCTTCTCCTGGAAAGCGAGAATGTCCTCCATCAGCGCTGCATAGTGCTGCTCCTCCTCCGCCGCCGCCATGGGCGGCATGTACACGCATCCCACGTACAGACTCCGTTCCCCCCCTGTGGCCAGCGACACAAAGCCACAGACTCTCTGGATGTGTTGCACCGGTGCAAATCTCAACCTCTGGCAACAAGGAGTTCAGGACAAGGAACCCAACACCGCCCTTCGTCCTGCCAACTCTGGGATTACCAAACCACCTGTAACCGGGCACATCTATGTGTGATGCACCTCCCTCATGTGACTCCTGAATAGCAACAATATGCTGCCTATTGTGCCTCAGAACACCCCCAATCTCAAGCTGCTTGCGTGCACCAGTCAATCCCTCAACATTCCATGTGCCCAAGGCAAGGCGTCTCCAAGCCAAGGAGTCAGGAGAGCGTAGGGGAATTGACGTGGGCAGCGGGTCCGTAGCGCGTCTTGGGAAGGCTGGAAGCCCCTCTGGGTGCAGCACGCAGCGCCAGCGGTAGGCACGGCGCATGGCGGCAGCTATGAGGCTGATTCCATGCACGGCCAGCAGGCGCGAGGTGTAAGGTGCCAGGTGGATGTGGATCCTGGACCCATTCCTGCACAGCACACCCACACCAAAGCCCCATATGCCCAAATCATCAAAGCAGAGCCGCAAGTCCAGCATAGACAGGCTAGGCTGCACCGCAAAAACTGTCACCCTCGCCCTGAAGTCCTCTGGCACCTGAGCATACTGCTGCAGCAGCTCATCCCTATCTACCCCAACATCAGGCAACAGACTTGGATGCACAGGGGATCTCAGTGTGGGGTCAACGCAATCCCTTCCCTGACAGCCACTCCCGCTGGACCGGCCTTGCATGCAAGGACCTGCTACCAACAGGCGAGAGCTGTGCGACTGGCAGGGGTTTGGGGAAAGCACATCAGATCCACTGAGACCACTGTCCATCTCAACAGAAGAAGCGCGCCCGTCATTAGGCCTTCGGCCAGCACCGGGACGCAAATGCACACCCTTCTTGTGCCGGGCTAGGTGCCGCCCCCTCAAATAGGCGATCGTCATAGGTGGGTAGGTGGGTGGGGTTGTGCACTCCTGCATTCACAGGAATGTCGCTGGTTGTGAGTCCCTGGAGGTCTAGGCAGATCATGACTCCTGCAGATGCAAGAGCAGAACTCCCAGGCCCCCCACACCGCTTGCATGGTCCCTGGAGAGGGCCTTCAGCGCCCGTGAACCATGCAGTCTGGACCCTATTGATGACAACCGACTCGGCCGTGTGGGCCATGAAGAGGTACCTGCACGTCTCAGGGAACTCTTAGAATCAGTTGGAAACTGCGCAGCTTGTGCATGGCATATCATGGGAAGAGATGACCTCAGAGCAGGCAGCCTGAAAGATGGCAGGGCAGGTATACGCAGGTGCAGGAGCCCCAATGACTCTCGCAAATCCCTGACAAAGACGCATATCGCTACACAGAAGGTTGAGACGTTGCAGGTCAGGCTCCCCAAGCAGTTCAAGCTCTTAAACCTCCGTCAGCAACAGGCCTGTGCCATCTTCATGGAGGTGTGCTCTGCGAGGGGCACTGCATTGTCAAGATACACTGCTTCGCTAAATGTGTCAATAAGGGAACACAGGAGCCAAAGAGGTAAAAAGCAGAAGCAGGTCACTGCAGTTCATGGGAGTGGCATGGGGTGGCAGAGCAGCCGATACAGAGCGGCTCTGCATGTACCTGGGGTCGGATCTGGGCCTATGTGTCCTAAAATAATTCTACGCACCAATCGACGAGCACACGGGAGACTATCAGGGATATACGAGACTGTCAAAAAGCAACGGCATCTGATACGCGAAACGGGGAGCTGCAGAGGTGGGGAGTGCTACGCCGGCGCTACAATGGAGTATGGTATGTGCACAAAGGTAGGAACAGGTGGCCGGAGCTGCAACGGGGCCTAAATGGGAACTAATGTACGAGATCCCGACACCACACTCTCCGAAACCCGCTGCGTCAGGTGCTGTACGTCCTCTGCGCCACACGCAAGCTGTAGCAACTCCTAGCCGACGTCGCCCAAGACCCAGATCCGACCTCAATTCGGATCCTCCGGTGAATCCTCACACACTATGTAGGACGCAGTGTATGAGAGATCGCGCATGATTGTGTAGACTCTCTTACACGCTCTCGATTCTGACTCTCGTCCCCCCTCTGAGGCAGACCTATACAAAGCTCTCCAGTGACTGTTTGTAAGCCTGGCAACGCTCCATATGGTGGCATGCATGGTGACAGGGAACATGGATGTCAACGTTGCACACACTTCTGAGCATCTAAGCAGACATCACGACTCACAATCTACGAGAATAAAAATAGTATGGTGTTGGACCTGCCAGATTTACGGCTCAAGACAGCGGTTGGCTTGAAGCTCAGCTGAGGCTCGAGACCAGCATGACGCAACTAGAATCTTCGGCAAGTTGCTAACACACTTGCCTGTACAGCCTCATTTCAACATGCTGGACTCGCAGCTGTAACTTGCAAGGCCCATGCAGGATCAGACGTCGTCCTGCAGATTATTTTGCTTTGATAAACATTGATGGCGTGCTAAGTCCAAGGGTAATCTCATGTACTACTACATTGCTGACATGCCTCAAGAAATGCTTCCTGTAAAGGCAGAGCCTTGACAGCTGACCAAGCACTGGACACCAATGCTGATCTCATACAAGAGTGTCCTCATACGTCCCTTCTGAGGGAACAACTCCTCTTTGCTTTGCTGCTGCAGCGCCTGTCACACAGCACTGATGTGGAAGGGGGGCAAGTTGTCCTAGACAATATCAGCATGCATGGCAGGGCTGCTCTGCATCTGAATCCCCTGCTTCTTCCTCCAAGGCTAATTTCAGGCATGGGATGGGAAATTCTCCACAACAGGCGCAGGCCTGTGCGGGACACCTCTCTGACTGTGCAGCAATGTCACGTGCTTACCCAAAACATCCCTTGCCGGGAATTAAATCGCTGGTCTGGTGCTTGGGGTCTACCCTCGATGGCTGCATGCAGTACATCTCATCAGGCAGATCACCCATTGGTTAGGTCAACCCTCTGGTCGGCGTGCTGCGCTTGCTGAGGCAACTGTGCCTGTGGGGCTTCATGGCAGAGGGCGGCAGAGGCCCCTGTGCATGCTGCCTAGCCAGGCTGACAGCTGGCGCATCCAAAGCACACGCAGCAAAGCAGAGCTGGCTGCGACACCTCAGCAACAATGCCAAATGCGGCAAGTTGCAGAGAATGCCCCTCCAGCATCCTCAGTGCGTGCATCTGATGCAGTTTGCCCACAAGAAACATTGCTGGCATCGCCATGCCCAATACACTGTTAGTCCTCAGGTGAAGGGGCTGGATATGTGTGGGACCCCGGAGGTGTCAAAAACCCGCTCTCCCCCAATCAAGAAGCGCCATGCGAGCCATGCCTAAGTTGGCAATGCGCACGCTGTCGCAGACTCCCTACTCATACGTTGCCTGATCCAGCTCTGAAGGCCGCTCCCATGAAATGTCAGACTGTGTCCTGTCAACACCGGCAGTGTATGCGAAGGCAACATGTCATTCTGCGCTGCTTGTCATGTCGGTCATGTATGCCCCTCAATTCGTCGTCAAGATGAGCTCCACTGCTGTGCCACCACCAGCTTTTGCTGCCCTGCTCTCAATCATGCTTGTCGCTCGATTGCACTGTGTGCGGGGTGCCATCACATGCAGCACATGCGGCCCCATGCGTCAGCTGGTGTCGACGTGCACTTTTGTGGGGAAGCGCCGCCGCTTCAGCGCCTTGGCGAGCGTCGAGATGTGGCGCATGGTCGTGCACTTGTCCTCCGTCCAGTATCCCAGGTTGGGGCAGTCATCGTGAATGCCCCGGAAGTCCACCATGCACAGCTCTGGCAGCGAAGCCAGCACAGTCAGCGGCTGCTTCACCTGCGGAAGCACTGGCTAGTCAGGGCGCTGCCTCGAGCACAACAAGCCTGGTGCTGCCAAAGCCTGTACCCACGACGGATGACAGTCATCCCCCGGCAGAGGGCAGCACTGGTCTGCAACTATGCGCTACTAATAGCAGAACTGCATGTGATTCTTACGGGCGCTCATTATGTTGTTAGTAGATCCCCTTTTGGCCGTTTGCAACAAAGTCACCAGAGCTATTGCCGGGCATTGAGTTTGCAATTGCCCATGCGATTCTTCCGAAGTTGCTCTTACTCGATGCCGTAAGCAAAGACAAGGGCCAGACAGCAGCGCTCATAATCTTGCTGACAGCCTGGTAGGTATAGGGAGGCAAGGGAGAAGACACACCCTGAGCATGACATTGAGGGAGAGGTCCAGGAAGCGCAGGCTGCTCAGCTTGCCCATCTGCGCGGGCACGTCGGCCAGCATGTTCTCGCTCAGATTCAGCGCGGTCAGCCCTGTCAGGCGGTCCAGCTTTGGCAGAGTCGGCCCCGCCAGATTCATCCCCTGGAGGAGGCATCAGCACTGCATGTGAGAAGACTGCAAAAAGAGCGGGCATTGCCAGCCGGGGTTGGCACAGCCCAAATCCTGCTACATGCACATGCTGAGATTGGCACAACGCCTCATCGTCTTTGCTGCTAACTATCTAGCCATCCTTCTGACAGATAGCTGTAAAGCTTGCGTCTTCATATCTGTCAGCAATTACAGCAGCACCTAGGAAAGGCCATCTTGTACAGCATCACAGAGCCCTCGGTAGCAGTAATGCCACAATCCGTGTTCTTATACCAGAACTGCTTACGCTAAGGCAGATGGGAGATGCTGTACAAGGCGGAGATTTTAGAGGACACAGACAGGGCCCTGTACCTGAAGGCTCAGCACTGAGAGGGAGGTCATCTGCGACACCACATCAATCTTGCACGCCTTGCAGAAGCTGACGTCCAGGTTCGTGATCTGCAACTCCGCCAGCCAGTTTGGCAGCGCCTGCACACAGAGAGACACAGGGTCAGCGCTGCGCCCATGCCCTCTCTGTCAAACACCTTAAGGGTCGCTGCATGGTGTCAGGCCTTTACTTTAGCCGGAACACCTCAGCACTGCTGAATTAGCCTAGTTAGGAGCAGATCTGAGCTAGCCGGCAGCATGTTCACATCCCCTGGCATGGCATGCAGACGCTGTCAGTAACCTACCATGGACCTCAAGGAAGGCATGGAAGGAACTGCAGACACAGGTAACCTCTTGGTGCCTCTAATTTGCCGTGGAAGTGCGCCGAGTTGCCATGGCACGTGCTGAGATGACTGAGAGGGACCGGCTTGCACAGGTGCATGTGCAGGGGCTCACCTCAAGCACGGTGTGGCCCTGCAGCTGGAGTGTGCGCAGGTTTCTGAGGTTGGACCAGGAGTCGGGCAGCGCAGACAGCCCGATTGCCCAGGAATTGGGGTGCACATGCTCCTCCCCAGTGATGGCCAGCTCCTCCAACTGCAGCACGCATCACAACTCAGAGAAGCCTTTAAACTTTTGCTGCATGCAGGATGCCCAACTATGCACTGAATCTGTAGGCCTGTGTGCGCGAAATCCAGGACCGACTTACACAAGGCCAGCTGGAGGAAAACAGGAGCAAGGGGCAGCTAAACATCATTGTCAACAGGGTGCAAACTGCAGCAGGCACACGGCAGACGTCTTGAACCACAACACCAGTATTGCACGGCATGGCGCCAGACCTTCAACAGGGCCCGCGTTAAACACGCATGTCTGGACTTTTTTTGGGGGCATCTTTGGCACGTTTTATACCGACAAGGCTGTAGCCGTGCCCGACAGGGTGCAAGTTCGACACATTATTTTTCGCATGTCAGCAGATTCAGTCACCGTGTCGTGCAACACTGATTAAAGCAAGGGCAGGGGCAGCATGCAGGCGGCACATGTTGTGAGGAGGGCGGCAGACCTGTGCAAGGGCTCCCAAGTCCATCACAGCCTCCGTCTCCAGCCGGCAGTGCAGGTCCTCAATCCGCAGCACCCGCAGCCCGCGCACGTACGAGATGGCGCCCAATGCACCCTGCAGCACTTGCGCACTGGTTGTCAGGGTTACTGCAAGTGTCTGCATCTCCTGCTGCTATGCCACAACGTTCCTGGGCCATGCCTTGCTGCATGCAGCTCCATTGAGCACCTTGGGGTGCTTCTGTGGATAGGCAAAAATTCCTTCATGCATCTCGGTTGAATCTCCAGTATGCATAATCGGGCTATCGTGCCAAGGAGTTTATTGTTTAGCGGCAAATATTATCCCGCAGTGCGCTGGACAATGAGCAGACGTGGCACAGCGAAGCTGACCTGGGTCGTGCGGCAGAAGATGTCGTTGCAGTGCTGAATCTGCAGCTCCTGCAGGTTGCTCTTGAGCACACCCAGGAGCAGCCCAAAGTGCGCCATTGTGAAATTGTGCTTGGACTGCAGGTTCACAAAGTCGCCCTCGTCTGCAAGTCAAGCACACAAGCCTATCGGTCCTACTTTTGCCTGTGTGACCTTGAGAGGCAGCAGTCAGTCACTGCAACTGAGAACCTTTGGCCTTGTATGGCCTGCGCAGTGCATGTATCTGGCGCTTATGGGATGTTGATCTGGAAAGCTGCGGGGGCTATTGCTGAGATGAAATGGATGTTTTGTGCAGGGCATCACACTATGCCAGCTTCACCTGACCGGTGGCCTGTGCTGTTCATGACATCTGGACAGCTGTCGAGGGTGATTGCTGAGCAAGATGCATGCTCTGTACAAGGAGCTTGATCTGTCATAGCTCACCCGACCAGTAGCCCTCGCTGTTCATGAGCACGAGCCGCCGCACGCACTGCTGGCGCTCCTCCACAAAGTGCAACATCCGCGTTGCACTCAGCCGCGTTGATGCAAAGGACTGCCTGCTCATGCACACAGACTCCCCTTGATACAGTTCTCAGACCTGATGCCTGCCAGCCCATGAGTGCGTTGCTGGCCTGACCACTTTGCAAGCCTACACTTTAACTTAGGCACATTGGTGCAAATGACATCACGCTCACACAAACAAGCGTTTCTCAACACCCTGCTCTCAAGCTCTTTCTGACTGTACAGCAGTGCTCTGCACGCCCAAGCGATCCTCTTTGACCAGAGATCTGCACTTGTGACATTTCCAATTGAGAGGACAGGAGCAGCCTGGCTGCACACCTGAACTCCTCATCGGAGGGCCGCCTGTCTGACCATGCGATGGGCGTGTGCACAGCTGTGATGAGCTCATGCCCAAAGTCAATGATGACCTCCCTCCACAGCTCGCTGCCATGCCCCGGATTCTTCAGGATGCTCTGCCACCGCTTGCAGACCTGCGGTGAAAGATTTGGCGTTCATTATCCGTATTCCACATTCAATACCTCTAACAAGCCATGTGGTTTTCAGTCTGTGTCCCGTTCTGTAAATCTCCAGCAACATGGAAGCCCTCAATGTGGACCCTTGAACAGGGCTCTAAGCCTGAAGCCTTGACTGCATGCAGCCCTGGCTCAGGGTCCACCATGGAGACCATACATGTCACTGCAGAGATCTCTCCGTGGAGAACAGCTGCCCACTGTATAAATCTACATGCCACATAGGCGATAGAGCCTGAGCACCATAGCTTCAGCCAAGCATGCTGCCTGTGCCTTGACATGTCCTGGTCAAGCTTGAGAGCACAGCAAAGCGCTGCCTGATCCCCTGAAACCTTGCACATGATCCTGAGCGGTCCACACATGGACTGCAGTATGTGTGCAGGAAGCGCAGGTCAGAAGCGCGCCTGTGAGAGGAAAGGGTACGCTCTGAGGCCTGGATGCGGATCCGCAATACACCATGGTGACCTCTGCAGTGCTTCCTCAGCATCTCCCTCCACAACTGGGCCTATCTTAGCCAGCTCCGAGAAGATCTGCAACACTTGCAAACGCTCGAACCTCGGCAACCCTGGTGACTGACTAAGTGTCTTTGCGCAAGCCAGAGCGGACTATTCCTACAATATGTCCTGCATACATGCAGCAAAAAGTGCACCTGTCCTCTGACTAGAGGGCTCGAGGCTGACGTGCTTTGGGTGAGCTTGTTAGTATGAAGTAAGCACGCAAACTTCAGCGCCTTGGCATGATCTCATACGAATGCACTTCAGAAGATCTTGACAAGCCCAGAAAGTGGGACGGTAGACTAGCGGCAGATAGGGTGTAACACTGACAGCCAACTTTCAGGCCGCTTCCTGACCGAGACAACTCTGTGCATGTGCTGTCAAAATGCGCGGAACATATTGATCCGTACAGCGCTGCACAATGCCCTGCAGAAAGGCCGGTTTGGTGCTCCGTGAATTGGTGAGTCGAAAGGCAGCGTTTTGTCACCTTCAGCAGGAGCTCGTCCGGCAGCCTCTCAAAGGCATTGTCCGCACTGGCGCTCTCCTGCCCCTCCTTCTTTTCCAACTTAGACTGCTCTGTCGCGGCCGCTTGCGAGCGGGTCAGGGGCATGGCTGCCACCCGCCCTGGTCTTGTACTAGGAACTCTGCAGGCCTGAACCCTAGCCCTCGGCCGCCCTCAGACCTCGCTGGGCACCGGGATCGAATGCAATATGCTGCTTGATCACCTCCAAGTGCCTGCAGGGTGCGTGCTTACCAGTATAATTGCCATGACATGCGAATCAGGACTCCCCTTAACTGGATTCGTAACGGAGCCATGCAACAAGGACCAAAGCCTAATCAGGGTGATCGCCACGTCAGTCGGCACAAGAGACTTTCTTGGCTTCACACTACGAGAAGGTGCTCATGCTTGCTTTCTTTTCTTCTGAGGGTCTGTTGCCAGACTTACCTCAAAGGCAAGCTGTCGTGCTGTCCGTGATGCCCAGGTCCTGCTGTCGGTAATGGAGCCAGTCAAGCTTGAGTAGCGGGTGTGATGTGCTCTCAGTAGATTTCCGTGCATGGAAGCACATTCTCAGTACTGGAATTGACTTGAATCCTCTGCTTATTGATATCGGAGGCCATTTTGCCATATGTCGACGATGCACGGCATAACGACCATCAAGCTCTAGTCAGCCTGGCGCACATTCTATGGGGATGCGAGCCAGCCGCGCAATGGAAGAGACCGTGTCAGTTAGTATGTGATCAACGGCAGCACCCCTCACTGCTCCGGGAACAAGTCATAAAAGAACAAGATGCAGGACAGACTGAGCCCAAGGGAGGCCAGGAGCACCTACGATGTTTACGCAAAGCCTGTCTTGATGTCTCAGCCACCAGAGACCAAGGTCAAGCAGCGTCAAAGGCTCCTTTCCGATGAGCAGACCAAGCAGGACAAGCAAGACAGCCGGCCTCCCACCCCACCAGGCAAGCTGCAGATGAGCAAGATATCCAGCATGCTGCAGAGCTCCTCCACAGAAGGCAGCAAGGTGCCGCAGAAGCACCCCTCTCCTGCGCAGAGACACCTGAGAGAAAGCCATTCCTCAGCGATGCAGAATGGACATGCAAGCAATGCCTCAGAGGCCCCTCAGAACGATAAGGCTGTGAGGCAGTTGCCGGATGATATGCCGTCACCCAGCCACAGTGATCGTAGCACAGTTGCTGTAGCAGAGGTATGCTGCAATAGCGCCCTTGTCTAAGAGCACCAAGACAGCACATCTTGACTGGATATGTATAACCAAGATAGCTTGTGCGACCATGTGTCTAGCAGCATTCTCTTCTGCATGCACATGCAGTTGACCTACACCTTGGAATAATTTGGGTGTTCTGCAGGCCATAGCTCAGTTTGAAAAGCGGATCGGGCAGAGAAAGGAGGAGCCAAGCCCGGGCAAGCAGAGCAGCATGGCGTCCCCTACTGAGGAGGCAAGCCCACCCGCCCAGAGGACACATGCATCATGGCTGCATCTCTGACACTGCAAAGAGATACAGACAATAGCATACCCTTGCATAGAGTGCTATCTCCATATCATGCTGGGCTGAGCAGGCCCTGATCAAGGCAGTGGATGATTTATCAACTGCATGCACAGGGTGACAGGCCGCTGAGTCACCGCTCCAGCCAGCGCGCAGAGGCGCTCCGCCAGCTGCGGGAGCTCTGGTTCAGCGACGAGGCGGAGCAACCGGGTACCCCAGATCTGCCCCGGGGCACCGAGCTGCCCTCCCCGCTGCATGCAGCTGCCAGAATATGCCATGGGCATGCTGATGCCAGCTCTGCACCTCAGCGACCCAACAGCGCGGAGTCACCTGCTCCTGAGCATGCGGCAGCTGCTGAAGGCAGCGCATGCAATGACAGCGATAATATGTCACCGCACCAGCAGCCTCGCCAGGTCAGCGGGAGCGCATCTGGATTGCATGCAGCAGCTTGCGAGGAGCACAGAAGTGCTTCTACTTTGGCGAGCGGAGATGAGAGAAGAGCAAATCGTAAGTTAGACCTCAGCAGTGGTGTGGATGTCAGCGACACTCGCAAGGATGAATCGAATACCCAGCACGATGCCGAGAGCAACGGTAACCGCCAAGACACTGAGCGGCCCGGTCATGAGAGATATGAATCCCCATCATCCTCACCAGGGGCACAGGACAGCCACCCGGGTGATCTGCCCAGGGATGACAGGCCCCAGCCGCAGCAGGAGAGCCGGGATGTCTCCACACAGCGCGCAGAGTGCGAGCTGCAAGGCAGCACAGAGGAGTCTCTGCCTGTGTCAGTGGGCGCAGCGCGCGTCAGCAGCGACGCTGTGGCGCAAGCCAATGCCGTTTGCCTTGCCAGATCCCTTGAAGGGACAACGCAGCTTCCTAGGCATGTGGAGAGCAGTGCAAGCGACTCCTCTGAGGTTCCAACCAAGGCTGTGGGCCGGAGAGGCGAACCAGCATGGGTGACAGGCTTTAGAAGTGACATGGGCCGTGCCCTGGAGACCCCCTTCTTACACCCTGGTCCGCAGCCCTCACGCTCAGCTCAAAGCACTCCTGGGGTGTCACCTGCAGCAGCTGCAGCAGGCGCAGCACGTCACAAGCTCTCCTGGCAGAACGGCTGGGCTGAGACGGATGGAAAGGTGCCCAGCGGACCGTCTAGTCCATGGAAAATTCCACTCAAAGCTTCAGGTGTGTAGATCTCCAAATGTCCTCTGCGAGAACATTGCTCGGGACCACCATGCTTCAGACTGCTGAGGACAAGGAATTGCATCGCGGCTGTCGCAATGTTGGTTGAGCATGGTGTGCAGCGCCATGCATAACGTGAGAGGTCACAGCAGATATCAGGCTTTGGCTGGGCGTGTGGATCAGCTGATTATAGCGTGTGCCTCTACACAGGTGTCAGTCTCACAGCAGTCAGGCTGTTCCTTCATCACGCTGGGCGCCGCATGCTGGCGCAATGAAGGCTGCAAGATGCAGAGCAAGGCATCTGAAGAGGGGGCTTTTGTGCTGCAGGGCCTTCTCAGCGGAGCGCTATCCCGCTGCGCAGCAGCCATTCCCGGAGTGGCCTGATGCAAGGGTGGCGGTCCATCATGCAGGACAGCCCGCAGCAGTCCGCCTGCGAGAGCATGTCGGCCATTGCTGCCCAGAAGAGCGGCCTCAACCTTGCTTGGCGCCTTAACGGTGCGCAACGTTTCTCGTCTCTTCTGCTCGAGTCTTGGGAAAGTTTCAAAGCCTGCTGACTGTCTTTGTCCTGTTTCAGACAATTCCAGAGATCACACCTTTGCTCCAGCACCCCTGCAGAGGCCTCATCTCTGCACGATACAGGAGCTCAACACCTTCAAAGAGAGCGTGCAAGCTTGCGCTGCATCTCGCACATGCTGACTCAATATGTCCGAGCAAGGGATTGAGCAGGAGTATGACCTCTTCTGCAGAGGTGGTGCATGAGCTGAGCTCCTGTCTGGCACGCACAGCAGAGCAGCAACAACTGTTGCATGATGCCGCTCGACTGCTGACTCATGGCAAGGTGACCCCTCTCACATGCTTCCAAGCTTGTCCTGAGACTTCTCTGAAGATTTTAGCTGCCCGGGGTCCTACTTGCTTCCCCTGCCCTGGCCAGCAAAAATGATAGACCCATTGACATACCTCTGACTGCGACATAGGACCAGGCAAAAGCTAGCAGGCTTAGGAGAACAGCCAGAGGAAGCATAGCACCTAGTGTTCGTTAGAATTCACATTCAATCGGTGTAGGCAGTCCGCAAGCAGCAGCTGCTGGCATGTGGAGTTGCCCTTCTTAAGCACCTTCGTTTGTATGTATTGCAGGAAGAAGATACAGACTATGCAGCAGAGAAGCTGCAAGCAGCCGATGAGCTGCGGCAGTGGTCTGAAGCAGCGCAGTGCAGCAGCATCGCCTGCCTCGTGGGTGAGCATGTCTTGCAACCCCGCTGCCAAACACCCTGCGCCGCCTGTGTATCTGCTGTATGCTGTTTGATAGCCTATTCTGCTTTCAGACATGCAAATGAGATTTGGAAGCAGACATGCAGTGCAAATAATCTTGAAGCGCAGTAATGTGCACAGTCAGAGGTGCATGCACGCATCATACACCAAACTCTCCGCTTGAGCTGTTGGCCGCCTTTGGCCTGCACCCTGATGCATCGACGTCCCGCTTAACCTCGTTGTGTTGCTTTGCAGGCATTCTGAAAGAGCTCCAGCTTTCAAGGCAGACGCGGATGGAGGAGGTGCATTTGGACACATCAGCTTGGCTGGCGGTACTGGGAGCCAAGGGCCTGTTATCTGGAAGTAGAGCCAGCTGAAGATATGACTGCAAGGCTCACTCACTTACACGCCACTGCAAACAACGCATGGGATCATTCCCCTAGAGACCTTCATACCAAACGCATTTGCACTGTAATTGGACTCTACGCCACCCCCTGTGCTGGGAGGAATGATGTTCCAAGTTGACAAGCGATATGACATGTGTATTGTTCATCACTGAACTCATGAATTGACTCTTTCCTGACCATGACTGAGTAGACCGTCGGCTGAAAGGCTGGAGATTAAGAACTCCTGGTATATGTATATACCTGAAATGTGAGTGGACAACTATTGCATCAGAGCGCTCATCACACCGTTGCCCTGTCGTGGGTCGAAACGTCTCACATCAAGTAAGGTATACTTGCAAACATATCTTATGGCCCTGCAAAAGCTTGGACTATGCCACAACATCACATGGCCACATTCTTCGTGTCATAGTGTGTGATCTGCTCAGCCAGGATCTCCTCCACCGGGCCCATCAAGCGCTCAAAGGCATCTCTGCTCAACGCCAGTACCTGCAATCATCTGCGGTGTTGATTGCAGCCTCACAGAGATGGCCTTGGCTCAAGGCATGCCCCAGAATGGAGCAGACCACCTGCGATGTGTGTGCGCGGGTGACACTGTTCATGATGCGGGGTACCCTGCGCTGCATTGCTGGCTTCCCTCTACCTGTTGTGAGCCCGCCAAGCAGCTTGCGCAAGCATTGGAATACTTTGCTGCACATTCTTGTCCCAGCTGAGGAGCTTTTGCCAAGCTGTGTGGCATGGATGTGGCAAGGCCATGAAGCGCACCTTGGTGGTCCGCACTGCAATGCAGTCAGCCGCGCGGGTGCTGTTCTGCCGGATGAGCGCCAGCTCTCCAAAGAATTCTCCCGGTCCCATGCTGCCAACCACCTTCTTCTGCCCCTGCGCTTGCATACCCATGAGTGGATGCCATTGCAGGAGATATGCAATCTCCAGGGGCCATCCAACCTTAAAGACAGACCAGGCATTGTCTCATACTTCATGGTGAAGTTCTTTTTTCTGCTCCTTTTAGATCACCGATGGCGAGCTGATGGACGGTGTTAGGCACGTGAAGTACATGTACATCAAGTTCACAGAATTTCATGTAAGCATTGTGGGAGGTCCAGAATACCTCAAATGTCTTTCTGCATTCCACAGCGCCATCCTCGATGATGAAGAATCTGGAGTCAGTCTGCACTGGCGCTCCTTCCCGCAATATTAATGCTCCAGCCTGCAAGAATATCACTAAACGATTGTCGTAACCAGCCCCACGATGAGAGAAGCAGGCTAGCCAGGAGGAAGAGCCAGTGTCAGCTAGTGGCTCCTTCCCTGGATCGCTGTACAGCATTTTTGCGAGAAATGCAGGGCAAGATTATGACTGGAAACTTAGCAGGTGCGAGCAAGGTGTAGGCCTCAGGATGACAGCCCACCTCATAGGTTTCCGATACAAGGCAGTCTGCTATGGATGACCTATTGGCCGCAGAGAGTGATCGGAAGATCTCCATGTCTCCAAGCACCTTCTCATACCTGGCGCGCCTCTGCACGCGCCCTGCCAACACAATACTGCGGAAGGTCGTGCGATTCATGGCCCAGACGACCCCTTCCGTCAGTGCCTGCAGCAACACCATTTCAGACAACAGTCTGCTGGCAGCAAGTCTCTGAGATGCTGACAGCAATAGCAGGTGCAAGGCTTCCCCGTGGTATCAGAGCTTGCGGGACAGGCGTGACAGGCCAGATGGCTTCAAAGGCAGTCGACATAGCGCTTATGCAATCTTAGAAGTGCTAGCCGTTCAGTGAGGACCGCAAACTTTGCTCTTCCTTTACAAGGGTAAGCGCGCTGCATCTTATTTGACAGCTGCCAATCAAAGGCTTACCCTGACAGTGGCTGCTCTTCTGCAATTGTACATTAGGGCGAGCTCTCCGAAAGCTCCAGCCCCCTCATACTTGAACAGCAGCTTCTCATCATCCCCTGACCCCTTTACCGCCTCAAACACCCCGTTCTGTATCACATACAGATTGTCCCCTCCCTCACCTTCCCTGCATAGCAAGGCAACACAGCCTTTTCTAGGTGCATCCTTGATGCAAGTCGTACTCTCCAGCAATGCAAGTATTTGTCTGTATTCAGTCACGGGGGTTTGCTTGTACACGCTTCCGGTCATGTGCGCTTCTGCTGCTGCATGCGCTCTAAATGTGTGCCGAGCAGGCGAGCATGTATCACAGACGTGCATCAGGCCTTCGCGCTCAGCATGAGTTTGCACACATGTAGCAGCAGAAGAGCATGCGGTGCCTCAGCCAAAATCGAGATGGCTGACCTGATGATGACTTCATTAGGCGCTACCTCCCGCCTGGACATTGCCCCAATGACATGCCTCTTCTGTTCATCCTCAAGGTCTGCATGAATGCCTGACTATTGGCCCTTGGGATCAGTTCAGGACCTGCACCCCTGCCATACACCCTTGCCGTGGACCAGCAGGCAGGAGGCATGGACAAGCAACTGTTCAGACTTTACATCACTTTCATAGAAATGCACTGTGCATGCGCCCTGCTATAGCAAGGACTGGGCCTATGAGATGCAATGATCGGGAGGATACGTGCATGGGGAGCTGTAGAGGTGGGAAGGTGCTCAGCACCTTGGAGGAGAAAGCAGTGTTTGAGCGCCTCGTTGAGGTTGCCCTCTGTCTGAAAGCTCTTCCTGAGGTTGATCGACCCTGACTTTGGAACAGAGAAGCTCTTGACCTCTGCACTTACCTGGAAGTGACAGCAGGTTTTGTCAGCATTTGCGTGCAGCCTCTCACCTTGATAAGGCGAGACAGGAGCAGTGCTGTGCCAGTCAACATGATGGACTTACAGAGCCCCGACGAGCCCGCTGGGCCCGATGCTTGTGCTTAGGTACAGAAGAGCCTAATTTATCTGATATCTCAGCGATTTGCGGCTCTTCCTGGTCTTCACTCTGCCCGCTGTCGGTAACATTAGCCGCCCCATCTAGCGTCGACTTGCTGCTTGTGCAGCCCATTCTACGCGACTTGGACCTCCATATTCCGCTGTAGCATCTTGAAAGGCACGTGGAATTCCATGGGAGCGGCACCTCGGTGTAATGCGCCCTGCAGGAAGCGCTGTGCTATTTTTGGAGCAGCCCAGCTGCAGGGCAGGTGCTGACATGATGCATCGATGCCCCTAACTTCCTGCGTGTCTGACACTCTTGCGAGTCCTATAACAACAGCACATGAAGCATATACTCTGCAATCATACTACAAAGCAGTGCCGAGGTCCTCTGTGCGAGTTACAGGCATCAGATCGAAGACAGCTGATCGAGAGCTGAAGGCGTAGCCTTGTGCTACAGCCACTTCTAGCCTTACGAGGCAGCGTTAATAGGCACTTAGGCTGCTCTGGTACGACTTCCAGAGTTTTTCGGAGCGAGGCAAGCTCAGAGAGGAATGTGTCTGGGCCAGAAGGAGTCTAGCAGACACATAGTAAAGCCTGCTAGCTTCAAAACCCAAGAATATAGAAGTGTTGTTCTAGAGAATGGTATCGAGTTTGTGCTAGTCAGTGATGGCGAGCTCGATAAAGCTGGTGCCAGCATCGACGTGAGTCCGGTCACATTCTCCTCGTGAATTACCCAGCTCTATAACAAGTGCTCCTGTCTGAGCTCACTAATGCATTACATGCTTAACAGGTGTGTGTATGTCCGCAGGTACGAGTGGGGAGCTTGTCAGATCCCAAGGACACTCCAGGCCTCGCTCACTTCTGTGAGCACATGCTCTTCTATGCATCAGCAAAATACCCAGAGGAGGATGCGTACAGCAAGTTCGTGGTAGGTACACCCTCATGGACCCGTCTTCATGTCCTTGGCAGGCTGTTCGCTTCATGCTTGCTGCGTCATGCTTAAGTGCAGTGTGGGAACCAGAGAGCCCCAGGTAAGTCCCTGGAGCATCCCAGCTATCCCTGGGCTGGTACCAATGCAAGTCTGTGCTGTACACCATAGCCGTGCCTTGTTCAAGCTGGGCTGGGGCTGTCTTAAAAGTAAGGTATATGGGGAGGACAGCTTTTGTATGTTGCAGTCTGAGCGTGGCGGCCACACGAATGCATACACTGCCTCCAAGGACAGAAAGTACCATATTATAGATATGCGACTAGGAAGTTATTGAGAATGAGGCATGTGCTGTGGTGCAGTCTGAGCGTGGCGGCCACACAAACGCGTACACCGCCTCCGAGGACACCAACTACCACTTCGAGTGCAACTGGGAGGCCCTAGAGGAGGCTCTGGACCGCTTCGCGCAATTCTTCATCGAGCCGCTCATCTCTGAGGATGGCGTAGAACGCGAAGTGAATGCTGTGGACTCAGAGTGAGCCTCCTGCTCACTTCTCTTCTTCCAGATGTTCCATCTACAACCAGGAAATGCATATCTTGCCTGGCAAGCCAGACCTGCAGAAGGGCTATGCCGATAGAGTCACCACCATACGCACAAATGGAACCCTGCCAAGAGCAAGCTCTGGTGCATGTCATAGCTGACCCGATGTGCAGCCCCGTCAGCAGAGTGTGAAGCTCATCTCATGATTATACTTTGCCTTTTGCGCGGTTCGTCTAGACTGTGAGTGTATCAATGTACATGCAGGCACCAGAAGAACCTGAACACAGACGCCTGGAGGAAGATCCAGTTGTGGCGGCACACTGCCAACCCGCAGCACCCCATACACCGCTTTGCTACCGGCAACCTCCAGACCCTCTTGCATGACCCCAAGGCAAGGCCTTCCTGCGACCCCTTGCTGATCTCTAATGGTTCCAGCGTCGCTGATGCCATTGACACCCATTGTGTATGTACACATCCAGCAGCACATGCTCACAATCTGCTATGGCTATGCACTCCTGCTATGGGACGTTTGGCACTCTACCAGGGATCATTTGCTGACCATGGGCCAGAGATTCATGTGCATGCAATGTTTCTGAATAATCGGAGCTTTAAGAGGTATCCTCTCTTTGCGGGGCTTGCTGCATCCCCTTGGCGGCCCTACTTCCTCAACCTCATCTACCCATCCGCTGCCCTCTGCTACTTTCTATCACACGCCGCTTCTGTGCTCCAGGCACAAGGGCGGCAGCCGCACGAGGAGGTCCGGAAGTTCTACGCCAGCCACTACTCCAGCAATATCATGAAGGGCGCAGTGATGGGCCCCCAGAGCCTGGACGAGCTCGAGCGCATGGTCCGCAGCCAGTTCCAGGCTGTGGGCAACGCTGATCTGCGCCCCGCGGAGTTTGACGGTGCGCACTCCTGTCCTTCTGCACAAGCACTCCAAGGCACTCCTGAACAGTTCTGGCATTGCAGCTATGCTGCTGTGTCTGAGAAGATCAAGGCATTCCATAAGCAGAGCTGCGGCATCCATCATGCATCTCTGAGCACTGACTCACTGTTGACTAATCTGTAGGGCTTGACAGTCATCAGGCATGACGGCTCATGTGCAATGCCAGAACTCTGTGATGGTGTTGTCACGAGCCCCAAAATCAATGCAGGGGATGTGGTGCTGCCTGGCCAGACAGCGCAGATTATCAGGATGGTGCCGGAGAAGGAGGGGCATGTCATTGACCTGCAGTGGGCAATCCCTCCGCAGCAGAAGCTGTACCGCGCCTCGCCCTGCGGCTACCTAGGACACCTACTGGGGTGAGGCCCGCCTCTGGTGTAGTCGTGCAGATCAGCTGCCAGGTATAGTATGGATTGCGTCACTCTCTTGCCTGTCAGACACAGGGCTGTTCGGGTGCTCAACCCGCCCTCAGGACGCATGACGAACCTTCAAGACAAAGATAGCAGGATAAAGCAACCCCACACAATCTGTCAAGAGCAGCATCCTGCCAGCTTGTCACCTGGCCTTACAGGTCCTAAGTACAGGTCCTAATCTGAAGACTTGTCCTGTTGCCTACAGGCATGAGGGGCATGGAAGCATCCTTGCATGCCTGAAGGCAAAGGGCTGGGCCACAGCTCTGTCAGCAGGAGAGGGCTCTGGGTCGTTTTCGGCCCGCTCCTTCTTCAACGTCTGCGTGAGCCTCACAGACAAAGGTATGCGCCTCAATTGGGCTATGCCCTCGTCTGCATCCACACAATGCCCAGGCAGGAGCACCTCAGCCTGGACCCCCTTCAGTAGGCGCTGTTCATGTACAGAGGCGTTATCTGCCTCGCCAGCACAGCAGCTTGATGCGAAGGCTCCAGTGATATTGGGACCCCTTGACAGGGACAGGTCGCCTTTGTGTGTCCACCCTGGCCGCTATGAGAAGCAGGCGCAGAGTGACCCTCCTGTGATGCATGACATTCCTCACACACTGCTACACCTGTCCTATACGCAAGATCTGACACTGGCTCTTGAGACTGTCCTGAGCACTGGTGCGGCCCTCATGCAGGATTTGACCATGTGCCAGAGATTGTATCGATTGTGTTTGACTACATCAGGATAGTCAAAGAGTCGGGAGTGACAAAGGAGAGGTGAGCTCATATTGTGCTCCTCAAGAGCAGTTTGGAATGTGCTGCGCAGTACTCAATACAGATAATATGATTGACTTGAGGCAGCTGCTCTAGAGACCATGAGCGGCACGTAAGTCTGTGTGCTTGACTTGGCCTTCAGCGAATTGTCTGAATGTGCGGCCAGCAGGGCTGCCTGACTAGGTGTCCCTTGCGTCTACTCTTTACTCTGCACATCCACTTTCAAGGGCGTCCCATCAAGAGGTTTCTGGTACAAGGGGTTGAAAGTGAGTTTGCTCAGACCCTGAAGCATGCTGCATTGCAGGTTCAAAGAGTATCAAGACCTTGCTCAGCTCAGATTCAACTTTGCGGGTGAGCCTGATACGCCTCCATTTGCGCAGTCACATGCACACCTCCTGTGCCTGTGCGTAGCGTAGCATCCGAGATTACAGCATATGAGGCTGCGCTTGGTGCCTGCAGACAAGTCCAGCCCCTTCCAGATGGTCCAGGCGCTGTCCTCCCATCTGCAGGAGGTGCCTGCTGAGGATGTGCTGCTCTCGCTGCACCATGTCCCCCAGGTTTGCACTCTTAGCCCTGTAGAGATGACAATGGTAATGGTGTTGTGGCGTGTGGCATGATGATGTGGCATGATGGTGGTTTTGACATGCTTGGAACATCCCTTGTCTGGCCTGTCACCTCGCATGCCTTCAGGCAAGAGCTGGCACCTAGCTGGTGGGCTTCAGGCCAAACTGTAGCTAAGTTCTTGGCTGCTCTCAAAAGCACAATTGTTGTGTGTTACAACTTGTGACTATGTGTCACGAACACTACCTGCAGTACCTGTGCCTGCATCATCAGATAGTCTTCCTGGTGGTGCCCTAAGTTTTTCTTTTACTTTAGTCACTTATATGCCCCCGCGGCTGCAGGAGTACAATGAGGAGGCTATCAGGGAACTTCTGGAGGGTTTGGCGCCTTGGAACCTTAGGGTTATGTGGGCTTCCAAGCGCTTCAAGGTGACATATCAGACCTGCATCCTACAACATACATTGAGCGCTGGCAGTGCAAGCTGCGGGTTCTCCACCACTGCAGTGCTCAGCACGGACTGGAATGAGGGATGCTGTGTGTCAGTGAGGGAAGAAGGGCAGGCTAAAGTGCCCCCCAGTAGAGATGCAGAGGATGTCCTAAAGACCATGCACTGTTGGATGATGTAGATGTTCATGCATGCCGCTCCCCGCCTGGGAGAACAAGAAGCCCAGAGGCTCCTCAGTCATCGTTGAGTGAGATGGCACATGCGCTGCCTGGTTGCAGGGGAAGACTGACAAGGTGGAGCCCTGGTATGGCACAGAGTACTCTCAGGATGGCGTGGTGTCAGACTGGCTCAGCAACTGGCTGAAGGCCTTCTCCAATGACTGCATCCACCTGCCCGAGCCCAATCCCTTCATCTCCTCAGAGTTCAGCCTCATAGATGTGAGTCCGCCACCATACAGGATCCTCTACACAGCCTCCGTTCTTAGCCTTGTCTAGTGGCACTCGGATCCACCTGATGCATGCTGTGCACAGTGTGTCATTGCACACGCTCTGCCGCCTTGGTCTCTTAAAATGCCGGACTTTCCAAAGTATACTGGCTTAGACCCCAGGAGATACTCAAACTTGGTAAGTGCATAGGGAAGATTGAAGATTGATGCTTCAGTTCTCAGACTCATGCAACACACAGGTCAAGGATGGCGAGAACGATCATCCACAGGTCGGCTACAGCAGCCCGCTCTTGACGCTGTGGCAGAAACAGTCGACGCGCTTTGAGACTCCCAAGGCCGTCATCTATCTTGATTTCGCCTGCCCTAATGTGCGACCCTTGCTTGACTCAACATCCCTTGGGTCCAGGCATAACACCTGGGGTAGTGTCAGGATGTTGCCGGCCTTTACCTGTCACTGTTTTTACATGTCCAATCAGAGTGAGTGCAGTGATTGTGGGTGTCTCGGGTATATCTGCCTTTGCAGCAGACTGTGCTGGCATGCGCCTACAGGAACAGTCCTGAGCTGTGACGCAAGCTACACTGCACGCGCCTTCATAATGCACATGAATCTGTGAAGTTGACATGAATCAGCGTTCATTTGGGATGCTCGTGCAAAGCGTGGTTGACATCAGCATTCAACAAGATGAGGACACTTCCAAGCGCAGTCTTGCTTGCAGGCCTATGCGTCGCCCGAGGCTGCTGTCCTGACTAGGCTGTACGTCAAGCTTGTGAATGACTACCTCAACGAGACAGCGTACGATGCTGAGCTGGCGGGCCTCAGCTATGGCCTGTCAAACACCATCAGCGGCTTCAGGCTCACCTTTTATGGGTAAGCATCTCCTGCATGCATACCTCCTGGGTAGAATGCCTCCTGCCTGCACAGCTGGCATTGAAAGCAGGCCTGTCGAGAGACTGGACACCAAAAATCTAGAATGCATACCTGGAAACTGGTCTGGTTGAGGTGGGTGCGAGATGGCATGCTTGGAGAGGCGAGGCAGTGGCTGGACAATGTAGCTCAGGCTGCATCTCTGACCGTGCAGATACAACCACAAGCTCATGGAGCTGGTGCATGTGGTCCTCCAAGAGCTGGGCAGCTTTACTGTGAAGGAGGACCGCTTCCTGGTAAGCCCATACCTGACATTTCTCACATCAGGATTGCATCAGCATCACTGTTGTTGGCATTTGGCTGCCTTCGCAATGATCGCTACTGTTTTGTGCTTCAGTGTGAAGCTCTGCATACCAAGCAGATTCAGAGGCGCTGTTGCACCCTGCAGGTGCAGAAGGAATCTGCGATGAAGGAGTACGCCAACTCACGCTACGATCAGCCCTACCAGGCTGCTCTGTACGAGAACAGCGTGCTGCTGGAGGCCCAGAGGTGGCACACTGATGAGTATGAGAAAGTCATAGGAGGGCTGGAGTCTGCTGACCTTGAGGTGTAGACTCTGGCCTCTCAGCATCTTTTCATCTGGTTCTTTGAGGCCAGCCCATGACAGGAGTTAGCAGCCTGGTCTGGCACCCTGTAACCTGCAGGGCCATAACAGCGTCTTTTGGATCAGAAAGCTGGCTGCTGGGTGGCTGACATGGCAGAGTGACACGCCGAGACTTGATACATGGTGTAGCACAGCACAAAAAACTGAACTAGGCGAGGTTTGAGCCAGAGAATAAGGATTCCTGGCAATGCTCAGGAGAGGCCTGGCTGAGGACTTTCCTTTTCTTGGCAGGACTTCGTGAGCGAGGTGACGGCGCGATGCAAGGTGACTGGATTTGTTACGGGCAACATCAGCGAGCATTACATGAAGGGCCTGGCTACTGACGTGGAAAGTCTCATGACGGTGCGCTCCTTTGTTCATTCACCTCTACCCTGGACGCCCCTGCGTAGTTTATTTGCCTGGTGCACTGTTTCTCATGCCTCAGTGCGGTCTTGAGGTCAGCAGACTTAAGAAGATAACACCAGCAAAGCCCGCACACATCAGGAATCAAACAGCAAGGCGATTTCTCAGTCTCTGGTCAAACAAACCACAGAGCTCTAGTCATGCCTGATGCTGCTAGACGGGAAGTGATGGTGCTGTGTGCATACAGAGCAAGTGGCAAGCGCAGCCGCCATTCCCATCTCAGATGTATGAGAAGAGGGTGGCCAAGCTGCCTCAGGGTGCAGCCCCGCTGTACAGCACACAGGGCAGGAACGAAGCCAATGAGAACTCAGCCGTCATGATCTCTTTCCAGGTGTGCTGACAGCCTTGATATCAACCAGGGGACCTGCTGGGAATACTTTGGCAGGGTTCCATTGACTTTGAGATACTGCCCGTGTCAGCACTCATCCTATGTTACAAGTGATGCACTGGCTCCAGGAGTGTGAGATTCCCCAGTCGTGACCATCATGTCATTGTATCATCTGCTAGTGATGGCCAGTCTCTGGCGTGGCACCTGTTTCACTACTTCTCCCAGAACGGATCAACGTCTTGGTTGTGCTTGTGCCGTAAGGACTTCTGGAGACGCATGCCAGACTGAACATGCTAAAGATGTGCAGGCTGGCCCAGACGAGCTTAGGAGGAATGCCCTAGTGAGCCTGCTGGTGCAGTGCACCAAGAGAGAGGCCTTCCACACGCTGAGGACTATAGAGCAGCTAGGCTACATGGTAAGGATCCGCCCCTCTCTGCCTCTTGCTGCTGCATCTGAAGGGTCAATACGGGACCCTGTTTATGTCCAGGCGGCTGAGCATGCTGTGCTCTGCAGGTGTGGCTGTCCACATGGAGCGTGCTGACTGTGCATTTCGTGGCCTTCATCATCCAGTCAGCGGCCTTCAGCGCAGAGCATCTAGAGAGCCGGGTAGACGCCTTCATAGAGTCCTGCACCCAGCTACTGGAGACAGTGTCAGAGGAGGAGTACACTTCCCAGGTAAGGACCGGCTCTCCATACACACCAGGGACTGGGCAGAGGCATAGTGGCTGAGAAATCCCGAGCGCCCGATGGCTTCCTTGGCTGCGCTGACAGGATGTGGTCTGAGCAGAATATGCCAGATTGTCTGGCATTGATAGTCTGCTATTCTGTGTCCCATACCGGCTTCACAGCCGCCCTTTCTGCACAAGTGTCTTGACAGGGCGGGCGTTTGGAAGCACCAGGACTAATTGGCGCTTAGGGAGCACCTTCAGCTGACACACATAAGTGCACAGCTGCATATCGCCAGGTCATGGTCTGCATGGAAGGGCCCTGACCTGATATCAGATCTGCGATCCTGTTTCGGGGTGGGTGGAGGAACTTGTTAAATCAATCTGAGAAAGGCTGTCTTTGTCAGCTGCTTGAGCTCTGCCACCTCAGCAGCAGGGCGACCGATAAGTTGTGACGCCGATTCAAGCGCTTCATCTAGCGCCGTGCTCAAGTGCCGATGCAATGTGACCTCAGAGCCTGATCTGCAGTCCCGCTTGGTGCAGGTGGAGGAACTTGTCAAGTCCAAGCTGGAGAAGCCCAAGAAGCTGCTCCAGCTGGCAGCGCGTGAGTGGCGCGAGATCAGTGATAACACCCTCGTCTTCGGCCGCCCTGCTGCTGAGGTGGCAGAGCTCAAGCAGCTGACAAAGGCGGACCTTGTCAGCTTCTTCAAGGTCAGTTCGGCAGTCATTTCAGGGCTCCCATCACTGATCTGGGTGTGTATGGAACATCACAGCGGACTGTTTTGGCAACTCTCCAAAGATGTCCTGGGAAGCCTTCTGCCCAAATGTTCCTCTATCAGGTTTTGAAGCTGCCCAATACTGTCTTGAACTGCTCTCTACAAGAGGGTCCAGGCAGTCCAAGCATCATGTGTGCTGTACCCTCCATGTGACTGAAGTAGCAAGAAATAGCATTAGCACAGGTACATGTCTTATCGTGTGTTGCCAAACTCTGATTGGTCATGGCTCTGCCAGCTATACTGCTGTAGCTGCAAGTGACATGACAAGAGATGTGTGCAGAAGACTGTGCACAGTCCCGAGAGCAGGAGGATGCTGGCAGTGCACATCCGGGGAAACCCCAAGCCTGAAGGCGCAGAGCCTGCAGCAATGCCGGAGGGCACCCCTTCACGCGACGAGAGCGGCTCTGCAGCAGCTGAGACAGGTGCGCAAGGAAGAGATACCTGCTGCAGGGTCAGCACCACAGCTGTAGTCAAGCCGCTGCTCTGTTTTTGTCCCTGGCTTGTCTGTTTCTGGCCAGGACATGCTCTGAAGTATTCAGCGTCATGCTACAAGGATGCGCTTCACGCCTGAACAATTGGTCTGTCACACAGGCAAGGGGTGCGACGGCGCAGTAGAGGAGGTGCATGAGGAGACAGAGGCATCGGGAGACGGCCCTGTTATAAACAAAGCTGAGGCCAACAATCAGAGCAAGATGCAGAGGCAGATCATAACAGACCCATGGGCATTCAAGAGGTCGCTGGAGATGTGGCCCTCTCCAATGTGATAGCCTCTGCCTGAAGCATCTGTGTACAATAATGGCCAGCACGCCCTGCCGTAGACGCTTGGCTGTTGATTACGAGTGTGGGTCGTGTGAGATGTGTATGTTACCCTCGATGATATTTAAGTTTGCCGTTTGTAGAGGGCCCTCAAAAGTTTAAAGACATGTTTCCAACACTTACACTATTGTACAAGAGCGCATAGAGCGTCTTTAGAAGCAGCGAGCAGGGCGAGAGGGGGTCCCGGTAAAGGGCTATGTAGTAAGATGGTTTTGCCGCAGAGGTGCTATCGTCGGCCACCGACGGGTGCGATGCATGATGTGTCCATCCCGTGAGCATCCTGATGCACATCACTGGGTATGGGTGATAGCCTTGCAGCACACCCCAAGCCCTGGCGTGCGAGCGCGTATGCAGCCAAGATTGGCTCCCTGGCACATCAGCCTGGCCAACTTGATTCACTCCACACACAATCTCACAGACAGCATGCTTTGGCTCTCTGAGTGCATAGACAAGGCAACGAGATACATGTCACGAGCTTGATGCACCGATCAGGGGAACGGAGCGGGAGCCAGCACAGCAAGCAGCAAGCAATAGAAAGGGCAATCAGGGGGTGACATGAAGTCAGCGAGGTTCGGACGATAGTACCGGAGTTCAACGAAAGTCAAGGTAAACTGCTCCATCCAACTGTTCAGAGGCGGCAGCTGGGTTGTTGCCGCTGTGCACGGCTCTCGCTCCGATCGAGGCTCTAGCTTGACCCGCTCTCACGTCGTGTTGACTTCGGGATGCTCGCATTCTTACGGCAACTGCCGCAAGTCACCGGATAAGCACCTCCGAGGTCCTTGAGGTCGTTTCCAGGCTGTAGTTTGCCAAAGACTGCGCCTTTTGCCGCTGGTCTCTAGGGTTGCGGTGTTTTGGCTAGGACCATCGCGGTGTGTACGTCCACAGCCTAGCCGTCTCAGGTGGTGCATCAAGGAGCCCTTAAGGCTCTGTAGTTTTTCATCATACGTGCATCTGGCCTTCAGAGACAGAAAGCCTGTCACACGAGCCTTCCCGCTCAGGAAGGCGTTCAAAACGTTAGGCCGATCAAGCCACTCTTATCTTTGTGCTCAAGCGTCGCGAAGGGCGGTGGACCAGCCCCAGTAATGCATACAAAATTCCGTTGAGTTACCAGGCGTTCAGGACGCTCGAGTGCTCAGGTTGGACATGCCCGCCAACCTCCCTCCTTGTCATCATATTACTATTGGGCGTGGGCTGTGCCGTATTCCTTACGGATGGCCCGCCGAGGGTGTCGGATGCCTGTGCTTCTCCCATGTGAAGCCCTTCTGGCTCCCGGGGCTCCAGCAACGTCTCATGAATAGCAGAAAGGTGCCAAGTCAACAGTCAAGCTCCAGCTGGCCATACCATAGTGAGGGTGCTGGGAGCTTTCGAGATTGTCCTTCTATTCGCGACTTTAAGAGCAAAAATGCCATTTGTGGGCTGCTCTGGACATTGCAGGAAGCCTGGCTATGATCTCTGGGACTTGTCAGGGCATGAGGGTTGACCAGGCACGATGCGCTGTGCAGGATAGCCTAACCAGGAGGATAGTGGCTGGCTCAAAGCACAGGGCTCTATGGCTGAGGAGTACACACAGGGCCTACAGGGCTCCAAGCAGCAGGAGTGCGTATATGGCCAAACAGGCCCCAAGGTGTGACAATGCATATTATGGCCCTGTCAGGATCTGCCCTTGCTCTTGCATGTTCTGCAGCTTGATGCTGGTGTCATAACGAATTGCACAAGTCTCACCATTACTCAGGACAAGCTTGCAACTTCTGAGGAGAGCAGGTAGCTGCAAAGACGTCAGTCATAGGGGGGTTGATTCATGTACAGCACTGCGGGCCATAGAGACAGAGGCTGGATGATTCCCTGCATACACACCAACCAATGTGGCCCTCGTCGGTAATCGCAGGATTGTGGCGGCCACTTGCAGAACGGCGATGATGCGCTGACCGCTGCGGGAGATCGCGCAAGCTTGGGCAAGAAGCGCAGCAGGGAGTCAGACGCTCTGAGCGCAAACTTGCCACGCAGAAAGCACAGGACCCCA
The DNA here is from genome assembly GCA_963930925.1 of Coccomyxa viridis. Classification (NCBI taxonomy): domain Eukaryota; kingdom Viridiplantae; phylum Chlorophyta; class Trebouxiophyceae; family Coccomyxaceae; genus Coccomyxa; species Coccomyxa viridis. Next base: position 1,445,238 of record CAWVOJ010000008.1, on the reverse strand, counting down.
GACGTGGCAGTGTCGAGGAAGGAGGTGCGCCTCCCTGAATTAGCCACCACACCATGCATGCAGAGCATTGCCTGTCCTCCGTCGCAGTCCTGTCAAGTCACATGGCATACGGCGCGCCATGTGGCGCTCGCCCACACTGTCGCGCGGGAAGAGAAAGCTGTCAGAGTGTGGCACGCACAGCCCCTGTGCCAAGAAACTCGCTCACCAGGCGCTGCCAGCACGTACTGAGCAGTTTGCAAATGCAGGTTCATGTCCTTGTGAAGCGCCAATACCATGAACGCCTTGATGCTAGAGCTCTCAAGCTGAAAGAGTGCTCCTTACGCTGGCAGAGGAGGCTGCAGAGTGTGTGAATTTCCTCTCGAGCCTGCCCCACCTGAGCGCGGTTGTGAAGGAGAACCACTGCCTAGGCACAACCTACCAGGCAGTGCACCATGCTCACGAATTGAGCTTTTCTGGTGTTCCTGGTGCAGGCAGAGGAGGCTGCAGAGTATGTGAACTTCCTCTCGAGCCTGCCCCACCTGAGCGCGGTGGTGAAGGAGAACCGGCGGCCGCTGCTGCCGCCCCAGCAGCCCGGCACAGAGAAGAAGACACTCGTGCTGGACCTGGATCACACGCTCATCCGCAGCACCCAGCACAGCCTGAACAAAGCCAAGGTGACCCGGCACCAACAAAGCCCATGTCAGCGTCCCCTGTCCCACTGATGCAATCATGGGTATGGCTGCATTCGTTTTGGGCAGCGGAGGTGCTTCTCATGGAATACTGCCAGGTGCATCATGCACCATCTTGATGCATCATGTGGAGCAGCCTGAGCAGCGCCTAAGCATGGGTTCTGGGCTCTGAGCTTGCATGTGATGAGCTTCTGGCAATGTTGTGGGCTGGCAGCACCTGTCAAGGCCTATAGCGGGCATGTGGGCCAGCTCACACACGCCATGCCGTTCGTGCTCAGCTTGCGCTATCGTTGCCTCCCTATCGTCACTCGTAGCCATCAGGAGACTACCTCTGTACCCTTTGGCATCTGACAATCCTGGTCTCTGCGCAGGGCGACAAGGAGATCTATCTGACGACAGATGGCGCCTGCACAGCCTTCCAGCGGCGCCCCTTCTTGAAGGAGTTCCTGGAGGAGGTGTGCCAGCTGTTCGAGGTCGCCATCTTCACCGCTGGCAGCAGGGTGAGCCCAACCCTTGGGTCATTCTGCTGAGCCCTCATGACTCTGTCTCGTCTTCACACTGCTGGAGCTTTTGGGACACCTCCTCTCACACAGCTGCTCTAAGGTTGACGTCTTGTGCGCCTGGCAAGCTTACAGTCCTTATAAAGGCAAATCTGCACACCAGGCTCCTGCTTTTCTGCCCATAAGGCTTATACAGCAAACCATGGGCAGGGCTGTTGTGCTGCATGGGCGCCGCTGCTGAATCTGTTTGACCTGGAGCGCTGCGCATGATACAGCATATCATGTCGGAATCCCTTTTGACAGTAAATGTGGACGTCTTCATACCATGGCAAGGGCTTTGCATTTATATTGCTGCATGCAGAGCTACGCGGAGCCGCTGCTGAACATTCTGGATCCAGAACGGCGCTATTTCGCGCACCGCCTGTACCGGGACTCCTGCCTGCGCGTGCCCAGCCAGAGCCGCCCAGGCATGGCCTTCCTCATGAAGGACCTCACCTCCCTGGGGCGCCCCCTGGAACGCCTCCTGATTGTGGACAACACCCCCACGGTGAGCTGCCGCCACAGACAGCCCCCTTTTCAACGCATGCCTGAGGATAACAGATTTGCATGCACAGGCTTGCATGCGAAAGCTTCCAATCGCAGTGGCCGGGACAGTTTCAAACCGGCTTGATCTTGACTGGGTGTCAAGTCACCTGACATGAATATCTGCGTGCATGTCAATACAGCTGTGGTGTGCACTACATCTGGCATTGCATCTCAGGAGACCTGTACAAGGGCACAGAGGTTTACCCTGCATGCCGTGCAGGTATTTGGCTATCAGATCAACAACGGCGTTCCCATAGTGTCCTGGTACGACGATATGGCCGATAGGGAGCTTGTCAACATAATGCCCTTCATCAAAGACCTCGCGAGTGCTAAGGATGTGCGGCCTCTCATTGCGCAGCACTCCTCCCTGCACAGGTCCGCCTCTGTTGCCAGAAGCCTTGCAGTGACAGCGCACCCCTGGATTGAGCCTGGGAACATGGGGCATCTGTTGCCTTTGGCGGTTGTCAGGGGATTAGGTGTATGTATTGATCCTCATTCTTGCCGGTAGCCTGAGAGTGACCAGCAGCTTTGCTGGGGCTGCTCACAGCTGTAAAAGCCTTTTAAGTGCTCATGAGTTGAACCAGACTGCCCGATACGGCGCCCACCTCCTACTTATGGCTGATGAAAAATTTAGCACTTGACAGATGTCTCCGCTGAAGAGTAAGGCGTGGCATGCAGGATGGTGGACGAGGCATTCACAACATTCCCTGCTGCCTTCCCCTGTGCGATGCCTGCGCCGCCTATACAGGCGGCGCCAACTACCCCGCTCACCACTGACCATTCAGCAGGTCTGCCACTGCTGTAAATACTTTGAATCTGCAGTGTCAGAGCTTGATCCACATTGTAGACCGCCTGCTGACTGCAGCCTACATAGCAAAAGTGAATCATTGCAGTCAGTGCTGGGTACATGGTGGCATGAATTGGCACAGCTGAGTCCATGCCATACTGCAGGGCTGAGTATCCTGGCAGACGCCTGCATGGGCCTGGGCTGCGATGAGCAATTGGAGCCACCAGCAGACAAGTCACCCTTCAAGCCGCTGGAGCCATTGTCTGTGCTGCCCGAGATGGGCCCGAACAACCCAGACCTGCTCCACCTGTCCGGGCGGCGACCCCAGGCCTCCGCCCCTACGTACCCCAGCGCTGCGTTGGCGCAGCGCATCCTCGGCGAGCGCTCGGAGCCTCCAGCGCTCAGCGAGCTCCCTGCAGAGGTAAGCTTTGACCTTGATGCAGAGCTAGTGCACGCAGACAACCCTGTGCTCCTGTGCTCGAGGACCGCTATCCGCAAGCTGCTGCAGCATGGATCTTTGTCAATGGCCTCTATGTCTTACAAGTAGTAGCGCTTCATGCGTCAAGCGGCAGTTGCATCTCCATCATCACCTGTATAAAGGTGATGTGCTGCATTGTAATATCAGTGACAACGCACTACCTGAATGTGAGATCGCTGCGAGGGGCGGGGTGTGCTTTCATCGTATCCCATCATGTCCACCCAGTCTGAGCAGAGGAGCTGTGCGCAGGTGCAGGCCCACATGCGGCCTCACATCGGTGCGCCAGATGGCGATGACGCAGCAGTGGCTCCTGTGGAGCTGCTCTGCGCCGAGGCCGACCACGCGCTGCAGCAGCTGCAGGGCAACAACGCCTCGCCCAGCTGGACCTCGTCTTCCAGCGAGGACACTCCGAGCTTGCCTTCGGCACATACTGGGGAGGACGAGGACTCCAGCAGGAGCGGCAGCGTTGATATGCCTGTTGATGAGAGCGCGGACGAGCAGAGCATGTGGGTGGACGAGCAAATCGCCGAAGCAGAGTTCCTGCAGCAGCTGGAGGACAGCGACTCGCCAGTGGAAGCCACCGCGCAGCTCAGCCTCCCCATGTTTCCTGAACTGGCAAGCCCTGAGGCACCCTCGGAGGAGCAGCGCCCCCCTGACAGCGGTGACAGCGAGAAGGGCGTGAGCCGGGATTCCAGCGGAGAGGCAGCTGGCAAAGCAGAGGGGCATGCAAGCTCGAAGGCAGCGCAGGGCCTTGCGCTGAATAGCGCAGCGAGCATGCCGGAGCTGGACGAGAACTTTGTGACGCCGGCAGGATCCCCGCGCAAGCAGGCGGCCTCTGCGCCGCCGGTGCTGGACCTGCGCTTTGCACGCTCCGACAGCCTGTCGTCAGCTGCCAGCCACCCCTGCTTGGAGCCCAGAAAGCACTCCGCCTGCAGAAGCTCAGGTGGGCTATGCCTGACCCACCTTGTCTGCCACCTGATCTAACTCCTCCGCTTGACCCCACCAAAACCAAAAGTACAGCTTGACTCAATTTTACATGGCTATAGCAGAGGTGCTGCATCTGCAACTTCACTGCCTGGCACATCTGCTGGCGATCTCCATGGGAAGTCGTGAGGGGGTTTAGCGCTGCCTTAATCGATGCGCCAAGAAGCGTCGGCAGAGGAGCGATCGTCCGTGATGTTCTTGCGGTCGCCGTGCAGGTTCTGGAATGGCTGGAAGCTTGGCAGGCGTGCTGCCCTCTGCGCTATCGGAGCAGGGCGGGTCGATGCAGCTCAAGGGCCTGGGCAACTTTGCCCTGCACTGCTTCCTGACCACCTCTGACGAGGACGAGCAGCCTAATATGGCGCCCGGGCTCCGCTCCCCGCAGCTGCTGTGCGCTTGAGGCGCGCAGTTTCAGCGCCTTCCAGCGAGGTGCAGAGCTACACATACCCTGAGGAGCCATGAAGGGGTGCAAGGTACAGATGGGGATGGGGCATCGACTGAAGGATGCTCGCAGACCAAGCCTGTGTTGTGGAGCTGCCCTCAGTCTTGGAACCACATGCCCTGCTCCTGTGAAGCAGCCCCTGGACGACTCAGTCGCTGAGCAGGCGCTGAGGTTCCAGGTACCGGCCTCTGTCAGTGGCCATCAAATGCATACTTCGAGGTCCTCGCACAGAGTCCATTGGGAGGTAGCTAGGCAAGGCATCCCTGCAGAGGGGCCCAGCGTGCTGTAAGTGCGCCTTACCTTCCTGGCCTCCAGCAGCAGGAAAGTGCTGGCTGTGATGAAGGCTGATCTTGCACCTGTACTCGGATCTGGTGACAGGTGGCAGCCTGTTGTTGTAGCATACTCAGCCCGTGTGGAATTCATTGGAGGTCACATCAACCAAGATACCTTGCCGTCTGCCGGAGGCAGCACGAGCACTTTCTCTGCCAGATTTTGGCGACACTGAATGGAGGGGCAGCCATCGAGAGACTAACAGATTATTCTGCGCTCTCCCAAAGGGAGCTGTAGAGAGGCGCCATTTGTCCAGTGCAGCACCTTTTGCTTTTGCATGTGCTTGATGATAGAGATTTGGACACTCAACAGGCCAGATCACCCTGAATGATCATCAGCCCTCCCACCTGGCTTGACTGCCACATTGGGCATTGTGCCAAAGGCATAGCCCTCTCCAAGAGCCTACACGCCACTCAGATCAGCCCGTCAAGTGCGCTTAAGTTTGGGATCCCTTTGACATGAAACCGCTGTGCAAAGACACCCCACAGCATTGGTAAGAGCACTCTCTTGGGCAGTTTTGGCTGACTTCATTTGCCTGGCATTCGACATTGGGCACACAACAGACCTGCAACGACAATAAGTTGCTGCCGCATTGTTGAGTGGCCCTGGCAATATATATTCTGTGGCAGTCCACGCAAGGACTGTTATGAGCAGGATTGGCTCTTCCTGACCTCAGGCCTGCACTGCATTAAACTACAGAGGCAGGCGTAACATAGCGTGTATAATGAAGCAAGCTGTGAAGATCAGTAGACACCCTGGACTGGGATATCATATGATGCATGCATGCATGCATGCATGTAATTCCAATGTGTCCATGCCCCTTGCTATGCAGGCTCAGTTGAGTACTCCAGCAGTACACCAGTGGTCAGACGTGGTGATACTAGAGTGAGCAGCAGATAAAATCTTGCAGATCACAACCCCAGGGCCCAAGAGGATGGTGACATGAGATGACATGACTGTTGTAAGTGCCAATGCAGCCTTTAAAAGTGAGAAAAGCCCTGTGACCCTCAGCATGCATTGGGTGCTCAAACACGTTGTGTGGAAGTTGGGCGACATCCCCAGTCATGAGGGTGTTCCTGGACCTCAGGTGTGCCTGACATCTCAGGCAGTGCCTCTCATGATCAGGGTCACCTGCTTGTGCATAGAGAAGGGCGGCTGTAAGGCGTGAATCTCAAGGCGAGGGGTGCAACATCCCTGCTTGAGTACTCAGAGATGGCACACTTCTGTCCACTCTGCCTGCTCATGCAATGGCTACTGGCAGCTGCAGTTCCTCTGTGGGACTTGCTCTGAGCAATATACGCGCCTGTCAGGAGCTTGAATAAAGAGATCTGAATTGAATGAGCAGGTAAAAGGACATTTGTGAGCCAGTGCCTGGGAAACAGCCACAATCGCTTCGTCCGTATGTGACTCCGCTGCGTGCCATCTCCCAACCCAGGTCTTAACCCCAGATTAATATGAAATCTTCAGACAGTATGCTGATACATCTGACAGTATCATCGAAAGCCAGAACGCAGGTCGGAAGCTGCTTAAAAGTGACTCATCAACTAGACCGTTCCCGCCCACACCTCAAATTCCGGATATAGGCAGGAAGACCCATGAACTGTCTCCAACCTAATAGGACTACAGTACTTTGCTTGTTGATGTGTTCTGCTCTTGCATCGGCATTGGCGTCTGTGTGTCAGACTGGCCATCTTGCAACATAGGAATACTGTGATCTATTATCTGGTCAACAGACTGGCACCTCCGAGCTACAGTTCATCAAATTGGTCGTTGAAAAGCTCTCGGCAACATGGATGAGCAGGCCGAGCAGCGGCTGACATTAAAGCGCAATTTTGGAGACTTCCTTGACAATGACCATGGCTTCGGCGAGTATGCTGACAAAGTCCGTGGCCTGCTCACCAAGGATAACATCGATAAGGGCAGGCTCCGCCTGGAGGTCGATCTGCAGGACTTGCAGAACTTCAACGCGGGCCTGCACAGGCAACTCCTGAGCAACCCTGGTGACTGCATTGGCCCCTTCGAAGAGGCACTGGAGGAGCTAGTGCGCAACAACAACCAGAAGCAGCTGAAGGAGCACCAGAGAGTGCACGTCGCCTTCTCTGGGGAGTTTGGACCCAACAGGTACCCTCTTGCCGTGTGATGCTCAGACCTGCATTGCGCTTTCCTGCAATCTCTGCCTTGTATATCCCACAGAGCTAATCGAGTCAGCCCTGCTGCTATATCGTCCCACACATCACATCAGGCCCCCCACCCCTCCCTTGGCATGCGCCAGATGAGCATTTGACTCAGCTGCTACAGACTATATTGAGGCTCATCCCGCTTGGCGCAGGGTCAGTTCCAGGAATCTGACAGCCAGGCTCATCTCCAAGCTGGTGGAGGTGGATGGCATTGTCACCAAGTGCTCCCTTGTGCGGCCAAAGCTGGTCAAGAGCGTCCATTATGCTGAGAGCACGGGCAACTTCATGACCAGGTACACGTCATGATGAATCAAGTAGATTTACCTTCACAGGATGCTGCAGCTCAGGCTGGTCATATGCGATCACGCTACGTGCACCCACCGTTCTGCTGCTCCCTGGTGCATTGTGGTCTTGGATGTGAGCAGGCTTGCGCAGCCTTGTTCTCTCACTTTGCAGGCTACCAGCATGCATTACTGTGCTTTCAGGCTCTGCTCGTGCCAGGAAACTCCTTGCGGCGCTTGGCAGTGTAGCTAAGTTTTTGTACACAGCAAGAAGGTCGTGGTGGGCTGAAATATGATGTGAACACCCCGCCAGTGCTGAGTGTGAGAGTGGTCTTGCAGAGAGTATCGGGATGTCACCTCCAACACAGGCCTGCCCACAAGCACAGCATACCCCACCAGGGACGAGAATGGTCACATCCTGACCACAGAGTTTGGGATGTGCGTCTACAAGAACCATCAGGTCATCACAATACAGGTGGGCAGGCAACTAGATTCAAAGATCCTAGCTTTAGGAAGCACACAGCATGCTTCTACAGCAAGGTGCAACTGCTGCTGTCACGCTCTCCTTTAGAGCAAGATAATTGCCACACACTAAAGATAAACACAGGCTGGAGCACCCATCAGAAATGCGGAGCAGTCTCTAAAGTCGCAGGCTGTATTTTGACATGTCTCCGCCTCACAGGAGCTGCCCGAGACTGCCCCACCCGGGCAGCTGCCCAGGAGCACAGAGATCTACGCAGAGGACGATCTGGTGGACGCCTGCAAGCCGGGAGACAGGGTGAGTGTGGTGGGCATCTACAAGGCCGTCCCGCCCCGGGCAAACGGAACCACCTCTGGGCAGTTCCGGGCAGTCCTGGTGGCCAACAATGTGAAGCGCATGGTCCGAGATGCAGGTATGCATCTGGACTGAGGTGCTCAATGGGCCAAGATTGTCACACATTCACATGGAAGCATGACGAGTGCATGTGCCAGCTGGCTGCTTGAGGCTGCCGTCCACATGACTGATCTCCTCATGCATATGAGGAGCAGACTTGGGAATGAGTACGCTGCTGGGAGCTTTAGTAAGTCTACGCAGAGGCGCAGCTTTACTTTGTAAGGCAGAGTGCCTTTGCCTTGCGCGTCAGCGGCAACGGGTGACCTCTTGTTCCTCCTTGCAGTAGCTACAAGCTGTGATGTTAACCAGCTCCTGCATGCGCAGCCTCGGCGGCCATCACGGTACACATCAGGAATGTGGAGCAGCTGGCTGCAGACCCCCCTGCACTGCACATAGTCCCATATAGGGCTCTGAAGCCGCTGCTGCTTGAGCTCTGGCACTGGTTTAAACACGTGCCATGCATGCGCAGCCTCGGCGGCCATCACAGTACAGGACATCAGGAATGTGGAGCAGCTGGCTGCAGACCCCAATGTGCTGGACGTCCTGGCGCGCTCCCTGGCGCCCTCCATCTACGGGCACAACCTCATCAAGAAGGGCCTCATCCTGCTGCTGCTTGGCGGAAGGTGCCTGCCTGACAGCTCCTGTATTGCCCTTATCAGAGCTGTCAGCATGCACATTGCTGTGATCTTCATCTGAATGAGAACAAGCACGTTTTGCGCGAGCCGGGAAGGTACACTATCAATGTGTGGATGCCTTACTCCAAAACCTGGGAAGCCCTGCACAATATGTGTATCGTCCATCATCTCGAGAGGCTTCGTTCCAGACCGCTTCATGACCTGGCGCTTTGCCGGCCGTTCATGGAGTGGCATGGTATCCTGTGCAGGGAGCGCAATCTTGCAAACGGGACGCATCTCAGAGGGGACATCAACTGCCTCATGGTGGGCGACCCGGGAGTGGCCAAGTCGCAGCTGCTGCGCGCCGTCATGAACGTGGCGCCTCTGGCCGTGTCGACCACCGGCCGCGGCTCGTCGGGGGTCGGCCTGACTGCCGCCATCACCCACGACGCTGACACAGGTCTGTGCCTTGTCGTCAGACGCTCCTCTGAGGCACATGCGCGCAGCCTGAGCTGGCGCTCGGCCAAGTGACTGAGACAGACACGAACCCGCACTGCTGACGCATGGCAACACCTTCAGCACATATGCTCTCAGGAGCACACATGGGGCCTTGTGTTGCGCTCGGCCAGGACGCTGTCAATGACAGCATACCGACTGGTCTGTACACTCATGATCTAGCAAAGCATGGTGCTGGCTTGGGCAACATCTTAAGGGGAGTACCTTCAGTGCTCATGAAAGAGAGGGCTTGCTGACCTCTGCGGCTGCATGGCGTGCAGGGGAGAAGAGGCTAGAAGCTGGAGCCATGGTGCTGGCAGATCGCGGCATCGTCTGCATTGACGAGTTTGACAAGATGAATGACGGCGACAGGGTGGCGATCCATGAGGCGCGTCCCCTCCTCCCTGGCATCCTCCACATTCCCCGTCAGCGTCTGAGCACCTGTGCACTAGCGCTTCTGGGCCCTTTAAAGTCCAATGTACCACTGGACCAGTACTGAGCCTGGCTCTGGCCAAGCATTCGCCTAACCAGCATATGCCGCACACAAGGGCCGCAACCTTCCGCCCACTTTATGCTGTCTGCACAGGTGATGGAGCAGCAGACGGTGACAATCGCCAAGGCAGGCATCCAGACGTCGCTGAACGCGCGCTGCAGTGTGGTGGCGGCCGCAAACCCGCTGTACGGCAGCTACGACAAGAATGAGAGCCTGTCGCGCAATATCCACCTGCCCGACTCGCTGCTGTCGCGGTTCGACATGCTGTTTGTGGTCCTGGACAACCTGTCCTCACAGCGCGACAGGGAGGTGAGTCACCACGAACTGTGTGCTATGCTTCTGATACAGTTCCAGTTGAGTAATGCCAAGCATAGCTGTGCGGTCAATCCCGCTGGCCCGGCGCCTGCATGTAGACATGCCATGAGGGAGAACTCTGCAACTTGTGGCCGCCACTGGACAGCATTGCTGAATAGCATGAGGACTGGAAGCGAGGATCATTCAGGAGGCTTGCGCAGGCTGAAATGACTTCATCGAGGTGTCTATCGTGCAGATTGGGGCTCATGTGCTAGGGCAGCATAGATACAGGGCTCCCGGAGATGATGGCAAGAGCGGGCACGTCCAGGACCGCCTGGACGATGACCTGGACATGGAGGTAAGTAATGCATACCATGAAGCCCTGCAAGGCTTGCTCTACATAGCCCTTCTGTATATTTGAGCAGCTGCTGTTTAATTGGCCACATTGAGGGAGCGGTGACTGGCATTCATGTAGTTGGAACGCGTGAAGGGCTGCTACAGGCACGTAGTGGCTTCTGTTCTCCTGCCTACATGTTGCTGGGGACGGGCTGCAAAGCATTGCGAGAGGCATAGTGGGCCAAGTCCATTCAAGTGGCTCAAATGACTCTTCTAAGTAGCTTGTGCTGCCCAAGCAGGATGCAGAAGATGAGGATGCAGACCCCACGGCGGGCATGTACGCCAAGTACGACCGGTGCCTGCACGGCCCGCGCGCCGAGCTGACTCAGCCGCCGCTGTCGGTGGCCTTCCTCAAGAAGTTCCTGACCATCATCAAGCGCCGCGCCAGGTGAGCGCAGGCCCTTCACTGGTGGGAGCATCGGCAGGCCACATGTATCAGCGGGTGCAGGTTGAGCAGCACCTGATGGCGCAATTGCATGCCATTCACGGCAAGCCCCTAGACCAGCTGGACAGTTATTGCAAGTAAGGCTGTGTCTACTGCTGAGTGTGATGATGAAAGGAGGCACGATGAAGGAGGTACAGCTGCCAGTGCCTTACCATCAGATGCCTATGCAGTGACATCAAGCTGACAGGGGAGGCCATAGAGGTGATCCAGGACTATTCCTTTGACTACCCAAGGTCGTGTAAGGATAGCATCATGTCAATGACGCTTATTCTGCGTCTGTGCAGCGACATCGAGCTGACAGGGGAGGCCATGGAGGTGATCGGGGACTACTACGCGGAGCTGCGCTCCCAGGCGGACACCAATGCGCTGCCCATCACTGTGCGGACCCTGGAGACCATCATCCGCCTGTCCACCGCAGCCGCCAAGGCCCGCCTCTCAACAGGTGCGCGCTCATCTGATTCCAGCGTGAAGCCTCATATCAGCCTGCAGGCAATACAGCATGTGCCCTTCAATCGTAGCGCGCGGCTCTCCTGAGCGCCTTGTTAGCGTGCGTGCAAAGTGTCTTGCTCATAGTAGGAGACCATCATCCACCTGTCCACAGGCATACACTCCTCCCAATGTCTGCATGGTGGCCGCCTGACTGCCCTTTATGGTCGTCTGTTTGCTGGCCACACCCTGGAGATGTCTCCCTCTCAATGCCTGCAGCTGCACTGAAGTATGTGATCGGGGCATGCTCATCAATCTGGAAAGATCATCTGGTTGAAAGTCGCGCCTGCGAGGGCATGCGCCTGCAGTGCTGCCCATGGCACCCAATCTGCTGCTATGATATTGGACAACTTGGATGGCATGGGCATGTTTCCTGGCCATGGCCAAGGCCTAGCCGCTGATTCGTCTGCGCTTATGTTACAGGGGTTGAGGCCAAGGACGTTGAGGTGGCAAAGGACATTTTGGGCGCCATCCTGAGCGGCCACATGGAGGGTATGCCGGGAGACGATGCTGACATGGCAGAGGCGGAGGCTCAGGATGAGCCGCGGGGCGGTCGCAGGTGACGCTGCTCTCCCTCACAAGCTGCATGGCCTGGCACAATTGCAAGCCATCTCAATCTATGAGTAGGAGCCGTCTTGGCAGACGTGATGCAAGATTCACTGCCAGGCGCATGACGGGCGCATCTGTGTATGACCAGCACTTGTGCTCTTTTGTGAGGTGACGGAATGCTTCGCAGAGACAGACGCTCTAGCTGCTGAGGGGTGCATGTACAATCTGCCCACATTAGATGTTAGGGCTCCCAACAAGCCAGTGCTGTGGCTGAGGCAATTGAAGTGCCGCAGGCGGGTGGGGCGGGCACGCCCCAGGACGGCGCAGAACCCTGCGGAGCGGCTGCGCGATGATGAGGACGACATGGACGTGGAGGATGACGGTGCTGCTGACGTGGCGGGGCCCTCTGGCCTGCATAGTGGGTTCTATTTATGCACCCTTCTCTCACCTCAGATAGCCCTGGTAGCTCTTTGATGCATCCTGGGCAGCCTTGGCATGTCCATTGGGGGTCCTGAGGGCTGCGGGTTCAGATGCATTCCTATATTGCCCTTGCAAGAGCCTCGTGACTGCATGTCAGGACTTCATTTGGTGCACGCTTGCACCTGGACAAATAGCCTGGCATGATGCGTGGAAGAGATGTATGCGGCAGCCTTGTGAAGCAGGTGAATGTGCTGCAGGCGCCTCGGCAGGCCTCACAAGCGGGCAGGTGGCGACGCTGGATGTGCTGGTCAAGGAGATGCTGGGCCGCAGCGACCGGCCCTTCAGCATCGGAGACATCATGCAGCGCTGCTCCGAGAAGAAGCTGGCCCTCTCTGAGGCCGCTGTCAGTCAGGCAAGACCCATCCCCAGTCCAGCCCTTCACTACCGGGAACTTCTGACGTTGTCCACGTGCTGTGTCATACAGTGCCAGACCTGTAGGCTAGGGACCCATAAGGCGTCTAGGCAGCGCTCAGCAGCCCAACAGCGAGGCTTGGGATAGTCGGCATGCGAATGCCCTCTGAGCCTGTCATGCTGTGCGTGGGAGCTTCAACAGGGAATAGGGACATGCAGGTGGGTCAGGCGCTAATGCGTGAAAGCGCTAGGGACGCACAGGCGTGGCAGATGTCTGCTGAGTGTGTGTCTATGATTGCAAGGGAGGCAGCCCATAGCCTGGGGCCATAGGGCATACGTGTGAGAGTGACGCCACTGCTGTTGCGTGCAGGCGCTGAAGGATGCGCAGGCGCGGTATGACGCTGACCCGTCTTGCGGGGCACCACCCATCATGTGGGATGAGGCAGAGCAGAAATACTATGGCCTCCACTGAGGGTCTTGGTCAGATGGTGAGCAGTTGTTGGGCTTGCAGCGCCCTGTTCTGTCAAAGGCGCAGCACGGCATATGTTATTGCTGCTGCACTAGCACAAATTCGCAACATGTGTGAAGCACAGACATGCATCTTGGTTGAGTTGCTCAGTGCAAGTCAGCTCCAACATTGACAGTTGACTCCTGTACTCAAGCAATCATCCCACATCCACGATGATACAAGTATATACAAGTATATATGATCGTCCATTGTAGTGAGGTCACAGGGGCTAAGTGTGGGATATATGAATGCTACACCTCGTCACACTGTGCCAATGCCTGCCACTTGACTTCAGTAAGGTACTCTAGAGACTGAGACAGACCTGGCCGGGCCATGCCCAGGGCCCATGCCATGATGGGCAGTACCACCTGGGTGCCAGGACATGTGTGAAAGGGGCCTGCTCTCGGCGGTCTGTATAAGAATAGCTGACATCACGGAGCATATCGTACTTGGTCTAATACCTACACACAACGCATGGCGGATTCCCTGTCTTTTTACGGATACCGAGTAATCCACCCACTTGCGGCACCCATCTTGCCACTCAAGTCTTGACCTGGTCAAAAGTGCCGCGCCAACTGCACGCTAAAGACCTCCAGAAGATAAAAACACTAAATCCACTTGGTGTCTGACATCAGCAATCTCTATACTGAGAAAGGAGTTGTGGCCAAGGGCGAGGGTTACTTTCATTTGTACAATTACTTGAGCAGGGAAGTCTGCACTACTTGAGGGCAGCTTTATCAACATTATGGAGACCGACGATTCCCGCAATCTCCTTGTCCCAGTCGAGGATGTGGAGGCACGGACCTGCCCTGTCAGATCGTTGAGCAATCCTTGGAACTCAGTCAACTGTGTTACAGCGGTCTGTTAGTGGTACTCATTGGCGCTGTGTCCTCCAGGATTGCGAGAGAGCTCTCCAATGGTGCGTCGACAACATCTACAGACCAGGTATAGTGCGCCAGACTCCTTGCACCATTCAGGGTCCTTTGCAAAGTACTGCTTTCCCTGGCTTCTTTACGCAACCATCGTACTGCTCATCACAGCTACAAGAATGGGCAATGAGACAATGTATGTTCCGCAGGAGACACTGTGCACCTACTGCATATCGTACCTCACCGGCAACTGTCATACAGCAGGAGCTTTACTGTGCAGGATGATCAGCAGCCAGAGATGATGGTACGACACACTTCATCAGTCACAACTCATGAGTATGTCAACATCAGCACCTGCTGAAATGACCATGCAAGGCACCACGCGCAAGACACATGTGCTGGCTTGTCTCAGAGTTTGGCTATCCTTTTGGTTGTCTCGAAATCTGACTGACATGTAAGTTTTTCTGTGCATTGCTGCGCAGATAAGAAACTTCGTTGAGGAGCGATTCACAGGGCCCCTAGAAAAGCTAAAGGTGACCCTTGAAATCCCACACTACCATCCTGCGGTATTACAACACTGCCCCCTTCTGTGCCCTGAATGCATCGGCTTTGCTCCCTACGGGAGTCCTGTCCCGGTCGCACACCCTTCTCAGGTAAGCTGCGGTGGGGGCGCAAGGGCACTAAGATGACTGAAGGCAGGGGGACCAATGCAAGGCAGCGTTCCAGCATCTTCTGCGCTGTTTTGACCCATGTGATGGGTATGTCTCCTGCCATGGCCCATGTCTTAGATAGACACCCGTTGCAGGTGCCGTACCATGTGAGCATGATGCGCGGAGCAGATGATGCAGAGAGCGTGGGCCAGATGATCTGCGGGAAGGCGGACGAGCTGCGAGCGACGGTCATCGTCATGGCCGCGCACAACAAGGGGCGCCTCGTGCGCTTCATCGTCGGCTCGACGACGCAGTACTGCGTGCGCAAGAGCCATGTCACGGTGCTGGTCATGCAGAACAACTGAGAGCAGGCAGGCCAGATGATCTGCGGGAGAGCAGACGAGCCGCGGGCGACAGTCGTCGTCATGGCTGCGCACAAAAAGGGGCGCCTCGTGCTTCATCGTGGGCTCGACGACGCAGTACTCCGTACGCAAGGGCCATGTCATGGTGCTGGTCATGCAGAACAACTGAGAGCAGGCAGGAGCCGCCTCGAAAATACAAAACTGCATGAGTGCCCACAACTCCAGAGAGGGCATGTGTACAATAAACTTGAGGGCATGTATCCAGAGAGGGCATGTGAGTTTAGATCATCCACGTCTGTGTGGCGTGCAGCTTAAGCGCGTGGTGATATGGGAGGACTGGGGAGATTATCTCCCGGAGATATAGTGCATGCACATTGCCTGTGAGGACTTGCATGCAGAAGTTGACTGGGAAGTTGTGGGCAGGTGTAGGAACTGCTAGACATCTGCCTGATTGTTGAATGTGAGTCTCCACGTGCTCGAGGAGGCTACTGGCCCACGGAACGCCCGAAAGTGATCCCTGACATGTTCTGGCACAACTTGGCCTTCTCCCCAGCTTCGGGCAGCTTCCCCAGGATGGCGTGGAAGCTGCCCTTGCTGCACAGCAGAGCGTCTTGCGCGACGTGCTGACTCTGTCAAAGTTCTTGCGAGCGTGATACTGCAGCAAGATCTGTCCTTTTCAGTGGTCTACGGATTGTAAGCACGCGGTGCCTATCACGGTGCTGTGAAGCCGAACCACGCCGCACCCTTACGAAAGGGACAAATAACACACGCTGCTGGGAAAGTGATTGAGCTGGTGAATGGTGTATCGACTGTGAGGAGCCCCATGATACTGCATGGTGTGTAAGGCAGTCTAAACTGTGTCTTCACTGAAACTGTGAGGCCCTCAAAGGAATGCAGCACTTTGCCAAAAGACGAGTCAGTGCGCTGTACAAGCTCTCGATAGCGCTGAAGAGGCAACAGAGTCCAAGCTGACCAAGCAGATATTAGGAGCATGGGGAAAGCTGTCAGGGACGTCCCGCCTAAACAAGGAGGAGGGCTGACACTCTATGTCTTTGTTGCCGCATTTGTGGCCGCACAAGCCGGGCTAATTTTTGGCTACGATCTGGTAAGTCTCCATATTGTCTTGCAGGTGATAAGAACCCGCAGGCCAGACCCATCTCATTCACCTTACTGACAGGCTGTGCCATTGCAGGGCGTCACAGGGGGTGTGACCTCCTTCCCAGAATTCGAAGCAAAGTTTTTCCCCGAAATATCAGGGCAGCAGGGAGGTAGTCAAGGAGTCACATACTGTCAGTATGACAACCAGCCCTTACAACTATTTACCTCCAGCCTCTACCTGGCCGGCATTTTCAGCACTCTTGTTGGGGGATACACCAGCAGGTGTGTACGACATACATTCAAAATTGCACAGCATTCAGTGCACTGGACCCTTCTATCCTATGCATGGCCACGTATGCAGTGTCCCATACTCGTCTGAATGGGCGATGAAGGCCTTCAGAGTTTTGAGTTGAAACCAACATTGCAGGAGGATTGGCAGGAGGGCAACAATTTTGATAGCAGGGGCATGTTTCATCGTGGGCATTACTCTCTGCGCGGCAGCTATGACTATAGGCATGCTGATCATTGGCAGGATCGCAATTGGGCTAGGTGTAGGCCTGGGCAACCAGGTGTGTCACCATAGCATGGCAGCAGGCAGCTTCCACTTCATGCAGTCAGACATCCTCAAGCCCTGGTTACGAGCTTGCAATATGAGCTATGCATTGCACACCCATGGCTGAATGTACAGCATGCACATACGTAAGATGCCCTGAATTGATGAATTTGCCCTGCTCCTTCTCAGAAGGGACCCCTGGCAGACAAAGGTGTGCCCTCCCTGGCTGCATCAGAACTTGATCATTCTGCACGCAGGCAGTGCCTGTGTTTCTGTCAGAGATGGGCCCCCCGCAGTACCGGGGGGCGCTGAACAATATGTTCCAGCTGGCAACCTCGAGTGGCATCCTGCTCGCCCAGCTCATCAATTTTGGCGTGAAGGACGTTGGGCCCTTCCAGTGGCGCGTGTCACTGGCTGTTGCAGGTGCATCCCTGCTGTTACCGGCATGTGTGCGCTTGCAGCATCTCATCAACTTCCCATGCCTTTTTGCACGGCAAAGCAAGTGTAGTGCCTCTTTGCACTGAAGGTGTTGCAGTATGCCTGTAAATAGCAGCGCATGACTGCTCTCCAGTGCAGAGGGGCAAGTGTGCCTTCTTTGCATCTGTACGCAAGCTGATATGGCCCTGCTTGCGGTGTGGTGACATGCCTCACCTTTCAAATGTGCTTGTAGGGCTGCCAGCGCTGCTGCTGTTCTTCGGAATGATGCTGCTGCCAGACACGCCCAACAGCCTGGCGGAGCGGGAGCGGCCTGATCAGGCGCGCAAGGTGCTGGAAAGGATCCGGGGCAGCAGGGATGTGGAGGAAGAGATGAGGGGCATCATCAGCGCTGTACAAAGCAGCAAGAAGGTGCAGCACATCACACCTCATGCGCAACGAGCTCCGCTGGTTGTCAAAGAGTTCCATGAGCAGACTTGTAGTGCCTGCAGAGGACCACACGAGTGGCTGTGCTTCCGCCTTGAAATGGCAGAGCAGTTGTGTGCCTTCTACTTCTGTCCTGACACGCTCGCTAGAGAGTGGGTGACACCATGCTTGGCGTGTGCGTACTTCAATGTGAAAGCTTCGAGAACTGTGTCTTCTGAGAGGCGGGAGTTGTTCTCTCGTGCTCCATACAGCACTCCTGCCTCAGTAGGCAGCCGGCTTGCTGTAGCCAGCACATTTTGAGATCATGATTACAATCTGATGTGTTGGGCGACATTTTGATGACACAATAGTGCCCCACATCTCATGGGCAGGCGCGGAGTAAAGGTGGCAAGGACTGATGATGTGGCTGGTGCAGGCTGGCAACGCATGGCGGCTGCTCTTCAGCCGGAAGCGGCGGGCAGAGCTTGTCGTCAGCTGCGCTGTAGCCTTCTTCTCCCAGATCAATGTGCGAGTCTTGCCTTGCCTCTCATGCCCCCTGCTGCTCATCCCTACATCTTGCCTCAGAGGCTGTGGGTGCAGTCCTAATGACATCCACCTGTGGTTCTGGGGTCTGCTCTGCTGTTGTAAGTCTTTCACGTAGATGGCAAGGGTCTTGACTGGCACGTTTTGCAATGCGGCTGCTGCGCATGCAGGGGATCAATGCCATCCTGTTCTTTGCGCCCCTCATCTTCAAGTCCTTGGGGACTGGCCAGTCATCCTCTCTCCTTGGCGCTGTTGCTGTGAGGTTTCAATCTGGTTGTAGAAACCTATTCTGTCCTTCTGTCTTCATGCAACACAGTAGAAGCCTGCTTTCGCTGAAGGCTGTGAGCCATTTTGTATGCGCCATGCCTGCTGTGAGCGCGGACATGATGCGCAGCGTCTTGGAAGCCACATTAAGGTTCCAAATATGCAAGAGCGTGGCAGGGACACTGCGAGTTGCAAGAGCGTCCCTCATACACGCACTTTCTGCACCTGATGTACGGATTGGAAAGCGCGTAATGAATGAACAAATGACAAATTCTTGTGCACCAGGCGTCTGTACTTTGCAAGGACTGTCTTCATGCAGACTCTTTCCTGTGCAGATTGGCGCTTGCATGGTGCTGGGGACAGTGGTAGCCATCCTGATTGTGGACAGAGCTGGGCGGAGGCAGCTGCTAATAATTGGAGGCGTTCAGATGTGCATAGCAGAGGTGGTGCTCACTGCTCACTCAGCTGCCTCATGTCCAGCTTTCTGGCAGACCTTCCTCATGCATGTGAATGCCTGGTCTGGCTGTATAGCATGCTTCTGATGCGGCTGCAGCGTGGCTCTCCTTCATGGGATGAGCAGTCATGCTTGCAGCGTTTGCAGGCATTTTCGTCATGTCCAAGTCACGCAGGTGATAAGGGCCCGTCACACTACTTTGCAATGTTTGCACCCATCAGGCCGTGGCACGGGTGAGAAAAAAGTTTTCTGTGTGCAGATGATTGTTGGGATCTTGCTGGCGACAGGACTGAAGGGCGATACCCTCTCAGAGGGCATGGGAGTGGGGGTCATCATCATGTTTTGTGTTTTCGCACTCGGCTTCGCCTGGTGAGCTCATGACTTTCTAAAGCTAGCCCAAGGCTGTGTCTTGCATGAAAGGATGTGGAAGCAGCTGTGCATCTTGCCTGCTACCAAGTGCCTGGGCAGGGAGTGTAGGTCCTTAGCGGCTGCCTTGTGGGACCCACTCATCATACACCATGCACTCGGCACCTCGGTTTCGACATCACATGCTGTAGGCAGGAGCAACAACTCGCCTGGGCAGGCAGTGATGGATTTTAGCAGCTGCGCTGCAGTGCCCGCTCACCGCGCATAATGCACTGAGCCCCTCAAGTCTGACATGACATGCATGCTGCAGGAGCAGCAGAGTGCCTGGGCAGGCAATGGACGTCCTGGGCAGCTGCGCTGCAGTGCCCGCTCACCGCGCATCATGCACTGAGCGCCTCACTTCTGGCATGACGTGCTTGCTGCAGGTGTAGCAGAGTGCCCGGGCAGGCAGTGGACGTCCTGGGCAGCTGCGCTGCAGGACCCGCTCACCGCGCAGAATGCATGCGCCCCTCAAGTCTGACATGACATGCTTGCTGCAGGAGCTGGGGACCCATGGGATGGCTCATTCCATCTGAGGTGCAGCCCCTGGAGACGCGCTCAGTCGGGCAGAGCTTTGCCACGGCAGTAAACTTCCTGGTAGGTCACCGGCTTCACCTTCCGGCTCTGCTTGACAGGTCAAGCAGGGCTGACCATAAGCTTGCTGGTGGCGGGTACTGGGAGCCTTGACAGCCCTGCCCGGCCAGATCCATAGCCAGTTGTTGCGCATTCCCTGGGTGTTGAAGTCACACGGGCTGCCTCATCATCCTATGGCTTTGCAATCATGCCATTGCTCACCCCTTTTTCTGATGCTTGCTGCTTTGATCACGCACATGGGTGAAGGCGTGCATTTGACTCGATATGAAAACGTGTGAAAGAGCAGTGGCGCTTAATGATAGATCTGATCAGGAGTATAAGACTGCTGTGCATCACTACAGGTAGCGTTCATCATTGGGCAGTCTTTCCTGAGCACGCTATGCACAATGCGCTGGGGTACATTTGTATTCTACGCAGCATTTTTGGCCATTGCTGTGGTCTTTGTGGTGCTCTTCATTCCAGAGACCAAGGTGAGTACATAGCGCGCATATGTGTATCTGGGGCTGCAGGGCAGAGGGGCTGTCTTGCTGCTCTCTATCTAGGAACATCAGCTGCTCAACACGGTGCTCTTTCGCTTCTGCTGCAAGTGGCAAGTGGTGTCTGGTTGCCTTGCATTTGCAGCCTGGCAACATCGCAGAGAATGCGCCTGGAGTGCTTGCTCTGGTGTGCAGGGCATGCCCATTGAGAGGATGCATGAGGTGTGGGCCTCTCATTGGCTGTGGGGCAGGGCTGGGCACTACCACGTTGAGAGGCCTTCCTTGGCTCCAGATAGGGAGCTGTCAACCAGCAGGAAGGCTTAGCTATGGTATTCGATCTCTACGTTATCTTCACAGGAGGCCAAGAGCGCACTGCAGCGTCAGCTTGAATGCCAAGAGGGCAGCAAGAGACTGCTTGCCGCTTCGTGCAAGTATCTGAGTATGCCAAGTCATTGAAGTATCCACAAACTTGATTGCCAGATGGCAGGGCTTGGCGCAGCCTGGCTGGATAGGTGTGAGTGTCTTGCTGTGACACTAGTTATTGGAGTATCTTGGGTAGCAGGTCTTATTGCTAGGTGTCTTGCCAGCACATTTGCCAAGGCCTCATTTGGTGTCTCAAGCTCAGGACAGACCTTGCTCAGTGATGCCAAGCTGATGCCAATCCTTCATGGCACGGTGCATATTGCTTGTGAAGTACGAAGTAACTATTCCTTTGTTAGCAGGCAACATTATAGTGTAGCGAGATGTGGCTTGATTTAGATTGTGTGTAGTGTCTGATGGAGCACCATCTTCCTAGGGTTGTTGCCAGGCGACGTCAGCGGGGCGTTGATCGCGCTCCTATCTGAGCCTGCTCGGACGAAAAATTAGGGGCGGAGGCAAGCAGGTCTGTGACCTTACGCAGGGAGATGTCGGCAGACCCAAATATCGCGCAGACCTGAGGCTGTAGCTAACGCACGCACGTCGTACACCATGCGCATAGGGCAAAACTGAGATGCGCAGACACAAGTACCACCTTCAGCAGTTTGGATCGGCTGTTGCTGCAAACTGTCGATCCGGTCATGTGCTCGTAGGTTCTAGCAGTGCGTTGCTATGTGTCATGATGACCTGAAAGTGAGTGATGCGCGCGTCATGGATCAAGACGTCATCACGCTTGCCGATTTTCCACCGAAATCACGGCGGCCTGACAAAAGCATCTTCGCGGCCAGCCAGCGCGCTAGGGACGCGGGGGAAGCCCTCGTCTTCCGTAGGCTGTGCGTCGCGCCGCAAGATCCGGGACCCGCGGCTGTTGGGAAGCGTTGGTGCAGCCGGACACTCAAACAGGGCCGCGTGTGGTGGTCAGTACACCTCTCCAGAAAGCAGGGGGCCAGGCGTCGCTCGGGGCGCAAATGTTGCTTACGATGAGACGGCGCGAAAGCGTGAGCCCGTTCCCACGCCAAGGGTAGCCAGCTATACGCCGGTGTTATATTTCAGTTGCTATGGACCCGGGAGTTTTGGCGCTCACCGAGGCGGAGCTGAAGGAACAGGAAGAGCGCAATGCAATCACGGAGCTGCTCTACCACTCGTCCAGGGGAAACGTCGCCCGGATGAAAATGATAATCGCCCACCGCAGGGTCAACGTGCGACTTTTGCCCTGCTCTCCTCCACCCTGCGGGCTAATTCATAGTATGGGGGGCATCATTGGTGTATTCAATGTGGATTGCCTTGCTTTCAATGTGGGTTCACCACCCTGCACTCCACGTAGCACTTTGCCATCTTCCTGCAGCAACATGAAGCTGCACTGCGCTCAAGACATCTATGACTCCTTGCAGGTGAAGTCATCGTCGTGCAGCGACTATGATCGGCGGACCCCCTTGTGAGCCTCCACAAACCTTTGCTGTTCGCGCCAAGACAAAAGTTTGGTGCTTCCGCCGCATTAAAGATAAGTATGGCAAGAGAGCCATTGCAGCGCCAAGTTGTTATGTTGTGAGAATGCCTCCCAATGCAGGCATCTCGCCGCGGCAGAAGGCAAGACCAGCGCAGCAAGGTGGCTTCTCGAGCAGGGGATCACAGTCAACCCTGTGGATCGCTTCTTCAGGACACCCCTCGAGGTAGATTTCCACTACGAGTGGCCATGTCATTAGAGCCCTGCAGTGCAACTCCCATTCAAGCCCTACTTCCTTAACATTTTCTGCAGAGGAATGACCACCGCAAGTCGGTTGTATGCAGGATGCACTGCTTGGCAACCACCTGGAGATGCAGCAGCTGCTCATGTCACAGGGAGGAAAGGTCTTCAGGAAGGGCCTTGGCTTTGTCGAGTGCAATAGCATAGAACTGCCTACCTGGTGCGCATCCCCAATTGCTTCCAGATTTTCAGTTGCATCGAGAGTCTGAGCGAGCAGCTGATATGTGCATGTCATAGCGCCTTTGCAGGAGTGATGACCGTGACAGGACCTAACATGACGCAGCTGACTCGAGGCTTGCATGAGCAGGGATGATGGCTCGAGGGGAAGTGCCAGCTCAGGCGAAGAGGTATTCAATCTGCGCTCTTTCAGGGTGTGTCCTTTCTCCCACACACCTTTGGCTGCTACTTCCACCCTGCCATGCAGATCAATCACAACTCTACATGCTGCTATGTTTGCTCAGCCAGACGTGCCTGAATACCTTTGCCTGCCCTTGCACCCCTGCGTCAGTTTTGTGTGCAGTGGTATGCTTATCCCGTAACCTGCTGACCTGCCTGGTAGTATGAGAAGGAAGGTAGCTATCAGGACACTCCCTTGTTCCTAGCCGCTGATTCTGATCAGCTTTGGCACAGGCGTCGCGGGACGGGCTGCGCTCGCTGTCGTGCCACAGCAGCCGGGGCAAGCGCGTGTCTGGGCGCGACTCCAACCTGGACTTCCTGCAGGACACCATCCAGGGCGGGAGCCCCGAGCTGCGCAGCCTTCACCTGGAGAAGCTGGTCGGCCGAGGCAGCTTTGGCCGGGTCTACAAAGGTGAGCCCCCCCATCACTGATCAAAGGCAACAGACGACTACTTGACCACAAAGCTACTGCTCTCCAGCCATCAAACAGCGCTCGTGTTGGAAGCGCTCAACCTGAAGAAGCTGGGTTGTGGTAGGTCGGGGCTGCGAATGCATTCAGATAGATTCCCTCAGGTTGCATCAAAGCATTGAGGCAGCCCAGTGACAACAGCTGTGAAGGCATGATGTGCAGAGTCAAACTTAGACGTCTGTGTGCAGCCAAGTGGCGGGGCTGCACAGTGGCTGTGAAGGTGCTGAGTCACGAGGGCAGCCAGTCTGCACGCGTCAATGCGCTGCATGAGTCGGTTGTCTCCCAGCATGTCAGCCACCCCAACGTGGTGAGGCTTTGCCCCTACCCTGCATGTATCCAGTGCATGCCAAGATACATATCCTGGGGTGGGTAATGTCCCGATAGCACAACCCAGGAGAGTCATGCGAGGGACTGAAGATTGCATGTTCCTCAGAGCTGTAGAGCAAGATGGACAAGCTAGTCGACCCGACAATCCTTCAATTCCCAGGCATGTTACAAAGCTTCACATCTGCTTAACACCGTCTGCATGTGCTGCGCAGATCACTACGTACAAGGTGCACAAAGTGGAGCACTGTGACAGCTCGCAGAGCAGCATGGACGAGCGGGTGTTGCGCGTCATGTCGAGCCTTTCTCTGACGGCCCGCAACTCGGGGAACCCGCTCGGCGACAGCGGCTGTGTCGAGACCCCCAAGGCGCACGTTTTCGCCGACTCGGCCGGCAGAGGAAACGCCTTTGCAGACCCTGCTGAGGCTCCCCGACGCAGCTCGGGCAGCAGCATGGAGCTCACCCTCGACTTCACCGAGACCGGCTGCGTGCTGCGCGAGGGCCCTTCGCCATCGCCCGAGGTGCACCCCAGCGCGGCCCTGCATTGTCCAGCACTTACCTGCACGTGATAGTTGACTTCACAGAGGATGAGTACATGGCGGGAGGCTCTTCCTTCGTTCGTCAGCTACACACCGCCCGGCAAGCAAGTCCTAGGGTACCTGTTGCCACTGCGGCAGCGACTTGGAAAGCACAAACGTGCCACCTTCCATGCTAGTTTTTCTCACATTTGTATGGACCCCTCATCACAGCAAATGTCCCTGCCTGTGCGCCATCCTGATGGCGCTGTCCGTCGGCATCAGTTGCCGCGAAGCAGGATGATGCAGAGGCTCATTGCAGCGTGTGTCGCATGCAGACGCAGGAGCAGGCCGCCTTTGGCTTGTGTCAGAGATCCCAGTCTGTCACAAGCCTGGCGTCTCCCTTTGCGGCTGCCATTGACCTGGCACGCACAGGTCACCTGCCCAACGTGCCCAGCTTGGGCACCATGAACGGGCTCTCGCTCCCGCCCAAACCCCGGGGCATGGACCGCCGTGCTGCCACAGAACTGCTTCCCAGTATCCACTCCGGTGGGTCTCGTATTGCAGCAGGGCATTTGTAGAAATTTGCTCTAATGCCATCTGCTGGTATATAGGGTACCCTATATACCCTATATAGAGATGGTACATCAGCATGACAGTGTGTAACGCAGGCCAGATTCATCCTGTAAGTCTTGGAATGTTTGCCAATCCTCTTGGTCAGCTCTCCAGAGATAAGCGTGAGGTTCTCATGTGTGGTGTGCTGCTGGACAATCAGTGCTGCTCACCAAGCACTGCGGCGTTAGGTCCAAGCGGCTGCGTCAGGCATTGGTGAACTTATGCGGCATCAGCTCTACCCAATGGCGGCACGATTTGAATAGCTGACTTGGCGCGCAGGGCAACAAGCGCTGCTGGCCAATCACGGCAGCCTGTGGCCCAAGCAGCTGGACCAGGCACTGGCGAAGAACTGCGCCGCAAACTCTCCGTTGAGCGACCCCGACCAGCAGTTCTCGCCATTCCGAATCGAGGGCGAGGCTGTTGCAGAGACCCTTATTCTCATGGAGTTTGCGGATATCGGCTCCCTGGACCACTTTGCTGTCCGCAGCCGCTTCAGAAGGAATCTGGTGAGCTAACTGGCCCATGCTTGCCCTTCTGTGTCCCTTCTAATACAAGGCAAGGGTCGGAGATTGAACCGATTAGCATGTTGCATTGGCATGGACTCAAGCCAATAAGAAGACCCTTGATTGCCATGATGGGGTGCAGTACTCTCCTTTACAAGGTGAAATGCCACTCATGACTCCCTAGTGCGCGTTGTGCAGGTGTGCTGCCTGTTGTGCCTGGCAGACATTGCGGAGGGGATGAAGTACTTGCACTCCCTGGGGCTCCTGCACAGTGACTTGAAGGGCGCCAATGTTCTGCTGAAGAGTGCTGTGCCCAGTCCGCTTGATCCTAGGGGGATGACCTGCAAGGTTGGCCTCTCTTCCAACTCCTACGGAATGCTGACTGAGGACCTCACGCACTGCAAGCCAGCCTCTGTTTTGCAATCTTTCAAACGTTCATGCAGCAGATGTGTGAAGAAATCACACCTGTGTGCATGCCCAGATCAGCATGATACGTCCCTGATACTTTGTGTCACCACCCATCACAAATGCAATGTATCCTGAGGCTCCCTGTGTGTCTGCGCAGATCGCTGACTTTGGGATGAGCCGCGTACTGGCAGATGACAAAACCCATGTGTCCACAGATACTCATGGTAGGACACGTGCCTCGTACTGACAGGCCAGGATATGTCTACACATCGTGCAAGTCTGTTCACACGAGCAGCATATAGCCTTATCATGACACCCATGCCAAGCTTCAAGCATCGCTGCATGCATAGCACTTCGCATTCTGCACTGCTTTGCCGGGTCGTACGCTTGGCTGCAGATGTGTGCAGCACACATCTCGGGCGTGTCGGAAGTATCCCTTGCCTCAGCTCGCAACATCATCTGTCGCATGGCTTATTTGCTGGCCTTCCATGCAATACTGCTGAAAGTGGAAGACCTGAAGTGAGAGACCTGCTTGCAGGGACTGTGGCATACATGGCGCCAGAGGTGCTGCAGACAGGCAGCCTCTCCATGGCTGCAGACGTCTACAGCTTTGCCATGATCATGCTCGAGCTGTGGACCGGCGAGACCATCTACAAGGACTTTCCAGCGCATCAGGTGTGCTGCGAGGCCACTGTAGTTCCACACTTAATTAGCCCCTCGCCCTCCATGAGAGCCTCACCTCTTAGCATGCATGCGCTCAGGGTTCGTCTGTGGTTATCTGCTTAGTCGCCCCCTCGTCCAAGCACATCGTGCAGGCTTAAAAAGGTTGTCCTTGTGGGGATGTAGGAGCGCCATCACAAGGCCTGCATTTTTCGTGATTGCGGGATTGCCTGTGCAGGTGCTGTTCAAGGTCTTCTCAGGGCACAAGCCAGAGGTGCCAGCTGACATGCCAGCTGACTACAAGGCCCTAATAAGGGAGTGTTGGGGGACAGAGCCTGGCAAGCGACCAAGCTTCAAGACCATACTGACCCGCCTGCAAGCCCTCCTGATCGACGCGCTTCCCACCCTGTGAAAACCCCACTGCCAGGCATGCAGCGAGTCCTCCTCATCCCCGGCATTCCCTCCTCAGCACAGCCGCTGAGCCCCGCGTCCTAAACAGGCAGGCATGACCCATGGCTCGAGGCCACACCTGATCAGGCACCCACAGAAAGCTCTCAGCCAGTCTGCGAGGTATATGTTTGGGCAACAGTCCAGGACTACAGAGGGGTTCTGTCGACCGGATTTTATTTGTTTATGCGCAGCGCGCTCTAGCTTGGCAACTTGTGAAGGACTTTAGGGGCATGAGAGGATACGCCATGCCGGCAGGGGTTGCCCTGTATGACACCAGTATGCGAGGTCTGTTGCATCTCTGCAAGAAAATGCTTCTCCCGCTCTCCGGGCACAGAGGAGCCTTTAATTCAGTTCAGAGGGCACAGCCTGCACCTCTGTAAGGGAGGTCAGTGCAAAGGCATTTTGTTGCAGCACTACTCTGGACATATCCCTTCTTGGCTGACCCCATATCTGCTACGTATATGAGGGCCAGTGGCCCGATTCCTTTCAGGGATGCAGATTGGGTATTCAGCAGAATTTGTTGGGTAGCATATCGTATTATTTCAATGTTCAATCCTCATTGCTGCAGACTTTTGCACTCCTGGGCAGAATAGGAACATCTTGTTGTGCTAGAAATGCCAAATTCATCCTTTCATGGAAATGCCAGACAAGTGCTTTCAGCCCAGCGGCATCACACCTGCAAGGGGGACAATTCAGAGGGTGGACATATTCATTCAGCCCACTTTTGGGGGGCTGATACACAGCATCGGTTGCTCTGCAGTTGGCGCAGACCTCTCTTTGCTCGGGAAAGAGGCTGCCGACTGTGGACACCACAAGTAATGGAGGAGCAATCCTCATATTTGCTTGCGCAATTGCGTGTAGAGCAGGATGCCGATGCAAGGGTCTTGCAAGACTTGCATCAGCACTGTGGCATTGTGACGAGAATCAGCAGGATTTGCCATGGGGTTTCGAGTCTCCCCGGGGTCGCCCTTGCCCATGTATGACGCTGCCAGGCATCGGCCCATACTGCAGGCCATTCATGGCAATGTGGCGACCTCAGGTGCAGCCTCAACCCATGCCTAGCGAGAGGGACCTATGCAGGCACCCAGGAATTATACTGTGCTGGAATGGTAAGGGTGACTGCTGCAGATGAGGCAGCCACCCACATACTGCGGAATCTTTCAATCGAATTGGCGGGGGACATCCTTTGCATCATGGCACGACTGGCAGCCCCTGGAACAGCCAACTCAGCGTCACTTATAGCCTACCTCAAAGGAGAGAGGTAGCTCGGTGCTTGCCTGGTCAAGCACCTGCAGCATGCCCAGGGAGGCCAAAGAGGGCTCTATTTCGCCAGGTGGCATCTACCCAGAAAACTGTCAGGATTGTGGCTGCTAGAGCCGCCTCGGGAACCGGGAACAGAAAAGGCTTTTGCAAGCAACGCCACGACTACTCTTTGTTGGGGACGGCATGCAAACGAATTGTTGGCAGCAAGCCAGCCGCATGGGGGGAAGAAAGGACAGCTGCCGCAGAAGAGCTGAAGCAGTCCGCATCCCATGTTTTGTTTCTTGACCCCATGCGGCCGTCTTGCGTCCAAGGGAGAGGCTCAGGTTATTGAGCCTTGGAGGGCTTTGCTTCTCCAGAATAAGGGGCCGGAAAATAAGCAGAGCTCAGCGAGAGGGTGTGCTAAGGATTGTGGTTGCTTGAGCCATCTCAGGGAGTCTGGACATGTCCCTGCAGCAGGCCAGAGCTGAAGGAGCTTTTGTGCAGACTTCCGTCTCATCATAGAGGGACCATTGTCACTGTTTGTGCCTATTCCCTTACTTTGCTCTCGCTCATTTGTCTACAGAGGCACTCTATCAGGGATTTGCAACATGCTAGCGCCATGACAAAGCATGTTGTCTCACGTTGATGGGTTTTGGAAGTGGCTCTGTGGCATGACTCTCAATCCACATTTAGAAATGAAGACGAGCATGCATCGATGACATCATGGATGATCCTAGACTCCCGATGTGTTTTGAGAGATACTTGGTGTTGGCTGGGGGAGTGATTGGGGCATTTCTGACAACTTGTCTTGAAGATCTCTTGCACACACTGAGATGATGATTGGATCAGAATGTTTCTACAGGCCCTAGGGAGTGTCTTCCTCCGGACATACAGGTGGGTTGATAATTCCTTGAGGCCTTGCAAGGGACTGTGAGGGCTTCTTGTTTGGGTGTCAGGCTGGTGTAAGAGAAAGTTTCAGGCCTGATGCTGTCCAACTTGGACTTGATCAAGTTCATGAAGTTGTGCACTGTCTGCATGCATGCATTGCGCAATATTCATATCCTGCACATCACCTTGGCGCCTTGGCATAACAAAGGTCCCTTTCTGAAGCTGTACCCTTTACAACACCTTGTGTTGTGCTTGCAGGCTGTAGAAATCTGTGCTTTGTGTTATCTGACGTGTACAGTCTTGTGTTAGGGTTGTCCCCAGATGAGGATGTGGCCCTTGTGCTCTCATGTCTACTGCTATCACAGCATATCGAACTAGCTCCTCCGGTGAGAGCAAACTGGCCATTACCGGCGCATATGTGAGGGAGGAGTTGAATCAGTCCAACTCCGCACGTGCACAAGCAAAGCACAGCAGCATCGCACAGTCGAGCTTGTAGCTGCGAACATAGCCAGCAGTCCATCCTGAACAGACACACCGGAGTGGAGCCCAAATCCCCCTTCTGCCCATTTGCGCTGTGATCAAGGTGCGTTCCTGCTCATGCGCTGCCAAGTCTGACGGTACAATGAGCTTGCTTCGGTGCTGCCATACGACGCGCTACTTTGAGTGCCGTTCAGCCCCTTCAAACATTTCAGGAAACAACAGCCTAAGGGGGCCCACGGCGACACCCTGCACGGACAGAGCTACCGATGCTCAGCTAGGTTTGGGACAAGCAGGTTCTTTCAAAGGGGAGCTCTTTCAGCACATACCCGGAAAGAAGGCTCTCAAATATGGTCGTCACTAGGCACATCAACGTGCTGTCCTCATCTTGCCTGTCTCAGCTCTAGTCTTGACACACCAAGTCTTGACTGTGCAGGTCCTGACCACTATGTCGAACCCCCATCACAAGGCAAACCCGGCCGATGCTGGCTGGACATACCAGGGCTCTAACGCACAGAGCCGGGTCGATTTTTATGAGAAGGATGGCTGCAAGATGGACTACTATCCCACAACAGGTAGGGGGTTTGTCTTGTGCCTCTCCAGAAAGAGTGATATCCGTGGTTCTCCCACCAGTCTAAGATGTCAGTCTGCATCTGACCCCACAACAATGAACCAAGGAAAGGTGATTTCTTTGGTATGTTCTGTCAAATACCTTGATGGCGGGTTGGGTTGTTTAGTCCATCTTTGATTCCTCCTCAAGCCATTTGAGAGACCCCGCAGAGACATGGAGGCCTCAGGTCACTTATCATGAAACAACTGCATTTGTGAGCTGTTGCCTTGCCATGCAGCTACCGAGCCTGTTCATACATCTCTGAGGCCCATCACTATAACTCCATCTCTGCAGGGACGGTGAAGACATCCATGAGCCATCCCACACAGGGCAACACGCAGATGTTCCGCCGCGACCTGGACGATACTGGATTCCAGCAGGTGTGTGCTTCTCACGCTCACACAGGTCCTGCTGCAAGCGCAGCGTGCTTTTTCGGCCGTGATGAGTCAGCTTGAGAGACTTGCTAGTATAGAGATTCATCAGCAGCAGCATTGTGCCGTCACGTCAAGTCCAAGGCTCCTGTCTGTTGAAGCATTCTGGCGGATATTGGCTGAAAAGGCCGCACTGCAAGGTGACCTGTAGCATCGTGTACATACCTGTACCACACCATAACGAGAGGAAAGTGTCCATCAAAATCCAGATGTGACAGTGTTCCAGTACAGCAGCACCCAGCAGTGCAAAGAGTGCAGTATAGCAAGCAGCAGGACATGTGTTGCAGGTGCTGGAGAATCCCAGGTACCACAGCGGCCAGGGGTACCAGACCAAGAACTCTGGCTACTACAAGGGCAAGTGAGCGTGCTGAGGGCTGTTGTACACCAAGTCAAGGCACTAAAGCTGAGTATACAGGACGTATCACAGACAGGCCATTACATCTGCCAGGTCCAGGAAGGCTTGCCTGGGGTGCAACCTACAACACATGTATTCAGAGCGCATGCGTGTTGTGCCAAAGGAGGACAGCAGAACACATGTGATGCCAGCTGTTGTGCCTGATTGGAGGCCATAGTGTACAAAGCGCCGCGCTGCTTAGTATGGCTGGCAGAAGCACACCAGGTGCATGCAGGCGAAGCAAAACAGCCTCATACAGATATGCGCGTGCATACACGCAGGCTGACAGCATCTTGAGTACGCCCAGTCCCCTGATTCTGGTTGCTGCTTGGACATGCCTACGTGCTTCATCCTGACAAATTTGTCTTTAAAGTACTGCAGTACTGCAGCTGCAAGAGGCTGCTGTACATTATCGCAACCAAAAGATGTAAGAGCACTCCTGACTTCTCCATGAATCCCAACAGAAGCCCTTGCACAAGGACGGGGCTCCAGTGCTGCTGCAGCTGCAGGATACCGTGCACGCTAGTATAGTCACTTCAGATCTACTAGGCATATGCTATAGTGCATGCTGCAGCTGGACGCTTGTAGTTGCGGATGTGGGGCATTTCAACACTGCAACGTTGCCCTTATCAGCATCAATCAGCAATTGGGTAATCACAAGGATTCAACCAATGCTGATTACCCAATCAGTGAGGCCACAGGCAGAGAGAGTACGGAGCAGAGTTGGGGTTGCTGACGAGGACAGATCTCAGGCACATGGGTACACGTCGGCAGATCTCTTCTTTTTGAGACGGGAGTGTTCTGCGCTGTACTCGCGTAATAAGCGATCAAGAACACATAACAGCATTCTGTTGCTCTTTGCTTAAGCTCCGTTGAGAACTATCGCGGCTGCGTGAAGTTGAGCAACGGGAAGGATGGGAGCTGCCGCGTCAGCTCTCAGAGATTGCTTCAACTTCGAAGGCAGGCGCGCATCGAGCATGAACTTGCCTCCGTGATACATGTCTGACGCAAAATCATGATCGCTGGCTTCAATACCGCAATTTCACAAAGCATTCCAGACCATCGTCACACGGCATCGGGCTGTCGAAAGCTACACAGGCAGCATTCACACCCGTCAGTGACCTCATCTGTAGAGCAAATCGTGGTTATTTCTGTCATCGCAGGAGTATGGAGCGATCATCACTCAAGGGAGACTTGAATCCCTCAATCCATGGGGTCGGTGAGACGTCATACATGAACCCTCTTGGGAGGAGATCCATCAGTCGTCCCAGCGCGCAGCAGCTAGAGCGTGCATCTATTGTGCACATAATGGACTGATATTGGCAGTGTTTTAAGGCAGCTCGCAGAGACAGTGCAACGCTCAGCATAAGCCTGCTGCTGGAGAGTTCACCAGATGAATGTATGCATCAAGACCTCTGCAGAGCGCTTTCTGCTCACATTAAGGAATTTTAAGGCCGCCAGGTGTTGATGCAGCTGTGAAATGAATGTGGCTCCTCCTTGCAGAAGGAACGGTTGTCTTGTAACTCTACCAGCATATTAGCTCATTCATGGCGTACGGCGCTCTGTATTCCAGAAGGCGCTTTCAGCCTTATGCTACAGCTTCTATGAACAGAGAACAGCATGTCAATGTCTGGTTGCTCAGCGGTGATTGGTGTATCTTGCATAGGCAGGCCTTCCATGGCAGCCCTCAGAGGGAGGCCACGACTCGCAGCTGTCTGAGCTATTCACCTGAGATGCAGCTCAGACAGCTGCAAGTTCTCGAGAGATGTAGGCTCAGGGGCATCAGGGATTGGCAAGGATTGAGGCTGCTCTGCTTGGACAAGCAATGACTGCAGTGAATCACCAAGCATCCACATAGGATGCAGGCTTATATGCCTATACAGCTGCGCAGGTGTTGAAGTCGACACTGCAATACACGCAGACAGGAGCTACAAGTAGAAAGAAGGCCTGCATGGAGAGGGTGCACGTTGGCAGGTCATGGCGTTGGTGAAAGCGCATTGGACATCACAGGCAGCTGATACCAAAGTCTAGAGTATGTCCCAGGATTATACCGTCTTTGGAGAAGTGTTTGATAAACAATGGATGATGAGAGTGGTCTGAAGCCTGAGTGCCTTTCAATGTTTAGGACGCAACATCTTGTGCTGCAGTTGAGCAGCCCCAATAGCTGTGGACATAGGAATCCCTCAACCCTAGTATGCCTCAGGTGCAGAACGAGTGTGAAGACCAGCATCCTGAAGATGGGATGATATCCCTTACATGTGTATAGGTGTGCCCAGAAGTGTGGAGGTCTCGGAGTCTTGCTGACTGGCTCCGAGACCTCGGTCGGTAACGACAAGAGCACTGCTTGACTTCAAAGGAGCCCCCTTGTACCTATGACAGGAGCAGACGCGACAAGATGTCTACGAAAAAGCGATGCATGAAGTCACTGTCTGGTGTCATGTGCAGCGTGTATGACGCATCACTCGAATCAGCACGCAGCTGCTTGCTCAAGGCTGTATCAAATGTCTGCCTAAAGCACATCGAGTATCCCTGGCAACAACATAACCGGTGGCAGCAGAGCTATTGCCGATCCTGACCTGAACGACCTACCCATTCACGTGACTGTCGGAGCAAGAGTTGAACAGTTCTGGCTCCTTGATCGTTGTGAATATACATTGGCATATCTCATCATCAAATAATCGCGCAGCACCGAACAAATAAGCCACTTGTTAAATTGCGTGCATTGGCATACTCATGAATTCCCAGCCGATCAAAGCCAGAAAACCTTCCTGAACGCTTGACAAGGATTGGGTGGTTGCCTGCAAGTGTCAAAGAGATGATGAGATATTTCAGGATGTGTTCGTAGTATCACTGCAGAAAGAGATAAGAGCAGAGAGGTCGAGCATCCTGTGCAATAATCCCCTGATCGGCAGATGTGTCAGGTTGCAGGCGTAGGCCAATGTCCCAGAAAACCTAACTTCGCCACTCTATGACATCCCCCGATGATCTTGCGACCGACAAGCTATGGCCCACCACCAGGGGCGCTGTGAGGCTGATCGATGGCTTGCATAGTGCCACAGGTCTCCCGTGGTGGGCAACGCTGTCACTCACAGCCCTGGGTGCGTTCTGCACTCTGTGCACTCTTCAAAGCACTTTCGACTTCAGCACATAACAAAATTCTGCGGTCCATGATTATCGTCAGATTCAGGCCTGCGCAGCATGCAGGGACGCATGATCACTCAGCAGGTTGTGGAAGAGTGTTCCTGATTCCTCAGCTGGCGTTGTGTGCAGGTGTGCGAGCAGCGCTGCTCCCCTTCACCCTGAAGCAGATGCACGCGTCCACGGCCCTCATGTCCGAGTGGAGGCTTGCCACACGCAGAGCTGCAATGCGCCATGCACAGACAGGAGGAGCCTCTACAACAAGCTCTACCAGAACCCAGTCTGCAGCACCAGCATCAATGGGCAACGGTGCCCTCCGCAGCGCAGCATCAACCACAGCTTCAGCCACCAGCAGTGTTTCCCAGACCACAGCCACAGCAGAGCCAGACCCTTCACGTACAGGCGAATTTGGTGAAGCTGCGCCCGCGCACTCTGAGCTGGCCAGCTGTACGGGAGACGGATCAGCTCTCAGGCCTGCAGAGTCTGAAATGAAGCAGATACATGGGAGACTGGGCGCTTCAGATGAGAATGATAGGGCGCAGCCTGACAGCAGCAGCAGCAGGAGCAGCAACAACATGGACACAAGGCCGCCACGACACAGCCGCCCTGACGTACGAAGCATCCTGGATGAGTACAGGCGAGTACGAGGGGAGAGCAGGGCGCCAAGCGCTGCCTGGCTTCTGGGCAGCCCCCTCCTGCAGGTGCAGTCAACATTTTGCGGTTCAGCAATGACGCGCTCGGTTCGCAGCGAGGTCCTTGGAGACTTGTGGACAAGCAACGAGGATTTTGGGACAGCCTCGGTTGAGCACAGGCTCTAATGCTAGATTCGTGTACCTTTTGGGTAAATTCGAGTGCTTCTGCTATACACGCAAAGGTGGATGCTAGAGTGGCTTAGAGCTGCCTTAGAGCCGTGGTCTGTTCCCTGTGCAGCTTTCGGTATTCGGTACTAGCGTCTTCGCGGCCCGCCACATGGCGGCACACAATTGGCCGGGCTTTGCCTCAGGAGGACTGCTGTGGTTTCCAGATCTCACAAAGGCAGCAGCTGTCATCCACTGGGGTCAGGTACTGCTCAAGACCACACGCTGGGCACATGCCTGAGCTGCCAAGCATCGCCTGGGTGCTGTTCGGCGTCGAAGCTACATGCACAGTACATCACCAAGCACATCTGGGTGTGAAGAGACGCGCGTAGCCCTCCTGCAGTGCTGCATCAGCGGTGCACATCACCCGGAAGAGCGCCCGACATGTCAATTGTGCTTATGACATACTCTGGCATCCAAGCATGGAAGGTGCAGGACAGAGGCACCCATGCTTTTATGTGTGTTGGACAGCAAAGAGGACAGCTAAGAGTAACACTCTTAACGAGGCGGTGTTGTGCAGGGTATTGAGACCACGGCAGTAGCGTTCCCATGTGGCCAGCTTGGGGTGGTCCTGCCTGTTGCCATCTCGCTGGCGCTATTCGCCAACATCAATCTGGGATTTGCTCAGCCGCAAGGCGCGCCAAAGCCCAGTGGTAATAACCCTGTCTTCTTGACTCAGAAAGCCCTGTCCTCCAGGAAAGCATGCCTGGCGTGTCATTGATACGCCTCACCGGTACCATGAAGGCAGCATGGCATGAGGGCCAGTGTTGCACGACATGGGGATCCGTAAAACTTTAGGGGCTACGGTCACTAGTGAACTTTTTATCATTTTGCAATGTTTGGCGTGTCAAGAGGTCCCCCGGCCGAGATCTGTCGATTGCCGCCCTTCCGGGCGGCTATCTCGTAAATAATGGCGTCTGACACGCGTGTCGAACGGCCGTGTCGGGAAATTTATGCCGTGTCCGTGCAACACTGATGAGGGCAACAGCATCAGTCTCACCCGCAGCAGTGGGATATCAAAAGAGAGCATAGCTCAAGTGCTTTCCAGTCTCAGGATACATGGTAGAGAGCCAGCTGGAGCCTGATATCCAAAGTATGAGTTTGATGGGCAGGTGAGGGGGCAGTGGTGGCGTACATAATGGGAGCGCTCAGGACTGCAATGGAGTGGGCCACAGTGCCTGTTCTGGCTGTGGCCATGTGCCTGCCACATGGCGCCCTGGTGTACTGGCTGTCCTCGTCAACTGTGTCCCTCGCTCAGGCATGTCATTGTACTTTGCTGTCTCTTGCCTCTTGTGTGATTGCATTCTTCCAAATCTGCTGTTTGTCAAGGCTAGCTCTCAGTCACAGAAGTATGCTGTCTGCCGGTCCTTTTCTATAGGGTGTTCCAGTTCAGATCTGCCTACTGCTGTGCAGACTGCAATCCTGAGGCAGCCTGCAGTCAAAAGGGCGCTGCAGCTGCCTGTTCAAAGCTTTGAGGCGGGCACCGAGGGCCGAGCCTGGGCAGCAGCGGGCACAGCGGCTGAGTCTGCAGCTGCTTCATCTGAGGTCGGCAGCATTGACCAGCTCTTTCTTCAGGTGAGTGTCGAGACACCCATGTGCTGCTGCACAACATCAGAGTTTGTAAAGTCCAAATGCATAGAGCTGTATAGGCTGCAGATGCGTGGCCAAAAAGCATGTCTTTGTGTGGAAGGCAATGCCGTATGTATAGAGCACAGCTGCTGGCATTGCTGCATTGACTGGAGCCAAAACGCTGCCCATGAGAGCACAGAAGTGCCATCATACTCGGATGCGCATGAGAGCTATGTTTATGGGTGGTAGAAAGAGACGAGAGCTTCAACAGCATGCCCAGAGCATTGCCACATGCCATGCAGGCTGCTGAGAGCAAAGCTGCGGGTGACCCTGCGCGCGCTGTGGAGATCATCACCGCCATCAGGGCGCAGCATCCGCAGCATGCGCGGGCGCACTTCGCCGCCGGGCAGCTGCACGCAGACCTGCAGCAGTGGCAGCTGGCAGAGGAGGCCTACGTGACTGGCGCCAGCCTGGAGGCTGACCTGGCGCAGCGGGCACGCTGCCTCCTTGGCGCCGGTGAGCTTCTTGGAGACAGAAGCTGCTAGGTTACTCTTCTTAGCCCTTTCACCGGTTTGAGACCTTTTCTGGCTTCGCCTATTTATTGGTGGCAGCGCTTTATCTCCTTTGTGCCTCTCCAAGTACTTTTATGAGTGCCGCAAGGAGTCGCCGCAGGTGTGCAAGGCCTATAGAGAAGCTATGAACCACACAGCTGAGAGGCAAGAGAGAGGAGCTAAGTGTGAAGGGCCTATTTGGGACAAATCAAAGCTGCTGTGATGATGTGCAGGCGTTGCACAGCATAAGCAGGGCGACCTTGAGGCAGCGCTGCAGGCGTTTGCCCGTGCTAGCGCTGATGCGCTATCCGCAGCAGGGCTCTCAGAGTCCGCCCTCAGCGGCGCTGCTGCAGCGCCATATAGCAGCGCAGCATCTGCACTGCAAGACTCAGCCAGCAATGATGCTCTGTTTGGATCGAGACTCACAGAGGCCAATTTGAGCAGCCAACATGAAGCATCCTCCTCCAGCAGAGCAGCTGTGCAGGAGACCCTGCACTCAGCTGGGACAGGCAGCATGACTAAGCTAGCATCTGACAGCTCCTTCGGGGCAGCATGTGAGCCAGTCTCTGGCGGTGGCCCTTCACAAGACCCCGCAGAGGGAACCCATGCAAGGCACAACAGTAGCAGTGGAGCAGAATCAGGAGCCCAGTCACGAGCACAGACAGCAATGTCATCAGACAGCGGAGATGTACAGGCATCTGCTATGGCTGAAAGAACTGCTGTAAGAGCCCTCATGGCCCAGGCAAGTGTCCTGAAGCGGTTTGGTAGGCTGCCTGATGCTTTGCAGGCTTTGCACTTGGCAACAGTGCTTGACAGGGGTGTGGAGGTGCATGCACGGAAGCTCCAAGCCGAGATGAGGGGCCCCAGCCACGATGAGACCCTAGGCAGAAGGACAGAATCCTGACCTGATAGGCTTTCTACATGGATGAATTTCTCATGATCTCTGTAAGGAGCTGACATGATTGCCTAGGAAAAGGTACACCTTTGTAAACCATGATACTGCTACAATGTGTATACCTGAACACTGTACTCGGCGTTGCTTGCAGCTGCAGGCTGTATGTTCCATGATTAGCTACATCAGCACTATCAGACATCACATGCACCAGAGTGGGCATGCTCATAATGCTCAGTTTGTGAGAAGTTTTTGCATGGCCGAGCACCCACTACATGCTCCCATGCAAGGATAGAGACCTAAATGCTGAACGGGGTGGGTTGTGAAAGCGTTCAGTATGCTCGAGCATCTCTCTGGGGTAAAGATTGATTGACAGCATGCTTGCTTTACTGTCTAGCTTTCTTGCTGGTGTTTTGGCAAACTATCTGTGATGTTCAGGTACTTTCGCTGGCTCTGCACCCATATATGTCTCACTGGATCTATTGCATCCGGGGTGTCCAGACTGACAGTGGTGATCTCCAGCATGTGAGAGCCTGCAAAGCCGGACGTACGCATTCGTTGGTGCTCTTCCGTGTACTCTTTGCCAGTATCTCTTCATACCAAGCATATAGAAATGTCGGCATTGCAGTCGCGAGTGAGCTCACAGTAACATCACTTCCAGCAGGGTCATGGTAAGTGACTGCTGGCCCGCCAGAACGGTGGCAAGGGAGACTGACCTCTCCGATGGAAGAAGATCTGGGAACCGCATCTGCCACAGAACTTCCTCACAGCTGTCTCCGAAGAATGATATACCTTCGGCTCACCCCTGGTGATGATGATATCTTTCTGCACGATTAAAGGTGTCCTTTGATGGCTGGGAGGGCGCGAGACGGCGTAGATAGGCACATGTGAAAGCTGGGAATGGCATGATGTCCCACCTCGTTGAAGGTCGCCCACGGCATGACAGGCGCCCCAGAGGCCTGCTGGCAAGTTCTGCAGTGACACAGGGACGGCGTATCCTCTGGGTCGAGCTCGCCTGAGACCTTGTATCGTATGTCACCACACAGGCATCCGCCCTCCAAGTTCAGTGCCATGCTCCTAGATTGTAGCAGACAGCGGATCTGTAGACCACGTCCTTAATTCTCTCTACTCGTGCATGCGCAGGACTGACTGCACAAATGTCAGGCCTATCTGACGTCAGGTAACCTTGTGCGCAGATGATGAGGAAATCCACATAGATGGGGCATTGACTCTTGCATCCGCTGTGCTGACTTGCTACATGCCTTGGAGTACGTCCAAGGGACTACGAGAGTGTCTGCGCATGAGGGCCGGTGGGGTAATGCCACCAACTTCATGTAGCTCTGAGTCACTGCCAGGCTGGACTCAGCACGCAGAGCAGGCGTTACAGCTCGAGCGCCGTGAGAGTGCCACGACCCAGCTCTCGGGAAGGATTGGCTCAGCGGCCCCCACGAAAGAGAGGAATCAAAAAGCGACAGCTTGAGCGCGCGTCAAGACTTCTGACCAACGAAGCCAGTCAAAAGTATTCCAGCTACAAACGCAGCCTCCGGTCATCTTGCCGATAAAGCATCTCTCTGCACATCAGCAAACTTCGTCGGACCCTCCTCACCGCATAGCGCGTAACAAGCTTCAGCTATGGAGTTCGGACGTGTGCTCACCGCATCTGCCCCGGCTCTGCCCTTGAGCCACAGAGCTGCTGCACGGATCTCTGCACCCTCAGCACGCTCTATGCGTCTTGCCCCCATCAGAGCACAGGTGCACTGGCAGTCCGAGCCCCCTCTCGCCGTTGCAATGATGCAACCCTCCCTGCACTGCCCCTCCCATCTCGACAAGGAGCCTTATCTGTTGAAGCGTCCAGCATGGCGTGGAAATGTTGTTGTGCGTGGGTCGGTGTGAGACTGATGACTTCACTTC
This sequence comes from Coccomyxa viridis, assembly GCA_963930925.1. Lineage (NCBI taxonomy): Eukaryota > Viridiplantae > Chlorophyta > Trebouxiophyceae > Coccomyxaceae > Coccomyxa > Coccomyxa viridis. The sequence goes on along the minus strand of CAWVOJ010000008.1, from coordinate 1,405,455 downwards.
GCAGGCACCCGAAGCCGAGAAGCAGCCAGGGTCTGTTCAGAAGGTGAGCCTCGAGCAGTCCAGCGCTCCCAGTGCGGAGATGCAGAGCAATATCGCGGCCCAGGACAAAGCCCCCCAGCAGGAGGTGCTCTCAGACAACCTGCAGACCGGCGCTGAGGTCGTTCAGTTTGAGGTCTTCGGACAGACACAGGAGGCCATCAACGGTGCGCACGCCACATACTCCTGCCTTGGCGTCTTGAGGGGAATCTATAGCTGCGAAAAGCATGCACATTTAAGATGTATCACTTACCACCATCTCGGATGAATCCCTAGAAATCCTGATCAGATGGCCTATTGTATTCTGCGTTGTAGCTCTAAGCGGGATGCTCCCAGGCAGGAGTGCGATTTACACTGTGCTGTCTGGTGATTGCATTCTGCAAGCACAGTGTCACTAGTCAGCCAGTCTCGTCAAAGCTTACATGCAGGCCAACACCCATGCAATTTGGAAGAGACCCTCAGCAGTTTCAACTGATGCAATGTCAGCTTGACAACAGCAATGCGTGCGTTTGGTAGCGACTGAGTATGCCACGTCACGCGCAGGGCGCGCAGCCATGGTGGGCTTCGTTGCGGCGGTGTTTGCAGAGCTGACCACGCAGCAGTCTGTGTGGAGCCAGATCGCGGGCAAGACCACCGCCAACGGCAAGGTGCTGGAGCACGGCTGGCAGTTCGCTCCTCTGGGCTTTGGCGCAGTTGTGGCGCTCCTGACCTATGCCAGCATTGCTCCCCAGTTCCAAGCAGGTCCGTCCTCCTGCACAGTCAACTGAACATGTCAGAGGTCACAATGCTTTGCCGGGCTTGAAAAATCAGCGATGGCTCTTCTGACCCCTCTTGGCGTTGCTCCCCGATGCCTGTGGTCCCTCTTGAATAGTGTCCTGTAACTCATTTGGGGTCGCAAGACTGGAGGCTGTTCTGGAGCAGGCTGCCCTCAACTCTTGCTGCGCTGAATATGCTCTGGCCAGCGCTCTGCGCCCTTGTGGTCTGGCATGCTGCATGCAATGGCGTGATGATGGGTTGATGCAATGCAGGCGAGAAGCCCGACTCACGTTCTGTGGGCCCCTTCACCCCCTTTGCTGAGAAGTGGAACGGCCGCCTTGCTATGCTCGGCTTCTCAGGTATGTCCCGTTCTTGAGGGCTGCACCCTCACTGTCATCATCTCATGAAATATGGCAGCCCATGCTGAAGATCAACTTATTCAGATAGTGTCTTTCGCATTGCCTTGCAGCACGGGTTGCTTGGCCGTCTAGAGCAAGAACAAGAACATGAACATGGATGATTGCCAGTTCTGCTTACATATGCCATGTTGACCTGCCTGGAAATTTGATCTGGGGAGGTATTGGGGATCAAGGCGATGCGACTAGGTCTGAGTTCCGCAATCTATTTGTGCGCAGGTCTGCTGCTGGTTGAAATCATCAAGGGCAACAGCCCTCTGTTCTGAAGCAGAAGCCCCAGATAGCAGCAAACTGGTGTAAAGAGCAGAGCGCCCAGCTCAGTTGAAGAGCACAATGCATGCGGTGGTGTTGGTAAAAAGAATGCAGTAACAAAGGTGTCAGTTGAAGAGTGTTGAAGAGTGCTTCAACCTTGCAGTTGCAACCATCTGCGACGAATCAGAACTTGCTCTGAGTCTGAACACGTGCATGGTCAGAGTGATGTATTGAGAAGTGAGAGTGTATCTGTTGGGCATGGAGGTGATTGTTCCAGGAGTTGTAAAGACTTACTGTTCCAGGACGTGCAAGACTCGCCTGCAATAAAGCTGTCCATGCACTTCAGGAGTGCGCAAGTTGTGCATACAGAGCTCATTCTGCTCATCTAGGTGCAGCACTGCTGCGTGACCTACAATTGTACGTGTTGTGCAACTTGACTCTCATATGTCGTGTTTTGGAGCCACAAAGGAGTGGGCGTGGATGTACATCTCACACAAATAAAGCTGCTAAGCCATATACTCTAATGACCCGAAGGTTGCTGCTCAGCTCCTATCACCTCTTCCTTCCGCTTCGAAGCGTTCGCGCTGGAGGCATCACATCTGCATTTCTCTTCACCCCTGCACCCACCTCCAGACTTGAATGCGCCGATGAGCACTAAGCATGACTAAGACACCCCTCTCCATCCATACACCACAGGAAGAGGGTGTCACAGTTTCCTGCTGGCAACCATTCTTGTCACTACCGGCCCTACGGGGGGCTGATGTCAGTGAAACTCGTGATGCATGAGAGAGTGTGTTGTCTCTCTGTACCTGATCTGCCCTTAGAAGGCCTGCGGCTGGCAGCCGCCTTCTCCACGAGCTTGCCTGTGCTGAGCCAGCGCAGGTAGCGCTTGAGCATGGCGTCCTCGACGTCCTTGGGCGAGGTCTGGCCGCGGCAGAAGATGCGCCAGCTGTCTGCGGCAAACTTCCCGCAGCCGTGGAACTCGCTGGGCTCCTTCCACGCCTGCGTACAAAGTGAGCCTCAAGATTTCACAGACGACAAGACCTGCAATCTACCCTGAAGATGTGCAACAGCACTGTGACGGTTACAGGGAATGCCAGGTAGTGCATGATCATTTGCAGGCAAATGCACAAGTCATCTGTCCTGCCTCCATAAGGCAAAGTCAGTCTACAAACGCCTGACATGATACCGGATACGAGAACAGGGACACTGCCAAGCTTGACCGTCAGAGAGGCAATGAGCTGTCCAAGCCACCCTAAGCATCACCTGATGGAAGCGCCTAACGTCTTCAAATCATCTCTCAGCAGTTAGAAAGGCAGGGTGTCAGCTGCTCCTACCGTGGCGAAAAAATCGTGGCTCATGCGCTGCAGAGCTTTCCTGCGGACCTCCTGAAGGCCCAAGGGCCCTATGACTACTTCAAGCTCCTTGTTGGATGCCTCCAGCACAGCTGAGGGGTCGGGGAAGGCCTCCAGAAAGCCCAGGATGGCGTTCCTGATTGTAGGGCCACCTGTGGTGCGGCTGCAAGGGCATATATCGTGTCAGTGCCCCAGGTCAGGCATGCATCACTTGCAGGCTGTGAGGGGAGCAAGCTAGGCTCGTGGACAGTTCACGCTGTCCCATCCCTTGCATGCACTCATGATGGTACCCCAGTCAGGTCAACTGCTTAACTTTCCCGGTCAAGTAAATATGCTCTCCACTCTGCAAGTAAGAGAGGGCAGCCTCTGTGTTTCGCTAGGCACACCCAACAGCGTCATAAAGCAGCCCAGGAAAGCACATAGCTAAAGGAAAGTATGGGAGTGCTCTACCTGCATAGCAAGCAGCACACAAGATGCTGCCAGGGGTCGGCGTAGCGCTCTTGTATCAGATTCAATGGTGATCGCCTGCATGATATATGAGCTTTAGAGTCTTGGTAAGCACGCCCAGAGTGCATCTGCTTGGCCTGTCAAGTGTGACATTGCATGGCAGCGCTCCTAAAGGAAAGCAGACCGTGGGGTACCTCTGTGATCCGTGAGAAGCACAGGCATAGGAAAGCACCTGTGCTGCTTCACGCACATCCTGTGCTGACAGAATGCGAACCAGGTCTCAGGCCCTGCAACGCCATTCTTTGCGCTCAGCGCCACTGCTGTTGCTCCCCACTTAGCTTCAGCTAGCTGCCGCCACAACTCGTTATCCTGCATCAGTGATGCAGGAGTCACGCCCAGAGCTGCTGAGAGAGCATACACAAGCCCACTAATAGCTTTAGAGGAGCACAATGATGGGGTATGAAATGCATCTGCATCAATGCCATTTGAGCGGGAGACATACCCTGCCGAGATCTCTTAAGGCTTTGCAGGTGGAGACGACAGAGAAGAGGTCACAGATGTCCAAGAAAGCCATTGTGCGCAGTGTCGCATCCAGGGGCAACGATAGAAGCGATGCCTTCTCAGGCCCCTCCATGATACTTTAGCCCTGAGCACAGGCCTGAGCTCTGGATGAGGTGCGCACTGCAGCGCCTGCGCCCCCCAAAGAGTATCTTCTCACACTTGTATGTGCATTCCCTTCTGCCTGTCTTCATATCAGTAGGCCTTGACTGAGGCCTGCGTGTCATCACATGGCAGGGTCACATGCGTCATGGAAGACGTCGTCAGGAAGGTGCGTGTCAATGTCATAAGCATTCGCTCTTATGACGGCTCAGGTTGCAGTCAGAACTCCTCTGGTGAGGGGAAGCAATTGCACATACTTCGGCTCGCCCAGCATTGCACCTTTGTCCGCGGTGAGAGGCAGGGTTCTCAGATCAGCACGTGCCCTAACAACAATGGCTGCCTCTTCCTACAAGTATCTGGTCCTGGGAGGCGGAAATGCTAGCGGGTGAGCACCAGCCTCGTTCTACGAGCAATCTCCAGCGCAATGCGCCGTGTATGGCTTACCTGAGCTCAGGAACACATCCTCATCAGATGCATTTTAATCATCGTTGTCACATCATGCATTCCGTTTCCTGTGTTCAGCGCTGCCATCAATGCAAATTGGGGAAACTATCTTTGGCGCAATGGCTGCAGATACGCAGTCAACGAACTTGTGGAGCGTGGTGCTGGAAAGTCTGAAGTCGCGGTCATCACTGATGAGCCAGTGCGTCTCCTACCTTGCACAATATTGGTATTCCGATGCTGTTCTTAATATACGGATGTGAATGCTTCCCAGGGCGCAGTGTTGCTACGGATAGTGACACCTGACACTGGCAGGGTGTTGTGTGGCACCGAGCATCATGCCCACCCGATTCTGAGCCACTGACACGAATGTGCTTTACCATCTACTTGTACTGATAGACATCGTGTTGCAGGTGGTAGCATATGAGCGGCCAGCTTTGAGTAAGGCATACCTATTCCCAGACGGTAATGTCCAGCTCCACAGGCAGACTCCCAACATGCTTGAGAAGGTCTGTCTGCATCATGCTGCACCCTTTGCACAGGCCTGTCTCACAAATACCATGCCACAGCACTCATGAGGACGTACTTTGCAATATATTAGGTCCTGATGTGCAGGTCCAGCAAGGCTCCCTGGCTTCCACACCTGTGTGGGTGGAGGTGGCGACAAGCATGACAAGAGCTGGTATGATGAGAAAGGTAGGTCTGTCTACCCTTGCTTGACCGAACAGAGCTGTGTGCTCTTGGAAAGCAGAGAGATCTCTGGGCAAGTCAGGGAATCCTGGATTGCTGCCAATGATTGGATGTGATGGTCAGAGTAGAGCATCAGCTTCTGTGCATCTTTGGCTTTTGCAGTGTCAACTTCTGATGAGTCAGGTACAAGCACAGGTAGTAGGTAGCACAGTGCTCTCTTCTGGGCCATATGAAGCCAGCCTGTTGATGGCACGTCAGGTTCACGCTGCATATTTTTGTGTGCAGGAGTGGACTACAAGACCAGCACAAAGGTCACTGGAGTGGACGCAAGCAAGCAGACCGTGACGACAGATTCTGGAGAGACCATCAGCTATGAGAAGCTCATCTACGCCCTGGGTGCCCGGGTAAGCATGCATAAGCTTCCTTGCAGAGGCAACTGGCATAATGGCATGGCTCCACTATCGCACCCTGAGGAAGAGGCGCTTGCACAGGGTCTCCTGATCTAGCAGAGGGCGTCATGCTTCTTTCCCATCCGTGTAAATGCAGTTACCTATGTTGCTGTTTGCATCAAGCTTGTCATTCTTGGGCCGTCAAATCAGTGCCTGACTGTCTGGCTCCAGCAGGCAGGAAGTGTCTGTACATCTGAGGAATCGTCATTTAGATGGCAGACTGAGGGGTGGTGTTGGGTCGCTTACACTCCACAGTGTGAAAGTGACGACGGAGCTTGCATTTATGTACAATCTTAGTGAGCGTAGAGAACAATGGGGCCGAGTAGAAAAGTGACCATGTGCCAGAAGAGGCGTTGTTTCCACTTTGTTGTTCACCACATTATTTTCCTCTATGCAGCCTGTCAAGCTGACAGACTTTGGAACCAAGGGCGCGGACCTGAAGGGCATCTTCTACCTGAGGAATGTCGTGGACGCTGACGCCATTGTGGAGGCCATCGGGCAGGCCAAGAAGAAGAGCAACAAGGTGATGCCCGCTGCAACTGTCATCATTACAAGGGTATCAGCCCATAGCCACAGGGCACACATGCGGGAGGCTGGCAGGCTTGAGACCCTGTCAGGTGCCTCATGAGGGCCGGCACAGCCGCCAGGCAAGCAGTCTACAGGCCAGTTGCATGATCTTGGGACAGCATCCACTACATCGAGGCCCAGGCATGCTTAAGCCTAGGTGCATGAGTGTCTCCACACCAAGATACCCATACTCCAGCCCCACAGCGGCGCAACACCCAGCCTGCATCATACTGAGTGGAAGGTGCTTACTGCAGGCCACAGTAATTGGCGGAGGCTACATTGGAATGGAGGTGGGTGCGGGCCTGAACAAGAACGGCATGGACGTGACCATCGTGTTCCCGGAGAAGCACCTCATGGAGCGCCTGTTCACCCCGGAGATCGCCCAGTTCTACGAGCAGTACTACCAGGACAAGGGCGTCACCCTCAAGTCCGGCAGCCTTGCCACCGAGTTCAAGGGCAAGGATGGCGTGGTGAGTACTTGTACCTGCTTATGCTTCAGTCCTGCTGTGGCACGGTGTGGGAAAGTCTGTTCTCTACATCAGGCCAGAAGGCGGCAGAAGGCGCCGCACTTCTGGGAAGGCTGCAGAGGCATCATAAGATAAAGTCTGCAGGCAACAAGAACAAACATGTGACGGTTGTGTCCCATACTAGTGAGCAGCAGTGGGCGGTAGGTGCACTGGTGCATGCAGCTGGTAGCAGTATTAGGACCCAGTCAGCCAGTCATGAGCATGAAGCTGAAGGTAATAGCTAGCCAGCGGCTAGAGTTCTCGCCTGATGGCGCAGGTGACCACTACAGTGCTGAAGAGCGGCGAGGAGATTGAGAGCTGACCAAGAGCTGACTCTGTTATGATTAGCATGGGCGCGCAACCCAATCTGGAACTGCTGATGCTCAGGCTGAGTTGTTATCATGACGCTGATCTGAGACGCTAATTTGGCGGTGCAGGTTACCACCACAGTGCTGAAGAGCGGCGAGGAGGTCGAGAGCGACATTGTTGTGGTTGGCGTGGGCGCGCGACCTAATGCGGAGCTGCTGAGCCGGCATCATGCCACTAAGTTGATATCGTCATGACGCCCATTGTGGTGGCGCAGGTGACCACCACAGTGCTGAAGAGCGGCGAGGAGATCGAGAGTGACATCGTTGTGGTTGGCGTGGGTGCGCGGCCCAATGTGGAGCTGCTGAAGGGCCAGGTGGACCTTCTCGAGGACAAGCCTGGCGGCGTCAAGGTACATACGTTCGCATGTGCTCACTGGCGACTTTGGTCCCAGCAACATGCCAAAGCCCTTTAGAGGGCGCGGCATGGCGTCCTGTCCATGGTTGGGGCGGAGCTCCAGGCTATCACAATCATCTTGCACAAGACTAGGCTCCCGTCCAAGGCTGTGTGCAGGCAATTGCAGGGGCTTATGTGTGTCGTTGTGGTGCAAGGCTCTTCTGAGGCAGGGAGTGGTTGCCCGCAGGTGAACGGCAAGCTGCAAACCAGCAACCCAGACATCTACGCCGTTGGTGACGTGGCAGCGTTCCCTCTGCAAAATTATGGTCTAAACAAGATGTTCCGCCAGGAGCATGTGGCCAACTGCAGGCAGAGCGCCAAGCATGCAGGTGTGACAACCAATCTCTTTCAGGCGCTTTGCACTTGCAAGCCTGCAAAGCCTGCATTGCAGGGGCACATGAACCCTGCCTGCCCCAAACTTTGATGTGAGTGCCTGCCTGAATGCATGTTTCTGGGAAGGCTGCATGCTTTGAAGCATAGCCCGTCTCAGTGATGCTTGGCTATTGAGCCAGCTTCAAGGAAGTGGCTTGCCTGTCAAGCCTCAGACTCTTTCAAACCCCTCCTTGGTCATGCATTCTTCAGTATTATATCAGGCCTGCGAGGATGCGCACTCATGTGCTTGCAATAGGCTCCAGGGCCTGTGCCATACGATGAAACCTACAGGCGCTGAAATTGTGAGCATGCATTGCAGTTGCTGCGATGTTTGACCCCTCAACTCCAGACTACGACTACCTGCCGTACTTCTACTCTCGCATCTTCGACCTAGGCTGGCAGGTACAGCTCTCTGCAAAATCTGTTGGTATGCACATGAAAGCGCTCACATGGCTATCAACCACAATCATCCGTGAGCCATGTGTAATGTCTGTCGAGCCTGGGAAGGAAGGGTAGACAGGGAGGTAGTGCTCATGTACAGCAAGCTGAAGTGGGGGATTGTGCCATGTGCAGTTCTATGGCACCAATGAGGACTGTTCCCATGTGTTCTTTGGCGATGCCAGCTCCAAGAAGTTTGGCACATACTTTGTAAAGGATGGCAAGGTGAGAGATATACTAAGGCCAGATGTGAACTTCAGATGGGCGTGAGATGCACACCATGTTTTTGGAAACAATCTGATCAGACTCGGACAAAGCCATTCAGCTCTTGAGCTGCTGCATTCAAACAGCATCCATTGTTGCGGCTTGTGTGCTTTGCAGATTCGCATGCTTTCCCTATAGCAAATTAAATCGCAGCTTGCTCGCAGCAATGTCCTTGGTGGCACAAAACAGCATTGGATGTGCTTCATTGTACTGAGGAGCTGCACTGCTGAGTCTACAAGTAGACTACAAAAAGCTTGCAATAGCCATCCTCTGCATGCGCTTAGCCTACACACGCATGTGCAGGTCGTTGGAGCGTTCTTGGAAGGAGGATCGAATGAGGAGAATGCAGCCTTGAAGAAGGTTGCCCAGACAAATCCCTCAGCTCCAGATGACCTAGGGACCCAGGGACTGGAGTTTGCGTCCAAGTTGTAGGGTGCTTATGAGGAGAGGGCTGAATTGCGTAGACACTTGTCATATCTCTGCAGCTGGAACTTCTTGCATCTCAAAGGCTGTCCTTCCCTGTATTCTCGCTGTTGAATGCAAAGCTCAATTAGATTTCAAGGAATAGAAGTGATGTAAAGCTGGGCAGTTTCCCCCAACCAGGAAGCTGCGTGATCCACCGGCATGTTTTCGCGCCAACGTCGTGCATCTCGTCGAGATCCCCCTTACGCTCACTATTCCATCTGGAACACCCTGAAAAGCGCTGTAGCACTTGTGGTTGTAGGACGAGGAAGAGCGGACTACGGGTGAAGTGGACGGCACCATGCAGATCGAGTATTCTCGGCCCTTTCATGCGCTCGGCAGTCACCCCATCATGGCTCAAACACAGGCAAGCGCAGCTGCATTCTATTCAACACTATTCAGTCACGCCAAGAGCCTCCTTTCCTGGGCGCATGCCAACAAGCGCGGTCCTCTAGCACAGCCCTTGGGCGTGAGAAAGCTGCCTATATGGCCTGTTTATAGCGCAACGCTTACAAAGACTCGACGAAGCACGCGTGTTGCTGCTGAGAATATGGCGAGATTGAACAGACGGCAAGTATATAAACATGCTTCGCGTCATATAGATGAGGCATTCATGAAATGCAGGGAATGGAGTGCAGCAATGGATGCGGTCATGGCAGTCATCAGGCAACACTGAACGCAGTGAAGGTCGAGGATAGCCCGCAGATCAGCGGCCCTGGCCAAGGAGCTCTGGGTGAGGTCATGGCAGACCCAGAGTCTCAGCAGCCTGCCCAAGACAGAGCACAGGCCCTAAGGAGCAAGCCTGCTGCTGCTCTCGGCTGCACTCCTGGCAGGGCTGCTGCAGCTGCAGGCAAAGGCAAGCGCAGCAGGAGCCAAGCAGAAGACGCTCCTCCCAAGCCCTCAGCTAAGCGGTCCAAGACCACAAAGCCTTTCACAGACATACAGAGCTCAGAAGAGATCAGCAAGGCAGCGCAGCAGCAACAGAGCTCTGGAAATTGATGCGGCCACCTACGCCGATGTCAAGCCGCATGCTGCCTCAGGCTCCAGGGGCAGGCGGGCAGATCTTGGGCGGCAGGTGGCCCAGGCTGTGCAAGCGCATGGCCCTGGACCTGCACAGGACGGGGAGTTTGGCGACCTTCTCAGGGATGCCCAGCAGTGCATCATCATTGCTGGTGGAAATTCTGCCAAACAGAAGCACGGGTGCGTCCCATGCCTTGCATAATCATGACGTCTTGTACCAGCATGGGGCAAGCTTGCAGTTGCCGAATTAGCAAACCTACCCGCAAAAACGCTGCCGCATCACTCCGTCCTCTGGACACGCAGGCGAACAATCCCTATGCCCTATAGTTGTCCCGGTAGCAAGTTCTGGCCCACTGTAAAAGAGACGGGCATTGTATCAGTTGCTGCAGCTGAGGTTTGTCGCCCTTGTACCGCTTCTCAGTATGCCAGTCATCTGAGCAGTCATGTCACCATGTAGCAGGATATTGAGCATGATCGCAGAAATTCCCTGCACAACTATGCCAGTCTGTATCCTTCTGGGTGCAAGGACCATAAGAGGGCCTCTCTGGATTAGCAGGAGTCCGTGCATTATTTGAGAGGCTAACGTCCTGCTGTAGGGTAGTGAGGACGCTATGCTGAAAGAGGTTGCCTTTCTGGACATTGGACTGACCAGTCCACTGGACTTCATACCTAATCCATTGGAAGGTGAAGGTAATCTTCCATACCAAACACATACACCTCTGCAAAGCCGTCCTTCGGCAGCATGTACACCCATGCACCTCCCAACCAGCACAGCAGCCCCGAGTGAGCCTAGCCATGCCTCTGCGGGACAAGATGACAGCAGTCGTACTGCATACACCTTGTCGTTGGCAGCAGTCCCTGTGAAGGTGCCTGAAGAGCTCAGCACCAACCATGCAGGGGACAACATCCGCCGGGGTGACCCTGCGTGGTACCGTACACATGCACCCAATTTTTATGCACGCCTGATGGAGCACACGACGCGTGTCTGCGCCAGTATCGGGTAGGCACACTCTCCGCAGCATCCCTGCTACCTTGTGCATGTTGCTCCTCACACATCACAACGTGGATGTCTGGTTCTAGGTGCATCCTCAACCTTAGCGCATGTAAGTACCTCTGCAATCAGAAGTGGACCTGCACGGCGAAATAATGAATGAATAGGAGGAGGCTGCTAAACTGCACATTCAGCCCCTGCAACTCCAAAGCTGCATCGGCACAACGGCTGTCATCTCCTCCTTCCTTGCATGGGAGTCTGTCTGCTTGCAGGTGCGTCTGTGGAGAGTGCGGGGCGCCTGCATTCTTTGTCTGGAATGGCGTGACTCCGTGGAAGATGCTGCTGAAAATTGATGGCAGCAACACAAATGACATAATGTGTGGCCTGCAGACAGACATGCCAAAGGCAAGCACCATAGTCGCCTTCATATCCTTGCGATACACTGCATTGGGGGTTTTCCCAGACCTCTACATTCCCTGTAAGCATCCAGCGATGAATGAGAGGATTTGCCGTGCAGCCTGGTGCTGGCATCATGCATGAGGTTCCAGCAGTGTGCTTTCATCATGCCTCTGCTCCATCATAAACGACAATCCTGCTCTGGTGTCTGGCTTTCCAGTGCAATGCACCTGCTGGCAGCAGGTGCTGTTAGAACACGGACTGGCAGAGAGGAGTTTTCACTGGCGCGATGTGAACGCATGCATGGCACTTCGATGGGGTCAGGCTGTCGCTCCATGCAGGACTGGCCATTGCCCAAGCGGACCAAGGTTTTTGTGATGCCCAGCACTAGCGGCGCAAATGGGCGGCACTGGAAGTCAGATGGAGGCCTGGGTATGTGGAAGGTCTTGGGTGAGGCTGTTCGCGCCGAACGTTCGGTTAGAAATTTGCCCTCCAAGCCTGAGTGCTGTTTGTCTGAATGAGCAGATGCAGCTGTAGACCTCCGCTCAGATCTGCATCATGCTGAGACGAGATTTGCTGGGATTTGCAATGTACAGAGTGCGGGAGTCATCACATTGGTCCTGAGAACCGCGCAGAGGCATGCTTGAGTGTGCAACCCTCAAATCCACTGCTGCACCACTGCTGAGCTTTGACAGATTTGGCGAGCAGCACAGAAATAATTCCCTACGATGATCTGATGCTGGCATATACATCAGGTCTGTGTGACTGTACAACATGTGCCCAAGTATGACCCGGGACCCTGGCCAGCTGCAGCTGGCCAAATTTTGAGACTGATTTATAGTAGAGCAGCCCAAAGGGGGATTACAAATTCAATACTATAAGCAGGTCACCGGGTGTGATGCTGACTCGAGTCAATCATGCTCAGATGAGTTTCAAGGGTCTGGAGTGACGCGAGCTTTGCAGAGTCTGAGGCGTCTAAACAGCCCTGTGATCCTACCTCTCGCGCTGCAAGTGCAGCGCCGCTACTTTGAAGTTGTGATTTCCTTGGATGCTCAACGTGCCCAACTGCCCGGCAAAGGCCCAGCAGCCCGATGCACCCGCTCCCGAGGAGCGGCTCTCGTTCAGAGCATACAGGGGCGCTAATTAGATTGCTTACAGCTGTGTTGTTAATATAGGGCCTCCACAATCTGCGTATGGTATGTCACTGAGCTTTGAGTGAGTTCGGCATGCTGCTGCCCGAGGCTCCGACACTCTTGCAGCAGCCAAGGAGCCCTTGGCATCGTCCCGGACAGTATTTGTCCTCTCATCAGTCAATTCCGTGCAAGATGCCGGCCTTCTTGAGTCCATTGAGACAGGTAAAGGAGGAGCAGTCACGCAGCTGCCTGAGGACAGTAATCTTTGTTTAGACTGACAGAAGAATTTATACTTATGCAATATTATTTTCAGTGTCATATAATCCATCGTGCAACGTTGTATGAGGTCCTATCACCTCAGTATTAGGATCCTTAGCATGCCATGCTGTCCGGAGATCGAGTGATGTATGTTGTTCTTGCAGGCCGCTGCCTTGCCCAGGATATGGCAGCACAGTACAGATGGTATGGGAGGTGTCACCCTACAGCAGGCCACGCTCAGGAGGAGCTTGCAGTGCAGCGCGTCAGCAGCAGATGCAGCAGCTTCCCAGGCTGCCCCAAGCAGCAACGGTGCCCTGAGCAACATCATCGACACCGAGCTGAAAGCAGAGGCTGAGCAGTCATACTTGGCAGTACGCTCCATACGACTTTGCAGAATCTCTGAGTCATGACATCTGATGGTCAAACACCATAGCATCAGTTGACTGGGCCTCCACCTTGCCGAGCTTTCATAGCCTCTAGCGTAGTCCTGCTTGTTTCAGCTAGACAGGGCATGACTCCCACGATTCTGTTCTGGAGTGCTGCATGAGTTTTATCTTTGCCTGTGTGTCTGAGAGTCCTCATGTCATTTCTGCAGTATGCAATGTCGGTCATCGTCGGGCGGGCGCTGCCAGATGTTAAAGACGGCCTGAAGCCCGTGCACCGGCGCATCTTGTACGCGATGAATGACCTAGGGCTGGTGCCAACAAAGCCCTACAGGCATGCTGCTGCCTCTCTGACCAGCACCATGCTGAATTTGACTTTGCAGCCTCCTGCTAAGACGCAAGGCACCAAACATAAATTACACAGCACCCGAGGATGTGTGCTGGATTTCATCTGGGTTGATGGCGTGAGCATTTGTCTCAGATTCCTTAGATACATTTAATACTAAGAATCAGCATGATCAAAGTGGCCACAATTTGGAATTTTACATTTTCAAAGCTTGGTGTCCCCATGCAGGAAGTGTGCGAGGGTGGTTGGGGAAGTGCTGGGAAAGTATCACCCGCATGGCGACTCAGCAGTGTACGACGCGCTGGTCCGCATGGCGCAGGACTTCTCCATGCGAGCGCCCTTAGTAAGCACCGTCCATGTGCTGGCCACACCTGTCTACACAACCCTCATACATGACATGAGGTGCTGTATGGGCCATTGTGTGATGTGTCTGTAACAGATCTCAGGATGAGTTGCTGGTGGGGACCTGATGAGAATTTGCATCTGTATATATGTTGAGGGTGCTGGAACTGTTGGATGATGTCTGGAAGTGCTTGCGCAGGTGTCAGGGCATGGCAATTTTGGATCTCTGGACAACGACCCGCCTGCAGCCATGCGGTACACAGAGTGCCGCCTCCAGAGTGTATCATCAGCCGTCCTCCTTGCTGACCTGGACTTTGAGACTGTAGACTTTGCACCCAATTTTGACGGCTCTCAGGTACAGTCCGTGCTCCCTTGCCTGTACCCAATGCCTTCTGTGCATAAGTATCATCATCTGTGTCATGTGCAGCATCACTCTGTGCTTGGTGACAGATGCGGTGGGCCATCTGCATTGTTTGGGGTGCTTCTCAAGGTGTGTGGACTGGCAAGAGGCCAGAAGTGTTCCATGCTGAGCTGTCAAGGGGCATGCTGAGCTGTCATGCTCTGACGAGCTGTCTTCGTGCAGGAGGAGCCGCGCGTTTTGCCTGCCAGGGTGCCTAACCTGCTCGTCAACGGATCCTCTGGCATTGCTGTCGGCATTGCGACACGCATCCCACCCCACAACCTGCGCGAAGTGGTTTCGGGGCTCCATGCCCTCATAGACAAGCCGGACATCACAATTCCTGAGCTCATGGAGCACATCCCTGCTCCAGACTTCCCCACAGGTGAGCATCCTAAGTCTTTATTGCTTCACTACTGGCATAGTGGGCTGCCACTGAGCGCCATCATATTAGACATGCAGACCCTCTATGGGAAAGTGTTGCGATTGCGCATCCTGCTGGAGACCATATCTGAGAGGGAACTATCACCACGCTGCAGCAAGGTTGGGGGCGTAATGGTGACTGGGCGGGATTGAGGCTTGCTGGTGGCAAATCGTATGTGTGGCCATGCAGGGGGAGAGATTTTGATGTCAGGGTCCATCAGGGAGGCCTACGAGCATGGCAAGGGCCCCATCACTGTCAGAGGAAAGGCCTTCATCGAGGGCACAGAGGAGTCAGAGGATGGCTTTTCAGAAGCAAGCAGCAGCGCTGAGACCAAGCCAAAGCCGACTAGGAAGAAGGTCTGCTCTTCTCCTGTACAGAGGCTTGCAGTTGCTGTTGTGTGAGAAACCTACGAGGATAGTTGGAAGATCTCATGAGATGTGCAGTGATCCCCCTCACAGTCCCTTTCAGGTCAGCACCACAGACATCTGAGCATCTGTAGGATCTTACATCCTGCGCATGCCTAGTAGCTGTGGTGCTTCCTGGACATTCTTGGATTAGTGCTGGAGGACATGAGAATAATTGAGGAAGCCTGAGGGAAGCTTTCATGCAGGCGGCGAGGGACAAGGCAGCGAAGCCGTCCATTGTAATCACAGAGCTTCCATACCAGACTAACAAGTCTGACTTTGTGGCCACTGTGGCCAGGCTAGTGGAAGAGCAAAAGCTGACAGGTATGCGCTTACTCACATTGCATTGAGGCACGCTGAATAGTATGGGCCATTGAATGTGTAGACAGCAGCCGTGAGTGCACTGAATGCATGCTGTTTGCCTGCTCTTCTGCCCATACCGCTGAAGTGCTGATGTCTGCTTGCAAGGCGTGATGGTTCATTGCTGGCTGAGAGCTGTAAGCATGCTGAGACCTCTGTGACGAGCATTGATTGAGGGCGTCTTGCATGTGCAGGCATCTCGGATGTGAGGGACGAGAGTGACAGAGAGGGCATGCGTGTCGTGGTTGAAGTCCGGAGGGGCTCCTCTCCTGAGGTGTGATGGAACGCTAAGCTCTGGTTCTGCTTTTGCTTCCTGCATCCCTGCTGCATCATGTGTCCAGTGATGCATGCTGGTGTCAATTTCGTACATTTTGGGGGCAATTGCTTTGCCTCAAGCTCGCTTCATACCTGCGAGATCATTTGCTGGAGGCATCAAGCAATAACACATTGAGAGGATCTCAGGTGACCTATGCTTGATGCCACCGTGCAGATGGACTGCCTCAGGTATAAAGCGCGTTCACAGAAAGCACAATGCGAGTGCCATGCAAAGCGTCCAGGGGATGGGGTAAAGGCAAGGCGTCTGATGCGCAGGTGGTCTTAAACAATTTGTACAAGTTCACAGCGCTGCAGATGCGCTTCCCCGTCAATGCGGTGGCCTTGGTGGATGGAACACCCCTCACGCTCAGCCTGAAGGAGTTCCTGCAGAAGTTCCTGGAGTTCCGCTGTGAAGTTGTCAGACGCAGAGCAAGGTCTGAACCTTTGTCTCCACCCCTTGTCATAACTCCATGCCTTTGCTTGAGCAGAAGCATGCTTCTTGTTTTGCAGCATGCAAGGGTCGCTGAGGACCTGCTGTGTGCCTGTCATTCTGTGATGACCTTCACCATGAAAACAAAGTACAGATCTGGCGCCTGGCGCAACTCACATTGCACCCCAGCGCATGTACGCTGCTCTCATCCAGAGCCTCTCTTGACTTATACGCCGCAGCTGTGCAGTTTGAATTATTGGCAGGTGAATACAAGGGGCAGCATGTTGTCAAGGAATTGCTTTCAGCCTGAGTCTCAGGACGACCTGTCAGCTGTTTTTGTGCAGGTTCAATCTGAGGAAGGCGCAGAAGCGACAGCACATTGTGGAGGGTCTGCTGAAGGCGATGCAAGATCTGGACAAGGTTGTGGCTGCGATCAGGGCGGCTAAGGACGGCTCTGCAGCGGCTGCAAAGCTGCAGCAGCAGTTTGGCCTGTCCCCGGAGCAGGTGCCTGCTGTGTATGCTCGTGCAGGATGCCTCATATGCTGCTGTAACCTCTTTTCCGCATACAAGGAGCGCGCTGTATTGACAGACCTGTATAGCATCAGGAGATGGGAGCATCAGTCGCGCACAGCCTAAGATGTTGTTGAGATAAGGCATGTGCTTACAATATGTTCGAGTGAAGTCCCTGCATGTGCGTTTGGTATCTGGAAGGGAAGACAATAGACTTCGGTGCCTGTGCAGAGTGATGCAGTGCTTAGCATGGCGCTGAGGAGGCTGACGTCCCTGGAAGCCGGCAAGCTCCAGGAGGAAGCTGCAGCGCTCGGGGCGACCATCACTGGCCTGGAGCAGCTCCTCGCCAATGAGAAGCTGGTGCTCAAGACAGTGAAGCGGGAATCGCAGGAGATTGCAGACAAGTATGGCGACGAGCGCAGAACCACTGTGAGGCTCTGACTCCCCTCGTGCTTTTGCTTTCCCACCCCCTGAATTCAAACAGATGGCACGCGGAGTTAATTCCGGTTCCCAACCCCCTGGACTTGCTCTAAATGGCGCAAAGGATCTTTCTGTTGTGCACTTGCATAGTCCAGAAGGCTTGCGTCATGAGGATGCTGTGTGTGTTTGGTGGCAACATTCCCACAAAAACAATATTGCGGCTCTGGCCTCCCAGTGCTGTCAGTCATCCCATCCCTTTGAGTGCAGCAGATGTGCTGAAAGCAGACTCAAATCGTGTTCTGAGCTTGAGGCTTGCAAGATCAGCAGCGTGTGTATTGTTGTATACTGTGTAAACAATCAGCAGGGCCGCAGAAATAGACGTGTCAACTGGAAGATGACTGCAGTCTAATGGTGCAACGTGGCTCTGCAGATTAGAGCAGGGGAGAGCGGAGCGCTGTCAGAGGAGGACATTGTGCCCAACCGACCATCAGTGCTGGTCTTCTCCCGCAAGGGCTACATCAAACGCATGCCTGCAGATCTTTTTGCCACCCAGGTCAGGAGGTCCTCCAGCCATCAATCTCTCGGCTGCATGCATAGCAGAAGCTGCTTGTTGGGCATCACTCTGCTAAAAACTGCACACCAGGGTCATATCGCGATTCCCTTTTGTTGGTATCTACCTCTTCAGAGAGGCTAGATATCAGCACTCTAGGAGAGCGATATGACCCCGGCCCGTCTACATCTGCAATATGCTTGCAGCAGCTGCAGCTGCAGGCGTGTACTGTCAACATGAACGTGCCGTTGTATACATACCTTCAATGTGCAGCAGTGGTCCATGTGCTGCAAGTTGCACTGTGGACAACGCGCTGAATCATGCTGCCACTCTTGCAGGGGAGAGGCGGACGCGGAGTGACGGGAGCACGCATGAGGGACAACGACACGGTCGAGGAGGTGGTGCATGTAATGGACCACGACACAGTGCTGTTCTTCTCGCCCGACGGCATCTGCCGCTCGCTGAAGGCGTACCAGATCCCGGTGTCCTCCAAGACCGCCATGGGAGCGCCCCTCACACAGGTGCAGATTATCATCACGATAAGCTTCGCCAGGAGTTTGACCCTGTCTCATGTCAAGGCCTACCACATTCCTGTCACGTCCAAGATTGCCATGGGAGCGCACCTCACATAGGGGCATAACCTCCTCAAATGCCCCTTGTGAAGAGGGTGAATTAGCCATATGTCTCACCCAAGGGCTCAGAGCATCTACGGATGAAACAGAGCCATGAGATTGCAATTAGGATTGCACCCTGGTGTCATGACCTTTTGGATCTCTTACACACACATGCATGGCTGTAGACCTTTCGGGAGCTGCCATGTCTGCAGCAGGATGTGCTTTATGGATGAACCACCTTGCTTGATTGCCAGTGATGGGCCTTTAAGGGGCTACAGGAAAGGTGTCAGTATACTTCCAACCAGGGGATCATGTTCAGGTGCTGAGTGTGGGAAAGGGCACTGGGCTGGCTGCAATCCTGAACATAGATGCCTTTGAGGAGGGTGACTACCTGGTCATGCTGACTAAGAACGGCCTGATCAAGCGCACCCCTCTGAAGGCCTTCACAGCAGTACGAGCCGGGGGTCTCACTGCTATAAAGCTCAAGGTAAGCCGGCTTGGTACTGTGCATTTATGTGAGCTGCCGCATGGCATGTGACATACAGAGGGACGTCAGGAGGCTGCCGGCCAGACTGAACACTCTGTTAGTAGAGGCTGCTCCCATGTGCGCATGCATGTAGGTTGCAGTAGTAGTGGTACCTCTGGTTGCATCAATGGCTTCACACTAGCTCTGAGAGCATTGGATGTTCACGACTTGTGCAGCTGCCACTTCGCGACACTTGTCTGAAGAGCAGTGGTGTCTGGTGCAGCCTGGGGACAGATTGATCTGGGTGGCCAAGTGCACGGAGAGTGACTCACTGCTGCTAGCCAACAGCGAGGGCAGGGCAATTCGCTTCTGTGCAGATGACAGTCAGGTGACAGAGCAACCCCCACTGTACATGTACCTGAGCTCGTCACTGTGCCTTCAAGAGTCTTCTCAAGATGTCTGCAGCATTGGCTCCCGTAAGGGCTCTTGCATCTTGTGGCACCTTTCTAACATTGTGAGGGGCCCCAGTGGCCTCTTAAGGCGGTCCCTAAGACCCCATATGTGGCAACTTTCCAACACTGTGAGGGGCCCCAGTAGCCTCTTAAGGCGGTCTCTAAGACCCTATATATGCCAGTAAGAGGGCAAGTGACCTGCTTTAAGGCTTGCCTCTCAGAATTCTTGACAGGCTGAGGGCTGCAGGTGCCGGCCACCTCTAGGGTTTCAATGGGGGTGTCTTCCATGGTGCTGCATGATGGGGTGAACCTGGTGGGCATGTGCGTGCTGCCGGCCACCCTCCCCACTCCCCAGGGCAATAACTCTGAGAGCGAGACAGGTGAGCAACTCAAAGCGCGCATGAGTGTTCTAGTACGGCCTCTGCTTTCTGAGCTGCATCATTGGTAGACATACTGTAGAGCTCTGGGCAAAGGTTTACAAGAGAGGCCTGCAAAGGCTTCCCCATGCTCTGCGAGTAGCCTCCCTGCCTCACGCTCCATCAGAAGCCTGTGCTAAGCAGCGCCAGGGCCTGTCAATACATGCTGCATGCAGCATGCAGCTGGAGCCGCTGGCAAACCTGTTCTGACACTGTTCATGACTAAGATCTGTCTACCACTATTGGCCACCATGCTTGTAAGCTGAAGCCTGTTGGATGGCTGGCAGAGGACGAGGAGGAGAATGGGGAGCATGAGGCAAATAACGCAGGCCCTGCCGCCATTCCAGCTGTTCTGTTCGTCACCCAGAATGTGCGCCACATATGATATCATGCTGACCAATGATCTGCCACACCTTGAGATTCAGAGTACACATGCATAACATGCGCACCTCTATGACTCTCTGGCGACGCATCTGTCTTTAATTGCATGCACCCTTCACCGCCCGCACTGGCAACGCAAGTGCACTGGTGCCATGTATGGACTCTCTAGGCGCTAACATCAGACTGGGTTATCAAGTCTGCGCATCGTATTGCTAAGAGTTGGAAGGTGCACTGCAGGGGCTGGGGAAGAGGGTCAACATTGATCAATTCAGGCTGCAGAGGCGTGGCGGCGTGGGTCTGAAGAGCATCAAATTGACTGATGGCGACGCGCTAGCTGCCATCCAGACGGTATGTGTACCTCTACTCAGCTCTCCAGCCCAGCTTGCCTATCAGGTGTTGTTTGTCAGTGAATCGTCATGTCTTCAGTACCAGTTTGCAGGCCTAACATGTGCTGGGTAGATTAGTCAGTGCAACACATGCTCCACAAGTATATAGTCAGGACACTCCTGCACTCTGAGATCGCTGGATACACCCATTGCTTCAGGAATAAGCTCTGCAATATGGTGAATGATGACGAGCTTGCAGGTGGGAGTCCAGGAGGGAGCAGTTGACGAGGAGCTGTTGCTATCAACAGCAGGGGGCCGAATACTAAGGACCCCTGTCACAAGCATAAGGGCATCCAGCAGGGCAGCGCGTGGTGGCCTCGTGTCAAAGCTGCAAGAGGGAGATGCCGTGCAGGCAGTGACCATTTTGCAGGCCAGCGAAAGCGCCTGAGTACTGAGTACTCCATGGCATTGCAAAGTCCTTACAGCATTGCTATCTTATCAACACAGTTTTCAATGTCCACAAGACCCAATTCAGGCTGCAAGGCCAGCCTGGCCGTGCCCATCAGACACAGTCACTGGCAGTAATTCCTACAAATGAGAACCTAGTCCTACATTTCTTGGCTGAAGACAACAACGATATGCCTCCTGCGACCACCCAGCCATCCCGGCAAGCCCAGCACAGCATGGCACATACCTCCAGTAGTGGTACACTTGTCTACACTTGCACTCTCACCACTCACACCCTCATATCCCAACACGCTGCTGCCTGCTTGCAGCCACAGTTCAGGTCATTCATTGTACAATAGCAAGAAAAAGCCCTTTAAGGTCTCCACACCACAGCCAATACTCCCACCCTACAAGCGTCGAGCTGCACGAACCCATCAAGCACTGCCTCTGCAGCTGCTGCATGGCGCATCTGTGGGAGGTGGGAAGCCACCAGACACTGTTGTAACCACTTCAGAGTGCAGCCTGCCTCAGATGCTTATGCCGGACCGGAGGCTACATGGTCAGATCTTGGTCCAGTGCAGGAAGAGGACCCCCAGCAGGAACCAGGATGTGCAGTGCAGCAGGGCTGTGCAGGCCCGCGGCGCATCCCCCAGCACTGTCCATGCCCACAGAATCCACGCCTGCGCATTGAGATGCATATTCGGGCAACAAAGCAGCAGCAGCAGAAAGAGCAGGCCCACAATTGGCACAGCAGAACCTCGGATTTTGGAGCAAGTGATGACAGTATGCTACATGCTGGGTCTACGGACTTCGTCCAAGCATGCTCTGCCGGGTCTTGGAGCTTTGATGCTGAAATTCCACTCAAGTAGGTAGGTAGGTGGCTTTGTCTGCGGGTGCCAAGCAGGCGAGGAAGCCGATCACGAGTCTGAGGACCACATGGCACATGCCAGCGGGACCCTTGCACCCTCGTCAAGGGGGCTGCTCATCAGTCTGACAGCTCGAGGTGGCCTACCGGGATGACAATGCTCCAGACCAGCTTGCGTATGAGCGCTGAGGAGTCCCGCTGCTCGAAGAACAGGAATGCCGCCACAGTGACCAGCGCCATGCTCACGTGCATGCTCCAGGGGAAGCCAGACTTGGCTGCCGCCATCCCCGTCCAAATCTGGCTCTCCTCAGCCGCGCTGCTCTCCCCCTGCTGCTGCCCATTCTGCCGCAGCTGCAGTTCATGATCTCATTGGTGAGAGGCTGTTTACATGGACATGCGTGGAGTGCTCGACATGTGCAGAGTGCTGGCAAGGACAAAGAGACGCGGTAGCTATGATGGATACCATGTCTTCAGAGGAAATGTGGCAGGTCAGAATGGGGATTTTGGGTGTCTGACCTTGTTCAGCTTGGCGATGGCTCTCTTCCTGTCGCGCTGTTGTAGATCAACCTTCTCCTGTAGCTCCTGTGCAGCAGGAGCAATCTCAGCCATACTTCCACTGAGGGTGTCAACCATCGCGTTCATGTGTATGTGGCTGCATCCTAACGATTTCATGATTTGATTGCATAACTGTGATCAGCACCCCTCGAGACAGATATTGCTCGCCAAGCTCGCATGCCTGGGCGCACACTGCAACATGTGCGTCCTTCCAGAGAGGCCAAAGCCGGATGGCCACCCACCTTGATGGTATTTCTGAGGTCTCGCTGGCTCTGTTGCAGATGCTCCACAACGCAGTTGAGATCCCTTACCTGCAGCAGCAAAGCATTTGCAGCTGCTACACAGGTACCTTGCCTTGACCAGTCGGCCCCTTCCCACGACGCTGTATCTGATGGGACCATCTGATGCTTTTGACACGACCGGAAGCAGTTCAGGCCAGCATTAATGCGTGGAAGGGCGACATACTCGCACATCACAACCTGTATGAAACTCTGTACGGCATGGACTCACCTTTGTTTTATTATAGAACTCGCCAGGGGGCGCGCCAGCTATGATGAGGAATCGTAGAAGCAGCGAACAGCAGCAAGACATCCAGAAGAGGAAGGTCGACCATGGTATTGTCACTACTCGCCACTGCAGCTGCAGAGCCTTGCTCGCAAGACGGATGGGCAGAGCTTCCGAAAAATACCCGGTTGTCCCGGATATTGTGGACATTACAGCCTGCTGTCAGCAGCGCCGTTCCGGCGCTGTCAATCAGTGATGCATAAAGAGCTTCACTTCCATGCCTGATATTTCCCCGCCCTGGTACATCTTCTTGGAGGCGGCACGTTCATGCAGGATCCCCTCGCCCTGTAAAATTGATCGGCTCCTTTATCCTCACTAACGATGTTGTCTGCATCCCTGCGACGCTTTTAGGCAAAGGGATCTGAGCCAACATCCAGCATGGCACAGATGAGTCAGCGGTGGATTTGTGACCGTTGCATGCCTCGACATGACATGACAAAATCCATGCCAGTTGACCGTGCACACGCACGCGCTGTCTGTTCATCTGCGTATCAATTGCGGTGATCGTATGCTCCTACTCCACCAGACTGTCACGCGCAACAGTCGATGTTGCCGGTGGGGCTGATCATTATATTGAGAGTAGGTTCCAGAGGCACTTCAACGGCTCAGCTTAATGAGTGACAGCCGCACAGGCTTTCTTTCCAGCCATAGCACAACCACACTGTTGAGATGCTGCAGCCTGCACGGCAGCGTCTTGAGAAGTCTAGTTTCCACTCACTCGCTTCGGTTGGAAACAAAAGCTGTCAGTGCAGCAAGATGCGCTTGGCGGCCTGATGATTCTGCTCCTAATGCCAAAGCATCTGGTAAGTAAAGTATTGATCCAAAGCCCTTTCACACCCATGCACACTGACTGCTTCCAAAGCCTGCATCATGCCATTTGTCCTGGGCGTGAGGCACTATGCCCCTGCAGCTTAGTGTAGAGGTAATCTTCATCTGTCTATTCGTGCAGATACAAAGCCAAAGAGGACCTTGCTTGGAAGCCTGGCAGACAAGCATCCCGACCTGGCGTTGCAGTGGGTCCCTGAGAGCAACGGCAGCCAGACTCCTGAGTCAGTATCAGCTGCATCAGGATTCATGGCAGCATGGCGGTGTGGTGGAGGGTGTGAGCACTGTGGTACGCCGCATGAGTGGAGTGCAAGAGTCAGGAGCCGGAGTCGTCTTGGTCATGGCTGCCCCTTGTGCAGTGGGCTTAAGGTCTGCAGATGCCGCTCAGTGGCAGCCCTGCATCCTGAGCTCATGAAGCAGTGGGACTGGGAGGGCAATCAGGGCACTGACCCTCACAGCCTTGGTTGCTTCAGCTTGAAAAAGGTGTCCTGGATATGCACAGAGCACGGCCAGTGGGATGCCACGCCAAATAAGAGGGTGTACCCTGGGACAGGCTGCCCAGAATGCGGGAAGCAGCAAAACCCTTCACAGCGTGGGTTGCTGAAGGATGAGAAGCCAGGCGTCTATGCAGAGCTGCACCCCACCAAAAATTGCGGCATTGACATAGAGAAGCTGACCTGTGGCAGCACAAAGAGGGTGTGGTGGCTCTGCCAAAGCAATAACCACAGGCCTGAGGGTTGCCAGCATGAGCACAAATGGGAGGCGCGAGTCAAAGACCGCTGCAGTCTAAGGAAGCCTAGCGGTTGCCCGTTTTGCACTGGGTGCCTTGTCTGCCCTTGCAACTCCCTTGCCAAGCTGCAGCCAGCTCTGCTACAATATTGGGATGCTGCAAGTAATGCCGTCCAATTTGCAGAGCGTATGGATCCATCAAGGCTTGGTATGACCAGCAGCAGAAAGGTCTGGTGGCAACACGAGTGTACTGACGGGCAAGTGTGCCGTTGGACTGCTACCATCAAAAACGTGGCCAAGTCTTTCAAGGCATCAGGCCGAGTGCCTTGCCCTAAATGTGGAGCTGCAAGTCGCATTGCAAAGTATGCAGAGCTTCGCAGGAAGCTGATCAGCCGCGATTGATCGCTAAAGGCTCCTTGAGGGAGTGCGCAAGTCAGTCTACATCCTAGTCCTAGGAGAGCGCTCCTGGCCAACTGGACTAGATTGCACCGGTATCGGCAATGAGAGGGACTTTGCAGGTCAATTATGCTCAAAAGAAGGTGATGGCATGACCATTGCCCTCGAGAAGCTGGGAATGTAGGGTACAAGACTGTGGCCACACATGTTAACTCACTAGCATGGGGCTGGCATGTGAACATGAGAGACCAACTTTGGACTTTCGCCAGCTATCGCATCAACTCAGCAGACTGGCGTTGGTGGTTGGCTTGAAGCTTTGAGTGGGGCAGGAGTACCATCTCTACAGATCTGTAAGGAACCGCTTCCGTTGAGTACTTGAGGTGACATGAGCTTATGCAACTATTGCTTCATGAGCTTCGAAGCTGGATTGAGGTGTGAGATGTAGTCTTACATGGTAGCCCTGAAGAAGCCGGGAGTGCCATGCATACAATTATGTTTGAATCATACATCAGTGAGTCTCACAAATAGAAGCGTCTACGGCTGACATTCATCTTTGGCTTGTGCACGTACTCAAATTCGCCCTCCTTGGAGTCAAAGGTGCCCAGCTGCATGCACATGATTACTCCCTCAGCTGCCATACTTGTGCCACTCACGCACTTACAGCTCCTTACTACTTTTTTGCACATCCCTGCTGAACGTCTCCATGTAGGGGATGCACAGATGACAGCGAGGCATGTGGAGGGCTTTGGCCTTTGTTTGGTTTAGGCAGGCGTGCGCAACCCTGACTTCTGCATGCTGTGTGCCACAGAAAGACGCCTGGCATCATGTGTTCATCCAGAGCCTCCAGCCTGCTACCATACTGAAGTCCATTTCAAGGATCTGGCAAACTAGGGAAACCCACCTGCAAGCTGCGCAGCTTGAGGGTGAAGCGCGGCCCAAGCTCCTGCAGGCGCGCGCCCACAGCTGGCCCGGCCTGCCCATTCTTGGGCTGCTTCTTCTCCTCAAAGATGTACCTGTGGTGCCTGCACATACATCAAGCACCTATCTTGGCACTGCTCTGCATGCTCTCTGCAGAGGCGGATGCGGGTTCACTGCCTTCCGCATACGTGGCCCCTGTGGCCAACCTGTAGCTGCCTTGAACTCAGCATTTGACCTTGGTCACTGCTGTACACCACCGGCTCATGTGAGCTATGCAATGCGTTACCATCCCAACTGCCTAAGGAAAGCAACAGGCGCAGCGCTCTAATATAGGTTAGGCGTTTGGGGATGCCAGCTGGCAGGAGAGGGCGAATCACTCAGCGCGTGTCTCAGTGAGGTGGGAAGCTGCACCGGAAGAAGATGAAGTCGCGCTGATTGTGCAGCGTGGCGACCTGGCGGCTGCGGAAGCTGGGGTCCTGGTGGAACAGTGAGGCAAACATGCGCCCCATGCGGTGCCCTAGCCGCGTGTCAAAGTTGTTCAGCACCAGCTCCGGCTTCGCCCTGGCCGCCCTCCCATGGCCCTGCATGGGCACAGCATGAAAAGGTAAGGCGGTGAGGAAGGCGGGAGCAGCCATTTGCTGACAAACTTACCTCCCCAGAAAAGTGCATCAAGCACCTCAATCCCCTTTGCATTGCTGACACTTTCCCGATCCTGCCGGAGTTTTCAGCACCAGCGCTAAGCAGTAGAAAGCGTCCCACTCCCAGAACCCAGTAAGAGGTGACTGAAACCTCTGCTGTGGTCCCAGTTTCTGCGCTTGCCCAAGGACCATCCCCAGAATGGTATGCAATCGGCTCAGAGCAGCATAACTCGCAGAGGCTCCTTCAACTCACGGCCGCACTGCAGAGATGGGCACCGCGCCCACCTTGATGTCCTTGGACAGCTTGAGGCTGGAGAGCTTGAAGTGGGCAGTGGGCCCTGCGGGCAGGTGGATCAGCAGCAGGCCGTTGATGTGCTTCTTATTCTCATTGAACACCATCACATCCGTGAAGCCCCGCGCGGTCGCATACTTCACGATCTTCTTTATGGGCGTCCCCTGCATCAGCAGACAGGTCAAAGCCCTCAAAGTGCAGGGAAGACAGGTCATTCTCAGCAACTTTAAGAGTTCTTTTGCATCAGTGCCAGGCTACATCTGTCAAACTTGACCAGGTGCTGGGCACATGTGCCGCTTGTGACTGTTCTTGACCAGCAATTCTATCACTGCTGGCGTGCACAATCTATGGCCTCCCTTTAAGTGAGGTAGGAGATACTAAATTCAGCACTTACAAGCCTGACCTAAGAGCGCGCATGCTGCAGTGCAAGGTGTTCCCTTACAATTGTTATAGAAGGCATTTAACGCTGTCTGCAGCGCAATGGAAATGCCGAGGCTGCGATGTGAGATCCACTGCATCAGGAGAATGCTGCGCAGCTGTGTACCTGGCGCTTGAAGAACTGGGCGCATGGCAGCACCTCCAGCATGTCCGCTAAGAAGTGGAACATGAGCTTGCTGGGCTTGTAGCAGGTCGTCAGCAGCACGTTGGGCGAGCTCTGCCTGCTGAAGTAATCTGCACAAGCATGGGCTATGTAAGGGGGAGAGTTCAGCAACATGGTCACGTACTGCTCTGACGTGCCCGAGAAAAGCAGGGCAGCAACAGATACATGCCTAATGTGGTCTGCAAGGCCCTTCATGTAAGCAGTACTCCCACTCTTTCCATCATGAGTCACCTTGCAGCAGCATGGGCCAGGAGTCTGCCACTCGGGTTCACTCTGAGGCAAGTAGGGCAAAATGTGCACCTGCAAACTCGTCCTGAGCATCATCCGCGTCCACCTCTGTGTCGTCTGGCGCTATCATTGTGACATCCTTCTCCCGTGTATTTTCTATGGTCTGCGCAGATACAGAGCTATCAGAACAGCCCCATCTGGTCCCTGCGTCAGCCTTTGTTACTCTGTCTGAAGCGCCTCGCCTCAGGACCTTCAACTGTAGTACCAGTACAACAAGCCTGTGGCAGGCAGGGATGAAGCCATGCGGTGTGTCAAGTCCGATGCCTGACGACTGCAGCCCAGTGTAGAGGCAGCATGGTCAGCATGGCTGCTTGTGCGGCGCATCAACTGACTGTGCAATGGCGTAGTAGCCCGCTGCATGACAATTTGTTGGCCGCAAGCAGAGGTGAGGAGGAAGCGCAATGGGCTGTACCCTGGGTATCTGCCGCTTGGGCCCCTCTATGCCCAGCTGCTCTGCCTTTAGCTGCTCTTCCTGCCGCTTCTTGCGCTGAATGCCCTTCTCTTTCTGCAGGTGGCAGGCCAAGGTTTCACAGCGTTGCCACTGCCAGTCACAGATGGGCTTGACTGGCGTTGCTGCCTGGATGCAACGCGTTCAACAGAATAGTATGGTGCCGTAGATATCTTCAGTCGGCGATAGATGAGTGGTGTGGAGGAGAGTGGGCTGGCTGGCAAACAGTGACAGGTGAAGATGGTGCACCTTTGCTTTATGCCTGAGCTTGCCATACTGGTCTGCGCGGACTTGCTTGTTCTTGATGTGACTGGTGAGCTGACCGACGGTGGCCTTCTCCTTTCCTCCTTCTCGCTTCCTCTTCTTGTTTGGCTCTCGGGCCGACATCTTTTTCTCTGGTTTTAAAGGATCGACAGCAGCTGAAATCAAATCGTTCGCTTGGCCTCTATGCTGGCAATACGCCCAAGGTTCTAGTACAGAGTTGTCTTACTCGGTATGCGACTCTGTGGAGGCTGCAAATTTCTGAGTGTTGGGAACATAAGCCAGTCAATGCCTCCTGCTCAAAAGCTACTCCGCAAACTCCCTTCATCACTATTCACTGTCCTAGTTTCCTCTCAGCACCTTTATGCAGGCTCATCGATGTGTCGGAAGCTCATTCCGGAAGGAGGGTTCGCCGCAGGTGATCGAGCCGCTTCAACCTTGGAGCATGACAGTTGTTGCCTGGTCCTCGTTCGCAGCTGCATGGAACGGTCCAGTGGTGGTAACATTATGTATGAGCTTTCTTGCAACTGCTTTCGGAGCGGTGTCGCTCGTGGGGCCATCTAATGAACGAGCGATGGCGACATGACGAGTTGATATGATTGTGGACAAGCTCCTTCCTTCTGAGAAAGGGATTCCCCAAGTTCCTTTGGTTGCATCCACTTCAATTGATGAAGGCTCTTTCTTGCGTCATCACATCATGCCTTGTGGCTGCTTTGTTGCGAATGGCGTCAGCTGAAGGTGAGCTGGCTCACCAAGCCTTCAGTGCTGACTGACATGATCGTCTACGTCACATTGACGTGAAACCCACTTGCAGGCGGAGCCATCAAGACATTAGCTGTGACAGCACAGACTGTCCAGGACTGCACTTGGCAAAGCTATAGATTGCCCACAAACGTGCTGCCTACTGCGTACCGAATCACCCTTCAGACAGTGCTGGAGGACCAGTCAAACGTAACGGGCAGAGTCGAGATCGACCTGGACGTAGCACGGCCTTCTACATGCGTTGTGATGCATGCTGTGGGCATGACGATCTCTGACATCTTTGCTGTGTCTCGAGAGGGCTCAGAACAGCAAGGTGAGCTCATGCTTCGTCACATGCACTTAAATGCAGAGTCTGAAAGTGATGCCGTGATGTGCTGCTTGATTGCACCCAAACATGCACAGTCCTGTTATGCCCATATGCACATCACCATGTGAAACACTAACAGCAGCAACGCGCCATGTCTAGATCTTGCTCCTTCACAGCTTCTCATTCTGTATTGAGATCTCCTTGCACATGCAGGGATCTTGATCCATGACGACTACATGAAGCAAAATGGCCAATTTGCCATCGCCTTTGACAGCCCTGTTGACACGTACACCACATTGGTGCTGCATTTTCAGTACAAGCTCGTTCACAAGGACACAGGCTACCACCTGACGCCATACACAGCCCGAGACGGCAACCAGATATTGCTGGGTGCTACACACATGCAGGCGCGCCCCTCTTCAGCTTCTGGCGCTCACGTGATATGTGACCGTTCTCTATGCACCATGGGTTATCTCATGAGAAAGAGTCTGTCTGTGTCTGGGAACCTACTGCAGGCTTACCATCCCACCGCTACCATGCATGCACATGCAGGCTGCCTCCCAACAGACTGCATGCTATGACCACATTTGTGTACATGATAGACGGCGGCATAGAGTGATTTGACAAAGATGCGGCCTGCTCCCGTAGGAAGGGGGAGGCAGCATTCTGCCTTACTGTTTCCATCGTCCTCTTGCAGGCGGTGTATACTAGGGAGGCATTCCCTTGCTTTGACGAGCCGGCCCTGAAGGCCACTTTCCAGCTCAGCGTGCTGACTGATCCCAGCGTGCCCGTCGTCCTCTTCAATGTTCCCCTCGCCCGGAACACTAGCATTGACCCAGGCACTGGGCTCAGGGAATGGGAGTTTGGGTCCACGCCAGTCATGTCCAGCTACATTGTTGCCTTTGCCTTAGGTAAATCCCTGCCCCGTCTGTGCATAATCAGAGCCATGTAGCATGTTCCACACAGGTACTCAGCATCCGGCAATTAGCTGAAGCATACAGTTGGTGATACATCCCGCATGCGAGCTACCCACAGCAAGCCATGCACTGGGACTGTGAGACATTTTGTACGGTCTGGGCACTGCACTGGTACACTTTCAGCAGGTGAAGGCCTCTGCCTGATGGCAATCTGACATTTAGATGCAGTGTGTGTTCACTGCAGGGAATTTGACTGGCATTTCTAGAACAGTTCCCAGCTCCAGATCCCAGCATGACATCAGCGTCACATTGTGGACTACGCCAGACAGAATCCAGAACTTCGACTGGGCGCTCCAGTCGGCTGCAGCCATTCTGCCTAACTACGAGGCCCTTTTCGACTATGCGTACTTCCTGCCCAAGCTGGACATCTTGGCACTGCCAGGATACCTCTTCCAGGCCATGGAGAACTGGGTGTGACTTTTTCCCATTTTGTCATTTTATCTCTCACTCGGAAGCTTTGCCTGAAAGGGTATGACTTACTTCTGCAAGGAACGATTGATCTGGGACGGCATCTGAGACGTTGCTGCTCGAGAATCAGTGTATGCGGTCCGGGCGGGTTGTAGCGTGGTGCTGCCATGCAGGGGCTGCTGGTCTATGAGCAGACGCGCATTGAGATTGATCCTGACGAGTCACCCCACTCTGTCAGGTGCGCAAGTAGACGCCTGTCGCTGTCAATACAGACATGGACCGAAATGAACCCATGCTTCCTGTGGAGCAGAGTCTAGGCAGACTAACTGTTCCCCCCAAATGCAATCAAGCCACATCCCTTGCACTGTTATATAGACCGAACCCTACGTGGTCCTTGATACACTCTGCACTCGCAAAGACAAGGTGTGGCAGCCAGCAGCAGCAATCAGTCCCGCAGGCATATAGACAATAACAGAGATACCTGCTTTCACTGCTGCAGGTACTTCATGGTGGCAGACACGATAGCGCATGAGATGGCGCACCTGTGGTGTGGCGACCTGGTCACCATGTCCTGGTGGAGCGATCTCTGGCTGAACGTAGGTTGCCGACCAATATCCGCTGAATTTCTCTCCACCCCAGGCTTTCATGCGTCAAAATCCCTGCCATGATGTGGTCCCTCGTTCCAAGGTGCACCTACCCAGATCTTCTTGTGGGGTCCCCCTCTTCGCGTCTTAGTGAGGATGCTCACTTGCAGCCTGAGGGGGTTCTCGATGCATGCAGGAGGCCTGTGCGACTAACTTCGAGTACTTTGCCTCAGACTATGCCTCGGCTGCAATGCAAGGCGTCGGGACCTACTTCTATCCCACTGCAGAGGTCCTGCCCTTCCGTGATGACTTTGCAATGAATGGCGAGCACCCAGTCTCAGACCCCACCTATGCTGGTGAGTATCTATATCTGTGCGCAAGCAGCGCTGCTCATCTGATTCTTACCCTCTGTGACAGTTGACATACAGCCCTATATGGGTGGCGGAGGCAATGTGACTGTGCCAACTGGCTGAGCAAGCCAGGCTGGGCTGGGTGCTCACAGCCCTCAAGGTTTATTGGCCCCTGACAATTTTCAGAGTGCCCCTACCGGTTTCCTTAGCTATGCGTGCATGAACTGGCGCACCTGATAGCACACCTGAAACAGCATCGGTGTGCACCCGCCCACATGCAAATTTTTACATGCCATGCAGATGCGGGCAGTGACGCGGAGGTTCAGAGCCTGTTTGACGACATTGAGTACCAGAAGGGGGGATCTGTGCTGCGCATGCTCTGGAACTACATGTCCAGCAGCCACTATGCCAGCTCGCGGCTTCCTGCAGACGTGCAGCCAAGGCACGATGAGAATGTGAGGCCTTTAGGTTTACTGCACATGTGCTCGCACACGCTGCCATATCATTCAGTCTGCTCGCGTATTGAGAAGTGATCACACGTTGAGCAAAGCTTCAAGCTTGACTTGTGCTGCTCTGAACGGCGCACTGGGGACTTGTGCAGGAGGACAGTGTCACACAGGCTGACACACTGCAAGACCCCTTCATGGAGTGCTACGCGGCCTGGATGCAGCAGAAGCAATACTCTTCTGGAACAGGCGCCGACTTCCTAGCATCCTTCAGCAACACATCAGGTGCTCAATGCTATGATAGAGACAGCCCATGTCCTCAAGCGTGTGATGCAGTGTGCCTATATCCCAGCTGTGCGACCTTGTGCGAGCAAGAATTGAAGTGTGAGGACATGGGGCACCGTGCAACAGATTTGTATACGGAACACACCTACTTTGTGCTTGCAACCCAGGCCTGGCATCCCGCAGTAAAGGTTGTGTGCGCAATGTCTGCCCAGTAATCCCTTTATGGGGACGCTTTGACATGAGCAACACTTTCTGCTCGCTGCCCCCCCTTTCTGGTGTAGTGACCTTATCAGATTGCCTTGGTGTGCAGCCAGTCCTATCGATGAGTGGATGCACCAGTGGATCTATGAGTGAGCACACACAAATGCACCTTATACTTTGCACACTGGCAGAATCAAGGCTGTCCTTCTGGCTTCAACATTCTAGGCATTGCCAGTGATGGCATTCCTGTCAGTGTCAAAATGACACAGGATGCCATGAAGACGTTGCTTGCAGGGCGGGCTACCCTCTTGTTATTGTGGAAGCCGATGCCAATGGGACTGTGTTTGCACGCCAGGTGCGTCTTCTGAGTTGCCACATGGCATTCGTGGGTCTGCATGCTTGTGCATGATTGACTCACGCTGCAGTATAAACCGCAGCTGGATATGGTCTCAGGCAAGGTGCTGTCTTGCCAGGTCCAAGGCAAGTGCTCAGTCCTGAGCGGCTGTACATTGCCATTCACCTGCACCGCGCAGCATCTTTGCTTGAAACCTCATCCAGCAATGCCTTTCTGTAGGGCTGACCAGAGACTGTGTGTTCTCTACACAGGCAACCTTTACTCAGCAGGGACTGCCATGGCAGTGTAATCCCAGCAGCAACTGGTAAGCATCCTTGCTTGCTCGCAAGATTCAGCTGTCCCTGCAGCCATCCTGAGAGAGATGAGCCTGCTTCCAGTCTCAGCTTTGTGCCTCAACACCACCCTGGAAGCTCCAGAGGCATAGTGACTGGCGCAGCATGGGTCATGTCAACGGAGATGTTGCTGCAGGTGGATCCCTGTAAGTTACATCATGCAAGGAAACACTGAGCCTCAGTGGACCACCATCACTGGCTGTGAGAGCGGTGTGCCCATGCAAAGCCCTACTTCACGTTCTAACACTTTCTTGTGGAGTTGCAATAGGACAACTATGAGGATGCAGAGCCATGCTTTAGCGGCACCTAGATGGCTTGACTCTTGAATTCCATACGATTTTCTACTCAATAGTGACGCCTGACGCTGCCGTGCACGCAGTCATGACGTCTTTACAGCAGCTCGACAGTGTCAGCGCCTCTCTGACGCCTATGTGCAGCTGCAGTACCCATTGTTCAGTTGGGCGGGGAGGCTGACGCCTTCATCAAGGTCAATGTGAACCAGACCGGCTACTACAGGGTGCAGTACTCTGATGATCTCTGGCATGCCAATGCACGGGCGGCGGGCGCCAATGACAGCGTCTTTAGTCAGTCTGACGTGGCGGGCCTGCTGGATGATGCCCACACTCTGCATCAGATGGAGGGCGCCATCAACATCACAGTCTGGCTGGACCTCTTACAGTGAGTCTAACTTGCCACTGTGCTGCTGGCATGACTTTATTTGTCTGTCTATGGGATGCTTGAGAACATTACTACACACTGCAGGAGACCCTGTGTAGATAACCCTGCTGTGCCATCCCTGACGCAAGCATGCCCCTGTCACATGTCCATTTGTTGAACATTAGCTGGGATCTGTACAATAGAAGTCTGATGATAAGCGTGTGCCGGTAACAGGGCGCTGGGAGAAAGGGGCAGATTTGAGTATGCTCCATGGTCCATAGCCATTGCCCAGCTCCCAGCCGTGAGTCCTTACAACCCAGTATCTGGCATACCTCCCCGTGTTTGCTTGGCATTGATATTGAGCAGTAAACCTGCCTACAAAGGGTCTCTCTATGCGGTTGTCGGCGCTCCTGCACAAATCCAAAGCTGTGAGGCAGTGCTGGGCCAAGGGCTGGCATGCATGAGGCGTGGCAGTGAAGCCACGTTTCGCCTTCATTTATACTGCGTCACAACTGAGCGTCTCATGAGTGAGCAGGTGTCTTACTACCTGCAAGGGCTGTGCGGTAATGCCCTCTTGTCTTTCATCGCCAAAGACGTCACCGGGGCGTTCGCTGGCTTGCCTCTGAATTGCAGCACCATGACTGGGGCAAACGACCGAGCAGCAGGTGAGCAGCAAGGGAGTTCTTGAAGCCTCCTCTAGAGCAGATCTGCTGGTCTGCATGCAGACCTATGTGAGCAAGACTGATGCTCCGATGAAGTTGTGTGCATCTGAGGACAGGATGCAGCCTAGGCTTGCTTGGACCTTGGAATAGCTATGGCATTGATACAGTTGCATTGAGGTAGCCTCTGGTTTCTACTGACAATGCTGCCACGTTGCTGACAAGAGCTCTACCATGCAGCGTCGCCTATTCTGGCTATCGCTGCCATCAGTCCCAATCCAGGTCTTGGCGCAGGAGCGGCCAGCCTCGTCATGGCTGCAGCAAATGGTGCCCAGCCTGCTTTACCCTCTGGCTATGCCATCCTATCTCATGTATTTCTGCACCAGTACAGAGGCCTTCCAAGGCTGATCAGGCTATTGAGTCTGAGAGTCCTGGCTTCTATCGCTGAGGACATTTATAGGCAGAGGCTGGTGACTTGCCATGTGGATCAAGAATTTCATATCTCACGCAGCGGCGACTTCACTGGATGTGGATCTAGCCAATGACATTGTCACCCTGGCAGTGGCCTCGGGGGAGGCTGGACCCTTTCAGCAGGTCTTGGGGGAGTACAAAATGGTAAGTAATCCGCCTGAGGCCTTCACAGTCTTGAAATCTGTGAAGCTGCAGCATTTTCTGCATGCCGGATGCTTGTACTCCATGACAATGAGGCATGACATGACCTACAGGGATGTGGTCACAAGTGGTCTGCTTGGAGTAATGTCTTTGTTGTCTACACAGTGTGTGCTTTGCAGGAATGCCACCACCCCCGCAGAGCTATCTTGCATGAGTGCTGATGCCACAGGTGATCTGACTGTGATCATACCGCAGGCTCCTGATGCGACCAAGCCTGTGTACAGCGCCATCCTGGCCAACTCCCCAAATCTGGATCTTCTGAACGCCACGCTCTATGAAGCACTGCAGCAGTCAGAGTACAGCCTCGCCAACCTGCAGTGAGGCTCAAGAGCATTTAAGATGCTTTTGCATTCTCATGAGAGACACTCTGTCTGCAGCTTGTGGGGTGAAGCGTACAAGCGTGGTCGGTCTCTGAGCAAGAAGCCGTGGCTCACGTTACTGGCTCCAAGCACAACACTCATCTGCGGTGTGTGCCAGGAAGAGGCGCCCAGCATACTGAGGGCTGAGTTTGGACATGTCTGCAAGTGCTGAGGTAAGGCAAATCTGTGTTGACATGTATGCAGGACGCTGGCTGCTGCCTTTGCTGGCCAGAGGCCCCAGGGCCGGGACCTAACCTGGGACTTCTTTGTCAGGTGTGCCCCTCTTGTACAGGCACGCCTCACCTGCTGAGTAAGCTTAGAAGCGGTCACAAATGCCATGCATGTTGCCTTATATGGGATACTCACACGAGCTGCACTGCATCCTGGGTAACCACATATTAATATTCCGTTCAGCTTCATAGGAGGGCAGGGGCTTTCTGCTGGATGGAATGGGCAAAGGGCAGGGGCAACATGTGATTGTCCTGTGCAGCAACCAGGACGCCATCTTGGAGAAGGGGAGTGGGGATGCTGGGACCAGCTGGGGACCTTTTGTGCAGAACGTAGGCAGCCATTACATAGACGCAGCTGGCCAAGCAAAGCTGGACACGGTGTGGAAGAGTATCAAGGTGTGCAGACCACGCATTCAAGATGGCAGATGCATTCTCGAGACAGAGCACGCTGCAGGGCTGCCACTGTATGACACCGTGTCTGAGTATGGTAAGGACGCTTGCCACACGCATACATGAAGGTCTTGTACTTG
The DNA here is from genome assembly GCA_963930925.1 of Coccomyxa viridis. Lineage (NCBI taxonomy): Eukaryota > Viridiplantae > Chlorophyta > Trebouxiophyceae > Coccomyxaceae > Coccomyxa > Coccomyxa viridis. The sequence goes on along the minus strand of CAWVOJ010000008.1, from coordinate 1,369,307 downwards.
TTGGAAATGGCATCCAGTTTGCGGGAGCAAGAGCTGGTTTCTTCAGTGGGTTGGCCAGTTTCAGCTTCTGACAAGGCGGGTGGTGCTCATGCAGGGTATGATGCCGTCAGACCAGCCATACCAGGCTGCCAAAGGCAGCATCGCCAACGCGATCACATGGGTGGATCTTTATGGAGATGATGCGTGCTCCTGGCTAGAGGCGCGCATGGCGGAGAGATCTGGGTGATAATGAACTTTTACCAACAGCTGTAGCGCCCTGCCCCAAAAGCCAAAGTGCAGCAACCTCCAACATGTGAACAGTCAGAGGTCCAGCACAGGAGCTTCTCAGAAGTGGCAATGCACCTTCCATCCTAAGCACTGCCTTTCCGTCTTGCACCGCAGTGCGTGCTGATTGAACCCATTCCTGACAGACATAAATGACGTTACACTACCAAAGGGTTCAGCCTATGTGCACCCTGATTCACACGCATCATCTCTTCTTGAAGAGATAGTGGCTGACAAACCACTCATCGCCCCCATTGTAGTTGAACAGCTCCGAGCACGCCAGATAAAACAGCCGCCAATACACCATCCACTTCAAGCCCTGACCATCTCCGTATGTCTCCTGCAAAACCAAATAAACATCATCACGCCTTATCCCCAGCCTTCATATGATGCCGGATGGGATGCATGTCGTGTATAACAGTCCGATGCCCGGAACACAGAGCGGGGTAAAGGAGTGTCGTACCTTCATGATGGGTAGGACTTCCGCGCGCTGCCTGTCTTGGCGCTGCAGCCAGTCCTCCAGCGTGCGCGAGTAGTGCTTCCCATTGATGGCCCACTGCTGCTGCAGGCTTACATCATCCTGCACATCATTGTGGCAGGCTCAGCACTCTGCCAGAGATCCTTGCAGAGATGTAGATCCTCATGTGGGCCACGACTCCTCTCTCTCAGGCCTATGTATGGGACCAACCCATATTGCAGTGGACCCTGTCAGTCAAAGAAAGGATGGGTGAAGGGCACCTGGAAGTGGTGCAGGAGATCAGCGCTGGGCATGGTCCCTCCAGAGAAGAAGTACTTGGACATCCAGTCATCCTCACCCTTCACCTGCAGCAACATCTCATCCACTTGCTGAGCACTTCGGAAGCAGCGCGCCTTCTCTTGACTACCATGTACCGGCTACCAGGCATGCACTGTGGCAGACTCATCCTCTCAGCCAGGATTCATCAGGACTGACAACAGGGTCCCAGATCCCTAACCTAATGACAGCTTGTACCTCGAAGTGGTAGGCCAGGCTCTTGTGGGTGAAGATGTGCACGAAAACAAGCCCCTCGGGCTTCAGCCACGATGCAATATTGCGCAAGAGAGCCTGCAAATGCACTTGTCCTGATACCTTGCATGTCTTACTCTGAGGTCAGCACAAGTAGCAAGACTTGAGTGAAATGGACACAGCAAGGTAGCGTCTGATGGCAGAATGAAATGAAACATTAGCCCTGACGGGAGCCAGGCAGTCAAGACTATAAGAGTTCACAGCGGACCTGGTAGTTCTTCATGTGTTCAAACATCTCGATCGACACAACTCTGTCAAAGCGCTGCTTGGTGTCAAAATGTACCACGTCTGCAGTGATGACCTCCTGCAGCATCACAGCTCCATCAGCCATTGTGAGCTCGCTGAAATCATGGAAGCTGTGATCAACTTTGCTGGGTTTGCACAGTCCATGCTTGGCATGGCACCAGACCCCTTCATGAGCCATTTCAGGGCAAAAGCTCTGCCATGCAGATATCCTTGCCACCAATTTACATGCAATGGGGCAAGCAGGAGGTGAGTACTTACTAGGTTGGTCAAGCCCCGCTGCTTGGCCCTGCTGTCTATGAGTTCCTTCTGCGTCTTTGAGTTGGACACTGCTGTTATCTTGCTTTTGGGGTACCTCGAGGCCATGTATAGGCTCATGGATCCCCACCCACACCCGAGCTCCAAAACAGACTGCCCATCTGTCAGCTGAGCGCGCTGGCAGCTCAAATCTGCGCCAGTCAGCCAATTCAAGTCAGCATCTAACCTCATTCCTGGCATTCTGACTGCTCATGAAAGTCTGACGGGTGCTCCTGCAGGAGGTCAATATACATGCGCAAATGGCGGGGCATGCACGCATTTCCCATGCCATTCTCAGATTTCAGTCATAAGGCGTCAACTTGCTTTCAAGGCTGAGGCTACATACCAAGCATTGCCTCCTCTGCTTCATCTAAGGTTGTGTTGGCAGCTGGGTACAAGCAGCTGCTGTACTTCAGATGCTTGCCTAGGACAAGGAGAAAATACTCTGTGGGAACCTACATGTGAAGCCACTCTCAGCTGCTTCTGAAGCTCTTGAGTAAGTCACCACCGACGAGAGCAGGGTAGGAGGCCAGGACTGAGCAGAGAAGCGAGGTACCTCGTAGTGCTGCTCGTTTGCAACACTAGTCTGTACTGCAATGGGAAGCGACTTCAATTCATCTACAAATGCTTGCTTTCTTTTCTGCTGTTCCTCAGGCCCCCCTTTGCGTGCCTACATGGCCATCGAAATCATGATCCAGGTCTGAGACCAGCAGTGAAATCCTTGCTGCGGTGAGAGTATCGACAGGAATGGCGCACGTCTGCTACTCTTTGACTAAGGAGGTATCTAATGCCGCGTCGTATGAGCCAGTCAGGCACCACATCACGCTCCACGAGCGCCATGAGCCCTTGGAATGACACATCATAAGCCCTCCGCAGAACACTTTGCTGCTCCCCCATCGCAACAATTGAAGAAGGTGATTTCAGAATTTCGTAGGTATGTAGTTGGTAGTAAGACTTTTTTGCAGATTGAAGGGGAGACCTTTCTTCAAAGACCCGATCCTGTATAGGCCCCATATTGAGGCCTTACAATTTCCTAAGTACCAGCCTATACTATGAAAGAAAGCAAGCATTTGCAGCCCCTGAAAGAGCCTGCTGTGAATATTGTTCCTAGCCTACCATGCTGCACCGTCACTGCTCCTGAAAGAGTCAATCACAGTGCACTGGGAACAAGAAAAACCCTGCTTCTGCTCTAAAGTCAAAGCAGGCAGCCAGTGTCTACTATATGCTGCGTCCAGACTTGATAAGATTGCTTAGAGCCTTTCTCCTGTTGGCCTCACTGCAGCCAAAGTAAGCAAAATGCCCTCCATCCTTCTCGATGTAGAGCTGAGACCCCTCAACAGCCGATGCTAAAGCTTCCGCACCCACCACAGGACACTGCTTGTCCCCTGTCCCCTGCTCAGGAAAAGATGCACTCAGCCCTGCAGCAGTGCCGGGCCCAGCCAGATAACTCCGCAGCACCATGCACCTCAGAGAGGGATCAAGAGTCTGCAACACGCACCCATGCAGGCCATGTCTGGCGCACATGTGCATGGGCAGCTGAGATGCAGAGCCAAAACGGAAGCACATGCACTAAGCAAAGCACATGCACATCATCAGATGATGTGGGGGGTGCATGTGCATGCCTGCCAGATGTGCGTTGCCCGGCGAATCTCCGGACGAATTTCGCTGACATTGAAGGCCCAGGGGGTGTGGAACAGAGCCACGTCCTGGAACAGCACTGCAGCCGTCTTCTGCCTCTGGCTCTCTGGAATGGTTTGTGTGACGTGCTCTGGCCGCTCCGCCGCGAGGCACTTGCGATCCACATTAGCCAGTGCATTTGGTATCTTGCCTGCACAAAGAGCTTGGCTCAGGCAAGTGGAGGGACCTCCGGTAGCTCCTGATGTGATCACACTCATGTACTGCTGCCTTGCCACATGCACGGGACCTCTCGTTGCATACTGCTGCCTGACACCTTCCCTTGCTGCTCCCACACCAAACGCAGTGAATGCACACCCTTGATGCCAAACATCTACGCCTTATGAGGACTCCTCCCACCCCTAGCTTACAGTGTGCTGCCGCTCTCTCATTATCTACCATGCTGAGGTGAAGCTAGTGCAGCTTTAGGATGCTCGTAGGCTGAGGCTGACCCTCTTGAGCGCAGTCTGAGGCTGGCGGGGGTGCACCGGTGGGTATCACACCCTCAGCCTTCATGCTGGCGATGCAGCGCTTGTCTACCTCGGCGCGCGAGTCCCGCAGGGCGCCTGCATGTGACCTGCCTATGACTCGACCGCCTATTGACACAATCTGTGCGTCCACGCAATGCTGCCCGGAGAGCCCGACAGACGCTGCAGCCCTCAACCCTGTGACTCGGCCCATTTATAAGACAGCATCTGGCAGGCGATCTGCTGACTGCTACCGCTGCCTGTACTGCTGCCCTATCAACATGACCCATCCACCCTCTACGCCCCTAGCTTACAGAGTGCTGGCCCAGCGATGCCACCATTGCTGCCACCTCAGAGTCTGGTCCATGCATGTGCAACAGCCCAGAGATGGACAACAAGGAAGGGCTTGAGAGACTTACTGACAAGCCCCTTGAGGACTGAGTTGTACAGTGCGCGTCCTCCTATCCTGGTCTCAGAAACTCTGGCAAGCCCCTTGAGCGTCCACGGGGCAAAGCGGACGGCCGCACGGACTGCCTTGGACAGCCACGTGGCTGCATGGAAGTGGTTCCACTCCTCCTGCTGCTGTGGGGTGAGCAGGTCTGCACAGCACGGGCTCATTGAGGTGCCGACCACTTGGTTGTGATGATTCAGCGGGGCGCTTGAGGCTCAGGGAAGCTGCTGTGGCTATCTTTGCCTCCTGTGACAGCGCTGCAGTCTGGGCAGGTGATACCTTGGAGTTATGTCAGACACTGCACTCTGCCAATATGACCCCACAGACAGGGGCAGAGAATTGCTTCTCCTGTCCAAGGTCATGCTGATCTACACTAATCTGATCAAGCACTTAGGGGGAAGGACCCGCTGGGGCAGTCAGGGCAAGGGTAAGCACGCACTGTAGTCACTGGCAGGACTGATGAGCAGTACGCCCCTCACTCGGTCTGGCAGATAGTATGCAGTTGCCAGTGCGTAAGGCCCTCCACCACTGCATGGCACAGCCTACAGTCACTTCTGTCCCTGGCTCAGAGCCGTCTGCTGTGCTCAAGAGTGCAAGGATTTAGCTTCGAGGTGAAGGCAGCCGGCAACCATATATGCCCAGGACACTGGCATATACGGCTGCGAGCATTCGCATCTCGCAAGCTATCATAGGGGTGACCATGCAGATATGGCCTCAGCTGACGCCGATGGCAAAGACAAGCATGCTGTGCAGTTCGTCAGCAAAGGAGCCAAAGCCACAGCCTATTTGCTAGCAGAGGTCCTTGCGCAGGGATATAATGAGCCAGATCAGGTCTCACCTGACGCCCACCACAAAGAAGGTCTTGATGCCAAGCTTGTCAGCAACCTGGGCCACATCCGCTGCAAAGCTCTGGAACGAGCGCCCCGCATGCGGATCTGACTGGCCTACCCTGCGTAGCGCGACAGAACGTGAGGTCTCCCAAGCAGCGCAGTACAATACAGCATCAGTGCTGGCCTGCCAAGGATGCACGCCTGACGGGCCAACACTGTGTCGCATGACATGACAAAACATCAAGTGCTCAGACGGCGAGAGGCAAGATCTTTCAGGCAGCGCGAGCACATGCAGTCAGCTGGCTGTAAGTCTCCTTCACGCCGCTGACATGGAGGAAATTGTCCATGCGAGCATGGTCGCAGTGTCCGTTGAGTGTACAGTAAGACAGAGCAGGGATTTGCTCACGCTGGCCGATCTATTCCAATGGTGTGGGCATCCAGGTCGTTAAGCACATCCAAACGCGGCGCACTGGCTTCATATCTACACAAATAAGCAGTGTCATTGCCTGCAACTGGCTGTAGTCATCTGCAGCTTGTGGACATCACGTCACAGTGCGGTGGTCAGCATCTGAACAGCCTTAGGGCTGACATGACTTTATGGTAGCATTGAAAAGCTTTGCAGATGGTCTGCTGTGCACTAGACAGATTTAGGGGTGTGTACCAGCGCTTCAGCTGCCCTTGTTGCCAGTCAGCATTGATGATAAGGCAAGGGCAAAATGCAATAGCATGAGACGCAGTACCTGGATGATGCAAGGCCGTGAAACCAGAAGATTGGGTTGCTGCTTTCCTTTGACCCCACTATCTCGTATGCAATATGCCTGCCGTCGGAAAGCCGTATGCGGTTGGCAGTAACCTTCCAATCCTGAGGTTCTTGCTCGGCTTTCAGGTGGTATTGATAAGCTAAGACAGAAAGCACAGCAGGAACGATGAGAAGCAGTGCGGCCTTAAGGACCACCATAGATTGCCAGACGTCAAAGTACTATAGTGTACTGCTTCCCATACCGCCGAACCGCAAACTCTGGTTCTGTGCAAGTCGAATGAGCCCTAGATACACTTATGTACTTTATCGTTCCTTCTCATGAATGTACGAAGGCCTTCTCTGGAGACCAGTACTGCCGGATCCCCTTTCGTGATGACGAAGCACTACACATGTGGCACCTTGGAAGCTATTGTGGGATGCTTCAAAAGTGCGCATCTTTGAGCCCGAATTGATACTCAAACAAGCAGCAGGTTCCGTTACTGCATTGCCTATCCCTGTCGGCAGTGACGGGCCGCGCCAAGTAAGACCTTGGTACGTCACATGCCAGATGACATGCTGCAACATTACAGCCCCCGGATGATACATTGCCAAGTATAGACCGTCAGAGGCTGTTTGAAGCTTTTCATACACCCTGTGATGTGTCCTATTGCTCTTGCCCTGGCAAGACAAGGACAATGGGTCGAACGGCATCGCCACATATGAGCTTACGCAGCGCAACAGTTCGATGCAGCAGCAGTGATTTCTTCCATGCAGGAACTTTAATTGCTTTGCGCCTTATACTATGGCAAAGGCCCGGCGGCCAGAGGCTGTCGACAAGCTGCTGGACATCTCCTCCACAGGAGGCATCTACATGGGATCCCCTGAGGACAGAGCAGAAGATGTGGGAGGCATCATACACTATGAGCATATACAACTCTACGTGAGAGACATCTGAATTCCTCTTTCAACATCCTTGTACCTGCCTCAGCACTTGGCCTTGGAAAGCCATAGCCTGCTGCTGATGCGGCTGTTTCTCCAGGTCTAGGTACTATCCAGCCAGAGGCTTGCATGCTCCTGGCACAGTATAAAATGCGTTCTTCAATGACAGCCAAGGGAACAAGATTGAGCACAGAGCAGAGACCAGAGGCCTCAATTTTTGGGCTGCAGGTGCCAGACTTGCACCAGGCATACATCTTCTACTGTGATGGCCTGGGCTTCACGCAAGACCCAGGCACCTGGAGCAAACAGAGGGGCGGATTTAAGGTGCTGTGGTTCAACCTGGGCAGACATCAGGTGACAACCCGTTGCATGATGTGGCCTCCATGGACTTATGTACAGCTTCCTCAGCATTGGGAGCAGCTGCCATCTCTGCTCTTGTGAAGTGCATGCAGTATTCTGGCTTCTCGCTCTGCTACCCAACTATAGTGATGAACTTGCCTGATGACTGATGTAACAATCATCAGCCTCCAGATGTGCCTGACGGAGCAAAGACATCGTCTGCAGAATGAAGCCTGGTGTCAGCTACCCAGTACTCTCAGGTACAATGCTAGACCAAGCCCCTATGCATGATTGGCAATTCAACAATCATGGGTGCTCTGGTGTGCAGATACATATTGTCCAGAAGGATGTCCACCAGGACACGAAGGGGTACATCACAGTGGTGGTCCCTGACGCTGAGCTTGTTAAGAAACGCCTTGCAGCAGTCAAGGAGGCTTTGGAAGGGACAAAATTCAGGTGCGCCCAAGCCCCCTCGCCCGACAGCATCCTCATGTCAGCATTATTCTGCAGCATTGGTCTTGGCATGCATGGGCAAATGCAGATGTCTGTTCATGAGTAGATGCAGCTCCTGTCATGCCTGATCATCAACCCTGTGCGCGGCTTGCTGTGCTGAGTCTTTGAGACAGAACTTCGACAGCTCTCACAGCTGCCTGTCATACCTTGTGGGTGTACCTGAAGGAGTGAGATGAGAAGCGTGCATGGGGAGCAGCGCCTCTTTGCAACAGATCCTTGGGGCCAGGACTATATGGTGCTGCAGAGCGGCCAGGCTGGAGACTTCACCATGAGCATGGGCATGAGTGAACTGCAGCTGCCGGTGCACCCAGGTACAGCCATCTATAGGTGTAGTGTTTCCCCCAGGGGCCTCTGAGGCCTTGGGGGCTGGTCCTACAGCTGTGAAGCAATTGTGAAGGTTCTATCAGTGGATTACTGCAGCGAATTTGGCGCACAGGGCTGCAGCCATGTGAGAGCATGTGACATCCTCTGCTGCATGCCAGACGGGGAGAATGCTCTCGTGTCATGTCTGTCAAGTCCTGCCTTGCTTTAGTTCAGGACTGGAGCTTTGTGAAGGATTTTCCTTGGCTGCAGGCACAGCGCGCGCCATCGCAGAGTTCTACAAGAGGGTGTTCCATGCGCGGATAGAGACGCCCATTTCCGGGGAGTCTGTGGTCTATGTAGGCCCCGGCACAAAGTTCCGCTTCACAGAGAACGCTGCTCTTGGCCCTGTGACCAACAAGGTGACTGTGGCTCACATTGTCCCGCTATGGAATGCCTTCTCTGAAATCAGCAGCACCAACATTCAATCATGTTAAGCCGGTCCCCGTCATCTGATGTGTTTGTTTGGGAAGAGTCATGTCCTATCTTGCCGTGAGCCGAAGACGCCTCAGGTTCTGCTGAGCGCAGTTACAATATTGGGGCCTGCTTTTGTGCTGATCCCTGGATACTACGCTGAACGTATTATGTAAGGTGGAGAGGCAATGAACGCCAGCGGGATTCATGTACCGGTCTTGGCTGCAGAAATTCACAGAGCTGTATGACGGCTGGCATGCCGCCATCTACGTCAGCGACTTCAGCGGGGCCTTCAGAGCCATGGAGGCCGCAGATCTCATCTTCACGGAGCACGGCTTCTTTGATGCTGACATCAGCGGCCTCCGGGACGCGCAGAGGTTTCATCAGTTCCGCTTCCAGGCAAGCTTCAGGGTTCCTGTTGCGATGACCTGGGTCTGCTGAACTCCTCCTGCTGCAAATCTCGTCTCAGACATGCTCTGGTTCTTTGATACCAACAGTGGCGGCCTCAGAGATGCGCAGAAGCTCCACCGGTCCCGCTTCCCGGCAAGCTGCTCATTCTTCATCTTCAGCTTCAGCTTCCCAAACACTGTGCTGCCAATGTATGCAGAACACCTGAAGAGTGCCCCAGCTCAGTCGTCAGGCAGTCCTCCAATCTGGCATTCCAGGAGGATGTGCTGCCCACCTGTCAGCGATTCATATCATCTGATCACATGATTGTCGCTCGCAACGGTATGCTCTACTTCTCAGGACATTGTTGCACTTGAGGACTTGGAGGGAGATGGCTGGAGTGTGAAGAAGGGAGAGGTCATCTACCAGTTTGGCAATGAGGTCAGGAGCCTGTGCCATCCCAAGTTCATGAGGGCACTGTACAACCGCCACGGGGACAACTTTGATGTGCCCGAGGACATCCAGACCATTGTATGATATCAGGGGTGTACTGCAATGAGGGTCCGGATTTAGGCCAATTGAAGTCCCGGTCAAAGAGTGTTCTTCTTGTCTAAGATCGCAGGGGATGCCATTGCGCAGCAATGCTTTTAGGTGCTCAGAGATTGAATATCCGATCGATGCAGAGTGTTCTTGATGTAGAAACTTCTGGTGTGCTTGTGAGCACTGAGTTGTGGCCCGCGTCTTGCTGATATGACGTATACATAGAGCATTGTGACACTTAGAGGCTTACACATAGCATCTGCGCAGCAACCATCTCAGCTGCAACTTCCTTTGCCGTTTCTTAGCCCATCATGACCGACTCGAAGGACATGACAATCCCAGTTGATGCCACATACCGCAGCACCAACCTGATGCACGAGACCATCAAGGCCCTCTGTATCATGGTCGCGACTGACGTGTAGAGCTTCTGCATATGACAGTACCATATGTGTACTGTCAAGACAATCCGCCACAGCATTGAGCAAAACGCTCATGCGGGCAATCTGCAACAGCCCCTATCAGTGTGTATGCAAGTCCAATCTCGACAACTCTGGATTGTCTGCAAAGTAGCCCAGCCCGTGCCAAACCCAGCTCTGCAAATCCGAAACATCCAAGCCTGGCACAGACTGCGACCACCCCGCACGCAAGCATTTTGAAGGGTTTGAGACCATTGGCATCCAATGCCCCAACCACTTCTCAGTCCCCTACAATGGTATCAAGTATCATAAGCGCCTCCATAGAAGACGACAAGCTTTTGCGCAGCACACCTCATCCGTGACACGCTTTGACGGGTGTGTCTGCAAACTGCAATTTAACTGAGCACTGCCCAATGCAATATGCCGCCCATGTGCTACACCCACGTCTACCCAAAAGATTTGCTTTCCTCTTACTTCATGTGTAGAGGTCGTGTGAAAAGTCCAGCAATGGGTCCCGGACAAAGAGCTTCCCACTGAGCGCAGCAGTCTCGGATTGCTCTCAGGGCTGAGTGAGGGAGCTACAATCATGCCGCCTGTGCAGGCAACCTTCATGCCTTGACCATGCTGACTGAAGGGCAGGAACACCACTCAGCTCTCATCTGGCTGAGTACCGAACTGACCAGATCTGTCATCAAAACGCGCATCAAGGAGACACCAGACCTCGGCTGCGTGCTGTTCCTGCCTCTCTATCTCTATCCTCATGTTGTACAGTGAGTTGCGGAGTGCCCTCTGTCCAGGGGCCAACAGCGAAACAAGTATGTATGGAAGGCATGCTGGCTCGGTCTTAGCCTATCCCGGCAGAGGGGAAGGTAGCCAATAGCTTCAGCACAAAGGGCTGTATGAAGGGTTTGGCAAGGGGAACTGCCAGACTGTGTAAGGTGGCGCAAGCGCCAGGAGACTAGGACAGATCGTCTGCGGGACACGTGCAGCCCATCGCGATGTGTCCTTCCAACCTGGTGGCTTCAAAACTGTTGGCAGCTGCGGCTGCCGGTGGCGCCATCTTGCCAGACCTGGCTGCATGTCACACTATGAAAGCGTCTTGGAGGGTGCCACAATGGAGGAAGTAGAAAGCAAAACCATGTAGCGACTTGGCGCGGTAAATTGTGCAGCAGGGGCGCTTCCTGCTAGGCATGCCTTGAAAGTCATAGCCGCTGCAAGAAAGAAGCATTGCAGGGGCGGCACTACAACAGGCTGTATCTTGAATGGCCTCACTCCGAGGCTGAAGACGGTACTGGCAACAAAAGCACGTCGGACATTCGCTAACGTAATATTGTTCAAGAGGCCTCAGAGGCGCATGTAGGTCACTTGTGGAGTCTCCACTACGACAGGCCATTCTTTCCCCACAAAGGGGTCCAACTCCTGCCAAGCAGGCTTGAGCAACAGCACCTGCTGTAGGGGAGCTGATGAGGAGCATGCGAGGCTGCGGCTGCGCAGCGGGGAAACTCTCCTGCATTGCTGCCCCCACAGCTGCCTTTGCGCCGGCCTCTCGGCAAGCACTGCACTGCGGCACCTGGTACCCAAATGGCAGTGCTGAAATCCAGGGTCAATGCAGAGCATCACACGCTCAACGGCGTCAGTAAAGGTCTGGTGAAAAGGCTAATGGACCCAACTGCGGCGCGGCAAAGCCTAGGCTGTCTACGGCGGGGAGGCTCGTGTGTGCATGTCACTGTAGATAAAAGAGCAGCCTCCTGGAAACGCGCGCAGCATCATGCTGCTGTGGTGTTCTGCCCAGGTTCGGACAGGTGCGATCTGCGTGCGTATGATGAACCCTTAGCAGCTATGATCTCAGTGCTCAGTGCTGAGCCTGCAGTACGTCCACTGCATAATAGTTCACCTCAATGCCAATCTTGGTGCTCCTGGAGGCCATATGGCTCTCCAGTAATTGTCTCCCGCTGACATTTATCAGCTATCCTCTGAGTCTGAAATTTTTTGGCAGCTTTGCCCGGCACAGCCATCTGCAGGGCATGGCTCTCACAAGCGCGGCCTGTTCTGAAACCTTCAAACAGTTTTGCCATGCCCAGGATATGGCCCTGCCGTATCCAAGTATCCAGGATTATCATCTAAAGAGCCAGGCATCCCAGCCTGCACTCTCCAGCAATTCTCTAATGTTTGGTTGGGTCCCGACCTGCAGGCTGCTTTTGGGGTGGGGTTTTGCCGGCCAGAATGATGGCAAAACCCACCCAAGAGCAGCTGCTTGATTTTGCGCTGATGTTGGGGGCGCATGTCCGCCATGTCGCCGCCCTGTGCATCGACCCTTTTGAGGTGTCTGCCGGCCTGCGGCAGAGCGTTCACGTCCAAAATTGGTGGCGCGAGTCGCCGGGTGTGACTCACTGCGGGAGATATGGTGCGCGCGCACTGCCTATCATCCCAGAGTCAAGCTGGGAGGGGAGGGAGCTGTGGAAAGGGGTCTTAGGTAGTCTGCCGGCACTGGAAGACCCGGCAGCATCTCAGCTGGGACTTCTGTGGCGGAGTAGCGCAGTTGCTAAGCAGCTAGGCTGTCTTGTTGGAGGCACGCGGCAGCTTGGCCGGTTTAGGAGCTTGGCGGGAAATCTCAGTCTTGATTGTCTGGGAGGCTGGCTGGCGAGTGAGCCCTGCACAGGCAATCACCCATGTCAGCAGCCCAGACAGGCTCGACCACTGCATGTTTGCCCCACATCATCCTTTGGAATCGACAAAATCTTGCCTGTGACTCCTGTGAGCTTCTCTGCAAGGTCACAATAGTGCTGCACTTTGGCAACATCCTGGATGTGGCCAGCCAAAAGCGCTCTTGTCATGTGAGCATGCATCTACCGGAAGGTGACGGCTGCCCTAAATACATGTGTGGACACCGGGTTTAGTGAGTTGCTTCAGCATACCTGGCGGCTCAGTCCAACATTGCCCGGAGGCCCTTCTTTGTGTACAAGCTGCTGGGAACCTCGCTGGCAAAGGCCGCAACAGACTGGGGCAGGAAGGCACCAAGCGCAGTATTCTGCACAGACGGGTACGCTGTCAGTATTGCTTGCAGCTTTTCTCAGCTTTATATGCTCCCCATCAATGACACTGCTGGCAGCGTATTACAGACTCACAAGCTCCCTAGTCACTTGGTATGCCTCGCAATCCCTCCAACCATCAAAGACATTACAACGCCATGCCTGGAAGGAGCACTGTCTGCATTTTGACACTCACGGTGGAGTAAGCAGGCCACACACTGGCCTCAGGGTCAGCACTGTGGAGATGATCAGGGACTTCAAGACCTTGCCACAGCATGCGCAAAAGAACCTATGGAGATGCACTGCGCAGCACCAGGACATCGAGTGGACGCAAGCGACGCCATGAGCGCTCCCTGAGGTGATTGCTCTGTCTGCCAGGGAGGGCTTCCAGTACCTCTTGCTTCCCCTTGAAGTCGTAGTGACTGCAATGCGTGCACAGTGGCCCAATCAAAATAGTGCTGTCCCTGATGAGAGCAAGACATAGTGCTGTGGAGGGAGCACCTTCTGGCGTAGGGCATGCAGCTCGGCCTGTGATGATGCCCGCTCGCCGCGTAGCGCCTCAGCAGCAGCCGCCAGCTGGCTCCTGAGCATTGCGTTCTGGGCCGCCAAGTCATCGCACACGCTGCGGAGGTGCTGCTGAGCAGCCGCTGCCTCTCCGGCCCTGCAGATGATAAGATGCTTCAGCTTAAAGATGCTCCTCACAGATGGCAGCATGTCCATGCAGAAGTGCAGCTGAACAGCCTCTCCAGCCCTGCAGGCAGATGATTTTGCCATGCGATGTCTAAAGATGTCTCTGCACAATGTAGATGCATTAATGCTGCAGCCTGTCGTTCAGAACTGCACAGGACTACAGGGATGACCCAAGTGATGTGTCCCTAACGAGATGGTGGTGGTCTGATTAGATGACCATTGAGGCACTCTGCCTTACAACAAGAGCTTATTACTTACAACTCAATTCTTTGTTCGGGTCTTCTGGCAGATGATAAGACATCTAATATGTTGGTACATGAGACTCCAGGCAATCGCTTCCTTAGAAGCTGCCATCGAGAAATCGCGAGGTAGTGTGGGGATTGGAACAGCCGTACCTCTTACAGCAGCTGGCGCAAGATTCTGACTGATCGCGGCGCTTCCTTTTGCGGGTGTGCCTGTCGCCCATGCTGCTGACTGACTCGTCGTCGCTGTCTCTGATTCCCTCGCACACTCCCGGCTGATCTGAGGCTTCTGCATGTGTTTCGAGCACGTCTCCGTGCGGCTCCAGGGCACCTGCGCCATAGCTAAAGACTCAAGCGCTGTAATTGCAGCACATGGCTTCTGCATGTGTCTCTTGCATGTCCCCGTGCGGCCCCAGATTGTCTGCAACATTGCTGAAGACTCAAGAGCTACGCATGCAGCACATGGCAGGGCACAGTGCTGCTGGAAACCCCTGCTGCAGGGGTTCCAGGGACATGTTGGGCTTGCTGCATAAGGGGAATGTCAGGGTGGTATGGCTGGGCATGGTGAGGGCAGCGCGTTGTACTGTGAGGTGTGGTGACTCACGCATGAAGTGGCATATGTCGGTGGTAGCATCCAGGCTGCTCATCTTTGGCATTGCACCCTGCAGTGCAAAAGCTTGATGACACCTCCTCCATATACCATGATCTTCAGCATTGGGCTTGTACCATGGACTCAAGAGGGAGTCACAACTCAATCAAGCAGCACCATACCTCATATTGGCACGGCTCCTGGGTGATCGTCGTGAATGTCATCAGGCTGTGTGGGGCTACACTGCAAGCAAAGGCCTCCCGCAATCTCTGCTGCGCTGAGAGGAGCAATTGTGCGCTCACACCCTCAGGAGCACCTGCACATTGCTGTGGGCAGTCAGCGAAACGCGAGAGGGGCTCCCCATCGGGGCGTCAGCGGGAGCAGAGACCCTGCAACTGCTCTCGGAGCATGCTGGCATTGAGGCGCACGCACAAATGCCCAGTACGTCCTTTAGCACCACCAAACGCCCCTTTGACGCATTGATCACAGCTGAAGCATGCCGTGCCAACGCGCACAAAAACCACTGGCGCCTGGTCCTTCAAGTCCATGGAGGAATCGTTGATGCACAAGCGCTTATGTGCCACACATCATGAAAGATACGACAGCTTGAAGGGGCGTGGGCCCCATAGGGGCCCCCATGCATCTGTGTCAGCAGCCGCATCAAACGTCGATGCGAAAGGTGACGCTGCTGCGAGTACACCAAATTTGCCCAGGTCCTCTGAGGCCCCTCCTATTATTGTATCTTTGTCCACTAACGTAGTACTTTGGAGGGCGCGGATCACATGGTGGCCACTCAGCAGGTGCATAAATCGGGACATCTAGGGTGCTTCCTGGGGCTGCAGACCCAGAATATAATTCCCTCAAGCGTACGCAACCAATGAAGCGTCTACCTGAAAGCATCGGCTCGCTGCGGCAAGAGGACATCGGCGTCTGAAAAGCAGAGCTTGGCTCCTCAGAGACGAACGAGGTGCCGGTGAGCCCGGTCCGCGCATGCCCTGCTGAGAGGCTGGTGGGACTGTCCATAGAGAAGCGCCCCTCCTTGACGCCCAACTCTGCGAGGTCTTACCGGCCAACAGCGCCCCCTATGTACTTGCAGCCCCCGCAGATCTGTGGACACGTCCTGCAAATCCCGTTTTGGCGGGAAGTCTGAGTAGGATTTTAGTTCGGGCCGCCCATGTGATCTTTCCGGGCACTGCCTCCTATTGTGGCCTGTGACGGCTTTCGAGGGCTTGTGAGTCACTTGTGAAGGTTCCTGGCCCATGATAGAAACGCCTGCCGGAAGTTGATGGTCGGTGGCGGTGACTGCTAGTCCCAAGAAGGATCACTGTTGCAGAGTTCTCTCAAATCCCGTTGTGCAATCAGAAGAGTACGCTTTCTTGCGTTTCCTTTTTAATACAAGGCCTCTTCGAAGGCACGCAGTGGCATGGCACCCCACTTAGGTCACGAGCTGCTGTGTGCATGTAAGCTGGAAGCAGGTGCAGGCTCAAGCTGGCCAGGCATTCAGCATGAAGAGGTTACATTGACGATGTCACGCAGAGCCTGCAATCGCAACGACACACTGTAAACACTGTCTGCACTTTCAATCCCGTCTGCAATATCCTGCCGCTCATTGATTGCTCTACCAGTCTTATCATGGCATGGTTTTGAAAGCATGGAGAAGTCCTTGATAACTCGACGCAGTCAGCTGGCCCACTTTATCGCTGTTTGTTCTGACTCAAAGCCAAATGCCCTACTCAATTCAGACTACTAACTAGACAGCCTCTAGATCAGGCTGTGCCCCTCTTGTTGCGTGCAAGCGCACTTACTCTGACTCAAAAAGCAATGCACAATACCTGAAGGCACTCGGACGTCACCTGGTGCCTGCCACTTGCAAGTCCTGACGACACCGCGCAAACCTGAAGTCCAGAGCATTGGAGATCATGGTGCAGCAAGAAGCACGCTTGACCCACACTTGTATACACTACGCAAAACCAACTGTTCCAATCCAAAGGAGCAACCTTAGCGGACATGCGCACACCACACCCAGCATCACTTGGGCGGCTGCAGATGTTATGACAACAAACAATGCAATCAAATGCGGCACAGTGCCTTGACATGACTTCTGTACAAGACCGTGTCATTGGTGCAAGCTGCACTGCTGTCTCACTACCTCCGGGAACATGCCTCTGTAAAGGCATCCGAAGCCTGATTTGGAAACAAGCACCCAGGGCTGCTAGCTTAGGACGAGTGACTACTCATGTGGGAATGCTGACAAACTGGTATGACTCTGGCAACATCGGCTATGCCTCTACTTGAGGCACAAATGCCCACGCTCAGCGTTGAATAATGTGCTGCTTGTCCTCTTAGCTGAGGCATCGAGCAAAGGCCTCTGCCGCTGCAACGTATGCACTCTGGCACGTCTGGGCAGGCCGTCTCCCATCTTGAGAGAGGGTCATTCCTGCTACTGATCACGGCATGCTTTCCCTGATGAGGGTGTGGTGAGTGAGCTTCAATCCCTGATGCCGGACATGGCAGTGCTTTGAGAGACACATCCAGCCACCGCAGCTTTTCCGACTGCTGGGAACCTTGCAGCAGGGGCCATGTCCCATCAGTAGGTCTCCCTGATCTTGAAGTGGGTGAATTCCAGCATGCAGGCGGACTTGGGGTTGTACTTGTGCATGTCCAGGCGGTCCAGCAGGGCGGCCTTGTCCCGCAGCTCCACATTCTCCGCCTTGAGGCGGCTGTTGCGCTCCTTGAGCACGCTCAGCTGCCTCTTCTGGCGTGCCATGTCATCCTCCACCTGTCACATGTCCCACACCTCTCAACCAACTGTAGCTTCACTTCAGCATTAGCGAAGCATGGCAGCAGCAAAGAAGGGCTCCAAGCACAGACCAAAAGGAAATATAGGTAGTCGCGATAGCGATACCAACTGAAGAGGCTCTGTTTAGCTGCAGTGAGCTGGAGATACCATCCTTATCTTGAATTATGCGTTGGGACTCAAATTGCCGGGTTCCACTCTCTGTGATCAGCGCCAACACAGCAGCGCATTGATTGAGAGGCGTCAAGAAACGCAGGATCTCTGCCTTTGGAGCAGAGACGCGCCTGCTTGGCGAGGTTTGTGGCGCGGTCAGCCTTGGCCAGGTTGCTGCGAGAGGCCGCCCGGGAGAGCTCTGCGATGCGCAGCACCTTAATGTACTCCTGCTGCAGCTCCGCAAAGCGCTCCGCCATGACGCTCTTGCCCGCGACCAGCTTGCTACGCGAGGCCGTCAGCTCACGCACCACCCGCATCAGGTTCTCGCACTCCTGAGCCTGCAAGACATAACAATGCGTCAGCATCACAATGTGCTGCTTTCCTGCTATACAAGGCACATGCATTTAGATGCTTTTCGCTGCAATCAGCGTGCTGCACAAGTCCATCAGCTGGCACAGTACTCGCCACAGGTTCTTGCGTTCTTGGGCCTGCAGGACACCAACAGCGGCAACACTTGAATTTGCCTCAGCTTTGGACATGTGCAGGTGGTTCACAAGGCCCAGAGGCAAGAGATGCGCAAGCTCATGATCTCATGGGGGACACAGCAAGCGCCTGCATCTCCCGGAGAAGGACCGTGGGACCACCTGCACTTGTCATGCAATCCTAGTTCTGCACAGAGATTCAGTGGCGCATTGGCAGCATGTCTAGCCATAGGGTGTTAGGGCGATGAATGGATGCTCACCTTGCGCTTTGCGGCGTCTGCACTCTGCTTTCGCTGCTTCTCCCGCTCTTCCAGATCAGCTCTCAGCTTCTCTGCAGACAGCACAAGTCTCAGCTTCACAAGCGATGTATCCTTGCACACGCCGTATGCACTCAGGTCCCCGTCACGTCAATCTGGCACACTCACCTGCACGGGTGAGCTGCACGGCGCAGATGAAATGGCCTTCAGCGCACCTTGGCTTGTGCAGATCACTCCAGAGGACAGCATTCGCACAAGTATTGAGCGGGGAGCGCACCTATTGTACTGAGCAAGGCTTCCTCATGCGTCTGTTCCCGCAGCTCGATGCCGTTGACACCCACAGCTGTCTCGGGCAGGGACGCCTCTCCGCTGGATGAGCCTTCTGCTGCGCGCACCGGCCCCGCCGGCTGCTGACTCCGCGGCACCCGCAGAATGATCTTGACCTCGTGATAGTCCTACAGAGCTGCAATTGCTTGATGATAGCCTTGCTTATGAGGATGCAATCTGCCAACATGAGCTCAGCAGGGACAGGCACTCAAAGCAGCAGTGCAGGCGGACCTAAACAGCTGCCTTGTGCTGTCAAGTCCTCAAGTCTCTCAATGCTGAAACAACACAGAGTACCATGAGGACTTGAAAACACAAGCACCCAGGAGCCAGACAACAACATTCACAATATTGCATTACCAGCAGCACGAGTGTCTACTCCATCCCATGTACAACCAGAGTGGCAAGAGGCTGCCAACCACAAGTCTCACCTCTTCTGGAGGGCTATCCCTGCTGCTGCTGGCAGCGCCTGCTTGGCTTGAACTGCTGCTGCAATGGAGCGCATCCATGCTCACCTCGCTCTGTGAGCACTGCAGGTGCATGCATAACTGTCAGGTGTCTGTAGTCATGCTGACATGCATAACTCCCTCTCTGGGCGCTCGCGTTGCCTTTAATGACAGCATGTGTATGTGTGCATGCTCACAAAACCATTGTGATGCCCTTCAAAGAAGATGCGCCCTGCGAATGACCCAGACTCCAGCAACTTCTGTCTACGTCCACATGCAGGAATTTACATATAGATTACCTGGATGTGTGCTTGCATGCCGGGCTGGATGACTGCCTCCAGCAGTCTCTGCTTGCCCATCCTAGAGCTCTGCTGAGGGGCACTGGCAGAGGCAGCGCTGTCTGCGAAGGGGAGGGCTGCCTTTCCAAACCGGGACTGCGTGCTGACATCAGATGTGCCTGCAGGCGAAGCAGGCTCTGCCTGGTCCTGCCTCAGATCCACAGGCCACGCAGCCAAAATCATGCTGCTGGCATCGGACGAGGCGGACTCGATTTCTAGCCGCTCCATCCTTCCCTGCTGCAAGCTGGAAAGACTTAGCACCTGAAATGCGTTAGCACACCATCGGCTTGTGTCTAGTTCTGCACTTGGGCCAAGAGTGACGATTTCCATTCACACGCCCGCCAATACACGAGAATTCCTTATGTCTTGAGTGCAGCATGCAATGATTGCTAGCTTAGCTCACAGCTCCAACGCCTTCTTCGGCAGCCCGACTAGAGCAATAGCAGTGGCATCAAGGTTGCTATGTAGAACTCAAAATATTTCTGACAAGGTTTCTCACGCCCGAGACATGCGTACTGGAAGCTGGTCGAGTGACCGAGCTTATAATCCAGGTCGTGATGCCCATATTGTCTCCTTCCAAGCCTGACGCCCATCGAATGGCCTCGCAGTGACCCTACTTTTCATCAAATAAGCTTTTGCGGGATGGACGAACCTCATCGAGGCTCATCGTGCGACCTTGCGCATGCCTGGGGGCGGAGAGTGCTGCGTGGGTGCAATGAAGGGCTGTCCGTTCCAACAATATTTCAGCTGCGTTCAACTCTGTTGCTGGCTCTTCCACTCTGTATCGACGCGGCGTTAAACATTGCATTGTCATAGGCCAAGGTGTGGCTGATCAGCTGTCACAAACGGTGATCGCCTGTGGCCAAAATTGGCCCTCTCCATGGCTGCTGAAGTGGCCATTTGGCGGGAAGCACAACAAATGACCTGGGGATTGTAGCAGAAGTACGGTGGCAGTAAGCAGCGAGCACAATGCACCTAGCGCAGCCCCTGCGCAGAAGTGTAGACCATCCTGTGTGGATCTCCAGCACTGCAGGACCCTCATGCGTGCACTGCAGGACCCTCTTCGCGCGGAGATTTGCCTCAGTTTAGTACATTACACCAAGTGTTCCCAGTAAGCCATATCCTGCCATATTGTGTCTTACTCATCTGCTAGCATTAGCATCAAGCGTCACTGGCCCCTGATGCCTTTTCTTCCTGTAATACACAGAGCAAACAGCCGCAGGACAAGAGACGCCAAGCCCCTTGCGCTCAGCCAGCGCTCAGCGTCTGCCTGATCCCACGGGCCTTGCGAAGCCCTGGCTGCAACAGCTGGCACAAGGATCTAGCCTGCAGAGCCAGGACATTGCACACCAAAACCTTGCAAGACGCCTGGTCTCCCAAAATCCTGTGTAATCTGCTGCACCCCTTCACAACTAGCACATTGTGCTCAAAGGCACACCTTGTCCTGTCTGCCTTGCTTTCCAATGATGCCTAAAGTCCTTCTGCTGCCTGTCATGCTAGCCACGTAGGCTGTCTGCTAATGCTTGGCGTTGCAGAGTCATGGTCACCCAACCCCAGGTTGCGTCAATAAAATGCTTCAGCCAGCGATCAGCTATCGCATACTTCCTGCACCTGCTGTCGTCATTTGTCTAGGATGACAAAGCCCAGGTCTAGACAGCACCACTCCATTATTGACATAATCTAGGGATCAAAGACTCCTGCCAAGAGAGATACAAGGGGGTTCGTAGAGGTTCAGTGCACAATAGACAAAGAAGTGTCAGATGGACTCTTATGTTCACAGGGCAGGGGCAATGGACTCCAATGCGAGCAAGCGCAATCGTGCCGCTCGGGAGATTATCTGAGGTAGCGCAGTCCAGTCATCCCCCGTGCTGCCTCCATCATAGACTCCGACCATCCCATCAACAGTGCCCTCCTGCAAGCATGGCCATTCAGATAAAGCTGGACAGAATTCCTCAAAGATTTGCACTTTAAAGCGTCAGGGCAAAGGAACCCTTGCCAAGTGCACTGCTGATAGTTTTTTAATAAGTCCCAAGAGCGTGAAGAGACCAATTTTTATAGCTACTGGGCATTGCATCTGATCCCCAAGATGTGCCTGGTGGCATCCCAGGCCTCAGTGCTGCCACTGCTTGCAAGGTTGTGCTTTTCATCCCAAGCAGCTGTGCAGCTTGAGGCTGCGCTGACATGGTGGACACCGCGCATCTGTCCCAAGTGATTGTGGGAGGTGGGTCACCGTTTAGGCGCCTGAGTAGGCGGTGCTCCGGGCGAGGCAGACGGTGTCTGCGTGGTGCGTGGCTGCCGCGGGAAGGTGAAGTCCAAGCAGTTGCCTGTCGAGCGCGCTGTGTAGCGCAGCGGCGCGTCACCTGTGTCTGCAGCCACGTTTGGCTTCTGCAGCCTGCATAGGCAACACCCTGTGTCATGACGAGCAAATTCTGTGCCGACATTCCAATGTATGCTGCCATATCAGGCCTTCTGAATTGCTTAGGCAACACACTCTATTCTAATCAGCATCACCATCTTGTCATTGTACCATCTGTACTGGCGGTAACCTAGTGTGACCTGAGCCCGGATGTGAGGTAAACAGTACTTCATCGCTTGTCTTGCTGACCATGGAGGCGCATCGACAAAAGATGCTGAGCTGGCTGATGACCCACCCGCTGGCCGCCCAGAAGAAGTACCGCTCATTTGGCTTGAGCTCTGCCAGCCCAGCCTCGCAGATCTGCTGCCGCGTGGTGTTCTGGTTGCAGCCGGACCCGGGGATAGCAAACTGCAGGCTGGAGTTGAAGCCAGCTGCGGCCCAGGCCAGCGTTCTGTTTGTGTCTGTGAGGAAGGCCACCAAGTCCAGATTCTTGTATGTGGCCGACTTCAACTGGCCTGCAGTGCTGCAGCATCTCAGCGCTGTATCCTTGTGATATTGTTGGAAAAGACAACAGTCTGTCTGAGATATTTTGATAAATTTCTTCTTTACAACCAATGGCTGAAGACGGAGAGTGACATGAGTCCAAGCAGGCATGACGGCAGCTCTGACAGCAGTGGGACGGGTGCACTGTACACTCTACTCAGTGTTGAGAGCATGCAGAGGCTGGGAGGTTTGGCTGTGCTGCTGGTAGACGGACCAGAGGCCAGTGCCAATGCTTCAGTGCACATCTGGGTCATCTGACAGTTACGGGGGAAGTACTCACCCAGCAGCTGGTAGCGGATGCAGGCGGCATTGGTGATGACCGTCACCAGCTCGATGTCCCCGTCCGCCAGCTTGGCAAAGTCAAAGAAGAACTGCACGTCACACACTTTGGTCAACACCTGTTCAGCAGCAGCAGCATCGAAGGGCCCCAAGGCCCTCGTGACTGTTCCTCAGCTCCCCTCAGACTTCAACGCTGCCAGACTACTTGCACCAGCTGTCCGCCTCTGGCGCCCACCTCTGTTACAGGCCATGTCAACGGCTCACGGCAGCCTGGCTTGTGTGCGCCATCATAACCTGTCCTTTGACACCTCCGAGATACAAGCCCTTTGGTCTGCATATTAGTGGGAGGCTAGCAGCAGCAAGACATCAAGTACCAGGACGGGGGATGAGGCTGACCGGCGTGGTTCCCGTGACATTGCTCTTGGGGGCGGCAGGCGGCGGCGGGGGCGTTTTGGTGGTGACCGCCTGTCCAGTAGCATTCACTGCCACCTGTGTGCCGGCGCTGTTGCACACTGCGCACACGAGCTGGGTCATTTCAGGGATGCAAGGCCAGGGGCTTAACATTTGGTCATCCGCGCAAGGCAGGACAGGCCATGGCTATCACTCGCTCCAGTCGCCTCCCCCCAGTAGCTTTGACCACACATCAATTGATGACGGGGACTGCTCTAGTGACATGCTACCGCTGCGAGTAGGGTTTGCAGGTCGTGTAGAAGGGAGTGTCCAAGATGACAGACTCTCTCTACATGTTTTGCGGTGGTGGTCTTGAGCATGTGCATGGCAGGCTCAAGTCTCAACAGGACGTCTTGGGCAGCACTAGATACAACACAGATCACATGGTGCGCCCTCTGTCATGCAGGTATACGGGAGGCAGCTCGGACGCAGTCAATCCGGCAATACCCCCTGAGCAGGCGGTGGCGCGCCTGTGGAGTTTGCAGAGTATGTTGCAAATTGGTACAGCACATCAGCCGGGCTGCTGCCTCCGTTGTTGGCAAGCACCAGGACGTAGTAGTCTGACGAGTCCACCTTCACTGTGGCGTTGCCCTTAACAACCTGGGTGAAGTTTGACCCCGCCAAAGGCTTCTTCTGCGCAATGTTGTATGAGCCCCTGCACAATGAGAGACTCTTCATGATTAGACAATGTCCCGCCTCTGCACCTCTGCCCCGCCATGCTTGCGAGCTGCTCAGATGTAGCCTAGCCAGCTGCGGGCAGAGACGCCACTTTTGGGGTCATGTATGTACTGTCCGAAGATTCTATAGATGATGCAAGGTTTCCTTGCAGCTGCAAAGAGAGAGTTCAAGAACAAGTCTGATCGCAACACCATCTACAGTTGCGAGAGAGCTGTAGAGGAGAGAAGTCTGGGGCGCACTTGTCTGTGACGAGGCTGACAAAGTCATCGTATGTGGACAGGAACGCGTCCACAGGCACAGAGCTTGCAAAGGCAATGTACATGCATCCTGCTCCAGCGGCCACAGGGGATGTTGTTAGGCTGGACGCATTGAGCACTGTGTTGAAGCCCGAGAGTGCCTGAGGCACCTGGATGGTGACTTGCGAGGGGCTGACCGCATTCAGCAGCAGGCTTCCGGTCTGCAAAGGCGCACAAGCCTCAGCTTGGGCTGGCTGGTGCAGACAAACATATCGAAACATCAAACCTCCCACATCTCTGCTGTCCCTCGCGTCAGCAGTGCTTCTGCGTGCTATCTGTGCTGTGATCACCGTTCCGCTGCCTGAAAAAGCTTGAATAGACACACGCCAGCCGAGATGGTAGCTTGGCGCGTGAGATACCATGACCTCTGAAAGTGTACTTCATGATCTGCACACTGGTAGGAGAAGTTGCTATTATGATCCGCAGAGACCGCTGCCCCGTGCGCAATGTAATGTGACTGCAGCGTCACTGGCTACATATCCTCCTACTCCAATCCTGATGTCTGACATCCGTTCACAAGAGATGGCCTCTGTCAAGAACCCGCTCCTCTGTGGTAGCACCGTGGCTGCCCAGGCACATACGCAAGCGCTTAAGAAACTTTTCAAATAATAACGAGGTTGCTTACCACGAGGAATCCTCCATCCTTTGTTGCGTTCACAATCGTACTGGTGATGTTGTTCGCGCTGGCGAACGATGAGGGCGTGCTCTGCTGAAGTCTTCTACTTTGGTGCCCTACAGCGTGCGATGGCTGCCATCTGAGACCCTTGACCTTTCCTGTGCTTGCTTGGTGGACGATGTGACCGTCCGACACAACCGCCAGCAAACCGATCGCAAGGGTTACGGCGAGTGCCCTCATGCTGCGCTGCGGGCTGTGTGTCCTGGCACACCCAGTCAAACACTCTCTAGCTGATGCACGCGCGACATGCACCTTGTTCCTGCACACTGTCAACGCTTGCCAACGTCCCGGAACCCAGCACCTTAGGAAGGTGAGTAATCGAGAGTGGAGGAAAACTCTGCAACCTACCCCGAGTTCCACCCCTTCTGACAAATTGTGAGCAGCTTGTTTGGAGGTGTGTGTTGCATGAGAAGACTATGCTAGTTTAAAGGGCTGGTGCGAGCAGACTGCACGGGCAGTCGAGCTTGTAAACTAGCATGACAGAAAGTATCAGCAAGTATGCTACGCGGTCGAGGGGTAATGATGCACACCCCTGAACGCTTCGAAACAGCAATCATCTAAGCTTGGCGCTGCAGTCTCTCATTATGTTCGGCTTTGCGATGCAGCCGGACGAGATCCGGCCAGGCGAGTTTCATGACTCAGCATGCACTTCTCGGACAATTCTTGACATTTAGCTGCTAGGATCAGGCTCCAATATGCATTGAGGTTATTAATGGCCTTCATATCTCTTGCAAGCCATGCAAATAAGCCGGCTGCTCATCTGAGGCTGAATCGCAACTGGGGGATGGAGCACAGCATCAGGTTGACAGCATGTGGTTGCGGACGAGACAACTCGCACAATGAAATGCTCAAGATGTCAGAGTGCGGGAGGAGTCACGGCAGTTATGTTGTAGGAGCCGTCTCTTGCTTGTCAACATCAGATGTGTTCTTCAGGCTTGTGGCTTGGGGGTCTCGGGTCCCTCCTTCACGGCAATGTCTACGCGCACATCTTGTCTGTCATCGCCGACTCCCCGTACGAGCCCCCGGCGACCACGAAGTCGCACCTGACCATTTCTGTGAATGATGTGCCATCAGCGGTGCTCATCAGGCACTTTCCGGCGGGGATAGCATTCATCAAGCAGGGGCTGGAGCAGGGCGGCAAGGTGCTCGTGCACTGCGCTGCTGGCGTCTCCCGCAGCGCCACGGTACACTGCTTCCCCCTAGCGCCTTGAGTCAGGCCCATGCAGCAGGCCCATGCAGGAGGAAGTGCATGCTGAGCGACCTATCATCGTGAAGCCGCATGCTTGTCTGGATGAGCAGAGGCAGCAGTGCATGGATGGCTACTAGCTATGACCCTTGCTGGCACGGCAGCAGCCATCCTGCACAAATATGGGCTCCCCATCTACCAGCATGTTCCTGCAATTGTATAGAAGTTTTCTCAATGGTAGGATGGTCGCCAGACCCAGCAGGCAGTTTGAGCGTTCTCTCACTGCGCAGATGGTCTGCGCATACCTCATGGCAACGGAGGGGCTCAGCCTGGAAGAGGCCATTGTGTCTGTGAGGGAGAAGCGCAGAGTGATCTGCCCCAACCAGGGCTTCTACGCGCAGCTGCAGCTCTGGGAGCAGATGGGCTGCAAGCTAGACGAGAGCAACCCCACATACAGGTACAGCACATGTTCATGCCAAGAGCTGGCTCTGCTCCCTGAGATGAAAGGCCATGCACTGAGGTGCACCGTAATATCCGTAGGAAGCTTCGACATGCATGAATCTGCGAGAGTCATCACCGCATGTCAATCCTTCATTCAGAAATTGCAGTGCACCTTATAGTGGTGATCTTTGCATGAGGAACTCTGTGATCTGCTTGCCTGGACCCAGTCCTGACTGCCTCTCTGTCGCTTGCAGATACTACAAAACGCAGCAGGCTGGCTACAACTGGACCCAGAGTGGCACTTTGGACCCGAATGCCCTTGCTGAGTTGAAGGAGGACAGCCAGAGAACAGTGAGTAGCTCGAAAAATATACCAGGGCAGTAATCAATCCTATTACCAGGGATTTGCAGCAGTAGAAATGCCACATGTTGCACAGTGTTGATTGTCAATTCTCGGGCATCCCCTGTGCCCATTACCCAAACAAATGCGCAGCACACGTCGTGGAAATATCAGCATCTGTGTGATGAGCACTTGTGATGGTGCACGGTGCATGACTTGTGTCTGTGCGCCCTAAGATGCTCAAGACTCGAGCCTTGATACGCATCAAGCCAGCCATGGCGTTGTGCGCGTGTGTATTACATGACACAAGCTTTGTCATGCGCCTGTCCAGGAGACAGTGTACCGCTGCAAGAGGTGCTGGCGGCTTGTGGCCACGGAACGCCCACGAGAGAGTGTGACTAAGCCTTGGGTGTTGTGCATGCCTACGTTGCCTGAGATTCTGCGCCTATTCAGGAGACGGTGTACCGCTGCAAGAAGTGCCGGCGGCTGATAGCCACAGAGAGCAACACCATCCCAGTGCCGGAGCGCATACACCAGCAGCTAGACCCATGGCGGCACCCGCGCAGTGCTCCCAAAGGTGCCCCTTCTGCAGCTTACTGGCGTGCATGTAGCCCTGAGACTTCTCACCTGCAAGACCTGGCTGGATGGGTCCCAGGATCTGGACAATCCAATGCTTTTTGAAGCAGCGCCTGCTGATTACACCTCATGTTATGGCACTTACCCCAAAGCCAAGTGAATTGCCATCAGCTCCTGCCTGATTGTTGAGTCAGATAGCACAAAGGCTCCGGGCTGTGGGCTTTGCATGAAACTAGTCGGCAGTGAAACGGTGATTGACACATGTGTCCATTTCTTGACAGAAAGCGCTGAATAGCGATGGCATTGCAGAGACGCGAGACGACCCTGGAGAGGTGGGGACTTCACTCTTTGTGGAGCCATTGCAATGGATGCAGGCAGAGCTTGACAATGCTGCAATTCAGGGAAAGCTGTACTGCCCAGGGTGAGCAACACTCCGTATGTGAGTGGCAGCTCAGCAGGAGATAGCCTCAGTGCAGGCCTGTGTGTACGCCCTGAGCCTGAGCGTGAAACCCACACACTGAAAGCAATGCCCTTGCCTTTGTGAAATGCTCATGAAACCTGTGCGGGGAACACTCAGGACATGCAGCTGCTACTGGCATAGTCTCAGACGTTTGTTGGGCATGCGCAGGTGCTCAGCAAGGCTGGGTTCCTACAACTGGGCAGGCATCCAGAGCAACAGCGGCGTCTGGATGAATCCAGCTTTCCAGCTGCACCTCAATCGCCTTGACTTGGTCAACCATGCAAAAACGCCAATCCTGGCTGTCAGGAAGCCCAAGATTTGAGGCGCAGCCTTGCCTGACTTGCGTGACCTTTCAGGACCCTGGAATTCCTATCCTTCTGCTTAAGCATAGTAGACTGCGTCATGTCATCTGACATGGCAGGCGTCAGCATGGAAGAAGCCAGCCTATGAGGTGCTCCTCACGGGCCACAGGAGCTTCTAATGCTGGACAAAGGCTCAGAATCTGAGCTGCGGCCTTGTGCAATCTCACGGCCACTTAGTGCTCAGATGGCTCCAGAAGCAGCTGGCGAGGGCACCCCCCAGCTGACCTTCTGTTTTGACAACAAGAAGGGGCATCAACTCTGACTATTCAGGAGTGCAAGAGCTGAGCTGCATCCTTGCAGCCTCTATAGGTGTGCTTGCAGAGAGACCCAGCAGTCACCTGGTCCTCCTGTCTCACATGGGCGCAAATCAAGACATATGCCATGCCTTGTGAGGGACGCGATTGCTTCCCGTGAGGTCATTGTGCGGCGGGTCAGCAACGCACAGGGAGCCCACAAGACGGGCAGAGTTTATCTTCTATTGTGGCAACTCGGGTGCTGGGGTTCTGTAGCTCGTGTTGAACATACTCTTGAAGGCCTCTGCAAGCACCTCGAGCCATACTTCCGTTCTCAAGGTGATGTGAGCAATAGCAAGCTCTTTTGGGTTAGGAATAACTAAGCAAGCCAGACGTGACTGCAATAATAGTAGGGTCGAGGTGAGGGCTGCACATAATTTTGGGCAAAAGCAGAGAATAGCTCTGCTATGGCATGCAAGCTAATGACTATGCGCACTCTCGCTCATAAGCAGGGCGATGCGGGCCAAGAGGCCTTACATGCCTCGGTTGAATCCTGTACAATATGCTGGTAGATGAAGTCCTCATAGGACACCTGGCGCATTTTGTTGCACCACTTTCTTAGATCAGCAACTTGCTTGAAGCCGTTCTTGAAGGCCATCTGGAGACCTCAAGATTCATCAATGGCATACCACTTTACACTGTGCATCTGCATTCAAACCTGCTTTGTACAACATATTACCACACCTCGGAATCCTCATTCACATACACCAATGGCAAACAGCTACAGCACACCGTGTTGCACGCTATGGCGCAGGGCGCTTTGACAGATTGTCAGTGACAATCATGCCTATGTTAGCATGTGCCCAAAGAGCGTGTATGCATGCACGTAGTCAATCTGCACATCTACCAGCTTCCCCTTCAGCTGCAGACCATTTCCAGGAAAGAAGACAAGCTTATTCTGACTATTTCTGCCTACAGCCTCATCGCTTTTCTTTGGGTTTGGTCCCTCCACTAATACCTGCAGCAGCATGCACCTCATCAGCGCCAGCTGACAAGCCTTCATTTGACTGGCTGAGATATGGAAGGGAATGACTGTTCAGCGAATGAGCTTGTCAGACTGGCATATCTGCTCGTACGTGCATTCTGCTCGTGCTTGAACAGATGCAGGCCAATTGCATGGGAGTGAAGCAATAAAGCTTCCATCCTGCAGGGAACCTGATGCCCGATGCAGAACGCCATCCTGCTCTTCCGGTCTGCAAGCTGCTCTTGTCTACGCTGCCTTGTACCAGAGCCACTCAAGCTGCCGTCCAGCCTGACAAGCGCCGCAAGATGAAGGATAAGCACAGAGGGTCATGTCAGCAAAGAAGGGCATGGCCCACCTGTGCCGTTGACCCCACGAAGCGCTGTGCTCTCTCCTCGGCTACCTCATTGACGAGTCTGTTCAGGCGGTGCAGCCGATCCACCTTGATCAGGTCGGCCACCTGGTTGTCCCAGAGGGCAGCAGGCGTGCTTGGCCGGGGCGAGTATGCTGCTGTGTTCACCCGGTCAAAGCCCACCTCCCGCACCAGCGCGCATGTCTCCTCAAATTGCTCTTCCTGCACGGTAGCAGTGCTGCCTTCAAGAATGAATTGGTGCACAGTGAGTGGGCTGCTGTATGCACATCCTCAAAGCCCATCTATCGCAGCAGTGTGAAAATTTCTTGCTCTTGTTGAGGGCTTACAGATGGGGCGGTGCAGGACCATTGTTTGGTGGTGCGTTGGGTTGCGCTCGGGATACTTCTGGATGAGCTTTGCAAAGCCCATCTGTCACAAAGGGATGAGTGCCTGTTTAGAGCCTCACCGTCTCTCCAGGGAAGCCCACAATTGCGTCACCACTGATGGAGGCGTCTGGCATGTGCCGCCTGATGTTGTCCATGATTCGCCTGTATCTGCTGTGTGTGTAGCCCCTCCTGCAGACACCCTCCTCCTTCAGACATACGGCATGGGAGAGCCAGGATAGCTCTGAAATCCTATGAGGACACCAGCAGGGTGTCCCATCTGGACAGGCATCCAGTCTTCCATCCGGGGGTCCGCTGAGGTCTCACTCACAGATCATGGGATAAGAGAGGGCGCCTTACAAACGCGCAGCTTCCAAGTGTGGCAGAGGTTGTCTTGCAAAGTATTCAGGGGAATGTTGGACATCCACTCCTGGTGAGGATATTGGTTTCAATGGGAGGGTGACAAAGTAAGGGGCACACTTCATCTCTCGCAAAATCTCGTCAGAGCCGGACTGGAAGGGGATGTGGAAGAACTGGCACATCTTGGGCAGCTCTGCGCACGCCCGCACCAGCCGCTCCGTGAAGTATCTGCAACAACAGAGGCTTCAGAGGTGGCAGCGTGAATTTACTCACCTTGGGTAGCCCCTCAAGGGTAGGCAAAAGGAGCACCCGAGCTGCACCCGCAGCGAATATGCAACAGGGACAGATCTGTTGAAAAGCTTTCAGGTGCAGACATTTAGAATTGTATATCATGCAGCGCTTTGTATGAGAGAATGAGCACGCAATGTCTGAAGATGCAGTGTGCAGCAGGTGTGTGAAAGGTTGGTACCCCTCACACACCCCTACAACACTGCAACCCTAGAAACTGTGTGCTTGAAGCGTTGGGCTGCTGCCCCTCCATGGAAGAACACAGAAGCACTAGATCTCATGACTTAATTGCAAGTCCAGCCAAAGCAGTCAATACTGATGGATGCCAAGTGCGGGTGGCAGACCTGGGGTGCGAGGTGGCGAAACGGATGCGCTCGATGCCGGGGACATCATGCACATAGTGCAGCAGGTCTGTGAACGTCCAAGCGCGCCGCCCAGAGCCGTCCGCGGCCGCGCCGGGCAGGTCGCGCCCGTAGGCGTCAATATTCTGCCCCAGCAGCGTCACCTCCTTGTAGCCTGCCTCCCCCAGCGCCAGCATTTCCCTCTGCACACCATTTATGATCTTCAACAGAACAAGCCATCACCAGCACAATGCAGGGGGAGCAGGCAATGTTCCCAGATTATGACGCATAACAGCGTGCAGAACGCAAAGCTGGACCCCAAGCCCGCGTGCCACGTTACAACCCGCAACTTGTTACAGTGCCAGGCTACGGCTCAGTTGAAGGTACAGATGTGAAGCAAGAGCATGGTGTACTGCATGTGCCTGTGCAAGGCCGCACAATGTCTCCAGAATATGTGGGATTTGCCACATGCAGGGTCATGCTGCACTCACATCTGCTACCTCAACCATCTGAGCGGCAGCTCAGCCACTTGCCAATTGAAAGTGTGGGCCTAGCATAGAAGAGGCCATGTCATCTCACAGCAAGGAAATCTTACCCTGATAGCTTCAGGCGCCCTGCTTTGCTCAATACCCCGTGTGTTGGGGACCACACAGTAAGTGCATTTCTCGTTGCACCCATGTATCACATTCACCTGCATGCAAGAGCTCAGGTCAGCCTCTCACAAAGCTTCTGCAAGGCTGTGGCTCAGCTCACAATGTGCTGTACACTGCCTGAATGTCACTTCAACAGATGCAATGTGCCCAAGGAAGGTGTGCTTGTACAGGCAGGGCATGATGAAAAAGCACTTCATCCAGAAAGTTTTGTCTGTTGAGGTGCTCCCTTCATCACGCCCTGCCTGCTGAGCAGCTGGTGCCTAAGCGAGGCAAATTGATCAGCACTGCAAAGAGATCAGGCTAGGCCTGGGGGTCTCACCCATGCTGTGAGGTCGCTGTCTCGCCGGGGAATTGCAATATCCTCAGCTATTTGGATGGGCTCCACTGCACACACCTGGCTCCCCTGATCCACCTGCTCCAGCAGCTGGTCTATCCTGCACCCGCCATGCCAGCGATCATACCACCGGCAAGGCAATCAAGCCCGCTGCTTCAGACGGCTCACGAGGACACGGCGTGAAAGCCGGACAACACACACTAGCAATGGGCTCACGCCAGATGTTGGGTCAGAGGCGCTCCTGCACATGGTTCAGAGCCCAGCTGCGGCCCCACAGAAGGAACCAGCAACTTGCACTACCCAGACTCAAGACCAGCTTGCAACCACAGCTATGCATGTTGATGCTGCTATTTGGGAGAGTAGCATCGAGCAGGAGGCACCTATTTGCATGGTGCGGGCTCAACACGAGGTCTAGTTCTGGCACCCTCCTAAGCAGGGTCTCCCCTTCTTGAGCCGCCACACAGCCAGCCACTACTATCTTCAGCCCTCCCATGTTATTCCTTTTCCTCTTCGCCTGCAGGTTCCATGGTGCTCACGACGCAGGCACACTCTCCATAGGGATGCTGTTGAGACCCTCCAGACAGCAGACAGCTACACATGTGTGGCTGTGATAAGGCAAGATCCCAGCAGTGCACATTTTGGCTCTGGCAAACGGTATGCATGTGAAGATGGTTGTGAGCCAGAAGCGCGTACCTGCTTTCCAACTGCTGAGTACACTTTCTGCTCCGCCTGCACAGACATAATAACGCACAATCATGGGCATTGCCAGTGCACACGAGAAGCTTATCTGTTGCTCTGCTGTACATTTGAGGTGGCAGGTGACAACCTCACTGCAGTGCACAGACACTCTGCTCACACTAAGAGAGGACAGAGTATAGACAAAGTGTCTCATGCTGGCACATCTATCTCAAGACACGGTAGAGAATAGAGGGGTGCAGAGACTGCAAGCAGCTAATAGCAAAGAGAGGAGACAGTCATCCTCTCACCTTGTCCCGAATGCTGCAGGTGTTATACACAATGACATCAGCATCGCTGACGTCCTCTGCGCAGGTGTATCCTGCGCTCTCCAGGGTTCCGGCCATTCTCTCCGAGTCCGCCAGATTCATCTGCAGAGCACACCATGCTCTGCAATGTGCTGAAGCCTGCTAAGGCCGATCAGTGCAGCCTCTGCCGTTCAGGTGCCTGTCATGCAAAGCACGAAACGCTCAACTCAGGCCTGAAAGGTCTGGACGGTGGTGCCGTACAGACATGCATTTGGTAGATGCTGAGGCTTGTGCAGAAGACTCAGCCATACCTGGCATCCAAAGGTGTGAATGTGGTATTTCCTGCCAGCACCAGCTGAGGATGACAGTTGGGTCAGGGGCTCTCTGCTCAAGACTTGACCTGCAGATGATCGACAACTTCAGCACAGACTGCTGCTATACCA
Source organism: Coccomyxa viridis (assembly GCA_963930925.1). Lineage (NCBI taxonomy): Eukaryota > Viridiplantae > Chlorophyta > Trebouxiophyceae > Coccomyxaceae > Coccomyxa > Coccomyxa viridis. The sequence continues at coordinate 1,336,009 of CAWVOJ010000008.1, read as the reverse complement.
AAGCGCTAAATGCTGGAAAGGCTCTCACGTCTGCCCACCTTCTGAGCCGCAGAAGTCTGCTCCTTGAAGCTCCAAGTCGATGCTGGGAGGCTCGGCTACTGCCAAGCCGCTTGCAGCACAGCTGATTCGAGTATGCCGTCTCGCACAAGGTTGCCTGCAGGCCTCTCTCTGCAAAGCTCTGGGTCCGCTACACTGCTGTCTCTGGCTCACAACACATTGCGGCACGAAGCACTGTCCAGCGTTCAGTGAATGGACTGTCATACTTCCACAGCCCGAAGGCCCCAGGGCAGCCGCGTGCCGTTTCCTTGAGCAATAGCTACAAATACCAAACGATAGCACCCTCTTCTTCCAGGCAGCTCTTTGTTGTACTAACTTGTGTAGATACAGAGGCGATTGGACACTACATGAAGCTTCCCTATCAGCTATGAGGTGCCGATAAGGGCGTCTCTGAGCATTTTTGCGTGAATTTGCACATCAACCGCAACTCCCCTCCGAAACACGCCAAGGCGCCCGCTTTCCTTGCAGCAGCTATCGGACCACAACCGCTGCAAAGAACACGCAATCGGCAAAGCAAGTGTGTATAGAAGAGAGCAAACATCCTGGAAAAGACACTGCCGTAGCTGTTGTCCGCCCACCAGACATATTTCTCTACTAGTTCCGAGGGCGCTTGCCAGCGATGGTGGCGGCCGGTGGCGATGCAATCGTGAAGAAGAAGGTCAAGAAGACAAAAGTCGATGCTGGAACAGCTGATGCAGAGGCCGTGCTGAGCGACAAGAAAATCAAGAAGCAGAAGAGCACTGACGCTGGGGAAGAAAAGGTGGTGAAGAAAAAAAAGCGGAAGGTCGAGAGCGAGCTGCCAGAACCAGTAGCTGATGAGCCTGTTAAGAAGAAGAAAGCAAAGAAAGCCGAGCCCGAGAGCAAGGGGCCGTCGCCAGCAGGCTCAGACAGTGCAGAGAGTGAGCAGTGTGCCCTGGACATCTCCGACAGCAAGCCCGCAGACCCTCTCGCCATCGACAACTTCCGTCTTTCGCCAGCTGTAAAGGCGCTCCTCCGCCAGAAAGGCATCGAGTCGCTCTTCCACATCCAAGCCCAGACTCTCACCAGCGTCCTGGATGGCTTCGACCTCGTGGGCAGAGCCAGGTGGGTAGCACTCACCTTTTTGCCACCTCCTTACCTTTGCGGTACACGCAAACGTCCCACTGGCTCCTGCAGGCGATGGCCCTGCTGGTGGCCCCCTATGTTGCAAGGACACGCTCCCCTGTGTTGTGGGTTTCTGAGGGGCCAGAAAAGCATTCTGATCATTGTCGATTTTGCAGGACTGGACAGGGGAAGACGCTGGCTTTTGTGCTGCCCATTGTGGAGCGGCTGCTAGCAAATAACTCGGTAGACCGCAACCAGCGGGGCCGCCTGCCCAGAGTCATTGTGCTCGCCCCCACGCGTGAGCTTGCCAAGCAGGTGCGTCTCGCCATCTGCTCTGAGGCCGTGCCACAAGCAGCATATGATAACCGCAATCATCATGCGTGCCCACAGCATGAGTCTGTATACTCAGCATGGTGATGCAAAATGGCAGGTTGTTTCACCCCAAAGGGTATACTGCAATCAACAATCAGACCTACTCTGCACTGGTCAGCATGAGGACCGAGTGACAGGACACTTGCCCGGTCCACAGGCTGCCGTGGATATGTGGCGAATTGGCTGAACATTCTCTCTCGGCTGTGCAGGTGCATGCAGACTTCGAGTACATTGGCAAGGCGGCCAACCTCAGCACAGTGTGCCTGTACGGAGGCAGCCCCTATGGGCCCCAGGAGAACATCCTGAGACGCGGCTGCGATGTGGTGGTGGGCACACCTGGACGTGTCAAGGACCATCTGGAGCGCGGCAGCCTCAAGCTTCAGGAGCTCATGTGAGTACTTGACCGCTCGTTGAAAGTGAAGGTCTGATGCTGAAGTACGCAGCATGAAACATCTGCAGGCCTACTGTATGCACTGAGAAATATGAGAAGGCTTGATTGTGGTTTGCGGCATCCAGGCAAAAGAGTAAGCTCATGGCCGGTTGGGGAATGACTGGAGTAGTAGGCGCTAGGAGCATGTATGCCCTGTCAATTTGATAGGTGTACAGCAGGCCCCCATCACAGTAGCATGTAGTGCCAAAGCTGGTCTCAAGGAAATTGTCAAAGAAAGCATATGATGCGCAGGTTCCGGGTGCTGGACGAGTGTGACGAGATGCTCAACATGGGCTTTGTGGAGGATGTGGAGAAGATTCTGACAGCTGGCGGTGACATCAAGACGCAGACGCTGCTGTTTAGCGCGACGCTGCCGGTGTGGGTCAAGGACATCACGCGGCGCTTCCTGGAGCCCACCCACAAGCTGGTCGACCTGGTTGGCACTGACAAGATGAAGGTGAGCAGCGCTCTCTTCTGATTGTCAATGACTCACGGCTCCGCTTTGCACAATGCATTGGAACAGAGGTTGCTGCAGCACATGCCCGGGAATTTTGACAATGTCTCATGTCAGGTATGCTGTGTACAATGCTCTTGTTGCCCACCATCTAGCGTGCAGGGGACAGCTGTCCTAGGAGGTCGGCTTTAAGAGATTGGGCAGTCAGCAGCGGCCTTCTGTTGAGCAGTGTCTACCAGCAACAATTACATTGCGCTGCCCTACCAGTAAGGCAGAGAGTATGAGTCACAGGGGATCTCATGCGCTGCTCTGGCCTGCGTGCAAGAGGCAGTGTGGTCCTCATCTACTATGACCACCCAGATCATTAACAGCTTCCCGTGCCTGTGCAGGCGTCTACCAGCGTGAAGCACATGGCGCTGCCCTGCCACTGGAGCCAGAGGACGACAGTGACGGGCGACCTGGTGCGCTGCTACGGCGCCCTCGGCCGCACCATCATCTTCTGCGAGACCAAGCGCGACTGCAACGACCTGACGGCCGCCCTGGGCGAAGACATGCGCGCCCGCGCCCTGCACGGCGACATCCCGCAGCAGCAGCGCGAGGTGAGGCCACCCTCTTTGAAACATCTTTCCTCCACCGCACGAGCCAATATGTCTCTGCATCGGGTAGCCACACCACAGTACTGTCTCATGCATTTTTCTCCGAGAACCTCCGCAACTGCAATGAGTTGACGGGGGGCCTCGGCAAAGACATGCACGCCCGCGCCCTGCATGGCGACATCCCGCAGCAGCAGCGCGAAATAAATTTGCCCGTGCCAACCTATCCCCAATGTAACCTCGCCATATCCCTGGATCGAGCTGTCTTGGCATGCACCACATCCAGGTGCATGAACATAGCACGGCTGCATGGAGCTGTTGAGTCCCTGGCAATGCGAGGTTTAAGGCCTGCTGCATGACTGGGGACACCACATGCCATTCACAGCTCCAGAGACACTGATGGCGCCCGTTTCTGTGCAGACAACCCTCAAGGCGTTCAGGGACGGCAAGTTTGATGTCCTGGTGGCCACGGACGTGGCTGCTCGTGGCCTGGACATTAATGGCGTTGAGCTGGTCATCCAGGTGGAGCCGCCAAAGGTGAGCATGCAGCTTCCTGAGGTCTCCAGATCTGCTGACTAAGCTTTGTGCACGCATACCTTCAATGCAGCCATACTGGCGGCCTGTGTTTTAATGGTGTTGTATAAGAACTTGCCAGCTACCTGCTTTGCATTTGTTGGACACTTATTTCTGCTTCACACGCATATGTCACCGTGCGACTCGCTGTTCAGTCCTAGAGCGTGACTTCACTGGAAACCGCGACCTCTTCAATCTTGTATTGACAGCTTACCTCCACGCTGCAGGACCCAGAGACGTACATTCACCGCAGCGGGCGGACGGGCAGGGCGGGCAGCACGGGCGTGTCGGTCACGCTGGTGGACCGCAAGAAGGAGGGCCTCATCCCCTATATCCAGAAGAAGGCCGGGGTGAACTTTGAGCGCATCGGCGCCCCCCAGCCCGCCCAAATGGCCCAGATTGCAGGTATGCCATGAAGTCACTGCTCTTGTTTTAAGCAAGGTCCCCAAAATTCTGAGCTTCCCGAGAGGACAGAGCTTGTGCTAAGAGACAAGTGCTCATCACCTCAGAGCACATGATTGCCGTTGTCGACACACGTTAGGAGCACGCAGTTCCACGCAGTTGTCTGCTGCATGTGTCAACATCAACAATTCTATGTGTAGCTGAGATGCTGAGCATGGCGAGTGTCTGTCAGCAGCTTTGGCATCTCTGTCACAAGTCACAGCAAATTCTGACGCAGTACGACGACTGGCAGGTGAGCGGGCGCTGGAGACGCTGAGGGAGCTGGACGAGTCAGCAGTGGCCTGCTTCAGGCCGGCTGCGCGGCAGCTGCTCCAGGAGGTGGGCGAGCCTGAGAAGGCGCTTGCCATGGCGCTGGCGCGAGTCACTGGCTTCTCTGCTGTCAAGGTAATCCCTTGCTGTGACAATCCCCATGTGTTCATTGAAGCCTGATCAGGCGTGTGCTCACTGAAGACTTATGGTGCTCTCGTATGCACCGGACCTGGCAACTCGGTATCCTTTGTGGCAATGGGAGCAATGTTGGCACTATGACCACTGCCAACAGTGGCATCCATGCATTGCCGCTGCGCTCGTCTGAGTATGTGTGCTGACAATGCTTGTATAGAGACCTCAACTCTGAGACGCTGTCTGCAATGTATGCAGGCGCGCTCGCTGCTGACAGCGCACGAGGACTTCACGACGCTGCAATTCCATGCTGGCACAGAGATCCAGCGGCCAGGATTTGTCTTCTCGGCTCTGAAGCAGCGCCTGGACGAGGCCAAGGTGGAAGAGATCAAGCGCATCTGCCTCACTGTCGACCAGAAGTGTGCAATCTTTGACGTCCCCTCAGAGCACGTCAAGGTGCGTCTTTGTGCTCCTCCTGCTCCGTCTTCCTCACAGTCGAGATACATGCCACAACAGCATCTGCCTGAGCATGTCACATATGCAGCACTGCAGCATCTACACCCTTGACAAACCTCCTGTAGAGCAGGTCTGGCTTGAGAGCCTTATCCCAACTATGTCTTTTGCCATCCCCAGTTGCTTGGACCTGAATCGCAGATCACCATTTCTGGAAATGAGCGTGACGCAGTCACCACAGTGGTATCTCATAGTGCTGAGTGGTTTGGTGGCAATTGCAGGAGTTCATGAGCAAGTGGGGCAGGCCGCAGGGCGCAGAGCCTGATGAGGAAGAGGCCAGCCAGGCCAGCGGGCACTACCCGCAGCCCTACCTCTCCATGCCAAGTACCCTACCCGAGCTGAAGGAACGCGAGGGCGGCGCCTTCCAGGAGTCCTCTGCTCCACAGGGCTATGGAGGTGAGTCTACACTAACAATCCATGAATTTCCGTTGTCCAGAATGTTGCGCTATATAGAACAAAGCGTCATCCCACAGCCCTGAGACTGTCATTGCCTGACGAGCGCTGGGATGGACTTCTGCTGATCTATAGTGGACAGCTTATTGAACGGCTAAGTGTCATAGTGTTGTTCTGCTCCACAGACAGAAAGTGAACACGGAGCACAGCTGTTGTACAGACTTGTTCTGGCAGCGGAACCTTCATTCAGGGTCTTTGGTGCCCCCTGTGAAAACCCACTACACCTTGCACACCTGACAGATCTCTTCTGCACAGGTGGCTTCGGACGGGGCCGTGGTGGCTATGGCCGGGGAGGCAGCAGCGGAGGCGGCCGCACCGGCGGCGGCTTCAGCATGGGCCGCGGCGGCTTCTCTGGCCGGGGCGCATCCTCGGGTGGCAGCCGCGGCGGCTCGGGCTCCAGATTCGGCTCGTCGGGCGGCTTCCGCGGCGGCTCTCGCGGGGGATCTGGCATGAGGGGAAGGAGATAAAATACAGCCAGTAGGAAGTAGATAGCTGTCCACAGGCTAATGTGTGCTGGCTCGCCCAGCTGCAAGGGGATCTCACGGCCTGCTGATTCCTTCTGGCTCCTCCCATCATGTCGGAAACAAGCAATGGACCCGTTATGGGTCGATGGCAAATGCTGCCAGAGCAGTTGTATGTGAAGAACAAAGTTCTGGTGGCATAGACAGAAAAGCCCAATGCATGTGTGGTCTCATAGTAGTGAAGGCCTTTATGCAGCACATGCTGCGGCATTCTTTTGGTGTTCAGCAAACGCCACGTGTGCAAGAAGTTGTTGCCATGCCCAGGATATTGATGCAGCCACTGAGTATGCATTCGCTATGATCATGGAGTTGGAGTAGAGCCTCTGTATGTTCAGGACAAGTAGCTGTACTGTCAGGACCTTGGCATAGACATGCAACAAAGTTTGACATTCTGAAAGAGAGTCTATTCAGAGTTGGTACACCTGATTTGACAGCCCCAGATGAAACTTAAGAGCATGATTTGGTAGCTGCTATAGAGATATCTGATGTGCTGATCCAGAATGCTCTGTAAGAGCTGAGAGTCATTGCCTCAGTGCACAGCATTTGCATTCTATTCCATTAAGCCTGCTACTGCACGGTACTGACACTAGTGGAGACACTTTGCCCAGCTGACCTATAGCTATGCCTTGTAGATGCCTGTCAAGTTCCACCTGGCTGCAAGGCCGGAGACACAGCAGATCACCTGAAAGGCTAGCAGGCGTATGCACAGCGCCTGCTCTGTGCAAGGGCCAAAGATGTGCAGCATCAGGTTCACTAAGTTCCAGTTTGGGGTTGCGTGCAGCAAATTTGTCTTCACGTCATAGCGTGGCAACCTATGCCTGGGACAGTGCACTATCTTGAACAGCTGCGGCAGTGAGTACGCAAAGTTCAAGACCTGCAAAGACACCTCAGACGGTCAGGCACATTCCAATATCCCTTCTGTTGACACCTCTGGTTGTTAACCACAATCTCTGCAAGCATAAGGATGGTACAGCAACCAGTGGCATGCCTCCGTCTAGACCTGCACGAGTGTTGCAGGCACAAGCATGTATAAGCCGGTGGAATGCTTGCCTGTGGAATCAGGAATAGCAAGAGCGTCTCGCTGAAGTGCCCCAAGATGCCAGCAACTGCAATGGCCATGCCTGCAAAGTAAGTGTATGTGTCCCCCACAAACACCTGCAGGGCACACCCCGTCCTCATTATGACTCATACATGCACAGACCCTGAGGATAAACAGAAGTCTTACGACCTGGATGACCAGAGCAAGGACTATGCCAGACTGCTTGGCGATGCACTCTGAGCGGCAACTTTTATACTCACCTGAGATGGATACCAATTGAAGAGCAACAAGGCCAGCGTCACATACGCCAGCGGCAGCATGAGGAACAGGGAAAACAAGTGCCCATCCCTCAGACCAGGCTGCACCCCTGCATGCCCACTTGGAAAGCATGAGTGCATGCATATTGAATCAGGAAGCATGCAGAACCATAAATGCCGTCACAGGAGCCCCTGATTCTGAGCACTTCAGTGTGGAAGGAAGCCTTCGAGACTCATGCAGCTGGCGTGCAAACTCGTTCAACACTGTCAGCCTACGGCAGTGCTTCCCAACCACAAATAGGCCACAAAGCGCTAGTGCTTCAGCCTCACTTCAGGGTGGCTTACGTGGGACAAAAAGCACAATAAAGGCCCTGAAGGACATCACCGCCTACTCTAGCGAGAAAGCGCGGTTGCTGGTCCACCAGGGGTCGATGCCAGGCTCACCTGCATGCCCTGACAGCTCCCACAGGTTGTGGAACATGACCGCGCAAGCGATCACAAAGGTCTGCCCGGCCTCCAGCCCATTCACGCCCGCCAGAATGTTGATGGCGTTGGTGCAGAACACCACCAGCATCACCATGTACACCTTGTACAGGACCCCCAGCTCCAGATACCCCGGCAGCCCCAGCGACTGCAGCGGCAGCGGCACGGCTATGCCCGTCCCTCCGCCATACGCTGACACCTGCACAGCCATGCAGGACAGAATGAGGTATGATCCGCCTTTCATGAGCTGTACGGTATCATACCACCACTTGCATTGCTCTCCAGGTGTCCGCATATGGAGAAGAGACAGGCATAGCAGAAAAGCTGCTGCTGCAAATGCTAGAGCCCATAGGTATCTGGCATCTGCTTCTTAGACAAGGTCACATGGTGATGGCTGAGAGATCAGCATTGCCATGCAGACGTTGTACAAGAAGTTTCAGCTCCAGATTCCCCAGCAGCCCCAGCAAATGCAGTGGGAGCTGACTTTTTTGATACACGATAGCAGAATGAAAGTACGTTGTCATTGAGATGAGGCCAAACCCATCACAGGCCTTACTATGTAAACAAGTATGGAAGAGCTCTGCTCACCAGAGGCAGAGATGCAAGCGCAGGCAGCATGAGCTTGACGCGCCAGGGGATGTCCAGCACGTCATCCGCGAACCCCAGGAACAGCATGAAGCAGATGGTCGCCAGCGCCGCATTGTAGTCCACCATCCATGAGTCCGCCATGGGCACCTGCGCACGCAGACTCATTCTCAGACTTCTGCAGAATGTGCGCTGGCATCCTACTGTACATGCAATTGCACTCCGCAGTGCGGCGTTCAAACCAGAACAATTGTCCAAGCTAGGACTAGTATGTGTAGGCTGACAAGTCCACGTCCTTGATCAGCAGCGCAGTGATGCCCACAAGGCCTCTGTGCAGCATCCAGGATTCCATGCCTGTGGGTCTGGAAGGTATGGACATTTGCGACACTGTCCCAGTTTTCTTTCTGAAAGACCCATCAACCTATCGTGACGTCTGTAAGAGACCGGGCTTACCCATGCCTGCTTCTGAGTGTCGCGGCTGCTGTAGAGCCGCTCACTGATGGCTCTGAAGTCGTAGGACTGCAGCTGCTGAAAGACAATGAGGCAGATGAGGAACACCAGCCCTGGGGCTAGCCCCAATGACTCTGGAATTTGCTTCTCTCCAGCTTCAGTCCCTGCATGCACTGATGTGTGTCAAGGAACTGACGTGTGCAGCAATGCAAGTCAGCACATGCCTACTGTGGGAATGCATGGCTTTCAGCGGTGGCAATATATGCAGATGCAGATGGAGGGAGAGCGTGCCAACCTTTCTTATTGATGTCCTTTCCAAAAAGCCCTCTTCTCAGGCACACTGGCTTGAGGACGGGAATGAGCCTTTTCGTGAGGAGAAAGCCCAGAAAGCTGACCACCACGTTGAGCAGCACTTGCTCGAACAATTTCTGGCTGGAGCCTTGGAGCTTGCACAGAGCATACACCACCGGCCCAAAGCCCACAACAGCAAGCGCTCGCAGCGCTGGAGGAGTGCCTCCAGCCATCATGATGCCATTGGGTGAAAAGCACCAACTTTCATGGAGTCAACATTTAGGGGCCGGCAAGTCACAAGCGCATAAGCAGCTATCAGCTCGCCTCTGTGAACCTGCAAAGGCTGCAAGTATGCGCATTGACGGACATAAGCAAGGGGAGAGTCCGAAGAACATGGACGACGACCTTCTAATTCACCACGAAAGATACTTATGGGATTTCTAATACACCCGGTGCTGACGCGGATGAGATTTGCTTTGCTGGCTGCTCCCTCTCAATATTGCCAATTCTTTCCCAGAACGACGCAGACCGTGTCCGGAGGAGTGGCTAGAGAATTGCAGCTAGCGTTTCCAAGCCGAGGCAGGACAGTACAGCCAGCGTAGGATCTGCGCATCGTACACGTTTTCACGTTTTGCGCGCAGAAACTTGGGAGGCAGGTGTTAGCAAGATGAACGGCCACAGGGTGAGGAGCGCCTTAAATATAATCTCAATGATGTACTAGTTCTGTGACGAATATGCTCAGCTGCTGGCAGCAGGAGGTGTCTCGAGCCAGCTGGGAGATGAGGTCAACTGATTCTGAAAGATCTGGGTGTGTCTGTGCAGTATATGCCAAGCTCGCACCAGGACTCTCCCTACTTTACAACAAACTCAGGCGCTCCAGTGTGGAACAACAACTCCTCCTTGACCGTCGGCTCTAGAGGTATAGTCCCTTTTTGCTGCCTTTCAATTGCTGCGCTATCTGATATCTTTGCACATGAACTGATCCTGAAGTGAGTGTTAATCGTGCAGGTCCTATCCTTTTGGAGGACTACCACCTCATCGAGAAGCTCGCCCAGGTGAGTCGCCGGATGTCTGGGTTTGCTCCTACCGTTGGTAACTCGTTGGTTGGCACGGGGCTCTCGTTCTAGTGGTCGCTGACTCTGACAGTGGTTGCGCTATTCGCAGTTCGACCGCGAGCGCATTCCCGAGCGCGTTGTACACGCCCGTGGTGCCAGTGCTAAGGGCTTCTTCGAGGTATCCTTCCGGCCCTTGTTTAGCCATCCTGCTGTGTGTTTTGTACCGTCATATGCTGTTCGCTAGATTGCGTTTGTTTCCCTTCTGCCTGTTGGAACGCGCCCAAAAAGTGCCCAATGAGCATATCTAGGGCTATTTCTCTCGCCACAGCCTGCCTCCCTCCCTCAGCAGGAGAAGTCTTCCTTACTTGATGTATCCGGTGCAGGTCACACATGACATCTCCCACCTGAGTGCTGCTGATGTGTTCCGGGCGCCGGGAGTGCAGACTCCCCTCATCACCCGCTTCTCTACAGTCATCCACGAGCGCGGCTCCCCCGAGACGCTGCGCGACCCCCGTGGCTTCGCAGTGCGTCCCTTGGGTCTTGTTTCAGTCTTATATCCCTGAGTTTCAGCAATTCCGTCTGCAACGCCTGTTGCCTTGCCTCTGGCACACGCGGTGCTCAAGTGGCTTGTGCCTGTCGGGGCGATTAAATAATGATGTCAAACATGACTCTGGTGAGGCTGCTGACCTTGGTGACCTGTTAAGGGGCACAAGCTCCGTGGCCTACACCGAATCCATATTTGATGTCACCCTCCCCTGACAGATCCACGCCTAAGCTCATATGGTCCTCAGGTCATAGTTTGGGCTACCAGAATGCAGGCTTAGCCCGGTAGTGCACCTGCAGGTCAAGTTCTACACGCGCGAGGGGAACTGGGATCTGGTGGGCAACAACTTCCCGGTGTTCTTCGTGCGGGACGGCATGAAGTTCCCCGACATGGTGCACGCGCTGAAGCCCAACCCCAAGAACCACATCCAGGAGGGCTGGCGCATCGCCGACTTCTTCTCCCACATCCCCGAGAGCATGAACATGGTGAGCCTCCAGGCATCCTGTCATGGCTGAATCAAGCAAAGGCAAAGCCTGTGCAGTCAGCTTGTCTGCATCAGATCCAACATCTTGGCAGCATTCAACATGAGGAGGCTAGCCAGTGTCCTGGAGTGGTCAGCTGCTCTTTTGTTGCCTGCTGCTGCTCTTGCTGCTCGGCATTTATCTTTGTATCCCTGTCTGCTGACACTGCTGTATGCCATGCATGCACTGGAATGTTTCTGTAGGTGGACCAGTGAGGGCTCTGAATCCAGGATCTGAGCCTCGCATTTGGTGACTGCAGTTCACCTTCCTGCAAGACGACATTGGGATCCCGCTGAACTACCGCCACATGGAGGGCTTTGGCGTGCACACCTACACCCTCATCAACAAGGAGGGCCGCGTGACCTACGTCAAATTCCACTGGCAGCCTGCCCTGGGTGAGCACCCGCTGCCACTGCTTGCCTGCTGTCCATGCCTCACTGCTGCCCTGGTTGGTTTCATTGCTGCTGAATGTCTACAGATTTTGGTGTGTAGCAGAGGCCTATGTAGAGTCAGCAAAGCCATTCTTCGGATATCACAGAACCGGAGGCTTCCACCAGCTTATGGGCTGAAAGCTTCAGCGTGCTGCATCTGGAGCTGCTCAGTCAAATACAAGAATGTGACAAGGAATTGTTCGTTGCAGGCGTGAAGAACTTGCTGGAGGACGAGGCCATCACAGTGGGAGGCAGCAACCACAGCCACGCCACCCAGGACCTGTACGACGCCATCGCTGCTGGCGACTACCCAGAGTGGAAGCTGCTCATTCAGGTATGCTTGACCGCTTCCAGTCGAGTTGATAGTGTGCCGACAGCCTACGGCATATGGTGCTGTGTCCTATGGCCTCTTTAGAAGCCGTAAGGACATGGTTTTCTAAAGCAAAGGCCAGTCAAGGCTTTGCACCTGGCCGTATGTGAGCAGCGTGTTGGCCTCACATCATTCCCATTCCTACCAAGTCACCGCAGGCATCTCTCCCTGCCCTGCTCTCTCCATGATCAGACAGCATGCAGGTTTGCTAATGGTGCAAGGAATGCTGCTGCAGACCATGCCAGTGGAGGATGAGGACAAGTACGACTTCGACCCTCTGGACGTGACCAAGATCTGGCCGGAGCAGCTGTTCCCGCTGCAGCCAGTGGGCCGCATGGTGCTCAACAAGAACCCCGACAACTTCTTCACAGAAAACGAGCAGCTGGCCTTCTGCCCCGCCCTCATCGTGCCAGGTGTGTGGCAACTCCCCCAGAGGCGTCATGCAGATGAAGGCATAGTATAAGCTGCTATTGGCATTTTGGGAGGATTTTGGCCAGTGCACTCTTCAGAGCACCAGGCCTCTGAGAGTGCTCTGGCGGAATGTCTTTGCTTGAATGCCAGTAGCTCTCACTAGTGCTCTGGCGAACACCTAATTGGATGCCAGTAGCCGTGTTTGTGGCATTTGTGTCCTTGGCCTCATCACTTAAATGCTGCGAGTGTTGCCTCCTCTTCTGGTCATACCTCCTGTGATGAGAATGAATGCTGCATCATGCGCATTGACGGATGGCTATGTGAGGCGCCATCATGCAGATCGATTTGGACACTGTGTGCGGCTATGTTCAGTGAGCCTTCATAGGTTCTCACGTGTATAGCTGGGATGGTGTACTTCTGGCGACCGTGCTGTTTTCGTATGTAATCTCGACATTAGCATTTGCCATACCTAAAGGACCGGCTGCTGCAAGTCCCCTTGAGGCTATCTTGACTGTGTTCCTGTACTGTGCAGGCATTGGCTACTCCGACGACAAGCTGCTGCAGACGCGCATCTTCAGCTACGCGGACACGCAGCGCCACCGCCTGGGGCCCAACTACCTGCTGCTGCCCGTCAATGCGCCCAAGTGCCCGCACCACAACAACCACCACGACGGCTTCATGAACTTCATGCACCGCGATGAGGAGGTCAGTGTCTGGGACTGTCCTGTATCGCCAATATGCAATTCTGTCGCCACATGGCACCAGGTGATGTGTTGGAGGCCAGTCTCTGTACCTGTGCAAGACTGCTCTGATGGAGAGACTGGCCCTCCAGCTACACGAGGGATGTCATGTTGCGCAGAAAGCTTCATATGGCGCTTTGCTCCGTTGTCAGCAGTTTATGGGGTTTGTGCCTGATACGCATGAATATTGCTCGCTCGCTGCTGTCAAGGCCAGGGCAATGTCCCTGATGCGCATGGATACTGCTGGCTTGTTTCTGTCAAGAGCAGGGCAAGATGAGATGATGTGCTCCAAACTCTTGCTGGCCAGATCAATTCAGGCCTCATCTGTGTAGATATGGCAGTACTACTTTGCCCACCGTGACTGTGATGTGCAGGTCAACTACTTCCCCTCAAGATACGACCCTGTACGCCATGCCGAGAAGATTCCGTACAACAATTCCTACATCTCAGGCCAGCGGGAGAAGCGCATCATCGAGAAGGAGAACAACTTCAAGTGAGTCGTAAATCTGTCTCTCTCTCTCCATGTTATCCTGCTTGTCAAGTCAGCCGGACAGCCTCTGCTGTACAGCATCAGAGACTTGTGATATGCCAGCAAGCAAGTCTGGCGCAAGAGCACAGGGTGTCATGCTGGCTTGTGCACTTCATATGATGAAGGTTGTGGGGTTATGGCTTGGGTTTGCCCTGCGTGCTAGGCTCATAGTCATGTGCCATATAGCATATCCAGGGGTGTGTCTAAAGCAGTGTCCCTTCATCTTGCAGGCAGCCTGGTGACAGGTACAGGAGCTTCGACCCTGCTCGCCGGGGCAGGTTTGAGACGCGCATGGCAGACATGCTGCTGGACCCCAGATGCACACAGGTGAGCTGCTATTGAATATGCAATGCAATGTATTTTGAGGTTGAGCATTGCCAAGCTTGTACACATTGCTCTGCTGCACTCGCGCAGGTCAGGCTGCATTGCCTCGACAATGCCCATGCAGTGGGTCACGGGCGAGTCGGCTGGAGCAATCTGAGGGTTTGGGGTAGGGCTTATGATGAGGGGCTTGTGTGGTGCTGCAGGAGGTGCGCCGCGTGTGGATCGGGTACCTGTCTCAGTGCGACTCCCGCCTGGGCCAGAACATCGCGCAGAAGCTGCAGGCCAAGGGCGCTCTATGAGCAGCCAGCTAGCATGCAAGAGCTGACTCCTAGGCGCAATTGCGGGGGTTACAACAAGCGCTAAGTCCTGGTATCACAGGTGCAGTATAGATGTTGCCAGGCATCCAAAACAGTTACTGCAGCGTGAAAGTGGGTGTATCCTCAACCTCCGAAAGAGGGTTGGTGGGCTGCAAGTTTTGCAGTTCTTGAGAAAAGTTATATAAGGCACATTCATATGGGGCTTAGGAGCTAGGGGAGCTTGCTCATCCGTGTAGCTGTCTCCGAGGGCTAGGACCTCGCGCAGAAGCTGTAGTGTGGTTTGTCAGTTAAGGGCATTGCGCGTCTGAAAGACCTAGGAGACTGGAGTATTTGCATGATTGAGCACAGCTTGTCTTCCGTGCTGGTGATATCTGTGCCAGCTGAAAGGACTGTCCCGTCTCTTCTGGGATGAAGCATAGGATTGTATCACCGGCAGAGCGCCGCGCAAGATTTTGAGGCATCAGCTTGCAAAGTTTTGGCTTGATTGGGGCATGATCTATATATACCCCATTCGCAATTTTGAGTATGCTTGCGCTTATAGGAGCTGTCAGGTCACAAGCTGTCAGGAAAAGGATGCGAAAGGCATTTTGAGATCTTAGCCTCTGTAAAGATATCTTCCATTCCGCACCATATCATGTACATCTTGCCTGCATTGCACTTCTCATGGACAGGAATTTATCAGGAATCATCACCCATGCAATGCCCTGCCAACCCGCATGCACGCTGGAAACCCCTTTCAGCTTCCACAACATGTTACACGTCTAGGGCCTGGCAGATGTTGGCATTGCCAACTTTGCACGCCGTACGTCTTAGGCTTCCTGATGTCTGGATTTTGGGTCTATCCTCTGCTCCATCATGTACCTCACAGTAGGCCTTCTGCATTCCTTCCAGAATTGAGGGAATGGAAACTAATGGAACATCCCCCCAAAGCTGCATACATCCCTGGCAGAGGACAAGACCAGCGATGAGACTCCTCCGTGAACAATGCCCAAGATATCAGAACTCCAGGGCAAGACCCGCCACACACAGATTGACAATGCCCAGGCCGTGCCTGAGCAGCTCACACTTCCAAGACCATCTAGCCTAGATGCAAGGCAATACAGTTGATGCAGCATGCCATATGCCTTCTCAGCCGGGACATACAAGTTATGAGCTGAACCTGTCTTCTCACGCGCTATGCACTGATCTCTTTGAGATGTGTATGCTCATCTCATCCCCTGCTATCATGTATAGAACACCCTTCAGAGGGGTATTAAGACGTCCTTTCCTAGATTGCCCAGACCTGTGCAACGTAGATATGCAGCTGTACCATCTGTGCTCTGTGGCAGGGCTTTCCCAGGAGCCCGAGCCTCAGTAGTGCAGGCGCAGTTAGAGCGCCACATCACTTTGTTGGCTTCCGCTCTGGCGTCTCATCCGGCTGCGGGTCAGGTGTTGGGGAGAACTGCGTGGGCATCTCGGCCTCCTCTGGCCTGCCCATGTCCGACCTGCAGAGCAGCTGATACCTTATTGCCTGTCCTCATGAGCATCTTCAAATGCTCTAGATTCTCCCATTGTGCAGGCGCAATACTTCCGAACAGAATCCTTGATGCCAACACAATGCAAGTGTGCCCCAAAACCGGTGTATCCCTTGTGGAAGGACAACCAAGCTGGAGGTACATGAAACACAGATTACAGGCCCTGGCTTCAATAGGAGATGTACCTGCGCTCCTCGTCTGAGGCGTGAGGCCACTTCTCATCCTCCAGATTCTCTCTGATGTTGGCGGGTACCTCGGGCATTGGGTGTGGTATGAAGTCTGCAACAGGCAAGGTCAAAGGACTACCTCAGTGGCTCTCAAGCAACGCCAGCGAACGCTCTCGAAGTGTACTTTTCTCCAGTGGAAGCAGGGAAGCAGGTTTCGGGGGTTTGTCCCATCAAGTGTATTGATGAGGTGATCTGCCTTTCTACTGACCCAACGCTCGCCTCACCTTCCTTGTGCTCAATGCCTGCTTCAGTAGGCTCTGAAGATTCAGAGGCAAATGACACGGTCTGCAGGTGCATAGGGCTCCATCTGCTGGAAGCCCTGTGCAGCAATGCTTTGTCAGCGTGGGGCATATCTCTTAAGAGATATGACGAAAAGCAGACATTGTGTCCCCTTGGGTAGCCAACTTCCAATTAAAATTTCTCAACGCTGCTTTGTATTCGTTGCCGGCTAGAGATACGGCGCTAACACCAAGTGTCCGGTACAGGTCTGTAGTGCATTGGATTTGGTACAAGGTCTTACACCGAAGCAAACAACACCATACGATACCATGTGAGAAATTGCAGCATTTGTGAGCTTGACGCACCCGAAAGAAGCCCGGAAGATGTCTCTGATCGGAACCAGGGCAGTACGCGACATTCCGTGACCCTGAAATTGGCTGGCAGGGCGTCCACCGGCACACAAGAATCTCAAGCACGTGTAGCTCCCTGTAGCTCAGTTGCGAGAATGAGTACAGGCCTTTTGTCTTGCTTTGCACTCTGGGAACGGGCATAAGAGCTTTGCTATTCCTTGGAGCCCTATCAGGAGCTAGGGCTTCAGGGTATGACACTATCGAGACTGCAATCGATGGAGCATGCAAGAGACGATTGAGGGTGCATTCGTATCGCCATCATCATTGTCCTCGACGTTTTCACTTAAGAACATGGCAGATCAAGAACCTGCCCCTCCGGGGGCCGCAGCAGAAGAGGAGCTGCAGCCTCCTGGCATGGAAGAGGAGGCTGCACCTGCAAAGACAGAGGAGCCTGCAGTGGCGCCCACTCCTGCTCCCGCCGTGTCTGCACCCGCCCCTGCTACCTCTGAAACTGCTGCCACGCCTGTGTCCGCTCCGCAGGCACTGCCGATAACACCAGAGCCTGCTACAGTCGCCCAGCCTGCTGCCACATCTGAAGCCCCAGTTGCCGCTGCTGTTGTCGCTCCAGAGGCAGCGCCAGTCGCAGTACCAGCAGCGGCTCCAGTGGCGCAATACAATCCGTATGGATACGGTGCATACCCTGGGTATGCGCCTTCTATGCCTGTTGCAGGCTATGGCTATGACCCAGCAGCAGCGTACTGGGCCTACTACGGTCATCCCGCACCAACAGGTAGTTCTCATGTGAGTAAATAATGAACAGTAAGGGATATGTGTGCCCCAGCCTTGCTTCCAGAGTTCAGGCATCGGCTTGTGTATCGCAGGAGTCTGATCTATGAATGACATTACCCATCGTGCGCACCAAATCTGGGCCGCAGAGTGCCTTGATTGTGTGCTGACTGTGCCCTACACTACTCCAGGGAAAGATAAAATGGCGGAATTGAAAGTTGCAGTTGTAAGTTGACCCTAGGGTCAAAGCGCCAGGTATATCAATGCAATACACAGTGACACCGTGTACTTTGGTCAATGATGCGCTAGGTCCAGTGAGCAAGCAGCACGAGCCCTAACTGTCTATCCATGTGCTGCCGCAGGATACTACCCCACAGGCTATGAGGCATACTATGGTTATGATCCCAACGCATATGCTGCGTATGATCCCAATGCGTATGACCCCAATGCGTATGCTGCATACGCTCAGCAGCCCGCACAAGCCCCAGCTGCCCCTGTTGAGCAGCCAGCTGCATCAGCGCCTGCAACGACTCCTGCAGAGTTGACCCCTGCAGCAGGTACATTTCCTCATGTCTTATCCCCTGTTGTTCTGCAATTTGAATCTCATGCAGCTGAGCATCTGCGTCTGCAGCAATATACATGCTCCACTTCAGGTACGGTCCCTCAGTCCTTGATGTTGCCAAGCAATCAAGCAAGGAATCAACAGCAAGTGATGTGCGGGCGCTTGTATGGTCAGTGTATGCAGTGCTTGCAGGAGCTGTGCAGGTGTTTCACAACTTTGTAAGTCACCCCTCCCTTGTCATGCCTTTTCAGCGATGGCATCTGCTCTGAGATGCAGCTTAAATAATGTGTGTGTGCTTCACTCAAGGGCCTTTCTGATCCCAGGTACACCCACAGCACAGCCAGCGGAGGTATCAGGAGCCCCTCTGGCTGCACCTGCCGCCCCTGCAGCGCCTGAGGCAGCAACCGAAGCGCCGCCGGCAGCACTTGCAGCTCTGCCGTCGCCTGAAGCTGCTCCGGCAGCCAGCGCAGCAGAGCCGGCGCCCGCAGAGGCAGCTGTCAAGGCTGAGGAGAAGCCAGCCGTTGAGGCAACAGATGCAGCCCTGGACCACAAGATGGCCCAGGAGGACAAGCCCAGGCTGATCCAGGTGTGCTGGAGATCTGCACCCCTGCATGCGGGAATCAATTCACCATAGTCCCCCTCCTGTTGACATTCTCTCGTGGACATTGGCTACTGCCTAGCGCACTTTCCGTCACAAATGGCAAGGCCGGCTTCCCTATCCATTGCAAGCGTCAACGGACTTTTGCCCATGGAGGAAGCAGTGATAGGTCACATGTGCAGCCCCATCAGTGCATGGCACATGCAGGGCATGCACATTTGACTGATGGCATTGTTAAGTGCGATTCTTCCTCCTGCGCAGGTGCTGTCCCTGACGGAGGAGGAGATTCAGCGCTCTGAGCGGGCACGCCAGGAGGCCGAGGCGGCACGCAAGGCGGCCGAGGAGAAGCTGGTTGCAGAGGCAGAGGCGCGGCGCCGCCGCGACGCCGAGCGCATCAAGCTGCAGGTGGCGCCCAATGCGCCGCCAGCAGAGCCTAAGAAGGCTGGGCCCACCAGAGAGGAGCTGGACGCCACTGCTTCCAAGGTGAGGCTCGCAGTGGCTGCTGCAAGCACAGTGTTGCTGTGGTACCTTGTCCCTGTGTGATGTGCACCTTTCTAGCAGGTACCCCATCATGGGTCCTCATGTACTACTAAACCCTAGTGCGCCGTGTAAGGGGACAGAGGATTCTCACCCCTGTCTGCATTACGCAGATTATGTCTCATGTAGGATCATGTCCCATGTAGGGGCAAATGCTTCACCACCTGCGTACCCCAGAAGCTTGCAAATGACATGCAATGATCTGGCGTTTGCTGTAGCAAATGCCAGTGACATGTCATGTCATGGGCAAGCCTTTCGGACACGCAGGAGGTGAAGTGTTGAGGCTTTGGGATCTGGATCACAGTACATGAACCTGCACCATAGAGGCATAGCATTGTGACCACCATCAAGACATGGCCAATGTGCAGATGCAAGCGCTCATGGCAGAGGCGCAAGCTTCGGCAGCCAAGGCAGCTGCAGAGAGGGAAAAGGAAGCTGCCCAGCGCGCCCTGAAGGCCAAGAACCTGCCCATGATGTTGCGGGGCGCCAAGCTAAACATCACGGCGCAGGCCCCCGTCAAGGGCAACGCCCTGCAGGAGGCGGCTGCAAAGGCTCCCCCGCCGCAGACCAGCACCCCCAAGGCTGGCGATGGCGTAAATGGCCTGGCCCGCTCAGGTGCGACAGTCATAGCCCTTAAGAAGCATTGCAGAATAGGCCCTTTTCCCAAATGCATGACCCCGAAAGCAGCAGAGGCAGCAAGTAGTCTGGCAAGGTCCCATCTTGCGCCCATTCTCTGATCTTCAGGCAATCTAGAAACTTCTCTTTGGTTCAGTGTAAGTCCCAGTACTACAAGAGGAAGGGCCGCCACCCTGAAGGCAATCCAAAAGTCATTTCCTGAGGTCCAAGGGTTGTCCCGTGCAGGCTCTGGGAAGAAACCAGGAGCCCTCTTCCTGCCGCCCACCATCAACCTGCAGGCCAAGCAGCAACCCCCAGAAAGGTGCAGCCCGATTACCTGGTATTTGAGCAGGTTATCCAAGGCCGAAGGCACAGCCTTGACGCCCTGCTCTACTACCCTGCGCAGCAGGAATTCGACTTTGACCTTCCATGGTGCTAATTGTTATGATGCAGCTTGTGCATGTTTTCATGTGCTTCCCCGTGTCACAGCATTGAGCGGTTTTCACTCATAGTTGGCATGCAAGCTTCAGCGCAAGTACAGCGCCCCCTGTAGCTACCCCTGCAGGCAGACCTGGGCTGGCTGGGACAAGGCAGCCTCGCCCGGAGTGAGAGCAGCAGCTATGACATGCTGGTAAAGGTCCAGCCTCAGGGTGTGTGACGGAGCTCTACTACTTCCCATGCAGGCAGACGTCGGCCGGGTGGAACAAGGCGGTGTCGCCCGGGAAGGAGGGTGGCAGCTACGACATCCGGCGCGACCGGCGGCAGTGGAGCCGCTCGCGCTCGCGCTCGGCCTCGCCGCGCAGCAAGTCGCCGACCGGGCGCGCGCGCTCGTACAGCCGGTCCCGCTCGCGCACCTTTGACTCGGCCAGCCGCTCGCGCTCCCGCTCCTACAGCAGGTGAGAGTCTCTTGATAGCCTTCCTGCCTGCATCAAGCTACCTGGCAGATTTTGCAAATGCACAGCCATTCCCACTCCAGCAGCTTCAACTTCCAAGCCAATTTGCATTTCGGCTTCTAAGCAGCGGAGGGCATTCATCTGCATGCCATGCATACCTCACACGAGTGGATTTACACCAGACGTCTCTTAGTACCTGTCCTAGGGGCAATTGGCGTTGTCTCAGCAGAGGGCCTATATCCACATGTGTCAGTGAACATACCGCTTCTGCTTCCAACATCCCCAATACCACGCCAACTGCTGTGATGCTTCAGTTCAGCTGTATGATGCAAGAGCAACCCCAAGTGTGAGGCAAGTTCTGGGGAATGTCTGGCACCATATAGCTGGTATTGCTGAGCCACAACATCTGGCCAGATTATTGTGGCCTCCTTCCCATGCATGACCTTATCAGAAGGAGACGGTAATATCTGTGTTGCCTGCACGTAGCCGCAGCAGGAGCAGGAGCGTCTCAAGCTATTCCCGCAGCAGGTCTCCCAAGAGCAGAGGCATGCGTGCGTATACCCCCAGCCCCCCCCGAAGGTACATTCAATTTATGGTTTTTCTGATCTTTAGTGCTGAAGGAGTCTCAGCAAAGATGATGCTGCAGGTTGCTGCTTTCGCACACCACACAACACATATGCACATTATTGAACAGGTCTGCAGGACAGACCCGAAGTATCTTAGTCGATGTGAAGCCAACAGCAGCAAGCTTTACCTCCCAGCATGTAGATGAGGTAGTTCATGAAAGCATGTCTCAGGCGGTTCGGCTGCCCTGGGTGGAAGGGCGCTTATGTTTCATTGCTGCTGCAGCAGAGGCGGCAGGGGCAGGGGCAGGGGGCCAGCAGGAGGGTCAGGCCCTGTGTACGAGCCAGGTTTTATCTACGGCAAGGGAGGCGTGAAGATCGCCAAGGTCAGGGACGCGCCCATGGTCCTGGGCGGGCGCGGCCGGGCAGGCGGGCGCGGCCGGGGCGGCTTCCGGCGCGAGTTCTCGCGCGAGACCAGCCTGCGCCGGGAGCCCAGCATGCGCAGCGTGTCGCCGCCGCCGCCGCGAGGGCCCGCTGGAGACAGGTGTGTAAACGCCACTGCACCAACTCTGTACTAGCAGCCAGTATTCTTTGGCTAGGCTGAAAGCATCAGTTAAGGGCCAAGGATAATGGCTTAGGACAAAGAATGAAGGCACTAGGTCTTGAATTGAAGAGCATACAGGAAATTCAATGCAACAAACACATCAGCTCTTGCATAGTCCAGATGCATTGGATGCGAGTCGGAGTCCTCCATGCAAGTGGTTGCTAGTCTGGCCGATCCAGACGAGTATTCACTTGCTGGAGATAAGCATACACTGAATGACTTCTGGCCTGTGCAAGAGCTTGGCTGCATGCAGCCTTGAAGTTCCGAGCCTTGTGGGATCACTACAGACCGGTTGTGATGTTGCTGCAGCAACACACCTATCTACAGTGGTCTCGCAAGGGCCCGAACTTCAATGCTGTCATGCCTGCAGCAACCCAGCTTCAGAATGGCTCAGCAGAATGGTGCAAAGGCTGCTGTATGCTATTCAAGATGCATAGCTCAGCTGTAGGAATAGTGTTTGACGGCATCAATCTCAATGGCATGCAGCAAAGCTGCACAATGCAGCAAGGTACCAGCCCTTCTGGGCGCACTGTACAGCTTCTATGCTGGCAAGGTCGTTGTTTCTGTTCTCATGGTGACGATGAGGTCACTTTGGTGCAGGTGGGAGATGGCTGTCGAGGACCGGAGTGATGATGACAAGAGTGGAAGGAGGCCGCAGAGGCAGGCCAGTCCAGAAGACAGCCGCGAGCGCTCATACTCGCCTGTAGGTAGGTACCCTGACCAAATCCTCTGTCTTCGCTACACACTCCCACATGGTAGGCTTGTCATCTGAGGCGTCTCAGATTACAGCATTGGATTCATACAGAACCACATGTTCTCTACTGCATTCCTTAGCATACAGCCACAAGCACCTTTGCAGCGGAGTGAGGCCAGTACGTTGTGGGGGTACGGCATGCTGTGCGTTGTGCTGATCTGCTGTGTCGGTGCATGCAGGCAAGAGGCCGGTGCGGTACGAGAGATCCCCGAGCAGGAGCCGCAGCCCGCCGCCCAGCCCTCCCAGCCCCGGGGCTCTGAAGGCCAAAGCTGCCAACCGGGCAGCTGCCAGAGCTGGCTTAGCAGGTGACGTCCTCAGTCATGCTGCTCATCAGCATGCAAGTGCCGCGGTTTGGCACACCGCAGAGCTACTTATACTTTTCATGCAGCAAATGACAAGGTTGGTGGCGCTCGCTGGCCTGGTCAGCTGCTGTCAACGTCTGCCTTGTGAGAGCTTACTCACGGCCATGCCCCTGCAATAGACTTGGAAGCAGGCCTGTACATAGAGCTGACACAATTGGGCTGTTGTGCAGGCAGAGGCAGGAGGGACCTGAGCAGCGACTCGGAGGCGTCCTCGGCTTCCACATCGCGCTCTACGTCTCCTATCCCGCAGCCTCCCTCACCCGCGCGCATCGCTGCCGAGCTGAAGAACAGCAACCTGCCTGCACAGGTGAGACACTGCTATGTCGTGGCCGGTCACACACTGAGCAGTGAGGAAGATCCCCTGCACAACATAAGACATCGCCTGCATGAGCTACCTGGCACGCACGGATGGGCATTGCACGATAGCCTCCTACATCTGGAAGACGGCAAAGTGATCAGCAACAAAGATGCTGTGGTTATATGCCAGACTTCTACTCAGGCAAGCCCTTCGTAGCCAGTGTGAGCGCTGTTGTGTGGTGCTGCAGCTGAGGGAGGCGGCAGTGGCGGCCATGCTCAGAGCACAGCAGGAGAAGGCAAAGCCTCAGGCGCAGCCGCCCTCCCTGGAAGAGCGCGCTTCCGGCAAGCCTGCGGGTAAGGAAAAAGAAAGTTGCCTAGGCTCGCACTGGCTATCACCGCCCATGTTGGAACTCCTGCAGGACTGGTGTCATACGTCGGGAAGGCATTCAGGAGAAAGAGGGCGTGATGTATACCATCTTGGCTCTTCAGCTGAGCAGCAAAGATGGCGCCTTGAAGCATGTGGCACAAGCTTATAGTCGCTCCTGACTCTCAACATTCCCTCAGAGAGGGGTGGTTGTACAGTATCCTACATCATCCCAGATCTGTCAAAGCTGCAGATAGTGAGGACATGTATGTGCTCATGCAGGCTCTGTCAGGAACAAGGCTGCAGCAGCGGCTGTCAGCAGGCGCTACGGCAGCGCTGCAGCTGCCTTTGCGGATGGCCTGCCCCCGCCCGACACCTCACAGCCTCCCGCGTTCGTGGAAGACGCCGCCCCTGACCGTGATGAGCGCTCTGAAAAGAAGGTGTGATATGGCCAGTAATGCTGGATGGCCACTGTATCTGGGTCATTTGAGTGCTGTCTCAGGTTGTCAGCATCCAAGCTGTGCTGCCAGTCTTTTTAGCTTTTCCTTGACACTAGAGAGCCCCCCATGTTCACCCTCTCACGAGGGCTTAGGACCACTGAGACGTTGTGCATAAGGAGAACTTCCCAGCCATGCCTGTGGTAAATTTCGTGTGTGGTGATTGCATACCTCCAGCCTTCTTCTATGTTCACACAGCGGCAGACTTCACGCGGGTCTTGACCATGTGCACAGCGTAGGCAGTGCTGTGAAGCCAGAATGCGTAGGCGCTGTGCACAGAGGGCAGTACAGCGCAAAGTCTGCAGCTGTGATTCCACAAAGATCCAACTTTGCACATTCATTACTGACTTACTGACTGAGACTGCTCTTGCACTGCAGGCGCGGAAGAAGAAGGACAAGAAGAAGGAGAAGAAGGAGAAGCGCCAGAAGAAAGACAAGCGCCATAAGAAGGACCACAGCGATGAGGAGGGCCAGATCCATGACGGTAAGACTGCTGCAAAACCTGCCCATGGCCATACGCCTGCTCCTTTCAGAATTAGTAGCAGGATGTGGCAGAGGTTGCCACTTGTAGTTGGCCAAAGATGCCTCAAGGATTTGCTTTCGCATCCATGAGTGTTGCAGAAAGTCACATGCAGAGGGATCTGGTCTTTTCTGTGAATGCATCACGTAATGCCAGTCTTGGTTGCAGGCTTCGAGAAGGCAGCTGCAAAGGCTGAGGAGATGGTCATTGAGCAGCGCGGGAAGAGGAAGGAGAGGTGAGTGCTGGAATCCCACACATGCCTGATTGTATTGTCACTTCTCTTGTGCGCACTCACCCTGCATATTCCATTCTGAACTTCAATTGCTTGTGTGAGATCTTTCTGGCTTGCCTTTCACGACATCCTCTGCTATCATAATGGCAGATTCTGACCAGACCTTACTGCATGCCTGTCCTCATGGTTGCCATGGGTATGTTCAGACGTGCATGAACATGCTCACTTCTCGCATCTGGCATGCACCGCCTGGCGCCTGCTGTGCAACTGGCGCTATCATCAATTCCTGAGCATCTGTGCAGGTCTGTGCGTGCGAGGTCTGAGTCCCTCAGCCCATCCCGCTCGCCCAGCCCAGTGCGGAAGCGCAGCAAGGCAGCCACAAGGTGAGGCGCCTACATCAGCATGCTTGCCTCGTTTAATCATGTAAGATACTTCATGCTATGGTTTATTCGCGCTCTTGCCGCCTTCCAAAGCCTAACGCCTCTGAATCAGCTTTGGCTTTGTTCATGAAGAGTTGGGCTTGAAGGGTGGTTGTTGTGCATATAAATCATAGCATCCCTGGTAACAGCATCGTTGCGGTGCAGTAGAATGCAGGTCCTAGAGCCTAACACGCTGGCATCTGCAGGAACGCCCCTACGCCAAAGGAATACTCCCCAACTCCCTCAGCGTCCTCCTCCCAATCGCCTTCCCCGCCGCCGGCAGCCAGGAAGCGGGACGCGCCAGCTCAGCAGGCGCCCGCCCTGGAGGCGCCAGCGCCCGCCAGAAAGAGCGCGCTGCCCGCGCCCGCAGCCCAGGGCGCTCCCACGCACAGCCCCCTGCTCGTCAGCGGCCTGCCATCGTACCTAACAGAAGACAAGGTGTGCATGCAACCTCAGCCTTTATGCCTGGTGCAAGTCATAGGTTGTCTGAGAGGTGCTCTGTTCACAGTGGATTGTGGGAAGGTACAGAGCGCCCTGGAGGGGTCGCTCTGCTTTTCCACAATCCAGTGCAACATTCAACGTGGTCTATCCTGCCCTTTCCATATGAGGGGCCTTTTGGCATGTGAGCCTGCAGTCTACGTTCTTGGCACGCATGAAGCAAGGAGTTTGGCCGTGGCACTCATGCCTGCAGGTCAAGGGCTTTTTAGAGAGCTTTTGCCGGCCATAGGGATGTCTGTGTATGCTGATCCTTAATTGTATTCACAGTGGGTTGTGGACCAGGATGACCTCGTGCCTCCAAGCCTTGGTCTTCCTGTCCACAACCCACTGTGACCTTCG
This sequence comes from Coccomyxa viridis, assembly GCA_963930925.1. Classification (NCBI taxonomy): domain Eukaryota; kingdom Viridiplantae; phylum Chlorophyta; class Trebouxiophyceae; family Coccomyxaceae; genus Coccomyxa; species Coccomyxa viridis. The sequence goes on along the minus strand of CAWVOJ010000008.1, from coordinate 1,310,020 downwards.
GATGATGTTGTTTGTCCTGCCCTTTCAGTGCGATGGGCCTGTATCATTGACCTCGGCTGTCTGTACTCTTGCGCATATGGAGAGTGAAGATTGAATCGTGGCAGTATCTGCAGGTCAAGGACTTCCTGGAGAGCTTTGGCCAGCTCAAGGCATGCAAGATGCTCCCGCGGGGCCCGGGCAATGCTGCTGACCTCTCCGTGTACTGCGCTTATGGCACTCTGGCCAGCACCACTGCAGCTCTCAAGAAGCTGTCTGACATCAAGGTGAGCTCAGCCACCTTAGCTCAGCGGCCATCGTCAATGTGGGGCACACAACCTTGCAGCCCCCAAAGCCAAGCTGTTACCAAGCTGAGCACAGCCTGTTTGGGAATCGCGGCCTGCTTGTGCGTCCTTACCTTGTCACAAGAATAGGAGTGTGGCTCTAGAGCCTGGTGTGCACATGTGCAGGTGGGAGGCAGGAGCCTGACTGTGCGCCCGCTCAGCAAGGCGGAGGCGGACGAGTTCCAGAGCGGCTCGCCCAATGTGCTGACGCCGCCGCTGGCGGCCTCTGAGCGCCCCCCCACCCCGCACATCCCCGTCAGTCCCCCGCGCGTGGGCGCCGCTGCTGCCAAGCCTGCAGCAGGTGCTGCGCAGCAGCCTGAGGCGGCTGCCCCGGCGCAGAGCAAGGCTGAGGCGGCTGCAGCCCCCGCAGCTCCTCCTGCAAAGTCCGCTGCGGCGAGGGCTGCGCCGAATGGCAAGGTTCCTTCAGGGCCGCCATCTCGCGTCCTGCGCCTGGCTAACATGGTGCGCCTTTCATTGTTTGCATCTCTGAGGCTCTGCAGCGGCCAAACCACTGGCTGGTGGTCCAGCGTCTAGCTCTACCGCTCTGCTCCTTGAGCTCTCCGCTCACACATGTCACTTGGATGAGGGAATGAGTGCACACCACCCAGAGTTGTCATCCTGTTTCAAGATAGTATCTGTGAGGTAATGAAGCCCTTCTGCTGCGCATCCCTGATCTGCCTAGTGTCTGAGCCTCATGTGGCAACGCATGCAGGTGACAAGGGATGATCTGTTGGAGGAGGATGAGTACGATGACATCCTGAAGGAGGTTGAAGAGGAGCTGGAGGCCAAGTATGGGAAGCTGGCCGCCATTGTCATGCCGCAGCCCTCCAAGAAGGGCCCTGCCAATGACCCTGCAGGCGTGGGCCTGGTCTTTGTGAGATTTGAGGAGCTTCCTCGAGCGGTGTGCACCCTCTGTCCTGCTATATCTTGCCTGCGTTTGACCATCCTGTGTCAATCATTTTACTACTGTCTGACTCCCTTACAGTGTCCCTGTCACGATTACCGTGCGAGTTAGGGGCACAGGTTGTGTAGCTTCATCTTGGCAGAGGTCATTGCTTGATGAGAGCCGCGCTGGGTGCAGGCACTGGCTCAGAAGGCGCTAAACGGAAGGCTGTTTGGGGAGAGCACAGTGCAAGCAACCTTCTTTGAGGAGGCCAAGTTTGAGAGCAGGCACTTTTAGGTGCTGCGGGAATACCGTGCAACCTTGCAATTATGTCTGTACCTTCAGTGACATCCAATGATTTGATATAAGGAGGCAGGAGAGTGTGCATGGAACTTGGTGTTTGCGATTTGCCTGCAGCATCCTTGCACTGACTGCTATGGCGCCTATGTAGTTGCTGGCGGAGAGAATATCTGTCGTAGTGCTGATTGCAAAGGTGTAAGCATATATGCTAGAGATGCGCATGAGCTGAGCATGCTCAGGTGGGGTCCCAAGAGGTGTTTGGGGCCCAGGTGTGAGCTGGAATGATTGCTCAACCACCGAGGTTGACATGCGCATATATGGGCCTTCGAAAGCATCTTGCATGTTCAGAGCTGTGCAACATCGCAAGTCAACATGCAGAATACTTATGGCCTTGTAAGAAAACTTGCAGCTTCAACACCTTCCAAAGAGCTTGTGCAACGCCGCATAGTATACATCTCTGACTCCTCATCTCACTTCCGTGAATCTGTCTAACTCTGCTCCTGCAGGTTGCTGTCACTCTCAGCTGCTTACTTTCCTTATGCATACTTTCTGGACCAGGCAACCCTCGGTCTTGCCATCATGCTTCACAACCCCTTACGTTTGGGTGCCCTCAACAGCTGATGCATGCCTGCTGTCATCTGGCCACAGGTGTAGGATGTCTGCCATCTGCAGCACAATGAACACATGTCATTATGCGTCCTGATTGATCACATGATGCATCAGATGTGCTGTCTTGCGCAACCGTACCTATCAAGAACAGGATGCAGTAGCTATGGTCAATGCCTGTACATGACAGTGCTGGAGCATCCTGCAGCTGCACCATCAGCCGGAGCATTGGACGTAAGAATGTGTGTACGTATCCTGCTGGGTGCTCGTGCAAATCGTACCCCACTGCATGCTGTTCTCTTCTGCAAAGGACGTCTCCCCATGCATGTGCAACCGTGCACTTGAGGGGGAGAGTGCTCACAGCAGCCAGGGCCATGTCTTCCTCTAGGATGTCCCAGCGCCAGCCGCTCCTGGTGTAGCATGGATCTGCACAGCATCTGCTCCTCAATCACTCTGCATCAATAGGCATGTCTGGCAGGTTCCCCGGCACGACAGAAGCTGCACAGGGGCCATATTCCTGTACAGCGCGCTTGTTGATAGTCACTGGAAAGCCAAGCCATGTAAGTGTGCAGGTAGCACAGCACTGCGCAAGGTCGCCTCGCACTCAGCGCATGCCGGAAGAGCTTGCGCCCCATCTGCTAAAGAGTGTCGATGGCCTCAAGAGGTCAGCTTGCAGAGCTGCTTTGCATAAGACCCTGCTCGAGTAGGGCCTCATGCAAGTCTGCCAGGCAAGCTGGCCTGATCAGGCTAGAGAGGATTTAGGCAGCCCAACACCTGGCGCCTGCTGAGCCAGCATCAAGGGAAGAGCTGCAGCTCTTCCCATCCCTCATAGCCTCTACAAGCCCTGTAGAAGGAGGGTGCGAGAGCTTACAAGGGTAGCCAGCTGCTGCGCCACCGGCAGGGTGGCCGCCATAGCCGATGCCTGTGCGGAACTGGGGGCTCCCTGTACACGGCCTGGCTGTGGGATCTGCTCCTGGCCCAAATGCGCCGGTAGCAGACACCTCAAGGCCGCAGTGATTGGGGTACCGCACCCGGTACTCCACCGTACCTGCACATGCAAAGCAGCAGGAATTGTGTAGGTTGAGTCTCAAGACTGAAATCTGAGTGTGTGCATGCTTTTGCACCCCCAATGAGATTTCCTCCATGCTAGACCGATGAGGTGGTCTTCCTTGACGTTCTCTGTCCCGGCGATAACAGGCAGAAATATGTTCATGTCCACACGCCAGCTCCACCTTCTGCTAGCTTCAATCTCTTGCAGCTGAGCAGTCAGCAGAGCTGGCGTGCGGACAGGTGCCCTCGTCATCATGTGCTGCCCACGACGTGAGGTCATGCAACTCTCTCAGAGGGTGGAGGGCATGCATCATGAGGCCCAGGGAAGATGCGGGGAGTCAGCACAACATTCTACACGTCATTCATGCATGGTTGCTATCTCATTGTTCAGCCCTGTTACACGGTAGCATAGATTGTGAGAAACAACATCACCTGGGAGATGTGACTTGAATCTCTCAAAGGCGCTTGTGCCGATGTAGCCTGTGTGCAGCTTGTAGTCGTACATCTCCTTGTGCTCCGTTGTTCCTGCAGCCAGTTACAAAAATGCTCACCTCTTGTGACAGCGAAGCGGTGAGTGCTGTGGCTAGCACCCTTATCTCAGAGCAGCAGAGCTCCTATGGCCATCCGCAGCACAAGACACAGCTGCTCTCTGGGTACTGACGAACAAGCATACTGTCTCTCAGTGCCCAGCAAGCAGCTGTGCCTAGAAAGTAAGAGCTGATACAGGTGTCACCACATACCTGGCAAATGAGTCTTGATGGCCACCCAGGCCCTCCTGAGCCTGTGTCTGTGTGGTGGGTGTTTAGCCCTCATGCTGGCTGCGCATGGACCCCGGCTGGCGTATCACTGAACTGCTGTCAAGGGATGACTGAAGCTTTGAATACACCTGGACGTGAGACGTCAGCTCATGCTCAGTCTCTGACAGCGCTCAAGTGACTTCCAGGCACTGAGAAGGAGTGCCCATATGCAGCCTTGGACACGCAGCACGGAGCCGGGATGGCTTCGATAAATAGCTGTTAAAGTATACCTGGTATCAAAGGAGCTGCGCTGGACCTTGTGATATTGCAAACCCGGGCGCGTCTTCAGCTCCCGCTGTGCGCCTTAGCCTATGCAACTGGGCTATCAATCGCGCAGGAAATTAAAGCGCTTAAGAATCTCCGTCCCCATGTGAGGTACAAGCGCCATGCTGAAGGAGGTGATATGCGCTGAAAATGCTGGTCGCCCAGATTGCCCATGATGTGGTGCCAGTTCTGGCAGCGCTCGCATGCATAGGGCCTCAATTCTGCGGCCCCTATATAACAGCACAGGAAGCCATCACGCTTCTGTCAGAACTCGTGCTGGCGGCTGCAAAAGGACTGCACAGGGCTAGGCTTCGCTGTAGGCCCTCTAGCAGCTGTCAAGGCGCTTCGCCCAGTGAGGTCAAAGCTTGTCACGGAGTTGCGAAGATAGGCAATTGCAGGGTTCGTGAGCTCTGGGACCCTAATGACGTAGAACACTGTCTTCAGCATGCTTTTGAGCCCCTATATCGTCCGCTTTTGGCTGACATCCTTCGAACATCCGAGTATGGACAGGGGTCTTCGGGCCTGAGGTGCAGCACTCACAACCAGCATTCGCATACTAGTACATATTTCAGTTTTGACGTGGTCTCCGGGTAGCCTGCAGTCTTGTCTCAGGCTGTCATGTACTAACATCTTACAATATACAGAGTGGGAAGCTGCAGGATCGACCTGGCTGGCAAGGTGGCGCCCACTTGACAATCTTGGGCTCTCATGTAGGCTTTGGGTGGCGGATTTGGGAGCTCGGGAATGAGCGCCACTGAAGCTCTGGACGCTTACCTGGAGAGGCAGCAGTCCAGCAAAAAAGCTTCCAGCAGTGCCAGAGCAGCTGGGAAGCAGCAGGAGCCGTCCAGAGCTGCCACCACCCCTCCAGCTCGCCTGTCGAGGGCTTCAGAAGGCGCCTCAAAATCCAAAAGTATGGCCAAAGGACCTCCATCAAAGGCAGGTGCACCCAGGGCAGAGGACAGGGCAAGAGAGGGCGCTATCAAGGCAGTCTGGCCTCCAAGTCCTCTCAATGAGAAGGATGACAGGCCGCTGCTTGCAAAGGCGCACCCAGCGACGGCGCGCACAGCTCAGCGCAAACCTTCTGAGACAGCCTCTAAGGACCAGGTATCAGGCCTCCACCATGCAGACCATCTACAAGGACCATCGGCTGGTCATGTGATGTGCAACATTGGCCAGCTACATCAAGCTGCATGCACGTACAGGGTCATGCAGCTGAGGAGACTAAGACCAGAATCTGAGACCCTTGCTGTCAGAGGCAAGATCGCATCACCATGCTGTGAGGAAAGCGGGATCATACTCACAAAAGATGTCCGCAACACAGGTTGGCGCGCTCTCGAAGCTAAAGAGGCTGAGCTCTTCAAGGCTGCGCAATGCCTCAGGAGCGTCTCCGCGGGCACAGCCCGGCTCGGAGGATGCGCAGCCGGACCACTTTGCAGCGGCTCTGGAGAAGCTGAGAAGGGACCGGCAAGCAGTGAAGCAGAACCCCCAGCAGCAGGGGTCACGACACAATGCCTCAACCACGGCAGCAGGTGAGATTCTGGGTCTGCTGATGCGATTTGTGTTGACAGCGCTAACAATCATCTACGGAGCATTGGTAAATTCCGGGCTGGTGCGTGCCCACAGCTGTGCATGCACATGCCCCTGTGTATGGTGTTGTCAGCCTTCATGTGATGCCAGGGGAAGGCAGTCAGGAGAGCCCCGGGCAGCAGAGGCGTGCGCGCTGGGACCCCATGGCAGACACCGAGGACCGCCTGGCGCTGCAGCGGCTGACCCAGAAGGCCGCCGCCCTCTCGGCCCACCCCAGCCCATCCAAGGTATCACCGGCTCATCTTTGTGCAGTACATGCCATGCAAGCCCGCTATTACTGAGTTACGCACAAGTTGTGGCTTCCAGCGCCCACCAGGATCCATGCTTGCTGAGAGTGTATAATGTTGAGAGCTTGCACTCCACTACAGGGTCAGAGACGAGGCGATGATAGCCAGCAGCATGCTGAGGGCGCTGTCAGCTTCAGCAGCCAGCTGCGGCTTGCGCTCACGGCTGCGCCCGCCAGATCAGAGGGGCCTCGCAGCAAGGCAGAGGACTCTGCTCAGGCGCAACAGGCCAAGGAGAATGCTGAAGTACTGAATGAGGTAAGCTGCCACTTCCTGCCCAGGGTAGCACCCTTGAGCTCTGCAAATGTTGTAGCAACTGCAAAAGCACTCTCAGAGGAGCATCCTGGGTGCCCAGCTATCATGTACATGTACAGTGAGCGCTTACATCTGTTCCTGAAGCCACTAACGGTGCTGAGTCATCAACGCTCACCCACAGGTTCTCTCGGAGCTGCGCGCAGCCGAGGAGCGTTTCAACGAGCAGCAGGGTACATCCACCGGGCCGACAAGCCTCACCCAGGTCTGCCTCCTGGCTTCTCAGACCGGGGAAGTGCTCCTGTGTATTGTCCATTGTTCACAAGAATTTCTCCGGACATGGCCGGAGTTGATGGCAATATCTGCCCATCATGAGGTATCAGCTCTTGCATGAACACGGCCTGGGACAGTAACCCGCGAGTGTGTAGCTGTGGGGGTGTTCACACTGGGGTCATTTGGTCAGGTCGTTTGCTGATTTCCCATTACCACCTCATTGATGTTAACGCTGCCGGGCGTGGGGCCGCGCGAGCAAACGACTTATGACTAAAGTGAACGACTTTGCTAGCCTGGGTCGACCCCCGTTTACCGACGAGGAGGCCATTGGCTCCGATTAGTCAGCCCCGTTTGCTCTTGCTGACGGGGGGACCCTGAGTGTGAACACCCCCTGTGTGTCAATCATTATACTGCTATCGACACTGTCACTAGACTGTGCAGGCTGCCCACCATGAGGCGTCAGCGCTGGGCGCGGTGACTGCCTGGTACAGAGATGTGCAGCGCAAGCATGCGGCCGCAGGCCTCGGGGATGACCCTATCATCGCATCCATCTTGCCTGGCAGCAGCAAGAAGCTCGGTCAGCGCGACGCCCCACCTGACAGCGATGCGCAGGCTGAGCAGCCGGAGGTGAGCCGTCTCCCATTCTGTGCCATCAGCCTCACGCCAGAATCTCATTTGCGCCTTCTCTGGCAGCACCATAACAGCTAGGGCAGTGCTAGATCGGCTCTTGCACTGGAATGGAATGCCATCATGCCTTCCTCAGGGGTGCTTGCTGCCGGTTCTTCAGGGTAGTCCCTTCTAAATGCCCTTGAGGGTGTGAGGCTATGAGTTGATGTGTGGGAGGTGCGCCTGCAGGGGAGTGAGGCCGGCCCGTTGCTGCAGGCCTTGATGGCCAGCCTGCCCAAGGTGCCCGACATGCCCAAGAAGGCTCCTGCAAAGCTGCCTGTGATCCACAGCGTATCTGCAAGCCCTCAGCAGCAGAGCCAGGTGCATGCCCGTCACATTCCGCCATTAGCGCGCTGTCTTGAATATTTGCATAGGTGCTGCCTTGATGTTGTGTATCAGAGCTTGCGGCTGCGTTCATCCATGTCTCATGCAGTGCCTGGAGAGGATTTGGCACAGTGCATACCTAGAGGGAGCACACTCGTCAAGGTGGCTTTGGCTTGCATGCATGGATAGTTGAGGGGTGTATGAAGGTAGTCCACCCTGGCATGTGCAGGTGGATACCTCTCCAGCTGACTTTGTAGCAAAGTTTTCGAGCTTGGCAGAGGACATGCCGCGCCTTCAGCGGGACGCCTACCTGCAAGGAAACGGCCAGGTACCTTCCTCTGCCACAATGCTGTACAGCTCCTCTGGCGAATTCGCTGTTTCCATGCACATGAGCAATTCAGTTCACACTCCGTGACTTTGCATTGCCCGCAATGCAGGACATGAAGCCGTCTGTGTCAATGCAGGACATGAAGCCGTCCTCAGCTGGGGCTTCCCCGCAGCCAGACCAGGGCGCACCTCATCTCATACCTCCCAGGCAGCAGGCAAGCTCTAAGCCTGCGGAAAGACCCTGGTTCCATCATGCATCAGACTGTTACTGGGCCGCTCGCTTGTCCTCTCTGTGTGCCAGCTTCCTGACTGATGGGTTCCCTGGCTGGCAAATGTAGGAGGTGGGCGAAGCACCAGCTATGCCTGCGCATAACACGCCTGCAGGCCCAGCGCCGGTTGCTGCATCTGCTTTGATGCCGCAGGCTCCTCAGCACATTCCATCATCTGTGGGCAGGTATCAGTACAGCCCGCTCACATTTGGGATGTTCCTGTTTCATTTGACATACTGCCTTCTGAAGCATACCAATGTATCAATCTGTGCATGCTTTCTGATCTGAAGTATGTCAGATTCTGAGGAATTTCTCAGGACAGAGAGTCTTCTCAACCAGATGGCTGTAAGCTCCAACCAATGAGATGCGTCTTACCTGCAGGGATCTGAAGTTCTTGCAGCAGAGATGGCAGGGCTTTCATGAGCCACCCCCACCCAAGCCTGCTGTGAACAGCTCAGTCCCAAGCAGGGAAACTCTCCCTCACAGCATGACAGGAGCTGCTGCGCCACATCAGCACAGCATGGGCCAGCAGCAGCACAGCAGCTCTCTGCCTCTGAGAGCCAGCCATGCATTGCCTGGAGTGCCAGCTCACTCGCACATGGACGTCAGCCCTTCAGCGCCGGCAGCAGGTGACAGCGGAGCAGAGCCAGGTCTGCAGGGGCGGCCCATTTCTGCAGAGACCCGGACTGCACTGATGCTGAGCCCCCTGTCAGCCTTCAGCCCTGTCATTGGCACACCAGTGGAGTGCTACGCCTACTCAGCGCCGCCTGCTGCTGATGTCATGCCAGGGCCTTTTCAGGAGAGGGGCAGCAGATCGGGGTTCTCCTATCAAGCCGCATGCAGCCCTGGAGCGCACATGCTTGGCAGAAACACCAGGTAGGCTCAAGAAATATAGCTTTTCTCTTCATCACAACAGATATACTGTAAGTTATTCTTGATGATTATCCATGGAAATGATCATTGGAGCAAGATCTGCATACACACAGCAGGCCAGCATGCCAAGGCTCATTGCAGAGCTGGCTTGAGAAGACTCTGACTTCACTGAATTCCTTCAATGCAAGCAGCGTCAGAGGAGCAAGCAGTGCATGAGTTGGTGATAATGCCCTGCAGTGACATGCCGCAAGCTCCGCTCAGCCACAGCAGCATCAGGCGGCTGTGGGGCCACTCAGAGCGCAAGGATGGCAGCCAGGAGCCTTGGGCAGCTGGGCCGGGCGGGCTGGGTACTGCTTGGGCTGCCCATGACCGCGTCGCCTCGGCCATGCTGGACAGCCAACCCAGGTGCTCGCCTGTGCATTGGTCTGAGGTGGACGTGCCACGCCACAGCTTAGCATCTGACCTGATGGCATTCAGCAGCGGACCTTCAGACTGCCCAACAGAGGGCAGCGGTAGCCTCCTCAGGGGTCCAGAATTTGACAGGTGAGCTGCAGTACATGACCTTTGTGATGACATTCAGTGTATGCTAAATCAGCTGCTTCATGCAGAGGTTACAATTGGCACACATATGCATTGGCGATGCTTCCTCTTGCGGTTCAGCATGACCAGGCACCATGCTGAGATTGTCATACATACATTGCAGGTCTCCCTCGCACGCCTCTCTTCTGCAGCACAGCGGGAGCAGCATGAGCGTGTCTTCCAGCAGCAGTCATGGGCCAAGCAGTATGTTCTTCGGCAGACGCCCAGGGTCGGCCGGCAGCATGGACCGCGCCAGCAATGCCTCGCACAGAGCTGGTGCCCTGGACGCCCTTTTAGCGGATGCGCTGAGCCAAGACGATGACAAGATGCTGCATGTGTTGCCAGCTGGCCTGGGTGCGCTGGCACATGAGCTGTCTGAGGGGCTTACAGAGGCAGCTGGCTTGGAGCCTGGTCTGGCAATCAGCAGGCCTGGCAGCAGCAGGGCCTCCCTGGTGGCGCACTACATGCAGAGGGGGCGCGCTGCCAGCAGAGCTGCAAGCAGCGGCACAAGGCAGAGTCTTGCGCCAGCTGCTTACTAGTGCATGGACTGCAACCTGCAGGGTGCTGCTTGCAAGCTGCGATATGCCAAGAGCAGTAACAATTGTGTGTGTGCACAGAGCTGTACAGTGTTGAATTGCATGACATGCCACACACTGAAAGCAACTTGCACCAGGATGAGAGCCAGACGCAACAAGACAAGACCCCACTTACGAATGAATTTGCACCTCAATGGTCCTGACAGGGAAAGCAATACTGCAGTGTGAGAGCGTTACACGTATGTGTGTATATAGAGCATCAGTGCCATTGACTCTGTACTTGCTGGAAGTATTGCAGACTTGTATTCAACAGTAAGACATGTCCATATACATCAATATATATATATTGTGAAACCATGGCTGGGCAGCGCTCAACATGTACGCTAGAGCACAGTGTTGCACAGCGCTGAGAGGGCTAAGGCCTTCCAACATACGGCTCAATGCCGTGTAGATGCTGTACCTCTTGTGCAGCAGGCTATATTCTGAGCTGGTAAGAGATGATGCAGCTGCCAGCCATCTGAGGAAGCTGTACCGTTTTACGTAAGCAGCAGTACTTCCTTTTGCCAAAACAGTGCACAGAGTCCGTAAGTCGTGTTCATGATCGCCTGGCGCCGCTGAATATCTGCAAGCACGTTGAAACGCTCCCTTGCGCTTCCCCTTGCGTATACAGGTCCGGACTCCTTGAACCCCAGAGCTCCCCCCATCTTGCAACCTAGGAAGCATGGAGATGTTTCACCTCAAAGAGGGATCCAAATCTCCTTTGATTATCCACAATTCTTGTGACCCGTATCTGCACCTGTGACGGGGGAAAGGGATCCTGTAGCTCTATGGCAAGGAATGTGTCTCTGACGTGCAGGATGCCGGATTACCTCGAGATTGTTCCAGTGCTGGCCACAGGCCTCTTTGCTGGTGCTGCACTCGGAATAACGATTGGGGACCAGCCCGCCCGCGAATGCATTGAACCTCAAGCTGCACGGGAGCACTTTAAGGAGTGGTACCCGCGCATTGCCAAGCCACAGGTGGGAAATGCAGCTCATTGCGCAATGATCGAAACACAACTGTATTCCCAAAACCTCGTGGGCCTTATGTCAGAGCCACCAACCAGGCACGAAGACGATCCACGCAAAGATGTACTTCTTGTGCGCAGGCATCCTTCGCAGCCATTGCTGCTGCATCTTCTGCCTGGCTGGCATACAAGGGTGGTCCAACCCGCAGCCTGAATGTGACGACTGCAGTGCTGATGGGGGCCATGCTTCCCTGGACGCTGGTCGTGATCATGCCCACCAATGATGCCCTCCGCTTCAAGAAGGAGCTCTCAGACTCAGAGGTGCAGCACCTCTGTCTGCTGTATGACTGCGTGTCGCATCCACCAGTCTGCTCTTATTTGTGCTGATTGGGGCACCTTTGCTAGATGAGTACGTACCTTAAGCGCCGTCCAGATGGAAAGCATCCTCACCCAACTGGCGGTGTGAAATATTGTATGTGCTGCGCTTTTGTCATCAAGCTGGTATTCACCTGGCTCTCAGCTTCTTAGGATGTATCATCGTCACAGTAGGTGTGCATTTCAGCAATCACATACACCAATTTACACAAAGGAGTGAGACTGCTATGGTCCTGAGGTCCATGCAACAATATCATCCTTTGTGGGGAAGATGTGTCTGCTGTGCGTCTGTCACCGACCTGGGTCTTGCTTGACGCCCTAGTCGTGGAGGGTGTGCGAGCTGCTATAAGTGCACACATCGGCTTTAACGCGTGCTGCTGGCGCCACCCAGGAAGGTGATAACTCCTGAAGGCCTGAACTCTTTGCACACTGCAATGCAGATCAAGACGGGGCTGAAGCGCTGGAGCAAGCTGCACCTGGTGCGCACAGTGGCCAGCATTGCAGCCTTCGGCCTTGCCGCCTTCAGCCTGGCAGCATCTGACAAGGCAGAGCCCCAAATTGTAGCCTACTAGAACTGGGCCAAGAAAACTCAGTCCGGCAAGACAGAGAGGAAAGACAGAAGGTTCTTACATGCATGTATGCACGAATAATGGTAGCGTTGCACCAGTATAGCACAGACGACTCGAAGGCTGCCAAGACCTGTTCCAAGCCTGAGGTCTCTCAAGCGTTATAGCAGTGATGACAAACAGACAGCAGCCATCTCTTACTAAGCTAGTAGCAATCTGTGTGTCCAGATGAGTGAGTCAGCCTTGCGGATCTGACATCTGTCTACTGTCTCTGACTGCTTTGTTCTTTTCGGCGACCAGCAAGGTTATCAAACCCCCAAGGCTGTCTGTCCTGGATGCAATTCTCAGACCGGCTTCCTCTGTAAGCGCTTTCACATCCTGATTCCAGTAGCAGCCCTTCCCGGTGGCTGCTACAGCAGTCGCTGTCACGTCCTGCACACACACCCCTGCATCTTTTGGGCAGAGGACATCCTTTACACATCATCTGCTGGGATTACTTGGACAGAGAGTCATCCCAGTTGGGCTATGATCATGTGAGATTGTTAGGATGCCAACCGCGACCAAGGCTTTGCACTCTGCGTAGAGGAAAGAGGATGCCCCTGTCTATGTGATAATGGCATAGGTGTGCAGCGACTCCAAGAGCAGCACCTAGCCAAGCACCAAGAGTAAGATTGAAATCCTTTGCAAATCTGACAGTGGGGCAGATAAGGCCTATGTGCACTGCACATTGTGCAGACCAGACGGATGCAGACCAGACGGATGCATAGTAATGGCTGCACATTTGAGTGGAGGGCACAGTAAAGTTTCACCTGGTACCAGGCAAGAGGGGCAAAGGAGCTGCGCTGATGCTCCAGCAGGAGTAGCTTTCCTCCTGGCCTCAGCACCCGCGCTGCTTCTCTGAGAGCGCTCAGGGGCTCTGGGAACACGCAGAGGCTGAAGGTGTCCACCACAGCATCAAATGAGCTGTCCGGATATGGCAGAGCTGCCACGTCACCTGCATGGGGCAGAGACCTTGCTCAGCAAGCCCTTCCTGCTGGAAGGTCGAACAAAGTTCCTGACACTGCCTGGACATGACATAGATGCCATGTCACCCGCACAGGCACAGACCTTGCTCAGACAGGCCCCCATGCTGCCTGATTAGACAGAGTTTCCTGGTAAGAGTAAGTCTGGGAGGCGGAGCAATACCTTGCTGGAAGTCCACTGGGAAATTTGTCTGCAGCGTGTGCGCTCGCCTCTGGGCCTATGCATTGCCACAACAGTCAAGCATCATCCTTCTACAGGAAGTGTTGTAGCCTACCGCACGGGGCAACACACAATGCTGAGAGAGTGTATGGAGCATGGCCCCAGCTACAAAGGACTCGCAAAGATTCTTTGCCACTCCTCACCTGCCAGAGCATTCCGCTGGAGATGTCTACTGCTGACAGGGACTGCACAGCGCTGCCGTCATACAGGGGCAGATTAAGGCCTGTGCCAACTGCAAGCTCCAGGACCTGGCCGCTGGCTTGGGCAAGCAGCTGCCTGCGAAGCTCTGGGAAGCCCAAGGCATCAGCCGCTATGCTGCTGTCCAGGGCATCATAGCTCTCTGCACTGCGGAAACCGAACATACATCAGGGTGAGCCTTGCTTCCGCATTATGAAGTGATGTATGGCGCAGTGAAATGAAGGATAGCGTTCATGCATGGATATTGAGGCTACGCATGAGACTCAATGCTGCTCACCAGCATATCCATCATACTCCTGCTGTGTCCGCTGTACGGCTGACTGTGCATGCGCCGTAACAGGAAACGGCAACGCAACAGCTGCAGCTGCTGCTGTGAGAGAGCCTTTCAAAAGCAGCCTCCTCCTGGTGAGGTTCATCTCCCATTTCACGTGGCATGCCTGAGCTCTACATATGCTAGAATCCAAATCACTAAGGTGCAATGCGGAGCTGATGCCTTTCATTTCACACAAGCTCTAGATACCTACAACACTCGCGCGCAATACTCTGAGATTGTATCGGTGCTGCATTAGCGGAAAGATGGCATGCTGGCATGCAACGGGGAGGACCCGCCGCCGCAGGATGTGAGGGCTATGTGGATCACAGCTAGCTTTCGAATGATTTTCTTTCGTATTTGCGCATTTAAGGAAGGTGTGTGCACCCTTGCTGACGCATCACAACCACCGTCCCGATGACAGTAGGGTTCCGTCAAATTAGGCTCGAAACGGAAGGGGTGACGGTTTTCCTAACGGTCGGTACAGACGGCCCCCAATTCATAACACACCGAGCCTCAAGACGCTGCTGTTCATTCACATCAAAAGTCCCGCTGGTACCAGTCTGAGACTGCCTCTTCCGTCCCGACACACCTCAGCGTCTTTTGACAGGCGAGGGCCTTTCCTGCGAGACAGCACATACATCCCGCAGGCTGAGGACCACCCGCTATCTAGGCAAGCGAAGACTCGTATATAATACTTATCATCACCTGTCTTAGATCTTTGAGAATTCAGAAGGATTGCTTGATGTCGGGCATCTCATCGTGCTTACCTCGATACGTGATCAACGGGTGTATGAGCACCTGGTGAGATCGGCTGAGACCATGGTACTGCTTGAAGCTTCATATGAAGTAGCTGTATGTTTCGTGTGATGTTCAGACAGACAAATGAACGGTTGTGGGCCATACAGTCACCGTTCGCTGCACCAGGCCGTTGTGCCGCGGAAGGTGGCCCAAAGTTGCACACCGACGGCTAACACGCAGCTGACTGCAGGATGGGAGGGTTCACAACGCTCGGCCTCCTTGCGGTAGCAGCAGTGTGCGTCAGCGGATTTGCTACAGAGGACCTGAGCGGTAGGTCCTTCCTGCAGGTCCTGATTGAGAGAAATGGCTGGCAGCAGGAATTGTGTAGAGACACATTTGTGTTCTCACACTAGTTTGTTGCCTCTATCACCACAAAAAGGAGTCTGTGCTCTGATGGCTTAAGTTTGGCTGGTGAGTGCAATTCGATGGGCGCCTGCACCATCCTATAAGGCGTCGATTTCTTCCTCCTTGGCGCATAGATTTAGATTGTGCAAGTGCTGAATTTCGCCCAATGTTGGCAATGGCCCAGCACAATTTGGTGAAATTACTCATATGCATATGCACATGCACAGCAGGCATGTCCATGCATGACTTGTGGTCTGCTGCACCTTACACAGGGCAGCATCTGAGCCTCTTGCTAGCAGCTGCAAGTGGCGCAGGGTATGAGCAGTTCGGCTTCAGGACGCTGAGATTGCCGCACAGAGCTGCAGCAGCGCTTTCTCTGCTGGAGAACAATGACCTGCTGCATGGGATGCAACTTAGCCTCGCCAGCATTCTGACACAGTTCTGCATACTCTGCAGGCCAGGGCAGCAGGAGCCTGTTGCACTTCGATGACAAGAAGGGCGGCAACAAGGGCGGCCAGAGCGGCCAGAGCGGCCAGAGCAACATCTGCGAGTGCAAGCACGCGGACTGGTTCTCATACGGCTACTGCAGCGTGGGCACCACCAGCAGCGATGTGAAGGGCTGCCAGCAGGCCTACCTAACCTGCTGTGGCTGGGGCATGGTAGGCGCCTCTTCCCGCTCTAGTATCAAGCTTACGCAAGCATGCCAGACACATCCCGCCTGTGTGCGTAGCTGCCAACTGAAGTGTTATCATGAGCGCCTGTTCAGTGCCTTATTGCAAACAGGATCCAGTTGGTGATGGTGCATTGCAGCTCTCAGTGCCCAAGCTCGTGTGCATTATGCTGAGTATCTCGCATCAGTGCCTGATATAGTCACACCTCATGAAGAGGGAAACGCACATGGCAAGGATTGTGTACATGCTGCAAGCTTGCCTGATGCTGATCAGCTTCTTTTGCAGGCTTCCGGCAGCCCCTCGCCTTCCTACAGTCCCACATACACCCCCTCGCCCACCTACAAGCCTACCCCGTCGCCCACCCAGGTGCCAAAGAACAACAACAACAACAACAACAACAACAACAACAACCAGAACCAGAACCAGAACAACAATAACAACAACAACAACAATGGCGGGGGGAACCCCAACAACAACCCGGCCATCGCGACGACTGTGAACCAGGCCAACAACAATGGGGCCACGGCCAATCAGAACACCAACAACAACGTGAATGCCAACGGCCAGAACCCCAACCTGAACAACCAGAATAACAATGGCGTTGCCAACAACAACCAGAACGCCAACCAGGGCACCAACGTGAATCTGAACGGCAACGCCAACAGCGCCGGTATTGCGAACAGCGCTAATGCCGGTTCTAACAACGTGGGCAGCACGACCACCAACGCGGGAACCAACCAGCGCCGCAGCCCGAGCCCGCCCACGAATGTGGTCAGCAACAACAACACAAACAATGTGACTGACACCACCACCGGCACCAACAACGCAGCAGGCGCCGGAACAGGAACAGGAACGGGAACAGGTACAGGCACAGGCAATGGCGGCGGCGCTGGGACTGGCGGCCTTGTCTCGGTGAGCGCCCTCCCAGCTTTCTATACACACTCACGCCAGACCCAAGACACTGGTCTCATCCTGTTGCCAACATAAGGTTTACTTGCTGCATCATGAAGGCTTCAGTGCTGGATGGTGCATAGCTTGCAGCCTTCATGCGCAGTCTAGAGAAGCTCAGTTCTTCTTGAGTCTGTGAGCCTCTGCTCCCATGTGCACAGCATGTGTCCTACGGATATGTCGATCCTGGTCGGACACCATTTCTGCGTCAGCGCAGCCTGTGGGAAGGCTCAGAAACAGAGCCGTGTTCTGTCTGTGCAGGCCAACACAGGCGCTGGCGCTCTCGCTGCAAATGCGGTGGGCGCAGCAGGAGGCACCGGGGGCGGAGCGGTCGGCGGCGCTATTCCGGCGCGCGGGCGCCGCTTGGCGCAGCATGACGGCAAGGACGGCCATGACGGCAAGGACAATAAGGGGGGCAGCCCCCCTCCTGCCTCACCATCTGGCGGCAGTAGCGGTGAGTGCATGGTCCCTCCTCTGCTGACCTGCTGTCTTTGTGCAGCCGCCAGGGTGACATGGCAGCCGCATGGGCAGCACTCCTTCAGCACTCCTGGCACAGCGTCCCTGCTCACACTGTGGCCTCCTGTTGATGCAATGCTGGGACAGCAATGAACAAGAGCTGCTGCATATGTTCTGCACCCTCTACCTAAAGAATCGCAAGGAGCCTGCTGCATTTCCATCTGACTGTACACGGGAGTCGTGGCGGCCTTAGGCAGACGGATAGATGGTCGCTTACTGCTCGGCAGCTTCACAAATCAGCGCAATTGCTGACACATGGGTGGCACATGCAGGGCACCAGGACTGGGGAAGCTGTTGGGATTCCTTCTTTGTTAAGTATCCTTGGAAGAAGTGAGCAGCTTGACGGCTGCATTCAGGACTGCTGACAGCCCCTGAATATCCAAGACAGACTCGCACAGCATAGCTCGGACTGCTGAGTGCCAGACGCACGTGGGCATGCTTACACCTGCATTGACAACCATTGGTCGTTTGGCGGAAAAGCCGGAAGTGGAAACAATGGGTGGCCTTTCGCATGCGCTCTAGTAGTCCGCTTTGGCTTTGGCAGTTTGCAAAGGTGGCGTTGAACTGCAACTATAAGGGGCAACACAGGGCCCTCACAAGATTATGCTCTTGTGGAAGGTAGTCGTACATAGCGTAGCTCAGTCTAGTGAGGCATCTGCACATGCCATGTGTATGGCAGGGCGGCAATAACATCTGATGTTGCGCCTTTTCTGCTGCACTTGGCTCTGTGCAGCACTTTGATGTTCTGTAAACACACTTGCAGCATATAGGGTGACATGACGTTTGGTGACTTGACACGGTATGATGGTTGTCCGAGCATTGTGTCATCCCCAACAGGAGTCCTGCAGGCTGAGGGTTCCAGGACTAAAGGAACAGAAGACAGGACAGCACAGCCAACAGGCACACATGTCCTTTCTGTTAGCTGAAAGACTTTCCTTTGCAGGTTGTGATAGATCAAAGCTGGACACCCTTTACTATGAAGGAGTCCTGTGCACAAACGCATGAAGTGAGTGGCAACAGAGTGCTTGAGAGATACTGGAGACATCCCTGACACTTGACTGGACAATGGGTTGAAATAATGGTGCCTTTAGTGAGATAGGGCTAGATGTCATGGCACTACCTAGATTCAAGCTGCTACAATGGGAGCCCTTGCAAGCCTAGAGCCGTCTGACTGGCCTCAATATTGTCTCTTGACTGTAATCCTGTGTCCAGACCTAAGACCTGAAAATCAAAAAAGATTGTGAGGTTTCCTGCCTTTAGCTGCCACTGCTACACTGAAGCTGGCACGAGCAGGTACGCAACAGCATGAAGAATTGCAATGCAATCAGCAGATGCCATGTATCGGTCATCAGGCATTACAGTGGTCTCGTCCCATCGGATGTCATATCAATGCTATAGTTGCAGGATCCAAGTCGGGCATTTGTCCCTGCGCAAACAAGTACCTGAGCTGCCCTGCTATTGCCCAGCATTGCCGCGCTGCCCATCGATTATTCGACCGCTGGACTGATGGGTGGCCTTGGCGCACAAGGCCTGTTAAGGGCTTGTGATCGAGCACAATACTCATCGTTGCTCTATCACATTGCTACGCACACAGTACATGGCATGTTTGCATCGTGCAAGCCTTCCTAGTATACATATACAAGCACACATTGCTCGGCGTCCATGGCGATTAAGGTCTATGACAGCATCTGATGGTCAAGATATGGGCTTATCGCATTCTTCAATGCCTCGGACATCACGAGAACAGCTGGTACGCAAGCTTCTGGTCTCTCACGGCTGAGCCACCTTCACGACGCACGTGCAATTGAGATCGATGATTGCATCTTGCTGTGTGCAGAAGCATTGTATCTTCTGCCGTATAGCGAGAGGACAAGAGCCAAACAAGATCTTATACGAGGTAAGTCAGAATCAGCGGGAAATTTCTTACTCGCAATTTCAGCGCCTGTTCTCAATGTATGAAGGCTGTATGTGTGCTAAGCACCTCTGTCGGCACACGAGGCCTGAAACATATGTTCACCTGCAGGACGATCACTATGTAGCCTTCAACGACATCAAGCCTGCAGCAGAACAGCATATTCTGGTGATCACAAAAGCTCACATAGACAGCATCCTGGCGCTCAGGCCCTCCTTGGAGGATATCAATCTAGGTGAGCGTCTTTCACTTCAGCACATCAGAAAGCAGCTTCATTTATTGTGGGAAGGGTGTGTACATACCACCTAAGAGGCCTGACACACAGCCAGTGTTGGCAGCTGTGCTGACTGATCATATCTGGACTCTTTGCCCTCGAGCCAGTTGGAGTCCGCTCGATGTTGCGTGAGCAAGGAAGGTCTAACAGCGCTGTGCTGCCATGCAGTGGAGGACATGTGTAGGATAGGCAGCAACCTTCTCACCAGCATTGACCCCCAAAGGGAGCAAAAATTCGGGTTTCATGTGCCGCCCTGGAATAGCGTGGACCACCTGCACCTGCACTGCTTTGCACTACCGCACCGGGGCTGCACGGTTGTGAAGTACCAGGTCACGGATATGGCCTGGGCGGGATACATGACAGCAGCGCAGGCAATAGCAAGATTACAGCCTCACGAGGAGGAGCTTCTGCACGCACAGCGATGACAGATAGCTGACAGCCTGACACGCGTAAGTGCCTGGCGGTGAAGTACTAGACACAGTCTAGGCGGGGCACATGACAGCGGCGCGGGCATTAGCAAGATTACAGCCTCACGAGGAGGAGCTTCTGCATGCACAGCGATGACATGTAGCTGACAGCCTGACATGTCCAGGTACCTGGCGGTGAAGTACCAGACAGGGTCTAGGCGGGGCACATGACACTAGCGCAGGCAATAGCAGAATCACAGCCTGACGAGGAGGAGCTTTTATATGCACGGCGGTGGTAGACAGCTGGCACCCTGACATCATGGACTGCCTGGCTGTAAAGTATGAAGTGACATACCTAGCCTAGGTGGGGAACAGGACAGCAGCGCAGGCAATTGCACGGTAACAGCCCCTCACAGAGGGCTTCTGCATGCAAAGCATTGACGGTTAGCTGACAGCCTCACACGCTTGACAGAACAAATGGCACAAGTGCGCGCTCGTGCTGGCCTTCGTGTCGCCAGATCTCCGATATAGGAGGATCTGACAGTTGACTACGGTACACAACAGGAGCTTATTGACAGAGAGGATGTGCCATACTGGAGCATGGAGCGCAGATTCCTGCGTTTGCAGAACACCTATCTAAAACCAGAGAATTTCAGCACTAAATCAGGTAGTGGTTAAGCTGCACTTTGTAGCTGGACATAGCCCAGAATACGAGCACACATTGAAAAGCGCAAGCTGCCACACAAGCAGCACATTGCTTGTGCCAAGACGATATTTTTGCAGCTTGCCCAGGCCAACGGGTAACTCTATGACTGTGCAGTGTACAAGACATCTCAAATAGCTTCAGATGCAGCCGATGCCATGGATCTGGATCGGCTGCATTGTATTGAGTACTGGCATATGTGTGTGTATACACAAGGCTTCACATCGTATATCAATATATGTAGAGTCGGACTGTTCTCTCATGTTCACCCCTGGCCATTAGAGCAATGTACTGTACAAGGCTAACCCCAGTTAATCCAGCTGGAGTCTGCAGACAGGACTCACTGCACAACACACGCTCCCTGCAGCTGCCTTTGGAACAGCCAAAGAGCACAACTCAGGTTTCTCTCAAGGCCTCACAAAATATTACAATTGACTCCGCAGCTCCTGCCGCGCTGCCTCGATAGCAGCTGGGATGCCACTGGGATCCTTGCCTCCTGCTGTTGCCAGGTTTGGCTTCCCGCCTCCCCCGCCTCCGCACAGTTTTGCTAGCTTCCCGGCAACTGCGCC
This sequence comes from Coccomyxa viridis, assembly GCA_963930925.1. NCBI lineage: Eukaryota > Viridiplantae > Chlorophyta > Trebouxiophyceae > Coccomyxaceae > Coccomyxa > Coccomyxa viridis. The sequence goes on along the minus strand of CAWVOJ010000008.1, from coordinate 1,288,987 downwards.
GGCCTTCAGCCCCTGCATAAGGAAATATCACATACCCGACTCCTTGCCTGAGCACTTTGTGGACCCCTAGGACAGCACTCTTGGAGCGAAATGGCTAGCCTCAAATAACGAGTCTGACGAAGCATCTGTACAATGGGACTCCTGCAGCCATGCAGTGGCAATGTCCATAGCTTCCAGGTTGCTGCCAGAGCTTGACATGACAATCGTGAACCGATGTGAGCAACTCTCAATCTGTACTTTTGCAAGAGGCAGGGCAGTTGTACCTTCTTGACAGCGCCCTGACTGACGGCAACCACGATGGCAACCTTGCCTTGCTCTGGGGATCCCATGAGCACCAATGCTGAGGGGTCCCCGAGCTGCTCCTGTAATCCCTTGGCTGCTTCCTGCAAGTAATTCGAGATTGAGGTGCGCTGTTGATGCGGCCGGAGGGGCCGCACAGGCCTGGAGCAGGGACTATCAGCATGAACCAGAGAACTGGCACTATGCCTGCTATAAAGGTGAGCCTAGCCCAAGGCAGACACATGCGAGATGGATGCCTTGACGTGCCATGTCTGCTCAGGTGGTCCAAGAGTCTCAGGCATCGCACACACATTTTGCTGTTTCAGAAGTGTGAGGAAGTCTCCCGGGCAGTACACCACATGCAAGGTGCAACAAATTGAGTGTTATGCCGACAGCATCACGAAAAGTACCTGAAGAGACTTGTTGTCTGCGCCATCGAGCTGCGCCACAAGCATGCGAGCGCCGCTGTCCAGCTGGACCGCCTCGCTGGCAAGGTTTGCTGACTTGGCCAGCGCTAGCTCAGCGCGCAGCTTTGCCAGCTCCTTCTGCGCTCCCAACGCCTCCCCTTGCAGAGCTGCGCACCAGGCATTGCACTCAGCATACATTGCGCTTTCTGTGCTGTGTGCACGGATGCTTGGGCATCCTGCATTACCTAGTCGCTCGCAAAGCGATGACCAGAGATGCAAACAGAGTACTTCAGGCTTCCTGGTTGCCTGCAAGGCTGTAAATCTGACGGTGCCAAGGTAGCAAAGTTTCTTGTCAGGTGAGTTCTGTGTAACACAATTAAGTGGGTGACAGATCCTCATTGGGATCGGTCTGGTACATATGACATGTTGAGAGACACTCAGCATTGCTGTGGCTGCAGGAGATACGCTGGAAGCCAGCGAGTGCACCTGCAACTCTGACGGGCAGCTCCTCGGGCTTGACCTTGAACTGGGAGGCTAGCTTCTGGACAATGCCATCTATCTCATTCAGGTACTCCACAGCAGCAGGCCCCACCACCGCCTCTATTCTCCTCACGCCGGACGCAATGCCTGCCTCCGAGACCACCTTGAACGCTCCAATCTGCGCGAAGCAGGACCTCTCATGACCCTCCAAAACATGGGATGCCCAGGCTAAGTTAATCCACAAGCTTGAACATCCCGATCATAGCAAGGAGAGTCATTGTCAATAACTACATCATGATATTGGCTAGACATCAAGCGCCTGGTACAGCAGCAGCACCTTCAATGCCATTGCAAGTGAACACTCAACAAGGTGGTCTCCAGGCAAGTTCTTTCCACAAGCTTCAACAGCCTGACCACAGCAGAGGAGTCACTGTGCCCACTCAACAAACTGCAGAGAAAGTCGAGCCCACCTGCGCAGTGCGCTCGACATGGGTCCCCCCGCAGAGCTCCATGGAGGCCCCCGGTACCTCCACCACCCGGACTGCTGCATCGCTGTACTTCTCGCCAAACATTGCAATGGCGCCTGCAAGGATTAGATTGGATCACATTTCATCTGCACTGCCGCAGCGAGCTGATCAGCTGCTTACCCTCACCTCACAGGCTCCTCTCACTGAGCGGGACCCTGTTTGTGCTGCGTTGGTACTGTACCATAAAGTGGCTCTTGGCAGCATGCTGCAATCCTGCTGTCAGACCTGGCATCGCTCACTTCCTCGATATGGGCTTGGCGATATGTGTGCCCTGAGCACTGGGAGCAGAGGAGGGCCATTTCTGTAATTGTGAAGACGCAGCAAACCCTCCAAGACTTCCAATACAGCACCAACATAGCAGGTGAGACTAAGAGTTCGCTCACCTGCTGCTTTGGCCTCTGCGAGAGGCATCTCCTTTGTGACCAGCTCTGTGTCAGCGGCAACCCAGCCATTCACCAGCTCTTCCACCCTTGCAACCTCCTCGTCTTTGAGGCCTCTGTGCAGGTTGAAGTCAAAGCGCAACCTGTTCTGTGTCACCAAGGAGCCCTGCATCATCCTCCAGCATTTTCAGAAGGCCTTTGCGCACCACCTTTTCAAGCTTCTGGCCTTGCCACAGAGCATGGAAAGCCATATGACAGCGGAGCAGCTCTGCCTGAACTGTCAGTGCTGCCTCTCATCTGCAGCAGCTGCTGCTGCCATGTGTGCCGGCCCTCCTTCTGCTCTTGGGACTGCCAATCACACAGCCTCTCTAGCAGACATGTCACCTCCTGGATATCATGACAGCAAACTGTGAACAGATTGAGCCCAGTGAAGAAAAGGCTGCTAACCTGCTGGCTGACCTCCCCTTCATGCTCTAAGACCTTCTTCAGTGCAGCCTGCAAGAGGTGCGTAGCTGTGTGATGCCGTCTAGATCCAGCTCGCCTGCTAGTGTCCACCTCAGCTGTGACCTGCTCAGCAGACAGCCAATCATAAGGTCAGGGTGCCAGGTTTAGGGTTTAAGGTTTAGGGTGGAAGGTTTAAGCAGGGAAGGCTTGGGCAGCAACAGCCAGACGCCAGAGCACTATCTACAAGCACTTGATCTACAATTGCATTGGGGCCTTCTTCGCCTGTAAACATCCCTGAGAGGATATGATGTGTGTTCACGCATTTAACATACAGGGATGGCACGCTGTGTGTCAGCAGGTCATGCAGCTTACACAGACAGCACCAGGATGGGGGAATGCAGCTTACCATTTGCCCCACATGCAAGTTGCCGCTCTCAAGCCTCCCATGATGCACTACCAGTGCGCCTCCGCCTGCTTTGTGTGTGTCCTCTATGAACACCACTGCTGACTCTGAGGTGGATGCTTCGCTGTCACCATTGCTGCTGCTGCCGGCGTAGAAGTGGCCCTGATCCCCAATCTACATAGCCACAGAGCTGGGTTCAGGGCGCTGCCTTATCCCCTTGTTTATGGACCATTATGCTGCTCGATGCATGGACGTAAAAAGCATGGGCAGGATGATTGGTTTTGGGAGCGGGCTTTCACTGTGCAAGAGGACGTAGGCTTTCCAAAGGTAGCTGGCAGTTGCATTGGGGCAGCAATGGGTACCTGCCCGCCTGACTCAGCATAGAAGGGCGTCCTGTCTAGGACTATCTCCACCTCATCACCTGCAGAATCCTACAGATCAGCGTGCCTGCCAGGATACCTTGCTTTTCCTAAAGAGCTGCGCCTTGTACAGTGCCATGACGTTATCATAATGCTGCTTGTTTTGGCGATGCATTGCTGTTGGTACGCTCAGAAGATGGACCAAAAAGTACGAGAGTGTCGAATAAGTCTACCGTGGCGTTCGCAAAAGGATTATTATGCACGCAAGGCACGCCGGTTCTGCAAGCAGAGAGAAAGGATGTACCAGCAGAAGCAGAGTCCACTGTCTTGCCTTCTTTCAGAATGGCCAGCACTGACGCCTCTGCTCTGAGGGAGCCGTGCTCGTAGCCGATGAAGTCGCTGGTGCCCAGCTGACCCGCCAGCTCGCCCAGCAGCCTGCCAGCTGTCAGGTCGATGCTCTTCAGCGCCTCCCTGGACCGCTTCTTCTGAGACTGCAGCTCCCGCTCGAAGCTGACTTCATCGACCTGCATAACAGGTGATGCTGTGAGAGCATGAAGAATAGTCCTTTGGGATCTGCTGCAAGGAATGTCATGCTTGCGACTGATGACTTTGCTGCTGCACCCACTATACCGTCTGGCCAGAGCACCCTAGACCTTCACTACAGCATACTGCTTCCATATACTACATTAGGTGTAGGTAGGCAGTAGCATGCTGTGTCAAAGGTACTGGATGCTCATGGCCAGACGGAAGATGGTCGACTAACTACAGCACCCTCACTTCCATGCCAATGTAAGCATGGAGGGCCCCCCACAATGCAGCCTATACCTCTCTACCGTTTTGTGCAAGCTAGGAGTGATGTCACCACTCATTCCACACTGCCAATGTTGGAAGCGATGCAGGAGACATGACAGAGCGTGGCACTGGACAAGACATGCTGCGGCTTCACACTCAAAACAGCTTTCTGCCCACAGCATCTTCACTTACGGTGGCATGCGGACTCAGCTTATTGTTGAAGAGACTTACAGATACGCCTTCCTCTGCAGCAAGCTCCTGGGTGAGCTCCAGCGGATACCCATATGTGTCGTACAGCTCAAAGGCTGCAGCCCCTCTGATTGAAGCTGTGCTGCTGCCATTTCTCTGCGCTGCTGCATCTTCCAGCATTGCCTCTAGCCTCTTCCGCCCTGCAGGACAAAAGAATTTGTTGCCACTGTACCTGATGTGAGTGAGAGGCGTTGCCTTTCTGAGGTGAGATCCCTATCCCTTGGGGCCCTAATTATGACATAGGAACCCTGTCAGGATGCTGGGATATTTGTGCTTTGAGTATGTGAAGAACCGCATGGTAAAGAACATGCAAAGCTCAACGCATATGGGTACCATGTCTGTCTGCAACAGCACTCAGCAGAGCAGTGTCTGCTCATTTCTAACCTCACACGGCAGCGTCAGAGTGATGCAGGACACGACAGAGAGGCACGGACAGTACCTGCTTCGAGCGTGGAGCCAAACTTGGTCTCCTCCCTCCTGAGCTCTGCGACGATGCGCTGTGCGTTGGCTGCCACTGCCGGATCGCAGCCTTCTGACAAGGCAATCACCTCCTCTGCCAGGGTAGGCATCACCTCTCTCTCTTTCCCGATGCCCAGCAATCGCCCCTGCAGCGCAGCCAGGTCAGTGAGGCCATGACAGTGTGCTCGGCAGAACTTCAAGAGCCCTGTGCAGAACGGACCTGCCAGCTGGCAGAGCTCTGCGCAGAACACCTTTTACTGTGCTGCTTGCGCCGGGGAATCGGCCTGCCCCTGTAAGCTGAAGTTCTACCGGAGGCTGCTGAGCGCATAAGAGAAGCGCGTGAGACATGACAAATGGCAAAACCTTGCTGGGATAACTCTGCCGCGAACGCTGGCCATGAAGCCTTAAGCATTTTAGGGAAGCTGCTATCTCTAATGGGTGTAAAGAGCTCTTTCGCAGTAAAGCAGCTTGAAGGCTCTCTGCTGCAGGCGTGTGCTGCTGACGATTGCCTTTGGGACACTGACCTTCATCACGATCCGCCTGATGAGGCGCCGCAAGACGTAGCCGCGGCCGAGGTTGGAAGGAGAGACGCCATCGGAGACCATGTAGACCACAGCTCTGGCATGGTCCCCCATCACCTGCACAAGGTGCGTGTCTGTAGGCTCTAGTGTGCAGGCTCACCAACACACAACGGGAACCGTAAGACCCTTACAGGCAAAGTCTGGGATGTGGGAGCCGCAGTGCATGGAAGGATCTGCGAAGCTTCAGCAGGATGGCCCATAAGTAGTCACCTTCAGCGAGGTCTGCTTGTGAGCATCTGCGCTGTGGTAGTCCAAGCCTGCCAGCTTGGCAGCAGCAGCCACGATGGGGTAGATGAGGTCAGTCTCATAGTTATTGGGCACCTGCTGCAGGATCTGCAAACACCAGCTGCCAGCTCAGCATCGTTGCTTTAAAATCGGCATGTGGATGTGCCCTGGCCGCCGCAGCACCGCCTTGCTAGGGTGTCTGGTAAGACTCTCAAGACTGTCTGTGAGACATGCATATGGCAAGTCTTTGTAACATCCTTGCTGATGGAAGTGTACCTGTGCGACGCGCTCAAGACCCATGCCTGTGTCAATGTTCCTGTTTTTCAAGGGCGCCAGCGAGCCGTCAGGGCCTCTGTTGGACTCCATGAAGACGAGGTTGTAGAACTCTATGAAGCGCGAGTCATCCTCCAGGCTGGCGCCAGCTGGCCCCAGCTCGGGCTTGAAGTCGTAGTACATCTCTGAGCATGGGCCGCAAGGCCCTGTCGCCCTGCATGGGAGATGGTAAATTTCACAATACGCTTTGCCCACACAGTCTATAATTATGCAGCTTTTGGCGAGCGTTGCTCTGCAGCTGATGGGAGTGCTTTTCCCACTGTCAGCTTGCGCGGCTGACACCTCTGCCCTGAAAGCCCTCCTGATGCACCAGCCCAGCCTCATGTAGCTTTCAAACAGCCTCAGGCTCTAGGAGCTTCCGGCACGCTGTGGTAATATGGAGATGTGGTAAGTGAGCATGCTGAAAGCTCTCCTCTGCCGGCCAGCCAAAGCAGCTGAGCCACCTAACAGCACCTGGCAGTACATTGCACAAGTGCACCGGCATGAATCTGCACAGCAATAGCCTGAAGCAAAGGGCCCTACCCGCTGGCCCAGAAGTTGTCTTCGTCCCCCAGGCGCACCAGGCGCTCTGCTGGGAAGCCGACTTCCTCCCGCCACAGCGCGGCTGCCTCCTCGTCGTCCTTGTACACCGACACCCAGATGCGCTCCTCTGGGATGCCCAGAACCTTTGTGGATAGCTCCCAGGCCATCCTGATGGCCTCCTTCTTGAAGTAGTCCCCGAAACTGAAGTTGCCCAACATCTGCAGCAGCAGGACGGTCGGGCATCAGCAGCTGCGTCCATTGATAAGAACCTCCCTGAGCTCAAAACGCCCAGCATTGGCAGCAAGTGCAACGGCTGAGCTTGGGGTTCTAAGACTCCTCTCCTGAGGCCACTACCCGTAGCTATGTAGCCTGGCATCTACAGCAGCATGAGCAGCTGTGGATCGACTTGGCTCATGTTTCGGCATCTGTACATGTGAGAGGATGCATCTATAGATTGCCAAGCTTGTTAGGGCCTCTGCAAGCAAGCAGGAGGGCGGGACAGACAGTGCACCTCAAAGAAGGTATGATGGCGAGCGGTGACGCCAATGTTCTCAATGTCCGACACCCGCACACACTTCTGCGTGGTGGTGGCTCTGGAGACAGAGCGCGGAGCCTGTCCCAGAAAGATGGGCTTGAACTGGAGCATGCCGGCAATGGTCAGCAGCACTGTAGGGTCCGAGGGTATGAGAGAAGCCCCTGTAGGCAGACAGCACGATCATAATGAAAACCCCTGCACCCTTGACACACTCTCAGCACAGCAGCAGCCAGCCAAGAATCCCAAGTTCCAGGTGTCTTGTTGACGTCAAGAAGCCTTGAAGCTTAGATGGCGTTGCATGGTCAGATTGTGTGGGTCCCACCTTGCATGCGGGTATGGCCCTTGCTTTCATAGAAAGCCAGGAACTTCTCTCGGATGTCTGCTCCGCTGAGTTTGGGAGGCATAGCTTCTGCCGGTTGCGCAGTGCCTGTAACACCAACGCTCGTAGCTGCCTCTGCACAGAACAGTTTTCCTTCAGTAAAGTGGCCTACACTTTCCCCGGGTGTGTCGGCCTCTCAGTATGGATGCTCTCGTCCTAAGAACGTACCTGAAAGCGACGAGGCTGCACATCTGCTCATACCGAGTCTGCAAGAGACCACGGTGCTGCCTCTCGGCCCTGCGAGTCAAGTAAGTCTAGTAAACCCTCTTGACACGAATGCTTGCACTTCGATGCATAGTGCAAACAGCATATCATCAGTCCTCTCACCGTAGCACGCATTGGGTCCAGTACTCTGTCTGTATACAGCATACAAGTGTTTGAAGTTGGGTGTGACAGCCCCAAAGTGCCACGGAGCTCGAGCAAATACTGCCATCGGAGAGCAGGAGCACCCTGGAGAGTCGGGACTTCTCATCATTGCACACTGAAGCTTTGCAGAGAACTGCTCATGTTGTGCTATGGAAGGGGAACTCAGCTGTCCTGATGGGGTGTGTGTGGCAGAGATTGGGGAAGACCCGGCGGTTGGCCAGGAGCAAGGCCAGCTTCCCACAGGGAGCCCTTCCCCATATTAGATCAAGTCTTGGATATGCCTATCATTTGGAGAAGCTATCAATTCCAAGAGAGTGATTAGTGCGCGGATCACTGAGCATCAATGTTGTCATACTTTCAAAGTCGTCGGCCACATGCATGAGTACACATTTCATCAAAACAGGACATGTTTGTCGGCACCCAAAAAGCACCCTCACAGCATGTGATGCAGTCACTGCATGACCAAGTGCACTTGCATTCGTCCGAGGACATTCAGACGTCTGGAAGAGCAGCATTACAAGACTTGCATTGCAAACAACCCCGAGGGAATTCCCTTCGAAGGTTGCAAAATCTTACTAGGAATGCCAGACGTTGGAAAAATGCTCCCAACTGCGTGCGAAAGAAAAGTATCTACGGGCCAGCGCAGCTGCCCAGGCCAGCACAAGTCTCAGAAAGTTAGGGCCCTCTCTCTGCTTGCTGAGCTCCTACAAGCACAAGAGGAACTCTGTGCTCCTCACAGGGCCACAGATGCCAGTCCCCCAGGATCCGGCTGTACTGTCTCAACACTCAGCTTCTACACAGCTGGACACAGCGCAGCTGTAAGGATGCACTGCGCCGGGCACACCGCTGACGGTGTGTGTTGCAAGACGCGCCTCTTGCTTAGCACACCCCGGTCTTCTTCTTGTTGGCTGGGTGGTGGGAGTTGTGGTGCTTGCCCTTGGAAGGGTGGTGCGCCTGAAACTTGCCCCGCAGCTCGTTCATCTTCTCCTCTACAGACCACATAAACCTTTGAGACCACGGACGCTTTTCTCTACCGATAGGCTGGGTGTATCACTGAGTCAGCAGCATATTGTTGCTCTGTAGCACGTATGCGCGCAGTTTAAAAACAGACAGAGGATGCTAAACCATAATGACGCTGTGCAGGAACATATTTGCTTTGCTTGAACGTGCGTCCTGTTGTACCTGAATAGATGAAGTGGTGGTCCAGCCACTCGATGACAGTCTTCAGATCAGTGATCAGGTCAGAGGCCAGCTCATATGAGAAGTCCTCCCGCACAGTCACCCGAAGCATCTTCTGAGACCTACAGGAACAAAGGTAGGCCTCTCAGTCTGACACCCCGGATTGTCCACCTGAGCTTTGGAGTTGACTCTTCAGGGACTGATATCTTGCCATCCCTCGGGTATAGTAGCTGCAGGACGCAGCCCAATGCTGGGAGAGTGCGCTTGTTTGGTACGACCGAGCAGGGTCTGTGCAGGAGCTAGAAGGAGGATGCCTGTCAGATGAAGACAAGTCAGAGGAGAATAGCATGCCGCAGAGAGGGCTTACTTGGCGTTGTCGGGCAGGGTGTACGCAGGGATCTGCCAGTGGTGCTCCTTCATGCGGGCCATGATGTCGTACTCGTCATACACACAGTCGTTGCCCTCCTTGTCCTTGCGCCCGTCCTTCAGGGCAAAGGCCACCAGCGGCAGACCCTTCCCTCCGCCAATCAGCTTGAAGTGACCTGCATAGCAGACAACCCTCTTGCGCCAACCCACTACGCAATTGGCCTCTGTAATGCAGAACAGGATGTCATGATACGTTTGTGGTGTGACAGTCCACCATTGCAGACTGATAGATATTGAGAGTTGAGAGTAAAGTCCCTGTGACAGCCTTTCATGCCATGTGTGAAGCATTGTGATTGTGCAGCAGATAGCTTCGTCTGGCCCTATTGCCAGTCTTACTTGCTTGGTCATGCGCTGAAAGCTGTCAGTAGGAGGCATACCTGTGCCAAGAATGCCTTCCGCCAGATGGCCGGACACCTTCATGAGGTTGCTCATGATGTCGCGGTAGCCCTCGAAGCCCAGGCGCAGGAACTGGTAGTACTGCGCGACTACCATATTGGCGTTCTTCGAGAAGTTCAGATTCAGGGATGGCTGGTCTGTGCCCAGGTATGCCACATGGACTGCATGCCAGAGTCAATATCAGAGCAGACAATGGTGATGATTTCCAGTCATTGCGCCTCTACCTTCCCAAGTTCATCACTTGCTTATGCCATGTTTGAGCAGCTCGCAGGTAGCCACTTGGCAGAGGCATCACCCAACATATACATGCAGCAAATATATATTTATCCTGAGAGCAGAAGTGTACAGAAACTTCCATCAAGTGGACCAGCAAAGTTTTGGCGGATCAGTAAGGCATGGACGCAGTAAGTGCTATAGGGCGAGCTGTGCTTACAGATGAGGCTCTCGTCGACGCACGCCCTGTTCCTCCAGACCACCCAGCCAACGCCGGGGTAGACCAGGCCATACTTGTGGCCGCTGCAGTTGATGGAGCTGACGTTGGGCACACGGAAGTCGAACTCTACCTCTGCACGTCAGAGGGCTGTGTAAGCACATGTGGGACAGCGTGCAGTAGTACAGTGGGGTCCTTGCTGACGTCTGATTGTGCAACATTGAAGGCTCATCGTGCGCAAGTCTGCAGAAATCAATTTGCCGCACAGTGAAGGACAAAGACCAGCGCCCTGCACAACCTGCAATCAAACAGGTCCTGGTTTGTGCTGCGCCAGTTCTGATCAGCAACAATGCGGTGCAAAGGCCAGGCCCACACCCGGGTAGATGAATGGAGCAATCATGGCTCCACTGGCACCGTCAACGTGAATGCGCATGTCCCAGCCATTCTTCTTGTTCTCCTCAGCTGCACACATGAGCGTCAACGTCAAGTCCCCCATTATCCTGTGTCCCATCAGCGGCCACATGGTCCGCATCTGCTGCTCGGAAGGGCCCTGTTGACAGTGTAGCATTGCACATGCATGCTATGAAAGGCGTGCTGCTTTTGCGCCATCGCCATACCTAACGGGCTTCCGTCAAGGATGACACTGAGAGTCGCAGAGTAGTCTGTAGCTGCTCACTCCATGCTGTGCCTGCTTTGACTTGTGGCAACTCAAGACGCTGTGCTGTGCAGGGACAGCAGGGACTCACCCACGATCTTGTCAGCCAAGACGACGTCCTCAAACTGGCCATTGTATGTGCTGCCAAACATGACAACCAGGCCAATGGTGTTCTCGTCCATGTGCTTGCGAGCATCCTCAGGGTTCATGACCTGCTCAAAGCAAAATTGACATGGGCTAAGAGGCATGACACAGTCGCAACCTTTCTTATGGGACCTTGCCGGATGGCACATGTTGCTGTGGCAGTGCAAGTGAGGCCGCAAGCAGGAAAGCGCAGTGTGTGTGTGTTGCGAGGTTGTGCTCTGTGAGCACTGTTTCAAGGACGTACCGGGTAGTCCTTTGTGACAGGGACGTAGCGGCCCTCCACATCCCAGTACTCACAGAACTTCTCCCAGCACACCTGAAGGGGCAGCATGAGGATCAGACACCATCTCTGCTGTTCAATGATCACTTCTACGCGTGCAGCATGCTGCATCTCTTGGCTTCATAGCCAGTGCAGCGATCAACAGACATGGCTCTGCATGTTGCAGAGGGAGCAGAGGTGGACAAGTAAGGCCAGTTGAGCTACAGTAAACTGGGTGTTTGCCAAGAGCACCAGTTTGGACTCATCAAAGGGCAGGCCAGCCTTCTGCTGGGGCTTGTTTCAGGACACATATTCCAGAGGGCCCAAAATGGTCTTGAGGGTCAACAATAAGATGGATGGAGCTGCACCTGGGCGTTTGCCCCAAGCACGAGGTTGGGCTTGTCAGTGGGCTTGCCAGCCTTCTTGCGGGCCACCTGCCAGCGCCTCTTCAGCGCCAGGCCTCCCAGCATGCAGGCTTCGCTGCTGCCAATGGTGCTGGCTCCCAGGGGCTGCTCTCCCTGGTCATCGCTCTTGGGCTTGGGGGCGTGCCACAGGCTTCCGAGCATGCGCACACACCTGGATCGCAAAGGAAGGCATCTAGAAAAAGCTCCGCATTGCCCGAGCTCTGCTCTGCGGGACCTGCAAGCGCTTGACACTTGCCAAGAGCCTGCGCAAGTGCTGCCAGTGCATCAGCTCAATCCGACATTGTCCAGGTCTCCCTGCAATGGGTCCTTTCTGTGTGCGCACATGACATTGCAGAGAATCAGTATTTTCAGTACGAAGGGATGAAAGGTGCAGGGGAAGGACATCATCATGTCATAAAGGGTACATGAATAAGCATACTAATGCGTCCGCAGTCAGTGTCTGCCCAGCTACAGCTTGGGTGGGCTGAGCACACCTTTGCTCCATCTCTGCACACTGGGGGTACTGCGAAACGTCCACCATGTTGATGGCTTGTGTTGCAGCAATGATCTCCTCAGCCTCTGGCTCCATCCATGTTGTGACAAAAGATGCCAAATCCAGCCTGTATCACAGCAGCTTTTGTCAGGCTGAAATAATTTGTGATAGGCGATACATTGCATCCTTGCGGAATATTTGCGAGCACACTTCGAACACCGGAACCCAAGGCACAATGAGGGTAGGCATGCCATGACATTCTATATGGTGAGGGGAGCACCTGCATGCAGGCAAGCAGGGAGGGCTACAAGCTTAACCGGAAAACTGCATCCAGCGATTTACCTTGGATTGGCGTTGATCTGGCACATGTCCAGCACCAATTGTTTTGCTTGCCGAGCTGGCATGCTCTCCTTCAGCATCCTGCATAAGCGCTGCTTCTTAGCGTACAAGCGCATCGAACATTCTAGGTCAGCACAACGCTCATGTGGGTGTCCTGAGAAGCGCGGATAAGACTCACTCTGTCTTCGGCATTTCCTGACGGGTGAACCTGCTTCCGTATAGGATCTCATTGGAGTTGCCGTCCTTAAGCTCAGCAGGTTCCAGGTCTTTGAAATGCTTGAACCTCTCATCGAAAAGCTTCTTGCTGTCCCCCATCGCAACTTACGCCCGGTCACAGGTTGTCCTTGGCTCACAGATCGGCTCCCTCTACACGCCTGTCTGAACACCCCCACGAGCTTGTGTAGAGCTTTTGTGAAGAGAACGTTTACTTTCAGTGGTGAGGGCTGCCTGATGTAGGCGCTGTAGCTACAACGCAGCACTCAGAGCATTTATGTGCAGGCAAAGCACGCGTGACGCAGATGACACATCAGCCATCAGGCAGAAGCTGCCTTTCTAGCTAAAGCATAAGCGAGAAACACATGGAAATCGGATGTTCAGGCCATTCGCATCTATAGGGGTCGTCCAGCTCGGGCTCACAAGGTGAAGGTCTCACATGGCGAAGCCATTCCCTAGATGGCCCTCAGTTACTGGTCTGACCATATGCATCTCAATTCATGTACACAATATGTGCTCCCTTGGATGGAAGTCGATAAGCATATCATGGCTGGCTAACCATATGCGCTCTTGCACACATGATGACAGAGTCTTCATCAATCCCAGGTGCTCACGGGTGCCTCATGCTCCCCAGCTGCTGCCCAGGACCATGCAGCCTCTGATGTCCCAGCAAGAGGTGCCTCGACCACCTCCTGCTGCAAGAGCAATGCTGCCTGCATGCAACCCTGACAGAATTAGCTGATAAACATCTGTCAACACTGCTGCCAGTACACATCACCGAGGACTGCTTTGCCACTGTCTGCCGCTCACTAAGCCTCGGCTGCCGTACTGCAAACTTGCTCTCGAGGCATCTTCATTTCAGGCCAGCTGTATGAGTATGGAACATATCCTGGTCATGCCAAGGCATATCCTTCATTTTAAAGAGTTAATTACCTGCTTTCCAGTGGCATGGGCATGACTGCCATTCGCCGAATGCTTTAGTTGCTCAGCTGCTCGCTTGGCGTTTTTCTGCTTGGGGGCTGTAGAAGTAGAATTCGGCTGCTTGCCGCTCTTTGAAGCTGCCACAGGCTTGGCCTTCTTGTCAGCAAGTACCCTGCCTGATGGCTCTCTACCTGAGCCCTGTTGTGCTGTTGACCCTGATACAGGAATCATTTTCTGCTTGAGCTCTACGCTGCCCGGCTGAGTTTCAGGCACCTCCACAGAGGCCATGCTTGCGGGCAGGCTGGCCTCAGCGACTTGCTCTCTCTTAGCCTTGGCTTTGCCTGTCAGCGCTGCGGGCTTTGCTCTTGCAGCAGCCTGTGCTGAAGGCATGGCTTCAGGAGCCGGGCCAGCAGCAGACCCAGTCTTCTGTTGCTTCTTGCTGGGCTCTTTGCTGGCCTGGGGTTGCCTGACAGCAGCGCTTTCAGGAGCTGCACTGGCTGACTCATCGTGCTTCCTCTTTGGTGCCTGCTTACTCAACCTTGAGCCAAGGAGCTGCGTGTCTGATTTGTCAAGCTGCTCGATGCTCTGTGTAGCTTTTGGGTGGATTCCTTCTCTGACGACTGCGCTTTTGCCCATGTCAACAGCTGCGTCGCTGTTGGCAGGTGGAAGCTTGCTGCTCTTACTTGGCTGCAACACACCTGCTGCCCCCAGTGCTGCTTTGCCTGGCTGCTTGCCTGCTTTCACAGGCAGGGAGAGCCTGTGGCTGTCCAGAATCTGAAGCTGTGGAAGCAGCTCTCTGACATTCTCTGGGTACCCCGGCTGCTCTGCTAGGGGGCATCCCTTCAGCGTCAAGTTCTGAAGTCTTGGCAGCTGCGCAAGGACCTGCATGCAGTGAGCATCCTTGTGACCAATGTCAAACCAAGCTAGTCACCATGCACCAGACTCTTGCATAGCAATGAACTGCCCCAGCATGGGAAAAGGAAAGGCCACCAATGTCCTTGGTAAAGTCTGTACGCCGGCACAGGGATTCTATCCGCCAGGAGCAGCAAATTTTTCCGCAGCATGCACTCTGGATGTAAAGCTGCGGACCATGCCTCAACACGCTGCACAGTCGGGATGGCATTGAGGAGGTTTCTGGTGGGCAGGCAGAGCTGGAAGGCTTGCCTTGATAGGCTGCAGGGCTGAGATGGGGTTGTCAGCAAGGTCAACTATGCGCAGCTGCTGGCAGGCGCTCAGGCCCTGCGGCAGCGCTGTGAGGGTGTTGTGGTTCAGCCGCAGCTCCCGCAAAGCAGTACAGCCCTGCGCATGCACACATGATCCAGGAGTCACCCCTGAGGTGGTGTATCTCAGACGCAGCAGATTATTTTCTCCTCACGATTACGCACTTCTTGAGGTTAGGACCAAAGCTTATTGTAGTAGCTTCCAGGCACAGTGTGGCACCAGGGATGCAGCGCTGTAGCACAGACTCCCATAGAAGCTATGGCGACCAACTGCAGCAGGTCTGCACCTGCTGTATTTCTGTCCATACACCTAGGAGTTGGAGACATTACATTTCCAACTTGAGGGGAAGGCCTTACAAATGCTGCCTTAGGGAGACGTTATCTCCAAGCTGCCAGTCTTCCATGGCTTAGGATAAGCATAAAAGCTCACCTGCAGGCTGGTTCCTAGGTCTGAGAGCTGATTGTGTGCCATGGAGAGCTTGCTGAGCGCAGTGCAGTGGTGCAGAGAGGTCCCGAGATCTGTGAAGTCATTGTTCTTTAGGACAAGGGTATTCAGGCCCTTCACCTCCTTCAAACCTGCAGCAACACTCGTAACTTCTCATGACATTTTGGTAGGTTCTCATGATATTTTAATAGGTTCACATTGTATTGGGAAGCCATGCATGCTTTGAACGCAAGACCTCTGGAAAGCAGGTCCACCATGTGATCCTGAACATCTCAGCAAAGAGGCATGTCTTGCCTGATATGGAAGTGAGCGCATTGTCATTCAGTATGAGAGCGCCAAGCGAGGTCAATGCGCCGATCTTGACCTTCCCAACAAGCTTAGCGTGCCCAACATTCAGAACCTGGATCACAATACGACCTTCAGATGCTGCCAGGGTGTCTTGCCTGTCCTTTAAGGGCATGGCATGCATGCATGTAGAGAGTCTGCCATGAGGAGAAGGGGCTGATCCCCTGGCATGCAGGGTAAGCCTTGCCTGTAAGCTTTGCAGGCAGCTCAGGGGGCTGAGGTCGGACACAGGGTTGTGAGCCAATGACAGCCACTTCAGGCCTGTGCAAGTGGCTGCAAAGCTGGTGCTCTGGATGGAGTTCTGGGCCAGATCAAGCCTCTTGAGGATGCGCAAGGTGCTGATGTCTCCAACCTGCAGAGTAGAGATAACTGAAGCTTTCGTCAGCAGCAAAATGATGTTATCGTCCCAAACAGTCTGGGGGCTCTTGGGCATACCTCTGTGACGCTTTGTTTGCTGAGCTGCAGCTTCTCCACCTCTCTGCTATTCTGCTCAGGGTGTAGCTTCCGGACAAGTTTTGGAGTGAGCTTCTGTGACATGCTCAGGCCTCTCTTTTCCAATGCACCGCCCCCTGACGTCTCCACACTAATATCTCTACGCCGCACCGTGTATGCCGAGGGTGACGTCAGAGGAAACGCTCCTCGACTTCACTGCGTGTTTTCCAGTCTTTGACTGACTGTCCCTCGATACTGAGCGAAAAAGATCTCTCAGTGTGGGTAGCCCAAAGCGGCAGCTGCCCCGTTCCGGAAGGAAGGTGCTCTCAAGCCTCCATCCGACACTGAGCCACATGCACTGGAAAATTGCAGAAGCTGCAAGTATATTGTCACGGTAATAGCATCTAAAGTGGCGACGTCAGAGTAAAGGAGGAGACACGTCCTAGTGACATGTCTGTGGAGTGACAGGCTCCAGCAGCATCTTGAGATAGTGTTGCCGTCGTGAATCGTCACTCTGAAGAAATGGAGGCATGTGTATAAGCAAATGAAGTAATACCATAGTCCTGATGCGTCCTTGACTGGAGTCTGTCATGAGAAGGGTGAATGGACTGTCAAGCGTACTGAGGCAGTACCTGCGCATTGAGAGCTCATCTGCAGCGGCTTGCATTTCAGTCTCCGAAAGCTGCAGCACTATACAAAGACAGAGCTGGCAGACAGATTCATCGGGACCGACAGAAAGAGCCCGTCACACAAGCTGTCTCTCTGGCTGTGCCCTACCCAGACATCATGGTTACCAAGCAGCGTTTGGCAGCCCGCCATGCATGTCGCTATTCTCGGTGAGCCCCTTACTTCCTACCATTTAACTTCTGTGCATGAAAGGTCTGCCCATGTCAGGCCAATACCAAGCATGCTCCTAGCGCTTCATGCCGTCAAGGTCCTGCTGAAGGACTGTCTGTGACCCATGTTGCATGCGCAGACGAGCACAGTAGCCGGCGCAGAGGGTGATGAAAAGGATGGCGGCGGCAGTGCCAGATCAGAAGGCACAGGCGTTGGTGCTGATGAGCCATTCATCTTTCCGGCTTCCAGCAGCTCTGCGCTGGACGATGACGACTTTGGTCTGGGCGAATTTGACGCCGAGGCGCAAGCAGTAGCGCAGCAGGTGCGGCGCCACAAGCTTGTGCATCTTGGCTTGTGTACCAAATTTCTCTCGTTGGGGTGACCAAAAAACCAAGAGCATGAAGCTCTCCCACATAGTGATTGTCTTGGTCTGACAAGCTGGCGCTGCCACTTGCGGAGGGAGAGGTCTCAGCTTATCCAAAACGTGATCGCTGATTGCTCTCTCCTGAAGGCTCTCTGACCCTTGCTGGGATCTGCATTGCCAGCGTCATGCATCTCAGTGGTGCAAACGCTATAGAGTCTGACACAACGCGCCAGGCTTGGATGACGCAATGACCATGGGTGTCTTTGGCGCAGGCGTCAGGCGATGCAGAGTTTGAGCTCACGCAGGGCTTGCTCAGCGAGCTGGGGGATGCTGAAGGGAGCGACCTGGAATCAGGCTCTCTGGATGACGATGAGCAGCAGCAGGGCATCCAGTTGGCTGACGAGGCAACCAAGAATGAAGTCAGGTCAGCTGTCCTCTCCCTGCTGTGTGCCTGGTCTTGAAGACAGAGTAGAAGGAGGGAGATATTATCATACACAGAGCAGCTGTCAACATGTTGGCACTGGTGCCTCTTGCGGGTGTCTACACAGGCAGCATGCTACGTTCAGGGCAACAATAACGTAATGTTGCCAACATCCGGGTACATTGCGCAGTCGCAGTGCCACCTCTGCGGCACCCATTGCATCAGAAGCTCAGCCCAGCTCCCTCGCTTCATTCTCTATGGAGCGGTGCAGCGCTGAAGCTTGACGATGTGTTGCAGGGCGTACCTGCAGCAGCTGGTGGACGGGAAGCTGGACAACCAGCTTCCCATACAGGGCCGCGGCAGCGCCACGCAGCAGGAGTACAATGACGAGCTGGAAAAGTTCATGTCCACCTTCAAGATGCAGGTACGCCCTCCCCAGCTCCTCTCCCTGCGAAAGCGTCAAGCTTGCATCCTATGCAGATTTCCACAGTATCTTGTATGACCTTCAGGTTGCCTGGTTGCAGTTGTACACGCAAGGTGCCCCAGCGTTGACAGCCACAGCGCGGGTCACTCAATCAGACATTTGGTGCACCCAATATATCTATGGCCTGGCAGGATGGTGCATTCTGAGATGTCTGCTGTGCACCGGTACAGGTGGTGGATGTGAACAGGTCAAATAAGGGGACCAGGTCTGGGGGCATTGGCAGGTTTTCGACTATGGTGGTGGTTGGCAACTACAAGGTGGGCCAATCCTCTGCAGTTAGGGCTTTACATCAGCACTATGAGCTTATTGAGCCCCTGCAATGGGCTATAGGCGAATTACTGTGCCTCTGCATTCACCAAGCTTATCCCTTGCTGAGATCTGTCCATGCGAAGCGCACTTGAGCAAACAGGACAGCTCAGGATCTGCCTGAGCGTGTATCCTGTGTCACCGATGTGTGCCTCATTTGGAGCCATCAACAACCCAAGATACATGCTCTGTGCAACAGCCTTAGCTGTGTCCTTGCTCATCTGCGGTGCGCCTGGTCTCATGATGCAACTTGCGGCAAGTACGGCTACCAAGCCACAGTAGTGCAGTACCTATAGTGGCACTGACACGCTTTGTAAAGCGCGTGAGACCTTGCATGTCCACACAGTACATGGCTGCTGTCAAGAGTTAACCAGGCCCCTTAACATGCCAGCTTATATACAGGGGGTCCTTGGGCTTGGGGTTGGTAAAGCTGCAGAGCTGGGCGACTCAGTCAAGAAAGCATATGCCCAGGTGTGCCTTTACCTGATCCAAGTGCGTGTATGACACCTGCACTCATGCAATGTCTGCTTCCATGAGGATTGTGAAGGAGTAGGGGCTTTCCTCAAATAAGACTGTGAAGAAAGAAATTTGCTGTGCCACTGCACAACGTGCAGACACTTGTCTGAATCATGCTTTGGGACTGCGTGATGTAAGGATGACTGAGCACCTCCTGGCCAAGATGATGGCTGACTCTCACAGCCACCCATTCACGCATGCAGGCAATGAAGACGCTGTTCTATGTGCCTCGCTTCAGAGGGCAGACCATCCTCCATCCATTGAAGGCCAAGTATGGCCGGGTCCTCCTGTCTGCATGGCCCAAGAGCAGCCACGGCGGCATGAAGGCAAATAAGCTCATGTCCAGCATCTGCAAGCTAGCGGGCATTGTCAACATTGGCATCAAGGTGGGTCTATGTTGCCATGAAAGGGATCTGCTGATATTCTGCAGGCCTGCACATGTCGGGTTACCACTGCAGAAGTGCTTTTGTCATGGCCAGGGCAAAGTGCACGATGACATGAGAGAAGCCGGCTTAGGGGATTCGCCTGTTGTGTTGGAAATGGTGCTACTGTTCCCAATATGAGGATCTCTATTACTATTGTGCGCTGCACACTTTTGAATGGCATGGCCAGACACAAAACTGAGCTTATGTGGTGTCCTGCAGTTGCATGGCTCAAGGTGCACGCGGAACGCCGTGAAGGCGCTCTTCAACGCCTTTGAGAGCCAGAACACGCTGGCAGAGACCCAGAAGCAGCTAGGCAACTACAGGATACGGGAGCTGGCTGTCGGAGCAGGTACACTCTTCTGCCTGAAGCCTGATGGCAATTCCTGCATGTTCTCTGATGCATGAAACCCTGTAACACCCCAATGACAGGTCCTTGACAACTCAGTGCTCAGTACTCTGCAGCATTGTCATGAATGCTGTAGTGAAGCATCTCAATGACGGGCATGCCTCTACTGCTGACTGCGCTGACTTTGACAAGAATTGCCACTCTATTGCAGCACTTCTCAATTTGAGCAAGTGATTACGACTGGTCACTTGAGATGGTCAGGTGACCTCTGCCTCTGTGGGTCGTCAAAGTTAAAGCCAAACTGTTGTGCATCTATGCAGACCGGCGGATAAGAAAGCAGCGGAAGAAGGTGGCCAGCGCGCCTGGGGAATGGTACAAGGAGCTGCCGGAGGAGCAGAAGCCGCACAGCCTAGCTGAGTGGCCGGGCGTGGAGATGTCGCCCTTTGACGCGTATCGCCTCATGGCGGAGGCAGAGTCTCAAGATAGGCAAAGGGCCTTTGGGTCAGACAGAAGGGGCCAGGGCTCAGATAGGAGGGGCCAGGGACCAGCCAGGCCAAGGCCGCCTCCCTCTGGAGGCAGGCCACGGCCTGAGCAGCGCCGATGAGGCATCACAAGGTCCTGCATGCTTTGTTCCCTTGGGGACGCGCATGTGTAGCGCCTCAGGTATGAGGCATAGAGCTATGAGGGACATGAGGCCTTTTATCACATCAAATACCATGACTCTATCCTGAAAAGGGCTACACTCCTCTAGGGGGCAGGCCACTGCCCATGAGCGCTGATGCGCTATACAAGTACCTTCCAGCTGTACAAGTGCCTTCCAGGCGCTTTGCTTCTCAGACTTGACACTCACACGGATGCGCATCATCCAAGGTACTATCCATCGATTGAGAAGAGGCACAGTGTTGAGACTGCCTTGCAGTGAAGACATGTAACGCTCAGGGCAGCAAGATCAGATTCACTTCAAGTCACTATCACTCTCGCACGTGCTCCACGTGTGGCTGGAAGAGATGTAATGTGATCTGATCCACCCCGTTGACATGGCAGTTTCAGTTAACATCATCAATACAATCTGGTGTGCTGGAAAGCGAAGTCGCAACGCTCTGTCTGCAGCAACCCTTACGGTGCATCTTTGCAGAGTCCAGATCCTGTTTTGGGGCAGGGGTGTAGAGCACCCTGTCACGCACATTGCTTGCCTTTATCTATACCTCATGCAGGTCTGTCCTCCAGCATCTTTCTCCAGGGAGTATGCAGAAGGACTTGCATGTTATCTGTCATGCGTTTGGCTTAGTGATCAGCAGCCATTAAAGTTCTCTGCCGCTGCCTGCTTCTGTGCCAGATTGACGATTGATGTGTGCCATGCTTCACAACACATGACGTAGGGTATGCATGCGCCCTCGCGTGTCGTAGGACCTTTTGTCCAGCCTGCATGTAAGGTTGTGCAGGTGCTCAATTGCCTTATCAGCACAGGCGCTTTCTTTTGGAGGCTGGGCTTGTGGCTATCTCGTGGCCCAGAACTGTATCCGGGGCAGGCACTCAGGTGTACTGCTCGGCCAGCTTGCCCTCGCGCACGATGTAGAACTCCTCGGGGAAGGGCTCGTGCTCAAACCACAGCTGCAGCATCTGCTTCACTCCTGCTGCGATGCGGTGCTGCAGGCACACCAGCTCGTGAGAGCCCCAGACTCCGTGCATGAAAACCAGCGGCTGCACGCAGGACACGATCGTCCGCAGGGCCACCTGTCCGTTGGTACTGGAGCTTGTCCAAAGGTACTTTGGGGTTACACACGCCCTCTGACACTGGCTGTACTGGCTGAAGTGTACACCGCCTATGATGAGTTGATAAGTAGGTATGAGGAGATGGTAAGGGTGACAAAGCCATGTGGGTCCACTCTTGGAGTATACTTACCTGTGCGTCAATGGTGTCACCGCTGTAGTGCGGCGTCATGGCGTGCCGGGGCATCTTGCGCCAGGGGTGGTCCGGAGGCGCCGGCTGCTCAGGCCACACATCCCCGCTGTAGCCTGCACCCAGCTAGAAACGCATTCAGAAGCTGACCACATGGTCTGTCGTGGGTCTTCGGGACGTCCTGCGCCAGGTCTATGGTGTCCTGGTGCCAACTGGTTTGGCCTCGCAACCCCTCTGTTCCTGCTTGTGCAAGCTCCACGCTCGGTGCTGAGACATTATCAGGGCTTGGCCACGACTGTTCATGACGCACAAGAGCACCAATTTTAAGAACAGTACGACATGCAATTGTCAATTCTGGAGAACCAGGAGTCTATGAGCTCACCCCTGAGCTGGCCGCTCTTCAGGGCCTCCACAACAGCGGGAGGGTCGCAGATGGCGCCGCGGGCATTGTTGACCAGGAAGGAGCCCTTCTTCATCTTGCCGATGGTCTCCTTGTTGAACATGTGCCTGTATGGACAGCTTTTGCATGAGAGCGCTCAATGTGTTGTGCCGAGAGCCTCCTGCTAAACGCGCAGCACCCAATCGTTCTTATGTAAATTGCCAGATTAGGGTGCAGAGTATTCTGTTTATGGTCTCTTGGACTCAGCGTCTTTGCATGTATTGTGGAGGCGTTATATAGCTAATCCCACCTGGTCAGAGTGTAACACTCCTGGTAAGTAGAGGCGTGCACTTTGATCAGGTAGCAATAGGTGACATCCTTGACAAAGAGGAGTGTGGGTGTGTTTCGGACTTAAATTGGGGTCAACACAGTCCTTTCAAAGAAAGCCTGACAACCCTATAGGTATGTCTATGACTCAGCCTCCTCGCATGTCCAGAACAGGCATACCACACCTATACCCGCCTGGCAGGAGAGGGACAGTCCTGACAAAGAGGAGCGGCACCCTTCTTCCAGGTGGGTATAGGTGACCCTCCTGACAAAGAGGGTTGGCACTGTGACTCAGAGTGATTCTGGGGTGCAACCAGTCCAATCAGAGGAGAGCCAAACAAGGCTAGAAGCGCAGCACCTGGTCTTGTCTGTGAGCGGGCAGTTGATGGTGATGACGTCGCACTGCGCCAGGAACTTGTCCAGGTCGGGCTCAAACTTGGCGCCCAGCTCCTCAGCGTGTGGCTTCTTGTGGCGGCCGTAGTACAGCATGGTCACTCCCCACTCCTGCACGAGGCACAGCGATGGCGTCAGAGCCTGTGAGATGGTAGCACTCCATCTATACTTTATGTCATCCTCATTTGGAAAACCAGCGCTGCCATCTCCATGGCTAATTGCAGACGCAAAGAGCACCGCAGACTGGAATTGGAGATATCATCACTGCTCGATTAGCACCCACAGGCAACCTCTGTCTGGAGGGTCAGTGCTGCTATGTCCACATTAAAGGCCAGCAAAGGTAGTGTGACCTGTGCTGGCATCTGTGCGTGGAGATGATAGCACTGCTCCCTTGGCAGTGCCCTTGAAATTGTCCCGTGCCAGCACATCCGCCACAAACCGAATATCACTGTGAGGCTGGGGTTTCGTCCATATACTGCATCTGAGGTGAGGACAGTTCGTTCTTTCAGGTCCAAGGAGTCAAAGCCGTAATATGCACGCCCTTTGAGAATGTCAATATGGGCTAGCTGATCCCCTGCTGCCAAAGGCAGCCTTGTACCAGAGCAGCAGATGAGGTTGACGCTGATTTATCTTGCACAGTTGTCCATCACAGGAAAGCTGTGGGTGAAAGCCCACCTTAAGGCGCCTGATGACGTGGCAGCCGATGCGCCCAGCTGCCACAGTGCCCACAGTCTTGCCCTTGAGGTCGTAGGCGTCTTTGGTCAGGCGAGGGATGTCCCACTCGCCATCCACCGCCTGTGCATGCATACCATCTGTCCTCATGAAGCCAGATCTGGGTCCGCAGACTGCTTACATTTAATGTCTGCTTCATGCTCATGCAGAGCTGCAAGAGGGTCAGAGTGTCCTTGCATAGCCCAGTGGTGTACAGGGCTTATGGCAGCCTGATGAGCAAGGCAAAGCTGCTCGCATGGGCCGGCATGCAAGTGCCGCTGGCTGTCTAAAGCATCTGAACGAGCTGTGCAGAGGCACCCGAGTCGATGGGCCAAAGCTAGTGTATGTGCGGTGTGCACTCAAGCATGCAGTGCGCAGGTGCGTAGAGATGCTTGCCTGCTTGTAGCCCTCGATGAAGTTGCGCATGAGGATGAGGATGCGCATGACCTCGCTCTCTGCGACGCTCTCCACATTTGAGCCCGTCACCTGCGTCACACGCCTTATCCAGATCAGCTACCCTCTTCCCGCAGCCACAATGCACCTGTCAACGTGTCTCAAATTGACAGCAGGATAACACTCAGAGCATTCTTGATTCTGCCATGATGCAAAGGCAAAGTGCTGACATGCCATAGCACTGCGTTGATCATGGCAGTCTGGCATCTTGTAGTGGAGGCTGAGCAGCGTACAGTTGCATGAGGCAACCATGATAAGGCTGATCTGCAGGTTTTGCTGTCGCACCTCAGCCACAGTGATGCCCTTTTTGGCCGCAGCATGGAGGTCGATGTGGTCAGAGCCGACTCCAGCCGTCAGGGAGAGCTCCAGCTTCTTGGCCTTCTCCAGGCGCTCCTTGTCCAGGTAGGCCGGCCAGAAGGGGGTCGTGATGCAGATGTCCGCCGTCGGCAGCAGCTTGTCCAGCTCTGCAATGACAGCGCACAGGGTGTCAAGATAACATGTTCCAGGAGGTCAGCATAGGCAGAGCCAACTCCAGCTTCCAGGAGAGGTCCATCTGCGTCCTGGCCCTGCTCTGCGCAGCTTGCCTGGGCAACAGCACCTTCCAGGACCAGGATGCACATGTCACTTGTCGGGAAGAGGTTATGCAGCTGTACCAGCCCACGTGATTCCTCAAAATATCACACACCTAAGATGCATCCATCAGCAAGTTACCCTGATCAGATGCAGCCCCTCTCTTCAGGGGAGCATAGCGCTCATAGCACAGCACCAGAGAAAGTCCATCGCACATGTCCTGCTGTAGTAGGGTCTGAATTTTGCTGTCAGCCTTCTGCATAGAGGCAGTTGGCCTAGCTCATACCTGTGCCTTTGTCCTTGTCTCCTGTGACGATGTACTCGTGTCCCATGCCCTCGAGCCATTCCCGCAGACCCAGTCCCCTGTTCACAGAGTTCAGGACCTCTGGGCTGTTGGAGTCATCTCCAGGGGGGAGCACTGCAACGATCCGCTTCTTCCCTTCGCCTTTCACCTTGTCACCCTGCGCGACAGAGCTGAGCCTTGGACACGACAAATCGCCCATCTGTAAACAACGTAGAGTATTTTGTTTTGCTAAGACACCAAGCTTGAGACTTCAGTGGGCACGGAAGGCATGTGCCATCCCCGGCTGATGCCAGACTGTATCGTAAGTTGATTGAAACCCGTCGCAGTATTAGATTCTCAGTTACAGCTCCACAAAATATAGTACAGTATCCGACACATAAAAAGGCCGCGAAGGTCCTGCAACGACCTCCTATTGTCATGGCACGCGGGCTGATCAAGCTGGTCTTACCATGTTGATGCGCTCCTGTACTGTAACGGACGATTGCAGGATGCTTCCAGGGTAGACTAGCTCCAATATGTGACGTTCTGCGACGAATCGCGTTGCGTATGTCGTCCTGCTGATTAGACATTTTTGGGACAGTGCAGCCCGCATGCCACATGCATGAGCTGCAACTCTCTGAGTCATGCTTGAAAGCATGGGCACTATGATGAACCAGCTGCTAATGGGGTAGTGTGTCTAGACAAGATCTTGGGTACAGGCAGCCCCTTACATGGTCATTGTCCTGGATCTGTGAGCCCCTACAGCTGTAGAAGAGTCAGCAGATACATATGCACAGCTGCAGTAATTGGCGTTGAGTCACAGGTGATTTGGTCATGGGGCATCGCCAACTCTCAAGACAGGGCCAAAACCTTCTCCAGCAAAGAGACAATGATGTCGGCCAGCTGTGCTGCAAAAGGTCTGCAGCTCTGTGCACCCAGATCTGGAGACAGTCTGAAGAAGTCTGGGCCAAAGCTGTTCATCTGCACATGCACTTCTACACTGCCAGTACTAGACAGTATCCCTAAACTTCTCACACCCTCTTGAGCTACATATCAAGAGCTGCTACACGCACTGCTGAGGATAGCGCTATGGGGCTTGCTATGAACTGAGCTTCTTCTCTGCATCCGCAAGCTGCCGCTCTGTCTCCTTCCATAGCTCAGCCGCCATGTCCATGTCCTCTGCTGCCCGAGCAGGCTTCTTGATCTGGCTATCGTGCAAATACACCCCTGCAAGACCATGACACCAAGCAATCACGCATTGCCCCACTTGCAAGATCTGATTACGAGGCACACTCCTACAGGGCATGGTGTAAGGGACACTCCCAGGACTGCAGCTCCTTGAGCATGTTCTTGCAGGGTAGATGCTGATTGTGATACGGTCCCTATATTCATGACTGTGGACAGACGTTTATCAGCGTTTTCCTGGAGCAATGTTGTCACTGTTTGAATAGAGGGACAGGGCATGTGGTGCAGATGAGACAGCAGGAGTCCAAATGAAGAAGCCCACTCTTCCCCATCTACACCACAGGCAGCCTGAGCCAAAAGCCCGTGTAGCCTCACCTGAGTGGGACTCCAGATCAGGACTGACAGCAGCTGTGATGCTAGTTGCAGCTCCCTGCGCAGGGCTCTTTAGCCAGGGATACCCTATGATGCCTACAGCGGTCTTCACTGCAGCGCCTAGATAGCCGCCCCCGTAGACGTGCTTTGTCAGAGGCGTGTTGATGATACCTGCCCATGACACAAGAGCTCAACCTCAGCGGTCAATGCTCCAGATAGAGCTCAAGATGACTGCCAGCTGATGTGTCATCACAAAGGATTTTCAAAGGGTGCATGGTGGTCTGATTGCGAGCAAATAATGTTCTGCAAGACTCTTAGGAAGTGTTTGGAATCGTTCTGAGGGCTGCACAGCTGGCAAGTTGTGCCTGACAGGGTGCCAGATGCGTGCACATGGGAATGCATTGCGCATACATCTGACATGGAGGGTATGCTGACCTGGATGCAACGAGTACGCCTTTATGTTAGTGCCCTCTAGGTCCTTTGCAAGCTGCTTTGCAAACAGAATGTTGGCCAGCTTTGACTGCCCTGCAGAGGAGGCATTAGTGTCAGCTGACACCGTTGCATAGCTGGCAGTGCGCGGCTCAGGGACATTGGGTTTGCACAAACTGCAACTTTAGCCTCTCAATTGGTCTAACATGGCGACACACTGTCCTCCAGACACTCCAGCTGCAAGTGATCACAGCCATTGCAGTGCCCGCTTATAATAGCCGATATAAGTTGCACACACGTTCAGTCTGAAGGGCAGCAGCGCCGCTTAAGAAGACACTCTGCCCAGGAGAGTCTGGTCTATGCTGAGGGGCGGAGGTGAATTTTACCATAGGCTCCCCAGGAAGAGTACGCTCTGTGCCTGTAATGCAAGTCCTGAAGATCAATGGCCCCCATCTCATGGGCCATTGAAGACACTACCACTATGCGCGCGGGCGTTCCCTGCAATCAGCACACCCCTCCACCTCAGACCTTGGTTATCCTCCCGGCGCATTTGTCACGCCAATTCAGCGCCACTGGTGCTGTCATAGCTAAAAGACACAGCAGCCCAGCGCGACTCGTTACACTACGTTGGCACTCCCGCTGCGGCCATAAATGAGAAGCATTATAGCCCTATCCATATGCTCAGGCGACCCAAATGGCTGATTTCATGGCACTATGCTGCAGATTCGCAGTGATGGCCCCACAAATCTGTGTAGTCACATGAGGATGGCAACAACATGTGTCTCATGAGGACAACTCATGCCATTTAGAATTCTCAAAAACTCATGGTATTATCATGGTGTGCAAGAGGGACAGTATCTCACCAGAGCCTTCATGGAGGGCAGAAGCTCCTTGGTCAGAGCAAAGTGCCCAAAGTGATTTGTGCCTGCAGGTCATTGCATGGTCAGAATCCTGAAGGAGCATGAGTCTAAACAAGGCTGCATGTGCAGATCTGGGAGAGCTGCAGCAGCAGGCTCTTGTCACAGGCCATTAAGCTGTCCCCTCTGCAGACAGTGTATTGAATTGAAGAATTATAAAGTGGTGTGACAGGGGGCCTGCCTATTTGCATCTCAAAGCCGTCCTTTGTGTAGGTCTGCGGGCAGGCCATCACGCCAGCATTGAGTATGAGCAGGTCAGGACCACACTCCTCTGCTTTGTAGGCCTTTGAGAATTTGTTGACGGAAGCAAGGTCTGCCAGATCGAGCTGCATGACCTTGATCTGCCCCTGCATCCAAAGAGGCATACTACGTCAGGATGAAAACGGCATTTGAACATCTTTCGTTCCAGTGGTAGAAAGCATGAGCTTTCCCAGGCCTCGCATGTGTTGGCCTTTCATAAAAGTCACAGGGCACGCTCACCTTTACTCCCTCAGCCTTCAGCTGCTCAGCGACCTTCACGCCCGCCTCTACAGATCTGCTAGTCAGCACAACACGGGATCCTGATGTGGCCAGTGCTTTGACAGTTTCGACGCCGATGCCACTATTGCCTCCAGTGACCAGAGACGTCTTCCCTGCACAGAGGAGCTTGCTGTCGGTTGTCGATCATCCCTTGAGCGTAGCAGAATTCATTGTTGGTGCACATGTACTCATTATGTTGAGGCCACTTCTGTTGAGTTTAATATACTCCGCTAGAATGCTGATGTCAGTGTGCAGCTTGGCAAAATGTCACCTGTGAGGTTGGTGCCATGTACAGCCTCGAGCGCCGTAGTATACCAGCTCGGCTGTTTAGGAGGTGCCATCCCGTTATGAGCGTATGAATGAGCAGTGTGTATGAAAGTGAGCTGTGCCCTCTTCGGTGGTGAGAAGTCTGCAGATGAAGACAGAGCAGCGTTCGTGCACTATCTGTGCTGAAGGGCAGAACAACTTTATGAGAGATTCACGGATGAGGAGGAGATTGGCATATATATATACAGGTCCAAGGAAGGCTTCTTGGGGTGGCAACCTTATGTAACGATGCCGTGCTGACACGTCGGAATAATTCGAGCTCATCCAGTGCATCCAGTTCGAGGCAAACAGCGGAGATGACAGAAGTCCGGCTGTAGCATAGCACACCATCAACCGAACCTGTCTGTCGCATTAGGGAATCAACATCTATCCAGTTCTGGCAGCGCCCGTGACGGTCCGGGGCGTGGTGCTGGACAGTCCGTGTCCGAATGGTGAGATCTGCATATCTCCTTCCACCTCTGACCGTATGCATGGATCGCAGCGGTGCAGGCACCCGATAGCTCTTCCTTGGTCTCACAACTCATCCCCACCCATTCGTCCAGGATCTTTAAAGACACCATCAAAAGCTGCTTTGAGTAACGTTCTGCTCAAACATTGCTTGGCCCCCTCGCAGACGGGCGCCGGCCTCTCTCCAACCATCGTCAACAAGGTGGTAAAGGAGTTGAGGGATCTGCAGCTGAAGCCTGAGGAGGGCATCCGGGTGAGGACTTCCACCTGTCTAGGGCGACCTCGACAAAACCTGTACTCCACTGCATTTGGAACCAGCGACTGCTTATCTCTTGCAGAGCATACGTGTGTATGCAGGTGGAAATCCAGGAGGACAAGTTGCATGAGGTTCAGGCGGAGTATGATGGGCCAGGTGAGGACTTTTGGGTCTGTGACAGCCCAGATGGCTGTGCATGCAGAGGCAGGAGAGCCTGCCGGCCGGCGAGCTAGCCCAGCAGCGCGCCTGATATGTTCTCTTTGATGCAGTGGGAACACCCTTTGAGGGCGGAGTCTTCAAGATGAAGCTTGTACTTGGCTCAGACTTTCCCAACGTCCCTCCGAAAGGTGAATTTTGCACATACTCCTTGCTGGAAGAGGCATGATGGTTTTTCACAACATGTGCACCTCCCTGACATCACCTGGCAGCTTTAACATCTGCAGGGTCACAAAGGACTTGTCTGTTCAAGTCTTGTTGGGCCTAATAGTGCAGCCACATTCCATGCAGGCTACTTCTTGACCAAGATCTTTCACCCCAATGTCTCCAAGCCGGGCGAGATCTGCGTGAATGTGCTGAAGCGCGACTGGAAGCCAGACATGGGCCTCCGGCACGTCCTTGTCATCGTGCGCTGCCTGCTCATAGAGCCCTTCCCAGGTGTGATGACAAGCCTGAACCTGTTGCTGCCCCACAACTTGTGTCCTAAAAGCAGCTCAAGCGTTCAGTGGCCAGTGGCATGCTCCTGCTGCATGGCAGTGTCCTTCAGACAGCGCTTACAGACAAGACAATCCTGTTGCGTCGCTTTTGGCCTGGCAAACAGTGCATTTGACTTGGCAAGACACCTGTAAATATGCGTGAAGAGACAGTTGCCAGAGAGCAGACGCGCTCTTGGGGCACTATGGGAAATTTGGTCAAGCACTAGCGTGGCACTGATCAGACATGGCCTATTCACTCATCTTGGGCTGAGGGTGCAATGGCCTGCAGAGTCAGCTCTGAATGAGGAGGCTGGCAAGCTGCTGCTGGAGAACTACGCAGACTACGAGAAGCACGCGCGCCTCATGACTTCCATCCATGCGCAGCCCTCCAAGCGGTACGGATCCTGCAGACTGCATGCAGCACAGCAAGTTGATCTGATACTGAGCATGCTACATACTTGTAGGCACTGAGCTTGCCTGAGACCTTGCTGGAAGCAGGAGTGCTGTAGTAGTTTGCTTGCATCTGTGGGGCTGTTTGCGTGCTTGCTGGCTTGGCATCTGCTGGAAATCTACAGAGGAGAAAAGGCAGCAGAGCAAAGAGCACTAAGAGTGGGAGGAGCCTGCTCGCTCAGGCCAATGGCTGTCACAGCGGCTGGCGGAAATGCATTAGCAGGATCGAAGCCCCGAAGGCAATCAGCGTGCGTAGCAGTGTGCCATAGAATGCGTGGCATGAGCTTACATTGTGCTCCTTGCAGGTCAATGCCTCTCACAGCGGCTGGCGGAGCCAATGCAGTGAACCACCAGGACGGCAGCCCCGAAGGCAAGGAGGGCAAGGATGCAGAGCCGGCAGTCAAGAAGCCCAAGGGAGTCGAGAAGAGCAAGGCAGCCCTTCTCAAGAAGAAGTCCAGCCTACGCAGGTGACTCATTCCGCAGTACCTGTCATGCCTTCTGGTGTCACACAAGAGGGACAGGGCGGATAGCAGTGGCTTGAAAGAAGCCCTCCATTGAGTGCCCTGTCTCATGAAACCCTTCAGCATGGCTCCGGTGACTCCAGCTGATACACACTCTCTGAAGCATGGGACTCCACTTGGGATTTGATGTAACAGAACTTTTTTTGGTGCGCAGGTTGTGACCGAAGCCCCCGACTCTTCACAGCCCTCTCGCAGGGTCGGGGAGCTGAAGCAGAGCCACCAAGTGCACCCTTCAGAGGCCCAGTTGCGACAGGCCTCGTCTGCGTCAGCATGCTGCTGACACTGCATCATCGGGGCACAGTATGTGGTCTCAAGCTATCCTGGAGCAAGGATCAGCTTGGTGTAGCCATATGAAGCCTTGTGACTGCCAGATTTAGGAAGCCTGCCACGCCGTCGCTAGGATTTGCTCAGATTTGCACTGTCAGCAGCAAGTTGCGCAGCAGCCCTACACAGCCTTGATTGCACAGGCAGGGTTGCATTCCAGGGGAAAACTGTGGCTCTACTTGAAAACCCACCCATGGCATATAGCTAGGGCTGTCCAAGCGCACATCTGGAGCGCTCGTAGATACCGTGCACTGGCATGTGCTGATTGGAGCGCTCGTAGGTACCGTGAGCACTGGCATGTGCTGATTGCATGCCAGGTGCCGGAACTGAGTAGATAGGAGCACAGGGGAAGTGAACGCATGCAAATGCCATTGAGGCTTGAGATTGGGGTCCTTCAGCGTAGACAATGTCCTAGCAGAGCTGCTGAATGGGTTGCAATCTCTCAGTCTCATACTGGCCGAGACACTACTAGGATTGTCAGCTCAAGGGTGTGCCTGTAGCTGCATGTCTTGCTGCAGCTGCACAGCCCTTGTCGAGAAGCCGTGCATTGTCAGACGCAGTGTGACGTTGCAGTCCATCTGGAAGGTCCCACGAGTTGTGAAGATGCTGTTATGACTGGGGCAACACTTAGCAGGCAGTGCACCCATGTAAATTGTGTGATGATGTAAGGTACATCTGTTCCCTCCAATGGTCATGATGATGGGGGCACCAGCAGTTAGCTTTGAGATTTGTTGTGCCCAAGTTGCAGTCTTTTCCTGCATCCCTTGGGTGTGCTTCTGCAATTGAAGATGGAACGATATGGGAAAGAATGCTGGACCTGTTCTGTCAGGATCAGAATCTACTGCCGCATTACCGGGTAGCAAGCAGCATCTCGTGCATGCCTGGGACAGTCTTGCGCCGTTTTCACACTTCATATCTACTGTACTGGGGCAACGCGTCAAAAGTTACCCTTTCAAGATCGCGCTGGGCACGCTAGGGCAGATGCCCACGGCTAGGAAGCTGCAAACGGGCAGGCGTTGACTGTCGCGCACCACTCCCATCATGGAAAGCAACCTAAATTGCTATCTTTCAGTCACCTTAGCTTCCTGGCTCTTGTCGGGTGCCCTCAGGTCCTTTCACATCACCCGCTTCAGGCAATAATCAGCTTTCTCGTAGCCAGGGCTTGGACTTGCAGCGGCAATATGCCTGTCTATGGCCGTTGAGGACATCAAGATCAATTTTTAAACAGAAGATGTGCAAGATTGTCTAGATACAGAGAATACCGATGCACGAAGGCCAAAAGTTTCGTAAACATGCCAGATGCATCGGGCTATCTGAGACAGCGTTGAGAGCCCACGATGACCTCTGAAAAGCGTTTAGATGACTCCGAACTCTGGTATGAGTCAAAGTCTGCTGTCTCAGTAAAGGGATGTTGCCCTACATGCCAGAGCGGTTCTTAAGAGAATGCATATGAGCCCCTGCATGCCAAGCAGGATTTGGGAGCCATGCTAGAGACGCAACAGCCCCCAATTTGAAAAGTCTGGAGAAGATCAGTGCTGTGGGTGCTGAGTGCACCGTCAGTGCAGTGCGCTTCCTACAGTGCCCAGACAGCATGAGCTTCCGGGCTCCTCTGCATTGCTTTTGGAAAGCTCTTTGTGTTAGACCACTTGCTACAAAGAAGACGCTTGTGCCAGCCGTGCAGTTGTCTGCTGTGCAGCATTCCTCCCTGTACGAGATGCACCTGCGATCACCGCACGAGTAACACAGCATCTACATGCATGCTTCCTACATCCTCCCTGGTCATGCAGGCTAACGAAGCATTTTGGGATACAGAAGATCCGTCTGATACGCACAAGGAGGGGACGGTACAACCGTACAATGCTTTTGATGTTGAGGGTCCCCTTGACGCCAAAAGCATTGTCCGGAGGATTGACAAGCACCTCCTGCCACTGCTGTTCAGCCTGGCCTTGCTCTGCAGCGTGGATAGAGGTATGGACCTTCTATCTCAACATGATCAGCTCCTCGCCTTACTGCATGACTTTAAAGCTAGGGTATCTGCTTTTGTTTGAGAGTGCCTGGTCATCCTTTTGAATTGCAACCCAGAATCTCCATTCAAAGCACTCCTTTGTATCTGTGGCCCCTTCAGCTCTTGGCAGGGTGGCTCTTGAGCAATTTGTGCTGGTGCAGCCAATCTTTCATACGCAGCTCTGCAGCTGAATGATGATCTGCAGTTTTCGCACTCTGTGTACGGCTTTGGTTCTGGTGCGTGTCCCCTACTGCTGGAGGCTTTTTACGAAGCAACATCAAATGGTATACATGGCTTCATGACCAGTCGCTAGAAGAATCCATCATGCCAGCATTGCTTGTGATACATCTCTGTTGCTCCTCGCTTGCCCTGCATTGCAGTGAGCTGAGTCTTCCATCCGTGCAGGTCTCTTCTTTATAGGATACATGGTCCTGCAGATCCCTTCAACATACCTTTGCTCTAGGTGGAGGACTATCACACAATTACTACAACATATCAATCAGCGTTTCGCGTACGTTTCATGAGCAAAAAACTCCTGTCAGCAGGCCGGATGGGTCAGTGGTAGCATTGCGTGCGCAGGGTCGGGCCTCCAAGATTCCTGGGAGGGATTCTGATTGTCTGGGGAATTGTCGCATCCCTCTTTGCATGGATGCAGACTGCTATGCACTTCTACGTCCTGCGCTTCATCCTGGGCCTGGCAGAGTCTGGAGCATATCCAGGTGCGCCATTATAGCCTTCTGATTGTCGTTGGGCTGTCTGTGTTCACAGCTTCACCTATGCATGACACCAAAACGGAATTTGCTGTGATGGTTCCTTTGGAGAGGGTAGGTGAAAATGCCAGGTATGAAGGTCTTGTGATGGAAGGGATGCAGTCAGGGCATCCTTCACCAGATGCACTGATTTCTCATTCCACATGACATGGGCGGGACCTGCTACGTGCAGCAGCTGGACAATTGAAACCCACTCGAGCCTTGGGCAAGGGCTTCAGCAAGACCTTGACCCTGCTCAAAGGCTTGTGTGAATGCAGGGATGTGGTACTCACTGGGGGTCCTCTATGACAGCGGAGAGCCACGGCAATTGTGGCATAGGCAGGACCCAGCTCCCCGCTGTAGTGGAGCAACCCCATGGAGTACCACATCCCTCTGAAAGGACCCAAATAAAGCAATCCGGAAGTAGCAGTACTCTTGCTGAAGGCGCCATGCGATTGCAGGGATGTGGTACTCAATGGCGTTGTTTTACGACAGCGGGGAGCTGGGCCCTGCTTATGCCACGGTGGCGATGGCGACCGCTGTGGCGAGCGTACTGGGCGGGCCCATTGCAGCCTGCCTGCTGATGCTCAATGGTGTAGCGGGTCTACATGGATGGCAGGCAAGCCCTGTGCGCCTATTGTCGATGCCCCATGAGCCTCTGTGAGGTTGTCGGTAGGCATTAGGCAGACATCATATGCGTCCCGTGGCAGCTCCTCAATCGGCAGCATGTACATGGAGCAGTGGTATTCCCCTTCATGCGAGTTGCCCCAGCAATGCGATTATGAAAGGTAGCAGCTTCACAACTGTTGAAGGTAGCAGCCCCATGTATTACCATAGCAGGGAGAGATGAGAGTGATGTTGTCTGCAGTGGCTATTCCTGCTGGAGGGAACGCCTGCTGTGGTGCTGGGCTTTGTCATCTGCTGGCGGCTGCCGCAGGACCCTGAGCACTCCGCATTTCTGACGCCAGCAGAGCAGCAGTGGTGCCTAGACAGGTGGGCAGGCCCCATGCCAGTGAGGATACAAACCATTGACGCACAGCCTATTTGTGTGAGTCACACTCCGTTGTCTTGGTGCAAGGCATGACTGCAATCACACACGGCTGACAGATTACAAGCTGCCCTTTGGTGTGCACAGTCTGTGACTGACTGACTCGCATGGTCATCAGCTTGCAGACTGGAGGGCGCCGGCATCTTATTCAGCTGTGTGTGACTGTCCTCCCATGATTTGCACCGTGTCGCACAGGATTGCTTTGAGACCCAAGCGATGTCAGCAACATCCATGCACACGAGCTGAGTGGAAAGTGGTGTGCATATGTGAGCAGGAGAAAAAGAAGCGGGCAGCAGGAGGGAGAAGCCCCAGAGGCTCCTGGGAAGCTAGTAGCTACAGAGGAGCCCCAGTTCTACAGGAGCTGGCACATTTGGTAAGCTCCCCGCAAGGTAGTCTCTTACATCAGAAGGTCGCCAGGGATCGTCACGCCTCTGCACAGCCAGGATGCCCTTAGATGTCAACAAAGAGTGGCTGATGACCTGCTCCAGCGCACTTGCACTGCAATTGGTCTACAGCGCGGTAGCTGCAGATGCGTACCCGTCATCTGCACATCTGTGTTTGTGCTGCAGAGGCAGAATCTGCTGGAATGACGCCATGAAAAATGCCTGACAATACACAGTGCAATTGCCATTCGCTCGGGGTCAGCTTGAGCAATGGTTCGCCTGTCTGAAGGTATGTGGGAGCGGTGTGGACTTTGGTGGTCACTGGAATGGATGGCATAGTGTTC
Source organism: Coccomyxa viridis (assembly GCA_963930925.1). Lineage (NCBI taxonomy): Eukaryota > Viridiplantae > Chlorophyta > Trebouxiophyceae > Coccomyxaceae > Coccomyxa > Coccomyxa viridis. Next base: position 1,253,283 of record CAWVOJ010000008.1, on the reverse strand, counting down.
TGGGGGCCTATCCTCATACACAGCTTCACAGACAGTGACTCCGGGACGGGTGCGCCTCACTGACCTTGAAGTGGAATTGTCCTGCCCTCTGAAACAGGCCAACACTTTCAACCTCTGCATGATGCAAGCACACATGATTGCTGCTCCTGTCCTTATTTGTCATCTCCTGCGTGCGCAGGCACACAAGCGGCAGAGGACTTGCCAGAGGACTTGCAGGAAGGCAGCCTTCTCAGAGCCACTGCCCAGGCAGCTCTGCTGTCTGCCATCCCCTTTGGCATTGCCTCTATAGGCATGCTGGTGCATCCCTTCTGCACTCTATATCCCTTAGAGGCCTAGGCTGCCTGTCATGACACATGGTGCTGGGCACATGCTGGTCATGTGACTCAAGGACAAGCCAAATATGAGCAGCATGTACAAGACTGTTAGGGTTGATAAGCCCTTCCAGACGTGCTGCATGCAACATATCGTGGTGTCTCATGCTGCAGCTTGTGTCACAATTTCACTGGTGATTTGATCTGATATGACATTCAGGAGATATACGGTGCTGTAGGTTGCTGCGCAATGCCTTCCACAGGTGGCAAGATCTATCCATGGGAAGCCTCCTATGGACAAAGCTCTGCCCCGCAGGTGGTGGCAAGGATGGCGAAGAGCGCGAACGACAGGCACTGGCACGGGGCAGTCCCGGTGCTCATTGGAGCAGTCGCGCTGGCTGTTATGCCCGTTTTCATGTCCCGGGTGGCCTGGGCCGCCTTTACATGCCTGAGCATCGGGGCCTTCGGGATCTGGGCCGTGCACGGCCCCCTCATGAGCTGGCCAGCCGTCATCCTCTCCGGCACCAATGCAGCCTCTGGTGAGTCTTCAGAAGTGGCTCACTCTTGTCGTCCTGCTCATCCCCCGATGATGCACCCAGTCGGCCTCTTGCAACATTCCTCTCCAAGTCTGGTGCTGCACACAGACATGATGAGCTGGCATGGACTGAGCCACTTGGCACTACTTCGTCCGTCTCCCGTGCGTCACATCTAGCTTGAGCGCTGGCTTGATGGCCTTTGCGTCACATGTTCTGAGCTTGAGGTTTTCAGTAGTGACTGTCTTGAAGATGATAATGTGGGTGAGCAGATGTCTCCATGGGATGTAGGGTTTGCTCTGATGAAGATGATGGGGTCGGCTGGAAGTTTTGTGGGGCCCTTCTTCATAGGTGTGACCTCAGACGCCTTCGGCAGCTTCACCCCCGCCATGCTGATGCTGGCCGCCTGCCTGCTGGGCGCAGCTGCCATGCAGCTGCTCTACCGTGAGCCAGGTACACATTGCTGTGCTTTACTGTTGGCGTAGTACCCTCCACAGTCTGTGCTGGCTCATCATACACACCTGCTCCAGATGGTGGCATGCCTGCGTAGTCCTTGACAGGCCACCCTGAAGGAGATGTGCTGGGTAGCTTGTCGAGTTGGACTGCTGGACACTTTCTTGCACACGTCCCTCTCCGCATAACTTGGCACCTCGCTGGTGACTGCAGGCGCGACAAGGGGATGGCTGCCGCCGTTCCCGTACGCTTGCACAAGCATGCGTCTTATGAAGCGCTCGCGCTCCGACACCCGCGAAGTCGTCATGGGGCCGACTCTGCGAGGCATCTTGGGCTCCAGGTAACACTCTGCGCTCTTTGCCAGCGACCTTGTCTGCTCCCCAGTGTGGTGCCTTGCAAGCAGAGGCATCCGGGATCATCATAGATTAGCAGTTATGGGAAAGCTTGCCTATGGCGGGGCAAAGACGTCTTGTAGAAGGAACACTAGTTGTAAGGGTAGAGGCGTACGCAAAGCATTGCAGACCAGAGCCTGACAGTCTGGCAAGATTTGATGGTGAAAGCTCACTTCTGTACTTGCACTGCTGGAAGGCAGGTCCAGGCAGAAGGTGCAGATTGGGCTCACAATCTGGATTTCTTTAAGTTCTAATTTTTGGGAGCTGATGAATTACATGGACAGGGTATGCAGTGAGGCCTTGCAGGCTGCTTTTCGCAGCTGCATGCTTTGCAGCGGCCAAGGAGGTGTTTATGTGCAGGGCATTCAGGTGGGAGAGGGTGGATGCAGAGGCCCAGCAGGCTCAGCATGCAGAAAGTCAGGCACAACGGCGGCCTGCTCAGGAAGACACTGCTCATTTGCTGGGAGAGGGTCTTTGGGAGCGTCATACTGAGCTGCGTGGCTTGTGATGCTAGGACGTTGCAACATTGCTCTTACATATGTACATGCATGCTACCGGAAGAGGTTGAGGAACGAGCTTGGAACATTGCCCACAATGAGTTTATACACTACTGCGAAGGTTCTCACCAACAATGATTGAACCCAGGCCTTATATCATCGATGTCTCTGCCGAAAATATAGAGCACGTACACCTGAGCCTCTGAGGAGTCCTCAGTGAGAACGATTGTACGGACACATGGGCGTTATTTGCAAACTGTCTCATCCGCGTGGGTTCGACTTGCCCGAAAATACTGAGGATGCTGACTTCAATGGCTGAGTTCACTAGTAGGAAAACCAAAGATGCATCATATATGCGCTATCATAGCTGGTGGGGCGTCCAACCAGTCAATTGTTTCTAGTATCCCTCCGCATCTGCACAGACAACATCTCCTGGTCCCGAAAACAGTTGCCCAATCCTAGGTGGTCGGCACAGCTGCCTCAATCGGACAATGAGACGGACAACAGGGGGGATGAAGGCTCGACATGTCTTGTCAGGACCAGAGATTGATGCTGCAGTACTGGGGTAGCAAGCAAACATATCGTGCATGCCTGGAACAGTCTTGCGCCTTTCCCCATACTTCAAACGTGCTGCACTGGCGCGACGTGTTGATGGCTTCAAGCGTGGGCAGGGCATGCTGGGCAGATGCCTAAAGCTCGGAAGCTGCAGCTGGGCAGGCGTTGGCTGTCGTACCACTCCTACCACGGGAAGCCGAGTTGCCATCTCAAAGCCCATCGCAGCATCTTGGATGTTGTCTGGTTGCCCTCGGATCCTTCAACATTGCTTTCTTGCGGACATACTTAGCTTGTTTCGTAGCCAGGGCTTGGACGTGCGGTGGCATTATGCCTACCTAGGGCAGATGATAATATCAAGATTGAGTCCTATATATCACGAGATACGCTGTTCTCTGGTTGCAGAGAAAAACAATGTGCAGAGGCCAAGAGTCTCGCAATTTTGCCTGGTGTACCGGGCTGTCTCAGACAGCGTTAACAGCCCACGATGGCCTCTGAGAAGCAGCCAGATGACTCTAAACTCCGGTATGAGCATCTGCTGTCTCAGTCTTGGGTCGTCGTCTTACGTGCCAGACCAGAGCTATACAGACTATGTATATGAGCCCGTGCATGCCAAGCAGGTCTGGGAGCCATGCTAGAGACGCAACAGCCCCCAACTCGAAGAGTCTGGAAAGTATCAGTGCCGTGGGTGCTGATTGCACTGTCAGTGCGGTGCGCTTCCTACAATGCCTATACAGCATGAGGTTTCTGGCTCCTCTGCATTGCTTTACGGAAGCTATGTGTGTCAGGACACCTGCTACAAGAGGATGCTCGTGCTTAACGTAGAGATGTCTGCTCTTCAGCACGCCTGCCTGTATGAGACGCTCCTGCGCCCTCCTTCTGAGTAGCACAACTCCTTCATGCATGCTCCTTTTATATCCTCTGTGGTCATGCAGGCTAATGAAGCATTCTGGGATACAGAACATTCAGCCGAACCGCAGAACGGGCGGACGGGACAATCGTACAATGCCTTTGATGTTGAGGGTCCCCTTGACGCCAAAAGCATCGTCCGGAGAATTGACAAGCATCTCCTGCCACTGCTGTTCAGCCTGGCCTTGCTCTGCAGTGTAGACAGAGGTAGGCTAATATTCCAGCTCAGTAAGATCAGCTCCCTCCTTTCATGTGCAGATATTGTACAGCCGCAGCCTGGTCCTGTTATGAAGACAGATTGCCTGGTGATTACAAATTCCCGGGGCGGTTTCACTGCTCAAGCATATCTGCAATGTGATGGCTCCAAGTCTTGGCAATAAATTTTTAATTGTTGTTCTGCTGGTGCAGCAAATCTGTCCTATGCAGCTGTGCAGCTTAATCATGATCTGCACTTCTCGATTAGTGTGTACGGCTTCGGCTCTGGTGCGACTCTTATATACAAATTTGGGAGCCTGCAACACTGTGCATAAAGCTCCCAATCAGCATGCCCAGCTCTGAACAAGAGATTCTTCAGAGTTTGTTATTGCTCTTGTGGCACATCTGGTGTGTGAATGTTGCAGCAAACTGAGGTGCCTTTGATCGTGCAGGTCTCTTCTTTATAGGATATATGGTCCTGCAGATCCCTTCAGCATACCTTTGCGCAAGGTGACAGTACAGTTGTTGCTGACAAACTAGTGATAACCTCTCACACTTATGGTACCTCTCTGTCAGGTTCATCACAATCTGACAAGTGGCTCCCTCCATGACAAATCATTATCCCTGCAAGGTCTGTGTGCAGCAGGCTCACGAGCAGCGTTGCGTGTGCAGGGTGGGGCCCCCAAGCTTCCTGGGAGGCATCCTGATTGTCTGGGGAATTGTCGCATCTCTCTTCGCATGGATGCAAACCGCTATGCACTTCTACGCCCTGCACTTCTACGCCCTGCGCTTCATTCTAGGCCTGGCAGAGTCAGGAGCATACCCAGGTGCGCCAAGTCAGCGATCTAAAATGTGTTGGGCTCTCTGAATGTGCTCACAGCTTCCTGGCAGTATGACACCACCACAGCATGTGCTGTGCCGGCATGTTAAGAGATGGAAGTTTTGCATGCCAGAGATGGAGGTGTTGTGATGGGTGGGATGCAGCCAAGGTATCCTTCACCAGATGCACTGACTCCTCAGCCCACTCCGACAAGCATTGGCAGTACCTGCATAGTGTCAATTTGCAGGTGCTCTGTGCTGCAACTGGATGATCAACACCCACCCCAGCCTTAATCAAGGGCTTCAGCGTGATCAGCCCTGCTCAAATATTCTTACGAGTGCAGGGATGTGGTATTCGATGTCATTGTTTTATGACAGCGGGGAGCTGGGCCCTGCTTATGCCACAGTTGCCATGGCAACTGCTGTAGCGAGCGTACTGGGCGGGCCGATTGCAGCCTGCCTGCTGATGCTCAACGGGTTGGCAGGTCTGCACGGATGGCAGGCAAGCCTCCTGTGTCTTCTGAATCTATGCAGCGCCTGCATGCTTTGTAAGGTCTTGGTAAGTCATGAGCTAGCTTGCACACACAGACTATGGTAGCCTCGCAAGTGGCAGGTACCACATCAAGCACGGGCACTTGCACATGAGTGCCCCATACAAGGCAGCCATCCCTGTATGTTTAAAGAGGTACAGTAGAGACGGTTGTTGCCTTAAATTCTTGGGCAGGGCGTGAAATGGGCCACTGTGCTGCGCAGTGGCTTTTTGTGCTGGAGGGAATGCCTGCGGTGATGCTGGGCGTTGTCATCTGCTGGCGGTTGCCACAGGATCCTGAGCACTCAGCATTCCTGAAGCCAGCAGAGCAGCAGTGGTGCTTAGACAGGTAGGTGGGACCCCATGCCAGTGAATGTACACACTGTTGACGGCTACTGTTTGTGTGAGTCGCACTTGATTGCCTTGGCGCAAGGCAGGTCTGTGTAAAGACAGCGCTAAATGGGTGCAAGATGTCCTTCAGTCTACACCGTCCATGACAAGGTGACTTGCATAGTCATCAGCTGTGCAGACCGGAGCACGCCTATATCTCGGTTGACATATGTGAGCTTTACTCAATAAGCTGCGCCAAGTGAGACATGCTTACTCAAAGCCATTACTTGTGTCTGGAATCTGTTCCAAGAAGCTGATGGGAAATGCTGCATATGTGAGCAGGAGAAAAGGAAGCAGGCAGCAGGATGAAGCAGGCCCAGAAGCTCCCGGGAAGCCAGCAGCTATAGAGGAGCCCCTCTTCTACAGGAGCTGTCACATTTGGCAATGTCCTGCGATGTTGTCTCTAACATGAAATTGTCACCAGGGATGGCAACGCCTTTGCAGAGCCAAATGTCCTTTCGATGTCAATAAATAGTGGCTGATGAGCTGCTCCGGTGGGTTCGCACCGCAATGGGTTTATACAGGTGGAGTTGGTATGTGGATATGTCATCTACACCTCTTGTACGTGCGCTCCAGGGGCACAACTTGCTGAAATCGCGCAATAGAGGGTGTGTAGTATAGAAACATTCACTTGCCATGCTCTCTGGGTCAGCTTGAAAACAGAGTCTAAGTTTTGAGTCTGCGCTGTTCGCAGGTATTTGGGAGCAGTGTGGACTCTGGTGGTCACTGGAATGGATGGCCTTGTCTTCTGGGCGCCCATTCTTATACACAGCTTCACTGAGAGTGATTCTGGGACGGGTGCGCCTCATCAATCTTGAAGTACGGATGTTCTGACCCTGACTCAGGCCGGCAGTTCCGAGCTCTACATAACGCAAGCAAGCAGCCGCATGAGTCCTGCTCCCTTCCTTACTAGTAGTTGCCATCTCTTCTGTCCGCAGGCACGGAAGCGGCAGAGGATCTGCCAGGAGACTCGCAGGAAGGCGGCCTTCTCCGAGCCTCTGCTCGGGCAGCTCTGCTGTCCGCCATCCCCTTTGGCACAGCCTCCATAGGCATGCTGGTGAGTACATACAGCGCTCCACCAGGCTTGAGGCCAAAGTTATCTGCTATGAGAGATTCATGTGCTGCTGAGAGCATACCAGCAATAACCTGGCAAGCCATCACTGGGCATTATCTGTGAGGTATGCTGTCAAGGTGCTCTCACAGACGGGCTGCAGACACTAAACCGAAATGTCAAGTGCAATTGCACATGAGGCCCTTGGCCGCAAAACTGTGTCAGTGTGCCTCACACCATGACTTAACCTTCATTTCAGTGATGTCCCTCAAGAATTGGGCCAAGGCTCATTGCATGCCGTCTCGTGTGCTGTCGTGGCCTTTCTCAGATGTGGCACTAAGCTTTGGGTACCCTTCGTCCCGCAGGTGGTAGCTAGGATGGCGAAGAGGGCAAACGACAGGCACTGGCATGTGGCAGTCCCGGTGCTCATTGGAGCAGTGGCGTTGGCTGTCATGCCCGTTTTCATGTCCGGCGTGGCCTGGGCCGCCTTTGTATGCCTCAGCATCGGGACCTTCGGAATGTGGGCCGGGCACGGTCCCTTCATGAGCTGGCCGGCTGTCATCCTCTCGGGCACCAACGCAGCATCCGGTGAGCCTCTCAGAAGTGATATACTACCCTCATCCTGTTCAGCCCCCAACCATGCGCCCAATGAGCGTCTTGCAACAATGCTTTGCAAGTCTGGTGCAGCACGTAGGCATGGTCAGCTGGCATTGACCGAGCCATTTGGCATTTCTTTCTTTATCTTCCATACATATAGCGTAGCATGGGCGGTGGCTATTGTGTCACATGTTGTGAGCATGCAGTTTGTGGCAGTGATGGTCACAAATATTATCCGCAGACAAGCAGATATCTCCGTCGGATGCAGGGTTTGCTCTAATAAAGATGATGGGGTCAGTGGGAAGCTTTGTGGGGCCCTTCCTCATAGGCGTGACCTCAGACACCTTCGGCAGCTTCACGCCTGCCATGCTGATGCTGGCCGCTTGCCTGCCGGGCGCAGCTGCCATGCAGCTGCTCTTCCATGAGCCAGGTGATCATGCTTTTACTGAAGTGTGATACCCCCAATAGACTATGCTTGAGATGTTGGGCGTGACATTTCCACCTATTGACAGACCCTCAAATCGCCTGCATGCCACTTCACAAGAAAGGTGCTGCATAGCCCACTTGAGTGAGGCTGTTGACATGGTCTTGCACACGTGTTTGTCTCTCTCCTGCAATAACTTGGCAGCTCGATGGTGGATGCAGGCGCTTCAAGGGGCTGGTTGCCGCCGCCATTCCCGTACGGCTGCACGAGCATGCGCCTCATGAAGCGCTCGCGCTCCGACACCCGCGAAGTCGTCATGGGGCCGACCCTGCGAGGCATCTTGGGCTGTAGGTAAAACCCTGCGCCCTGTCCCAATGGCTTTGTCTGCTCCCCAGTGTGCTGCCTGCCAGCAGAGGCATCTTGGATCATATAGAATCGGCAACCGTGGAGAAGTCTGTCTAGGGAGGGGCAAGGACGCCCTGTAGGAGTAAAACCGGCATGGTAGAGGCATATAAAAGGCGTTGCAGGCCAGAGCCTGACAGTCTGGCAAATTTAATGTGAAAGCTCACTTCTCTATTTGCAGTGCTAGAAGGCAGGTTCAGGCAAAAAAGTTCAGATTGGGCTGATACCTGGGTTTTTGAGGCCAATATTTCAGAAGCTGATGAGCTGCGCAATTGGACAGGGTATGCGGTAAGGCTCCTGAAAGCTGCTTTCCGCCAGCTGCATGCACTGACAAGGAGAAAATTATGTGCAGGGCATTCAGGTGGGAGAGGGTGGATGCTGAGGGTCAGCAGGCTCAGCATGCAGAGGTTCGGGGACAAGGGCGTCCATCCCAGGATAATGACACCCATCTCCTGGGAGAGGGTCTCTGGGAGCGTCACACCGACTTGGGTCATTTGTGAAACTAGAATTGTTCACAGTTGCATCACGGATTGCAGCGCGTTGTACTGCCACCGAGATGATCAAGGAGTCAGTTTGAACGTTGCCCACATGGGATCTACACGCTACCCCAAAGTCTCTAACCAATCTGGATGTGGCCAAGATGTACCTGAGACCCATGAAGATGGTAGACATATGAGCTCCATTGGCCTACCGCCTCACCCGCATGCGTTTGAAATTGTCTGTAAGATAGTGATGATCCTGACTTCTGTGGCTGACTTCAGTAGCAAAAGCCCTTGAATGCATCCCATACACGCTATCATATCTGGCGGGGCGCCCCACGCAGCTGACTGACTCTAGCGTCTATCATCATCGCATCAGGCCACGTAGCATCTGCCGCATGCTCATTTCTCATCCTAAGATGTGTTGCACACCTCAAGTGAGTAGGGGCAGGTGCATTCATTTGCAAATGCGCAACAAGGCTTGTCTTCTCGGCTGTGAGTGCCATTGGTTGCACAGAACACAAGAGGCGCCGCAAATATGGCAGTGAAGGTGCCATGCCTTGTCCTTGGATAGCCACCAGCGCGTGATAGCAAGCTGCCTCTTGGAAGCCGGCCAAAAACCTTCGCAGGGCAGCTATCCAAGGCACTGATGGAGCAAGGAGCTCCAACCTGACATCCCTCCTGAACTCAGTGCTTGTAGTGCTCATATGGCTTGAAGGTCAGCAGCCGGACGAAGTTGTTAGCGACTGCAGCGAGGGCGCCGCACGCCAGAGCAGCTGCCGCGAAGAGAGCAGGCGCGCGCATGGAGAAGCTGCTCAGGACAGCTGTCGACATGCTGGCAGCCATGAAAGCTCCTGCCGCGACTGCAAGGACCACCCGCAGAATGCGGAAGTTCCTGTACGCCTGCATGGGGCACAGAAGCCTGTCAAGCCAGCCAGACGAAGTTGCTCCTTATCTGAGCTGCGCACTGTGCGGCGCACTGTGCTGCCTGGACCAGGAATCTGGGATGGCAGCCAGACGGCTTGCACTGCTGCTACTCAAGACATGAGATCAGATGCTGATCACTGGCGCTCTGGGTGCTATGTGTCAGTCTTGTCCGAGAGTCTCCTGTCATAACATGACATGACCCAGACATTCAGAGCTACACATGTATCGCGATGCTTCAACATGCGCCTGACATTCTCACAGGTCTGGAGCTGTGCGAGCTTATGCAATCTTTACTCAACATGTTTGCAGACACGTCATGCACCGCACATCTCTGAAACACTCCAGAGGCCGCTGCATGGTGTCACAGAGTAGTAAGGGTCTGCAAAGGGAGACCGTACCACAGAGCAGGAGGGGCAGCTGAGGGTGTGCTGATGCAGCCTATCAATGGCTTGGTCCTTGCTGATAGGAGCGGAAGGACCCGCATTGGGGAAGGGTCCCCCGCCACCCCTCGTGTCCGCCCACTTCCGCATTTGTGCAATCATCCTACAGCACAGGCACATGCATCGTCAAGTCTTCACCTGCATGCTAAAAAATTGGCGCATGAAAAGACACGCTTGAAACACACAACATGAGCCCAATCAGTGAGGTGCAGGGTCCTAATTAAAGCACCGTAGGCTTCAGAAGTCTACCTGTCTGAGCCCGTAGGCATGTAGTACGACTTGTACCAAGGCTGTCCATGATTCTGCTCTAGCTCCCGCGTCTTCCGATCCTGCAAGCATGTTCACCTGTCAGAAGACATGCATCCACTCCTCCAGACAGTCCCCAATCTTCAGCAGCCTGGTGGTGCAGTTGAACCTCAATTCTATCAACTCTCAAGGCATGTAGACTTCCACACGGCAATTTCATGTTGTTATGCTTGAAGTACATTGGGAGCAGCAGCAGATATTAGCACAGGGTCATGAGGCAGAGATGCTGGCATGCTCACCTGTGCTATGAGGAAGGTGTTGTCTCCGTCGGTGATCTCAAGCCCTTGGAGATGCCCAAACCAGGCCGGTACCAGCTTGGGGAACACTTTGAGCGGCAGCGGCACTTTCTTGCCTGCCATGTAGAAGTGCACCATGATTCTTGTGTGGCCGGGCTTTGTGGGGGTCACGTGGATGTGCAGCAGCTCGAAAGCTGCACCAGGGATGTCCTGCAATACGGAAAAACACTGCTAGTCGCTCAAAAGCAATGGCTGGCGAATAGGCATTATTATGTGTAGTCCGCTGCAGACATGGTATTGGGACATGCCCTGCGCAGCCTTGCTTTGATTTGCCCTGGCGCAGAAAGCCCTGAGGGGCAGAGACGGACTGGCCTGTACGTAGGTAGACATGCTTGACACAGGCTGGTGCTCTTGGCAGTTGCAAAAGGGCGGGGGGTCAGCAGTCATGGCTCGAGTGTGTTGCAGGCACTGAAGTGGGGGTTCCTGAAGAGGTGACTGACCTTGGGCTCACGGTAGAAGAGGGTGAAGCAGCCGGGCATGGCCACATGATGTTGGGCCGTGTCCACGGTACGTCCCTTCCCCTGCAACACCGCTTCCCTCTCATTGTCGCGCGTGTGCAGCTGCCTTACAGAAATAATGAAGTACTTATCTAGCTGGCAGAGCACACTCTGGTATATAGGAATCAAGATACTCATTCCCAGATACCGTACAAGACTCAGTAATGCCAGGCGCAATTGCGCAGCTGCTGCAAATCTGAGAGGCAGGCTAGGACACAGGCTGTGATCTTGCAGAACTACTTAGGAGAGGGACCTCTAGAAAGAGATCAGAATACTCAGATGCTATATGTTCTTCCCGAGAGACGTGCAGAGGGCTAAAGGTGACCTACAGGGAGCATGGTGACTAATCCACCCACGCCCTCGGCGCCATTGAAAAGGTCGGCCACCTTCAAGCCCTCTGGAAGCTCCTTGATCCGCGCCATGCCTGTGTATTCGTTGCGCCTGCAAAGCGCAGAACATGTGTAAGCCTTGCTGTCTGGACACGCTGTAGCCAGAGCCTCCTGCCTCTTGCATCATCCAGCATGACATGTCCAGCAGGTCAGCGTAGTAGGTCTGACAAGCTACCTCAGTCTAGAGGGTCCAGTGAGAGCCCTCTGCCTTCTGTATCATCCCAGCATGACGTGTCCACCGGGCCATGATTATAATAGTCCAGTGGTCATATATAGGGGAGACAAAGAAGATTAAGAAAACTGCAATGGAAGTTCTCCTACCTGTCTCCGGCAACCTCAGAGTGCGAAGGGTTGAAATGGGCAGGGTCACACCTGCAGCATCACAGACAGTCTCAGCACAGAATAGGACAGCCTGCTACCACATGCAGCAGATCATTGCATCCGCAGCCCATCCAAAGCAACAGTTTCACAGATAGTGAGGCTCTTCAGCCATGAGAAGGGCCGTCTGTCAGTCCATGGACTGATTTGGTCTTGTGCTGGATTCTAGCCGACGTCTGATCCTTTACAAGCAGCTGTATGACTACCTAGTGGACTGAAATTATCACAGAGAAAGAGCAGGTAAGTGGTGCTCACAGGTTCTCCATGATGAACTCCCAGCTAAGAGGCTGGTCCCGCTGGAACGACTTGCCCACAGTATACACCGGCTCCCCCGCCATACCCTTGTAGGGCGCCTGCACTCAAAGGACTGCATCCAAACTGCCTGGCCTGTTGCCTCAATGCCCTGCCCTAGAATATGGAATTGAAGCACTAAAGGCCTTGAGCCGATGTCAGCGCTACGCATCAGTGTGAGACATGCAGCGAGGGCCACGCACCTGTCTGGTCATGTGGGGCGACAGCACAGGCTCCTTGTTGGCAGCCTCCAAGGCTGCCATCGCTCCGCTCTCAGGCCAGACGAAGAGCATCTCCTGTGCGATCTGCACAGCATGCGCAGCCCTCTGTTACCTTCTGCCCCTCTGGAATCTGCCTGTTGTCATGTGTGTTGCTGGGGCAGGGGCAGTCATCCTGGCAGGACTCTGTGTTGGTACCAGGAGGCAAGCAGAAGTTCTGCAAGGCAGAATGTGCGAGTTCCCAGATGCTCCAGCACAGCTCACACATCAGGAGAGAAGTGACGGGACCTGTGCACATAAGCAGACAGGCGTATGCACTGAGGGGCAGCGGGTGACTCACCATGACGGGGTATGTGGCGACGCAGCCGCGGCGGCTGGCGCAGGCGCGGGCGTTCCCGTCTGGGTCGCCGCTGTGGTGGGCCTGGGGCACATCCACCAGCTTGCCCTCGCTGCTGAAGGACCAGGCGTGGTAGGCGCACATGATGTTGTTGTTCTCCACCCTCCCCTCTGCAGAGCAAGCAGGGATGTACTCAGTTACACATACAGTATCAGCTTAGTGCATTCAAGTACATCATCCAGCAACATAGCGCCGATGCTCAATGAGGAAGCACGACAGCCACACAATCAGAGCGTCACTAGCCTGCCTCCTCACAATGATGCACACGTCATGACGAAGAGGTTCGCCTGATACGTGTGGAATGCAGGGGAAGTGAGGAGTAAACTTAGTGATGATGGCACAGCAACCCTGACACAATGTGCAGCATGGCAGTGCCAGACCTGATAACGGAGCAAGACGGTGCGAGCACTGGTCGTCCATGCACACCCACTCTCCTTCATCAGTTCTCCAGGCAACGAGCTCCTTGCCAAGCAAGTGCAGAGCATTGGGCTTCTTTGGATTCAGCGCCTCCACGATTGACACTGCAGGGCATTCTAGCCTTTAGGCGAGTCTTGAAGATTACTATTTCTAAATCGTTGAGGCAGATACCGACACCACCTGCAGCGGTTCAGGTGCAGCTATTGCCGGCTTCAAATGCTGCATTTCTGAGCGTAAAGCTCACCTGGGTACCACTGCTTGGTCCATACGAACGGCTCCTGTAGTGCGTGCGAGCACTTGTTAGCTCATCTCACTCAGTGGCAGAGATGCGCTTGTATGGTCGACTTGGCAGGAGGGCAAAGGTACCTGTGAGGTACTCGTCAAGTCATCGGGAATTTCGACTGCGTCAGGTGCAGCTGGTCGGTCCAACACTGCACTATCTAGACGAACCGACCGTTCCTGAAGGGCCACAGGCTTCCGTGCCTGCGTTGCAACAGCAGAGGCTTGATGACGCTTCTCTATTGTGTCTGTTGCCAGGCGCACGGTAGTCTCTGCGTCTGGCCATCGATCAAGCGCCCATACCTGCGGAATGCTAAGTTTGTGATTGAAGACTGCTGGGCGCTGATGTGGTAGGCATACGGTCTCTGAGAATCTTTGGGAACCGACAAGCCGCAGGTTATTTGACAAAGCTGACATCTGGTGTTGCTGTGGAAGAGAGAGCCTTGCACGCTTGATTACCAATGCCCAGATCTACAGCAGTGTAAGCGTCCCGTGCTGGTCAGTGGTGTTCTGAAATATAGCAAGCACTGTGACAAGCGTGGTGGGGAGCAGAGAGGCGCGGGTAGAACTTACCGGACCATGGCATACGGGTTACGTGAATGTGACTTGCGTGCTTTGCTCCCTGCCACATAGGCAGTAGCTTCTGCGTGCCGCTCGTTGGATAATGTCTCTGTACAGATGTGTACGCGCCGGAAATCCATTGCAATGCTTCACGGACGGCATGCTGCATCCTCGGCAACGCTTCTGCAGGCCGTATTTGTGCTGCCAAGCATGCGCAAGGTATCGGTGCGAAGGGGTGAAAGCATATCGATGCTACGCCTGTCCTCTTCCTGTGCGACAGAGATATTTCTTACTGTGCTCTTATTGTCGTTGAGGGACCTGGAGCGTTGGTACACTCATGGGCGCCCACAAAACCCTAAGGAAGGGAGAGGGTCTAGATTCTGCCATCACGACAGCGCGTGTCGCCACATGCTTCCAGCCAGGAGGCACCCTCTTCTGCAGAAATCGGCACTGAAAGGAGGACCGCACAAGTCTCTGAGGCTTGAAAACGATGCTTGTAGTCCGCTGATTCTGTTCACGATCAGGAAAAGACTCTATTTCACAGCCCAAGAAGGAGCTTACACGGCTCTTTCGCACGGGTCGGCACCTGCTACAGACCTGCTGTGTGTGTCTGCGTCGAAGGAGCTGCGAGCGGCATCGTGTGTCAGAATTCTACAAAGGTCAACCCTCACTTTCCTCAAATGCTTGGGCTCCTCGGACTGCTTGTGTGCGCCATACGGCCATGTCCTCCCTCCGCTTAGTGTCGCTTGCGCTGCACGCCTGATCATTGGTATGGCGCCCGAGAAGCAGTCTCGTGTAAGCATCAGGTACGATGTGAGCCGGGCTGCATTTGTAAGCTTCAGATTCAAGTGTCGTAATGGCGATGCTGCCAGCCGGCACGCTCCATGCGATAGCATTGCCTCCCTGGTATCTTAAGGATCCTTGGATATCTACCCACTACACTCAGTGAACTGCACAGTATGAGGCGTCAAGCTACGCTGGCACGCTGAGCGAGACCTAAGTGGCCGTGTTGTCGTGCGTCAAGGCACGCATGCAGGGGCGCGAGTAAGAGCCAACACATACATACATACTGCTTGCTGCTGCATGCGCTTTTTGTGCTCAATTGCTTCTAAACATGCGCTGTGTCAGTGCAGATGGGAGAGACCGACCCGACAAAAAATTCTGTTGAAAAGCCTGTGGATGCAGAGGGCGGTGTCTGCATCGAAGACTTCAGGGGAGATTCTGCCACTGACAACATCGCTCGCCAGGCAGTCATCAAGGACATTGTGGACACTGAGCAGAAGGGTGAACCCATCTGACTTCCATGCATGCTTGTAATTGTATCGCATAGCGCTCCATGTGATTGCGCTATAGAGTCTGCTGCCAAAGTATGCGACTCTATGCTTTGCGTGGCAATTGCTGTCTGCGGTCACTCTGAGAAGTGAGCTCAGGTTGGCAGGGGAGGAATGCTCTGGGCGCTGACGTACGAGCATGATGTGTGCAGAGGAGCCTACCAACTGGAAGGGCTTCCTGAAGAAGGGCTGGAGCGGGAATGGAGGTAGAGTGCCCTGAGCCTTGTGTCATCATTCCAGTCCTCTGATGCATCCTTAAACACATTTCGTGGAGTTTCTGGGCTCCAGCCACATTGTGCTTTCCCAATGTGCCTATGCTAGTATACTGATCTTCCTGCTGTTGTTTGCAGGCTCTCTCAGTGATGCTTGGCTGACGTCAGCGTGCGCGGTAAGAGCTTCTCCTTTGATCTGACAGGGTGTTGAAGCACTTGTGTCAGCATACCTGCTGCAGGTGGTGAGCATCAGAGCAGGTTTGGAGAAGCCAGAAGGCGTAGCTGAGGCCGTGCTGTGCGTGCTGTGCAGCAAATTGGGCAGGTGATGCTGGCGCTGCCCCATGCCATCTCACTCATGGGCCTCAGGGCCGCCTGCGTGATCATCCCCTGCTACACCCTGTTCAGCATGTGGACCATGCACCTCCTCACTACCCTCTTCGTGGAGTACAAGGCCCGCAAGGTAAGCACCAGCGTATCTGAGGGCCATCTGGTGCATGCTGCACACACTTTGTACTCTGAGGTGATCTGGGCCTGATGTGGGATTGTTGAGAGCCCAGCTCTTGTCCTATACTGTGTGCATGGCTGGCACAAGTGCTCTCTCGCATCACCTGTGATGAGCTTTGAGCAGTCATGCCACATCTGCACAGGCGATGCCATGAAGAGCATGCAGGTGTTGTCTGAGCCTTGTACATTGCGCCACAGGTGAAGGAGGGAAAGTGGGTGGCAGGCCGCGCTGTTCAGTACTATGATGTGGCAGGCTACCTAGTGGGGCGCCCAGCAGGCGCCTTCACGCTGTTCATCACTGTTGTCTCCCTCGTGTCTACAAGTGAGCACATCCGCTTCCTCAGCAGGCACTTCACAGCCTTTATTCACATCACTTGTAAGGCTTTGCTTGAGAGTCTGGGCCTGCCACGTTAACATGCGTTACAAGGCTGCATGGGCACCCGTGCTTGTCAAAGCCTTGCATTCAGCAGTCCATGCGATACAGTGGGGAACCTTGAAAACGGCAGGCTGGAGGTGCACAGTCAGAAGTGCTTAGCTTTCTTGCTTACCACAGGCATTGCCCAGATCATAGCCACCTCGACAGGCTTCTACTACATTGTCACAGGAGTCAACAAGCTGTACGTCCCACCTCACCCCTCTCCTGTTTCAAAAAGTGCATGCATGCACAGAGTCTGATCTTCAGAAGCAGGTGATGCTGGAGAGAGCAAGCTTATAGTGCAACTGCAATACTTGTCAGGCACGGTAAATGCACAGCGTGCCCTAATTTGCGGTTATGCAAGATGCAGGTACTGGGCGCTTGTATGGGGAGGCATCCTGACATTCCTGTTCTCCCTGATACCCTCCTTCAGGCACTTTCGGATCTTCAACATTATAGGTGGGCCCAGGGCTTTATGCTGGCTGTCTATGTGCTGTCGGTTCTGCTCTAGTTGAGTCTCAGTGGTCAAGCTAGAACATGGTGGAAAGCAGGCATTAGCTGGCAATAACTTGCTTGCACTGACCCTGGTCACATGAGATCTTAATGCCTGCAAATGCGTAGGGCTGGTTGGCACTGCATACACCGCTGTCTTCATCATTGCTTCTGCAGCAAAGACTGGCCTCCAGGGCAAGGCCTTCTACCTCGGGCCCAAAAGCCTTCAGAACTACTTTCTGGGCACCAACGTGAGTACCAACTCACTACAACTGGGCAACCCTACAGAGCTCCTACGCTGATCTGGGTGCAGAGACCAATCTTATCAACACATTGCAGTTTCATCTCACAGACACTGACGAGATGCTGTTTGCGCCGTGCAGATTGCTCAGAATGCATGGGGCGGGCATACCATGAGCTTGTGAGTCTCACAAGCTGACCCTTCCCACCGTCCGACGTGCAGCTGTCATGACAGTGCTTGCGTGTCTTTGGCACACATGCAACTTCCGTGCCGTTCAATATGATGTGTGTCTACCTTGCAGTGAGGTCATAGATGCAATGTACAAGCCCTCCAGATATGACTCCATCTACCCTCTGAGGTGAGGCCCCCTCCTCTCTATCACCTTGCTATCCGGCCAGCATTCAATGTTCAGACATGCAGTGCTTCCTGTCCATGTCTGTGTACAGAGGCTGCCATGCTCGGAGTAACATGCAGATTGCCAGTTTGTGCTCACTTATTCTCAGAAGGTTGTTTCGGCAATTGGCATAGTAGTAGTCGTCTGGTTTAGCAGCCTGGTCAGGGCATGATGTGTTGAGTTTGGTGTGTGCAGCTATATTTTCACGTATGTTGTGACTGTACCCCACTCCATCCTTACACAGCTTGCCTGGCCTCTTGGCAACGCCAAGCAAGGTATCTTTTGCGACCATTGTACCTCTGTCAAGTGCTTGTGTTGCTTAGGTTGCGAATCCATGAAACCTGCTTACACACCTGCTCAGGTACCGTGGACAGGCAACTGAAATTTCTAGCTGGCCTTATGCAGTACCTGTGCCCTGCAGGGAATGTCTTTGGGGTGGTGCCAAACAATGCTGCGCGAGACGTGTCCATCATTCTGATGGTCATCCATGAGGTGCATCCCTGCCTGTTGCTCTCACTCAAAGTTCCTTTATGCCCATCAGAAGTATTTGCGGGATGGAAGTCAGTGTAACACTGCTTGTCATTGCCATGATGGCCTTACACCCATCTGAAACAGGCTAGCAACTGACATGTTGCGCTGTATCGTGCTGCGCAGTGCATTGCGTATGCCATCTACATCACGCCGGTGTTCTTTATGTGGGAGAAGCTTATAGGCACCCACTACAAGCCCAACTGGATCAGGCTCCCCTCCAGACTGCCTGTTGGTAAGCCTTTGAATCTGCTCTGGAGAAATTGCAGCAGGAACTCACCCAGACATTTGCTATTGCAGTATCGTAGACACTGCATGCATGTTCTCCAAAGCAGCCCAACAAGCATTTAAGGGTCCTCAGGGAGAGGATGTATGGCGCATCTCGCATGTTGCTGCGTGGGAGCTTATCATGTCATTCTGATGAGTGGTATTTTCTGCAGCGTTTGTAGTCTGGCTCATCGCTTTGCTCTTTCCCTTCTATGGTGAGAGATCTAGCCATCCTCACAAGCAGAAGGGCTCTTCATGGCCAGATACGAAAAACAGCTGCCTTCCTGTAGGCTCTTTGTACATGTGACATAGTGACCTGGCATGCACTGTGAAGGCCAATGCTGCTTGCATTGACACATGCTTGGGGCCCTACAGACATCATTTTCTTTCAGGGCAGGAATATGAAGGGACAGTCAGGACCATACAAATCTTCTGAGCTCTCGCAGAGTCTGAGCTCCTGCGGAGTACGATCGCAGAGTCACATGCTAAGGGGACGTCTTGCTTGCAGATACCATCAATGCCATCATGGGAGCCTTCGGGAACGGCTTCACCGCCTTTGTGTTCCCGGCGGCCTACCACATGTGGGTCTACAGGACGCCTGAGGCCCGGGCTGCCTGCTTGAAACCCCCACCAAGGTCTGCTCCCCCTCCTGCTTGACCCCTCATACATTGCTGAGCTTGTGAGGCCGCTTGTTGTTGCATGGCAATCTGTGCGGTATGCAGTAATCTATGTCCCCAGCAGGCGTCCCCGTGTGACCCCACTGTGCGCTGCAGCGCACTGAGCATGAATCATTGCCTCGAGTGTTGAATATGGAAGCTCTCTAGAGAGATCTCTCCTGCAGCCTGGTTCAGGCCTCTTTCATGTACGTGCTCAATAGCACATGAACTGCTACTGCAGGTGGATTGGAGGCTGGACGGGCGCCTTTGTGCTCAATGCCCTCATTGCGAGCTACTTTCTGATCTTTGGCGTGGGCTTTGGTATCTGGGCAGCACTTGCAAACCTTATCAGCAACGTGCACCAGTATTCTGTGTTTGCCAAGTGCTACCAGGTAAGCTGCTCCTCCAGCGACCCTTGGCGCCCCTATTTGTTGTTTGAGTATCAAAAGATGAACCACCCGCCCCGTGAGAATCCAGAGATACTGTGCGTCTTTGGCAAGAAGCATAATAAAAGATGTTTAGTGCTTCAGGTCTTGCAGAAGCAGCTGCTGGATTTCCAGCTTGTGGTGAAAGATGCTTCCAGGAATTGCTGTACGCAACCCATGTACATTGAGGACTGATGTTTGGTGCAGTGTGCCGACATTGTGAGGACCAACCAACTCAATGGCTGAGTGCCACTTGCGGAGCCGTGGGTGCATCAGAGTCTGATGATCAGACGTCTCAGTGTGTCTTACATGGCATGCATCCCTGCCATCAGGCCGCTTGAACATTTCTCCCGGTCTGGTAAATTGCTTCAGCTGCCGTGCACTGAGCGCCTTATTTAACAGATGTCATCATGCTCTAGTATGGTGGTCGATAGTTGGCAATGACCTTATTTCACCAGGAGCTCATCTCTTGTACTTCATATACCTTTCAGGGCTTTCACACGCACTTTGCAAGCTTGCACACAATCTTTAGAAAAGGTAGCCGTTGGTGTATACAGAGGGAATGCAGCATTCTGGGGCATCCCCCTATCACGGAGGTTGTTGATAGAGGTGTAGGGCGATAGAGCCTTCTCGATGGTGAGATGCTCGAGTCTGTGCTGCAGCTTTGCCTGAAGGATGGCTGCGAATGATCTGTGGTCTACCCTCATGCATCATTGCCACATATGCATGATGTGGGGTGGGTCATGAGGGCGCGGCGTTGCATGCAATCCGTTTGCCTGAATCATGACATCCACTTGACTCTCATTGTGGCATCTGCAAGCATTGCAAATAGGCGTTGATCAATCCTTTGTGGGTCAACAACTAGTTGAACCCTGAAGCTATTGCTCAACTTACAAGATTAACTCTTCCCGACATGAGGCAACGCACCACCCCATGCGATTGTATGATCCCGCGACTTCTTGCAAACATGATTGATATGATTGATATGAGAACTCAAGCCTAGCAAGCATTGCACCGTAAGGTGCCTACCGTTGCAATTGCCTACTAGGCAATGCCTGGCCCGCAATCACAAGTTTGATGCATTTACCCCAAAAGAATAGCAGTCTTTTTCCCAGCAGTCCCAAGTACTTCCGAAGACATTCCCAGTTAATTCACCATTACCGAAAGGCCATTGACTATTGCCCGACGCCTGATTCCCACACCCCACATGCGGCCAAAGGTAAGATTTGTGTCGGGATAAGCGTGTCAAATTTGAAGATCGGATTTTTGTCACATCATCGCCATGTCGGGTTTAACTTGGTTGCAAAACCATGTCTCCTCTTTGGCAGTCACGGCAAAGGCCTGTGTTCTCCAAAAATTCCTTGATCCCGATCCTGATCCCATAGGTAACATATTGATATAAGGTTCGGCTCCGCAAAGAATGTGCCAACTCTTCAGCCCAGTAGGCAAAGCCATGACACGGCAGTTCAAAGGCCGAACAAGAATTGTTGTATCGGTCCAAGTTTGGCATCATGTTGTGCAACCCTAAAAAAGGAGAACCCATGCTTCTAGAAAGAAAGATGCTGCCGCAAAAGAGGAAGACTTTGGGGCACGCCAGTATTCTTGTTGGGTCAATCACCCTATCTTGACGGATCAAGTCTTCCGGAGCAAGAAATACCTTCAATTTGGGGCTGCCGGATACGGGAAAAAGGGTGTATTTTGAATGGCCTCTAGGCTTCATTGCCAATCTGGGTGCGCCAAGTCTATTCATACACTCCAAGGTCTACCCGCTAGGAGAAGGCCTGGGTGCCACCCAGGGGCCGCTTGCCTCGCCTGTCGTTGCACTGATTGAAAGACCAGCATCTGCAACCTTGATCGCTTGATCTCCCGCTGAGTGGAAGGTGGGTGAGATACTTATCTGCAAAGCAGGTGCAAGGTATACATATTGAGGAAGTGTGCCCACACAGTCACCACTGTTTTCTGCCGCAAGCTCAGCACAAGGCACCCACATTAGAGGAGGGAATCTCTTATATAATGCAATGCAAGACAAGTAAGGTGTGCTCCATCAACACAAGTCCCGTCTTCTTGCTTAAGCTCACTTGCTAGCAAGTGCAAGCATTATCTGAAGGGGTGGATCCCCTTAATGCACAGCTTTGACATCATCTCACGAGGTGACTCACCAGAGAAGGGGCAATATTTCCTCCAGCGGGGACATAGTTGCCTCCAATAGGGTTCACCAAAATGAGCTGCACAAACAAGACATGAGAAGTTGGTAGCATGATCAGCTTACATCCATCCTTACTATGCTCGACATGCCTTGCCAAGTGTACTTGCGCACTCTCATTGCTAGAATGTAAGGGATGCGCACCGTTGGGATAACATTAATGCCCGAGACCTGGGTTTGCACGCCCGCAGGGTTGATGAGAATGCCTGCAACCAAAAGAAAAGGATCACGGTGATGCATATCGAATAGACGCGTATTGAAGGGAGGCCCCTCCACGCATCTGCCCAGAGGGGGTATAGGAAACATGTTTAGGACTGAGTCATTTCCGAGTTGACAAGGCTGCAGAGTGTGCATGTACGACTGGCCCCAGACTCTAGCTGCAGACGGGTCTGTGAATGCCCTATGGAATCTGGCTGCGGGTTGCTACCACACACACACACACACATATATATATATATTGATCAGCTCGATTGGCCCAATTCTTCCTTGATGTCTCAGGGCTGCTGCCTTAAGACACAGCAAGCATAACCCTTCTCACGCTTCAGTATGGCATCATGCCTAATAGACAAATAGCGTCCTCTCAATTGGGAGCTCTCCATCACCCTTTTGAGAAGGCTTTTTTTGGAGAAGTTATGCGTAGCTTCAGACATGCTTGTACAACTACAATCTACAATAGAGCTGTGCGGAGAACCTCATAAAACCTTGTGGAGACTTCCATCTAGAAGATAAGCATTACGCTTGACCTCATCTTTCATGGCTTGAACTTCCATGCGGGTGAAGTTTCGGCCTTAGCTTTGACAGCATGCGTGTTGAAGCCCTCTTGCGAGATAGATAGACATATGTACTTTGGAAGCTTGCAGCATCACGCTCAACCAGACAGGTATGCTAGCTAACAAAACCCTCCTCAAACCCCACATGTAGAAGCTCATTCTTGCCTTCAGCGCGATCTTTGAGAGCTGCCAAATTGTTCTCACCTGTGGGTGAGATCTCAAGGCCGGCGGCAGTGATGGCAAGGCCCGCTGGAAAGTTGCCCACGATGCAAGGTGCATAGTTGATGAAGGCCGAGGCTATAGAGAAGCCCTACAAGTTGACCCCATGGGTCAAAAATCTACATTTCCGAGGCAGCATCCTTGATGGGGACACTCTTGATGCCAAAGGGATGCATATGTGTGAAAATTCGTGAGTATCAATGTGGTTTGAGGCAATGGAGTGGTCCCCAAAGCAGGACGCTCACAACTCGAATATGCTAATATGAGCGATGTCGCCAAAAGAAAGGCGATTTTCACCTTTGTGGCGGAGGTGACATTGGAGGCTTGGTTGTCGAAGAACATGGGATCTTGGAATGTCACGCCACCTGGCAGCATGTCTGTGAGGTTGAAGCTCTTCCAGTTTTGGAGTCGCACCTTGGCCTGCGTCAAAGATAGGTGTTTCTTCCAAGCATTGGCTAGCGGGCATGACACAACAAACGCGCAGCATCTTGCATCTATGTCTAGGACAGCAAATTATTGACCATTTATGGCAATACTACAGCAATGAACAGCAGTCATATGAAGCAGTGAATGTCATCTTAATGGCAGC
Organism: Coccomyxa viridis; assembly: GCA_963930925.1. Classification (NCBI taxonomy): domain Eukaryota; kingdom Viridiplantae; phylum Chlorophyta; class Trebouxiophyceae; family Coccomyxaceae; genus Coccomyxa; species Coccomyxa viridis. The sequence goes on along the minus strand of CAWVOJ010000008.1, from coordinate 1,230,108 downwards.
CAAAAACCTTGACATATCAGGCTCTGCGGTGCGTATGTTGTATGCGCAGCCCGGTCTCACCAATCCAAAAATAACCCGAAGCAATGCACGGACTTTATACATATGCTAACATTATTCCTGCCATGCTAAAGGGAGGACACTCTGGGAACAGACTTTCCCTCATGGGTTTGGTCACAGGGGTTCTGGGAGCACTACCTTTGCCAAAGTATCAGCCATGAAGCTGCTAGCTTTGTCATGGTCGGCGCCACCATGCTTGGCAGCAACATTGGCCATCAGCGAAGCCCCTGCACACGCTCCAGGTGGTCTTAAGTCATTCAATGACACTGATTACCAAACGCCGCCAAACATACTACCCGCAGGGACATTGCTACATGCATACGTGGAAGGTCAAAATGGCATTCTTGCACATGACTCAAAACATTCACATAGAATGAAGCTTTGCAAGACTAGGTACCTCTAGATAGCAGCACAGAAAGTCTATGCAGACCTTGTCAAGTTAATTTCCTAAGCTTGGGGAACTTGACATAGGAAGTGACTCACATGTCCCAAAGCTTTGAAGCCACACGTCTGCAGGGTCGCTTGGGGTCGAGGGCGTCACGCTTGCAGTATGTGCAGCGTTGCCCGCTGAGGCATGCGAAGCTTCCTCACCGGCCAAAAGCTTCCTAGATGGCGTGTTGACCTGCACCGTGAGCGCGATGGGCATATAGCATCGATATCTTTACTTGCTGTTGCCAATGGCGCTAAACACCTTATGCCAAGGCAAGGTGCGTCACACGGGCGCAATACTCTGCATGCATGCATCTAGGTGATTAACTGCAAATCCATATGTTGTGCAAGATGTTGTCAAGTGCCAACTTGGTGCGCAGCGTGCTAGCCATGACGCTTGTCATCTAAGTCAAAGAACGGAGATCAACTACAACTCCGCGTACTTAGGTTGAGATGAAGGCATTACTCAAGGAAGTGGAGAGCACACCGAGATCCCTTGTGGTGCGATGTTGAATCCGGCGGGGTTAATCGAGTCAACTGCGCAGCAGCTAGGTATCTTTAACGAGCATGCATGCAAGCACATGGTCAGCAGGTGCCTAGTAGGGGAGGGCTGGCAGTGTCAAAATACCCGCCGCACAACCCATCTATGGTCTGTGATGTCCTATGACACCAGCAGCTCACTTAGAAATGGGTAGCTGGCATACGAGACAACACATGGCCATAGCCATCTCTTTTTGGAGAGCTTGCCATGTAGGAAGTCTTTGGTTGTGTCAGAGCACACGTGTGTCTCATCCTTGCAGTCAGGCCTAGGTTTTGCATGCGCCTCTAGCATGCTTGATATTCGCTATTATTACGGCAGCCAAGGGCTCAAATCTAGGCAAGGTTTGGAGGGGCTCACAGTATGGCGAGACACTGATGAGTGAAGGCGCAATGTTTAGCCCAAAGGGAGACGGGTACAGGCCTGCATGCATGAGGCTTGTCAACATTCCCGGATTGAGGATGGTCGCAAGACTTTAGGCACGGGGTAGGTTTGGGGTTACACAATTACACATATGACTATGAGGCATTGTTGGATCAAGCTTGGGGGAGGATACAAAATGCAACGCAAGGCACATCAAGGACACTGCTTTCTGGTCATTGGCTGCCATCAAACATGCCCTAGGGACCTCACCATAAGGAGCGATGTAGATGATACTGGGCTGGATGTAGATCCCAGAAGGAAAGAGACCAACCCCTGCGCATCATTGAGAGTGTTCCATCTCCATTCAACACATTAAATCAACCCTGTGTGCAGTAAAGTACCCACAAGATGAGCAGCCCGTCAAAGTCCGCAATGCTGAATGCTGCTATGTAGTGGGTGATTAACTGGATGCGCGCAAAGCTCTTTCTCTGCAATGACGGGTTCCATGTGTCACCGTGGCACTTCTTACGGTAAGATTGAATTGGTTCGCAAACTTCTGAACTTGTTTCCACAATAGATTAGTCCCAAGCTGTTGCATACCTTGTGGCGCAATGCTAATCAGCTGAGGGATGAAATTGATAGCAGCTGCTGAGAGAGCAGCGCCTGTAGGTGAGTTGCTGCATAAATGGGATGCATCCCTCAAGTCATGCCTTTCATTCCACTCCTTTGGACGATGTGCAGGAGGCGCTTCTATTACTCGAGACATCTTATGGGGCATCCCAACATTGTTGCTGCTTGGAGACAGTGTGCACAAGGGACACTCGCAGTCACACTGTAGAGCACTATTCATTGCAGACTGCAACAGTGCACATTGCAAGCGGCTGCGATATGTGCAATGTTGATTGCAAACAAAACTCTTTTGCCCGCCTCCGGAGTTGGCTGCCAAGCGCTGCGCAAGACATTTGATGCATGATCCCTCACCTGACAAGACAAGGCGCGTATGTGATGAAGTCAGGTCCTTGGACCGATCCAACGCTGGTGCCTTCCGGTGTAAATGCCTTCAGAATATCCTCTGCAGGATTTTGGTTCGGGTCCTTGAAGTAGGAAAGGTCTGGCTTTGGGGCATTGAAAATCTGCGTATGGCAGCTACAGTGTTAATGATGGCTCACTTGCTTTGCGGCACTGCCATAAGTCACGCAGCATCCGTACATTATCCCCGGCGAGGTCTATCATAAAGGCCTTGTCACAAGCCGGGAGCATAGCACAGACCTCAAACAGGCTCTTCTGACCCTGAGCCCTTATACAGGGTGCCCTCACACCTGTTAGGGGGCTCGTCATTGGCGCTGCATCAACATCCTAGGCGATTCTATAGATGATGGGAAAGGACGCAAATAAGGTGCTCTGTGATGGGACTACCTCATCGATGCTGCTAGCGTTGGGCTTGAGACCGGACAGATGCTGCTCAAAGGTCTCATGGAAGTAGCTAGCCGACGGCTCCAGAATCTGCTGGTCTAGCCAGTCTAGGAGCTGCTGCGGTACGGTGTCGACGCCCTCCTCCTTCTGCGTCTTGTTGTGGTAGTTATGAAAGATCTCCTCATGTACTACTCCCTGCGCATGCGCGTCACGGTGAGTTGGGATCACCAGCAGCTGTTCCTTGGAGCTGCCAGAGCATGCCATTGTCGTTCTTAGAATTCTGCTGGTGTGCACATCACACATCGCCCTGTGCCTAGATGGTGCATGTAAATGTGGCAGCATGCACCGAATGGGTCCCACCTTCAGCGCACAAGCCCAAAAATCAAGGATGCAGGTCATTTTTAGATTGCTTCGATAGCAGGTGCCATTCCATGTTGTGTAAAGGAAAGCTAGCACCCCCACCAGCCAGAAGCTGGTGCATGTATGCATAGGGGAGTGGTCACTGCTTCAGGGGGTCAGGACATAGCACCTGGAATATGCGCATGGAGTTCTGTGCGTTGTCGATGTTACCGCCTTCCTTAACCATGAATAACCCTGCGAGGTGCTTCACAAGCTGATCCTGAGTCGATTCCTGTTGTCCAGCACTTTCCTGTCCGGCCACAGCTGCAGCAGCCAGTGCCGCGAGCAACACGCCCAGCCTGCAGCAGCACCAGCATGTAATTGCAGAGTAACAAGAGCTAGACTCCTCATGTCCGGATTTCCGAAAGCCGTGCCACGTGAACGAATGAATCCTTTCACGTGAACCCGCTGACAAGCCTAATCACTACTTGGGGCAGCATTCTCTGCGTCGAGCCTGCCTATAGAGACGTTCATAGTACCAAGACGACTCCTGAGAAGTCATTGCAATTTGAGACAGGCAGAGCTGCTTCAACTATGGGAAGTGAGAAGGCCCCACCCTATGCTTCTGAAACGCATGGCCATGTCTGAAGCCCCCTCCGACGCCCTGTCCGAAGGAAGGGAGGAACAAGGATACGCTTGACGGATCACTGATGTCTCGCGGGGTCGGAGCTTTGCCTGCGCCTTGCTAATGTTGCGGTCTGTCGCAGACGTGTTTGAATGCAGTCAAGGGCCATGTGACTCACGTGCATGCCACGGCGACTATCACTCAATCGCATCATCTTCCTCATCATCTTCCTCCCGCTTGTATCACGTTGGGTAGAGTGGTGCTAGCACTGCTAGCCTAGCAGAGATTTCCATGATCTACGGAATAACCAGGAGCGGGCGTCAGTCCGCCATGGTGATCACTGCATGGAGCTGTCGCCGTTCATGTATCTTAGCATCAGAATATTCAGAAGTGAGCATTGAGCCCCTTCTCACGTTTGTGGTATTTAGAATCAGGCTGCATAGTTCCAAGCAGAAAACAGACATACAACAGATGGCCTACATCCTTCTGGTGCAGCTTCTTACAAGCTTGCCAGAAGACTTTCGACTGAAGGAAGATGTAGCTCAAGATCTGATGAATGCAGGGGCATTTCTGTAGTGCAGACAGCGGCTCAGCTTCACACTCATTCTTGAAGGCTGTGCTGCACTTTCCTCATACAATCCACACAGGGCCCATGTGGGTATACGTGGGGCTGCCTCTCATGCCCATGATCTATTGCAACATGTCAGCCAGTGCATTGTAGAAGACTGCAAAGTCCCGGTCATGATCCATCATGGCTCTCCGCAAGATCTCCTGCTTCTGAGCCGGTACAAAGCCCACCACGGCTGCATGGCCAATCGCAGCATGCTCTGCCTCTCCCTCCGCATGCACCTGCGAGGGCACCCAAATATCTGAGGCCTGCTGAGCCACGGACCTTCTAAGGGAGGTACCGCGAAATTTTGACTCCATCCCGCATATGCAGATGCTCTGCACTGAGCCTGATGGATGTATGTTTCCTCCTCCATGCCACAGGTGTTCTGAGAGCAACTCTTTGATCAAAGGTAAGACAGTTCACACCCAATGCTGTCCTGACAAGAGGAAGGGCATGCAGCAAAACTCACCTCTAGAAAGAGCCACTCAGTGAGAGGCCTCCTCTGCTCTTGCAGCACTGTTTGGTTGAGGCTGCGGAAGCTATCTAGCATCCAGGTCTTCTCATAGTCTGCCAGGTACTCGATGGCCAGATTGTACCCCATTGCATAGCAGGCCTGCACAAAATGGAAGCCCCTCCAGCGTTCCAAGACAATGCAGCGGGCAGGACCAAACCTTTAACTTTCTGGAATCGTCACAGCTAACCTCGCTGATACTCATGTTGTAGGGCATATGTTATGCCATCACATGAGAGGTCCCAGAATGGCATCTGAGCTGCAGCATTTACTATGCTGCTAAGACAGCGGCTACATCTCACGCGCACAAGCCCGCTCACAAGACAGAAAGCTGTTCACCTGGTCAATTGGGTCGCTGGTCTGTCCTCCTGTCATAATGTCGTGCATCATGCGCTGGAACAATTGGAGCGAGGCTAGGGGGCGCGGGCAAATGGCCAGCACATCCTCTAGAGGCTCCTTCAGCAGATCCCTGTAGAATTCTGAGAACAGCTCCCGGTGCGTCTTGGCTGCAAAGCAGGCAGAGAAGTCAGACATGAGCTCCAGCCAGTGACGAAGATCTTGCAACTCCTGGCAAGGCACTGCTCCGTGCGCGGGCCTGCGCAAAACCATTGCAGGTGGAGTCTGTCCCCACACATCATTCTCAAGGCTGGAGCTCTCAGCACAGCTGCCGCTACACACTCCATCTGCAGGGCAGAGGCATCCCAACATGAGCTATATTGACAGGGCTGCTGCTGCTTTGGGAAGACGCCAAGACGTGTGCGCTTGAGCAGTGCAGGGCTGTCCGTATGGACCAAGGCATTTGTAGATGCCATGCCACCCTGCACAGGCTTTTTGATATATGAGGGCATGAACATAGCAGAAGCGCAGACCTTGTTCCTGGCCGTTGTGCATGCCGTACTCTCCAGCCAGGGGCTGTATCAAGTTCTTCAGGGCCAAGTCCCGGGCCACGTAGTCGCTGTGCCCAATGGTGCTCTGCACCTTAAGCAACACCGCTGTGAAGGCTGGGTTGAAAGACTCCAAATTGTATGCCAATTCTCCCATAACCTTTCTCAGCTTGGGCTCTGCACGACATAAGATCCATTATGCTCATGAGACTTCACTCAACCAGATAGGACATGTGATGAACCAGGTATAGCTGTGAGGCAGCACTATGAAGTCTCCAATGAGCACATGTAGCACATGCAGGCTCTGCAAGGAGGCGTGCGCTGTGGAACGCTCATCCTATCTACATGTCTCAACATGCAGCAAAAGCGTATCCCACAGGACGGAGCAACCTCCTGCACTGGCTTCACGAGCTGCTATGCAGTGCTGTGTGACCCTTACCCCATGTTTCTGCTGGGAGGTTGCTGAGCAGCCTGTTGAAGCGGCGTAGGGCCTTGACAGACTCGCCATTGTCCAAGTCAGCCTGCAAAGGATGCATTGCCTCCCTTTACAGCTCACACGTAGGCATATGCACGGCTTGTCCAGCAGAGCCACATGTCAGCTGGCAGCTCAAGCATGACCGCATGATCTTCAGTAGGCTGGTCAAGCTGAAGTGTGGGCCTGCTACAACAGCTGGATTGACTACTCACCTCCAAGCTCTGCACAGCCTCCCGTGTGATCATGGCTGAGTCTGCTTGCCTGGAGATCTGCTCTGAGTGCCTTGGGGCTGCCAAAAGATGCCAGGTGTGAGTTTCAGGATTCATGATGGGGTCCCTGGTCTCTCTACAGAGCTAGACAGTAAGATCATGCTGCTCTGAGCAGCGCTATGAGAGGTGGTAGCACACTCACCAGTCACTAATTCCTGCCTAGAGGGGCTCATGACGTTCACAACCCTGATGCAACGACGCTGTGCCTGCAACAGCAGACATGCATCATGCGTCCCACTTTCCACAGTATAGCCACCGTCCTTGTGCCGGAGTACTAGAACACTATCAAATTCATCATCATGAACAGCAGTGTACATTTGAAGGCTCGAACAAGCCCTTTCCATACCTGCGGCAGCACCCTTCCTAGCGGCAGAGCTAGGCCAGTCGAGCGGGTGGGCACGGTGCACCATGCTGCATGCATTGCGCTTGACATCATTGTTCCTCCGCAATGCTTTGCTGTGCTATAGTACAGTACAATGAGCGTGGTCTGTGAGAGCGTGTAGATAGGAAGGCCAGCTTCCTGCAGAAGGGAAGCCGAACATGAAAAAGCCCTAAGGGGTGCCCTAAGGCAAATCGAGACCTTATCGGTTGATCGCATCTGGGCACAGGAGCAAGCGTAGACAGCCAGGAGGCAAAAGTTGCAGCCATGAATGCAACTATGTTGAAGTCATCTTTCCTCAGCAGCATCGCAGCCCGGCCCCAGGCCCCTCGGCCCTTCAAGAGCAATGGCTCGCGGGTTTGCATGAGGGCAAATGCTGAGGCCCAGCTCAGCGGCAACTGGCTGCCAGGAGCTAAGAACCCAGAGTACTTGGAGGGACTCCCAGCGTGAGCAGATGCCTCCTGCAGCAGCTTGAGTACACCTCTGCTGCATTCCTCAATGCCAGGATGGGCGTGTCCAGCTGCAACCGGATCTGACATGCGCCCCATTGCTTGCAGGAACTATGGCTTTGACCCCCTAAGGCTGGGCCAGGACCCCAAGGCCCTTGCGTGGTAGGTCCACTCACTGCCTGTGCCTGGATGGGGCTGCACCCCATACTGAATATTTCTGCACACAATGATCCATTCTTCGAAAGGAAACAAAGTTCTGCTTGTCTGTGCAGGTACAGACATGCAGAGCTCATCCACTGCCGGTACGCCATGGCAGCAGTGGCTGGAATCCTCCTTCCCGATGTGAGCTCCAAATTTGCCTCATGCATGTATCTGCCCGCCTTCCCCAGCACTGATCTTACTCACCTCTGCTGTGAGCTTCTTGCGTCAGGGTCATCAGTCACAGCAAGACAAGGCAGCATTGACAGTGACGTTTGGCGTCAGTGCTCTGGATGATAGCCAGAAAAGCAGCTGACAGGGTGAAGTCGCCACGCAGGTTCTGAACCATGTGGGCGTCTTGAACCTCCCCGACTGGTGGAACGCTGGAAAGGTGGCCCAGGACAACTCCCCCATCCCCTTCAGTAAGCCCTTTGCCATTCCCTGGGCCATCGTTGCCATTGTATCTCAGTCCTTGCCCCTTCCTTAGTTCATGCTCTTGAGTCGCTCACTCGCTCTTCAGACCTCTGAGCGGACCCTCTTGCGCTGGGGATGCTTTACAGCGGGCTATGAATCCTGCATCCATGTCAAGGGTGTCAGCAGATCTCTCCTCTAAGCCTGATGTCTCTGGCTACAGCGGGGATTGTGACGCGCATGCGCTGCTGCAGAAACGCTGATTGCCCTGGAGATTTTTGCGTACAACTTTGTGGAGGTCAAGAGGTGGCAGGACTTCAAGAAGCCTGGCAGCCAGGCGGAGCCGGGCTCGTTCGTGGGCCTGGAGGGATTCTTCAAGGGCTCCGGCGAGAACGGCTACCCCGGAGGCATCTTTGACCCTTTTGGGCTCTCCAAGTAAGTCTCAATCTTTTAGACATCCCATGACTACTCTTAGAAGCAGCACTGTGTTAGGTCCAGTCATTGTGGGCCTGGAGGGATTCTTCAAGGGCTCTGGCGAGAACGGCTACCCCGGAGGCATCTTCGACCCCTTTGGACTCTCCAAGCGAGTCCCCATGCCTGCACTCTGTACGCATCATTTCATGTTCAAAGCCTTCTGCTGGAGTCTGGCTACCCCGGAGGCATTTCTGACCCGTTTGGGCTCTCCAAGTGATACTCCATAGCTCCACTCTGCGTGCGCTGTTTCCTGTTCAGAGCTTCTGCTGGAGCCAGGCTCTGAAGATGAGGGCTCCTATCAAGGCTCTAGCAGGACCAGTCACCTGGGAGGCAATCAGACTTATCCAGTATTGGGGGAAGCAGGTTGCATCTGTAGTGAAATCGCGTCCATTAGTTGCCCAGTGTTTAGGAAAAGTACTGTCAGGAAGATGTATAGGGGGCTGTAAGCACAGCAGCAATATCACGCATGAGACAGACACAGCCCTAGCAATGCTATAGAAGTCTGTCTGGGCATCTACTCCAAAGACTTGCTGCGTGCCCTGCCTGCTGCGCTTGTCTGTTGCTGGGAACTACTTTGTTGCGGCCAGACGGGTGTGAGATCCTATATTCACCATGTATGTGATTATATGCAGGGGCCCTGGATTTGAGGCCATGAAGATCCGGGAAATCAAGAACGGGCGTCTTGCTATGGTGGCGTTCCTTGGCTTCACAGGACAGTACCTTGCCACCTCAAAGAGCCCTATTGACAACCTTGTGGACCACCTCAAGGTGAGAGGCCCCTCCTCTTACACGCGCTCATTTCTGCTTTCGAGGTATGGGCTATGCTATCCCAGCCTTTGATAAAGACCGGGGGAGTGCAGCTGCCTCAGCAGGCCAAGTAACAGGACTTCAGCACTTGTAGCCCACACAGAGGCAGTCAGAGAGGAGTGGAGTCTCGCGATGGACCCCTGTGGTCTGTGTATCATTACCTGTGGTGGGTTCGAGCCCCTCGGCCAGAAGCTGAGTGGTGCCTTTCTATGTGCAGGCACCTCTGGCAAACAACTTCACAACAAATGGCGTCAGCCTGCCAATCCAGGTGAGCTGGAGAGCCCCTGAAAAGTCTGCCAGCAGTGTTTCAGGCTTCAAAGCGTCCTGAACTGTCTCGAGATCTTCTGCTCTTATCGAGGACTACACCGGCCCTGATCAAGAGTAAGGAGTGCTGCCTATCCAAGACTCGCTGACAGCCAAGGATTGGTTCTAAATGAGCTTTGTGTCCCCAGGCGCACCCACTGCTGACCGTCCTCCACCCATGAGCGTGCTGAGGGAGCCTATACTGGCGAGGCGAGCATGACGCTAGCGTCAGATGTGGATACGAGGATGCATGGACCTCCCTGGCAATTGGCCCAGGCTGCACCACATCAAGGGCACGTGTGCAATGCCCAGGACAGGCATCGAGAGCCCCATTTGTTGGCTCATGCCAGTGCCTTGCAGGAGTAGGACATCTGCAAAGCACTTCCATGTGGAAGGGTATGTTCAGAGCCCTCCAAGGCTTCTGCTGCCCTATTGTGGTTGAGAAGAATGAGAAACACGGATCAAAGATACAAGGGTGTGCAGATGCCCTGGGCATCATGCCCATAGAAGAAAGCAAAGTGACAACAGCAGCTGGTGAGCAATTAGCCAAAACTGGTGTGCTGAATCCCTGTGGCAGTCTTACCAGATCTCTGAAGTGTAGCTGACTAGCGTTTGTAAGGAAGAGCTCAGCCCCAAGATGCTAAGTGATTCACTTTGCCGCAGCACCAGGACACCATGCTTGCTAAGCTCAGCCTTGAGGCTGCCAGAGCGTTGCAATTGACAATGATATGCTTTACAAAGTCTGTCTCCCTGCCATTTCTGCACTCTTTCTATATCACTACGTTTGTATGCTCCAGCAGTGCTTTGCACGTGCACCAATCTCCTCACCCCCCCACAAGCCTACAGCCGACCCCTCCTAAAGTGTGTGCCTTTTGCCATCGACTACTGCAACACCAAACATCTACAATCGGAAACACAATTCAAGTACTCCGCCGCTTGCATAGACCTCGTCTTCCTCACCCAAACAACTCAAGAAAGATGCCTTGACCCTCTGCCGACAGAGAAGGGAAACTGCCTCAGAGCTCTCATACCACCGCCCCACTTTTCAGCCTCACTCCATGGAGACTTTACCGGCCAAATCCTTGCAATTGGGTCTGAAAAAGTAGAAGGCTAGCAAGGCTAGCCCCACATCTAGCATCTCACAGAGAACTGCGGGAAGACCACAACTGATTGTGCAAACGCCCCTCTGACCCATCAATACAATATTTCACAGAGGTACACCATGGCACGTCATTGCCAAGTGAGAAAAGACCCGGCAACGTAATTGATCCAGCAGAGGAAGTATAAATAGAAAGATACCAGTACAGCCTGTGGGCACCATTGAACCTGCTTTGGCAAAATTGGGTCCTAATGTGCAACTGCCGATGAGCGGCAGCAAACGTCACAGAGAGAGGTTGATGCTGAAGCGGACGTTGCATAGCACAGGAGTGGGCGTCCTGAAAAGCTCCTCCAGCTGCGCATCATTTGGTGCCACCTCGGCTGCCCTCCTTGTCTGCTGATCTGCTGCAACCTGCACGTCACACCCGCAACTTGAAGCACCTTCCGGCGTAGCTAGTCCTTGATATGTAGGCATGCTTGCTCTGCTGGGACATAGCACACATGCGTAGGGCGCTGATCTAGATTTCTGCTGATTGGCAACCTCCATACGCTGCTGGGACATCAGGCAGAGAAAGCAAATTCCTCTGCTCAACATTCCAGCCTCTTGGACATCAGCCTGGAGCTCACACAACGAATCTTCTTTAACCAGAGAACATTTCTGATCAGTCACAGATGGCTGACCTTGATGGTGACATCCTTGAAGCCATACAGCTCAAGTGCCCACTGCACAGCCTCAATATTGTTCGCCATGTACAACGCCCCATCTCTGAGCCGCGTTGTGGGCCCTGGTAGCTGCTCAACGCAGTGGTGCTCATATACCTGCACACAGAGCACCATTTGCTCAGCGCTGGTCAAGCATGGCAAGGAGCTTTCGGTATCCATACAATCTGACACATACTGCGCTTGCAGGTGTGAGTGTTGATGAGCATCTTGATACGCACCAGAGGTCATCTGGCGCTAAGTCGGCGCCTTTTGAGTGCAGCAGCAGATGGACAGCAGGTGGAAAGCAAGCATGCTGTACAAGGGCTGTGGTGCATGAAAGGCTGACCTGCAGAGTCTTGATGTGGTATCTGTCCTGGAAATTGCCGCCATACACATTTGGGTCATACGAGAGTGTTCCGCCCTCATATATGAGGCTGGACTCATGCTTAGCCTCATACTGCTCCGAGTGCTGAGTCCCCTGCAAGAGCACCTTGTGTTGAGACTCTGCAGCACTGTGGGAATTGCCTCGGGTGGTAGCATCTCGCAACCAGCAGCAGGGCACTCCAGTTTCACTGGACTGTACTGTGTTATCAGATGTGTCGATATTGCATCTCATCGCCATTTGTGCAGAATACTGTCCAATGACATGACACCCAGGAGGGCCCAGCAGCTTTCTGGTGACATCAATCCAGGATGCCACACAAAGAGCAGCTTCACGAAAAGATGGGTAATGCAGTACCTCCTTCTCAGTGTAACATGACGGCCAGCAGAGGCTCCCCACCTGGAAGGTGATGTGCTGCTGGAACGCAACGTAGATGCGCTCGTCTGGCTGCGCAGCCGTGGAGGGCGAGGACAGCGGATTGAAGGCGTTCTCGCGCACTGCCACCTCCACGCAGGCGCTGTGAGAGGGTATCTTTGAGGAGGCGTCCAGCGGGGACCCGTAGGCGCACCTCAGCAGCATCCGTACAATCTCCTTGATACTCTCGTCCATCTGCGCAGAAGGCAGATACCTCATCCTTCCTGTCAAGTTCCCTGGCCACAGGAACCACAGGGTCTTGGCACATCTCTGCACCCAAAGTGCATCCTTGACGTGAGGTGCATCCTGGATGCAGGGCTAAGAGGACGCGGCGCCATCGCTACAGCTCGATAGCTGAACGAAGCTAGTGTATCGTGATCACACAACTGTCTCCTGGGTACAGCACGCATCTCCCGGGTACAGTGCGCAGACGCTTACAGCATGCACCAGCTGCATGGCTGGTAGTCACAGAGCAGTTCCAGAAGAGCAGCACCTCCAGCCGTGTGGCAATGCAGGCGCGCAGATCCTGCGCTGTCTGCAACTCTTTGCAGTCCTCGTGCATGAGGAAATCCCGCAAGCTCTCCAGCTGGTAGAACTCTGCCTCCTGCAGAATCTGCCTCCGTGCGTCCACGTCCGTTGGCAACACGCAGGTGCCGTCGCGCAGGAAGTTGAGGATCAGTCCAAAGTGCTGCGGATCCCTGTCAATAAAGATGCGCCCCTGCGCAGTGCGTCAGAAAGTCAGCAATTAGTGAGCAGCAGCATGGCAAGGGACTACACAAGCCACTGAAGGTACTGGTGGTTCTCAGGACTCTAAGTGGCCATTTGTGCAAGTGCGTAACTCCGCAGGGTGGTTGAAGGCCAGGAATGCCAGAGAGCGTCTCGGGCAGTTAGCGCAGATGTGTGGGCACTGCATGAACATGTGAGCTACACGCAACAAGGCTTGGGTGGTCATCTGTACCTTGTCATCCTTGCGGTTCTTCATGTGCCAGTCTGCATTAAACATCCGGGCCAGCATGGAGTAGGGGTCCTGCACAGGCCACATCATAGTCAGCCAAGCTGGCCTTGATATGGAATGACCTAGAAGCTGATATATGAAGCGCCCAGAGTGTGATGATTGCCATGGCGCTGTCTGCAGTGCCAACAAAGTATGCAGCGCAGAAAAGGCATGCCTCTCATGAGGTCTTCCTGCTACTCACTGCTGAGTAAATGAGCCTTTCTTGGGCTGCTCGAAATAAGCGCCGTACACTGAAAGGGCGATAAGATGCAGTATCTTGGGATCACAAAGTCCCGCCGCTGGCCTACAAGAAACGCTGAACAGGCCTGGGAAGCGGGTCCTACTAATAAGGTGCATCAGATGTCCAGGGACTATCTGACGTGCCACACAGCACTTCATACATCTGTGATTTGACCAGCACTTCTAAGAAAGGCTAATGAGTTTCATGGTCTCCATCGTAAATCGGGTGGGCAGCTGCCCATCGGCAAGGATATTGCCATCAAGAGGCCGCCTGGGTGACCCGCGATGGCAATCGCAGGTACACTGGCTGATCTCAGTGTTGATGATCAACTGCCAAAAGCACAGCGACGATGTGCCAGCCCTCTTGCACGCAAACCGGCTCAACGACTTGCAACGGCCTGTGGCTTCGTCACTTTCGGTGACGCCCGGCACATCTCCTCAGGAGATGGCTGAACGGCCGCCGTTCTTCCAAAAACAGTGATAAGTACAATACTGCTTGGCTACATCCTGCGCCAGCAGCCTCCGAGGGGCAATCTCGAGAGGCGCGTTTGGTTCGCGCCATACATACCTTGCAGACGGTACTCCGGCTGGAGGTAAACTTCTTGCCCCCGACGTTGAGGGTGAGGATGGCATCCATGGCAGCCACCATCGTTGGGAGTGCTTCCACGCTTTAAGACTGCTGCAGTCCCCTGAAAATGGAGCCCCGATGTCACACGCCTCGCAATGCTGTGTCAGCAGGCCTACCCCGATGACCGATCTGGGCAGGTGCCCGGGTTTCCCAGAGTTGGGAGTTGGGGTTTTTCCAACGGTTCTTCGCAGACGTCATCGTCGTATGCACTGAAGTGCCTACCCACCCCGCTGAGAAGTTCTCGACGGACCCATGCTGCTTTATCAGCGTATAAGTGTATTGGGCAGGCTCATACCGCCTGGGTGGTCGAGGGGATGATCTCGTATTGACTTTACAGTCCTTATCGAGGAGCGTATCGCAGATGGGCTGATCAAAAGCAAGAAAGATATTGGCGAGTGTTTGACATGTTCAGCAAAGAGGTGAAGCAGGCAGCCATCGTTCCCTAACCTAGTACTATACGCACCAGCACTGCTGTGCCCATTGCCAAGCCAAGCCATCTGAGCAGTTCAATCTGTTGTGCAATGTCCACCTGGCCAATTGCAGGCAACCATGAGGCTGCTGTCTGATCAGCTGCAGCTTTCTTTGCATTCCCGTTATTACCAGAACACGCAACTGCTTCCAGGCGCGATCAGGACGAACAGGCTATGCCAAGCTTGCTTGCGGCGCCAGAATAAAGTTCCATGGGCTCTACTGCACCGCTGTAGTCTGGTGGCCGCAGGTAGCTACATATGCACGCATCTAAGATGCAAGGCAGACATCCAGGCAAAGCTGGACCGACAGATGCCTTCGACGCTGGCTGGTGCTTCTACAAGCTATGCATGTATGATACAAAACCCTTAGGAGCTCCTAAATGCCCTATTTCTGCGGCTGCGCCAGTGCTGCAGTGGACTCTGAGTACATACTCTGGCAGTGGCGCACAGCGCTGCACTGCGGGGGGCGCCTTGCCCAATGCCATCACACTGTGCTGTCCTACACCACATCACGCTGGGAACTTTGCTGAGCTTCTAAATGCTGTATCATGCGGCTGCAGCTCCGCCGGTGCTGCGGTAGACTCTGAGTGTACACACCGGCAATGGCGCAGAGCGCTACATTGAAGGGGGCGCCGTGCCCGATGCCATCACAAAGTGCTGTCCTACACCACATCACGCTGGGAACTTTGCTGAGCTCTTGAATGCCCTATTTGTGTGGCTGCGCCAGTGCTGCATTAAACTCTGAGTATATACACCGGCAATGGCGCTAAGCGCTGCATTGCGGGGGGCGCTTTGCCCGATGCCATCACACTGTGCTGTCCTACACCATATCATGCAGAAAACTCTTCTGAGCTCCTAATGCTCTATTTCTGCGGCTGCAGCTCCGCCAGTGCTGCAGTAAACTCTGAGTGTACACACCGGCAATGGCGCAGAGCGCTGCATTGCGGGGGGCGCCGTGCCCGATGCCATCACACTGTGCTGTCCTATATCATGTCACGCTGGGCACTCAGCCGCCGGGACCTACCCTCACCATGGTGATCTGCAGCAGGGAAGCGGGGTGCCTCAGGCTACATGCGCCGTCTAGCGGCCAACCTCAATAAATCCAGTGAAGAACTGCAGGCAACAGCTTCCCATCAGTACATTTAGCTTTGCATCACATGGTGTGCATGCAGGTCAGTGCTCTTAAAGTGGCTGCCCAGTAAGTGCTCAAGTCCAAAAGCATGTGATGATAGCAAGGCCACGCCAGAGCACGCACTGCTACAGAAAGCAACCCGGACAATCAGGAGCTGCCGCATGATTCAGAAGACACATCGTATCCCTGCACGCATGCAGAGCCACCATGCTGCAGTACGACAGTGGTTGAGACGTACCCCAGGCACGTTCACGTCGACAGCTGTCTGCGGGCCCGGCACTGGAGGTGTTTTGACCACTACGTTGACGCCGCCCTGCCCGGCCGGGCTGACCTGCACGTTGGTGTTGACCTGGCCCGGAGGCACTGGCGGTGGGCTGGGCGGGCTGGGGAAGCTGGGCGGGCTGCAGCAAACACGAATACACCTTAGCAAGCAAGCTGTGGTAGCTGTGTGAAGGGCTGCGTCATGACGTGCCACATGGCAAGCTGCGCAGTAGTGTGTGAAACGGCTGTAGGAGCTAGGTAAACGCTCATGGCGCCCTGCAGTTGAGTGATGCAGGCAATCAAGGTCTTCAGCAGGATGTGGGTTTCTCCTATACAGCTGGGTGCGCATGTCAAGCATGTGCAACCGCTGTGTGACACAGCAGCTGTACACCTCGACATGTGCGACCAGTGCCTGTGAACCGGCATTGCAACTGGGGAGGGCCTTGGGAGCAGGAAAGACTACCACCCACTGTGTGCCAAAACCAGGATATCTGCCAGTCAGCATGGCAACAGACCCAAGCAGCAAGAAGGTATGATGCTCATGGGGCTGCATCCCCAATGCGGGATCTACACGCATGAATGGACAATGCACCTGGGTGGTAGCAACGATTGGCCCTGGGCTGGTCCCTTGCTTGCAGCCACTCCGGGGATGTTCACATTGACGTTGGTGTTGGTGTTGCCCTGTGCCAGCTTGCGAGACGCGCCTGAACATGTCACAAAGCACTTTCAGGTATTGGTGCAAGTCAGACGATGCTCTGGAATTTTCTCATCCTGCTCATCAATGGGGCAGCCTGGCGTTTGAGCACAGCCTTAGCTTTCGAGAGTCTGTGAGGCTGTAATAGCCTTTCAAGTGTCTCTCATGGCATTTTGGCTGACCGAGTAGGGTTGCGTTCCTTAAAGGACCACTCACGACAACGACGAGCCGCCGGCAGAGATACATGCCATAGCTTACAGCATTCTGCTGTCATTTCCGGAATGTGAGGTCTCACAAATGGCCTCTACAGCCTCTTGTCGTTGCAGATACTGCAAATCACAGGACGAGGAACGTGGGGTCTACCTTGGCGGTGGTTTGCGAACGTTGAGGCAGGATCGGCATGGGCCTTTCTGAGCGTCGCAATTTGAATAAGGAGAGCGATGTAAAGGAGTCCGGCAATGCTGCTGCGAGTAGAAGTCATTGTGCACTAGAGTCCTGTTCGCACAGCGCCGGATTCCGTCAGGATTCTGGTGTACCGAATACTGGAGCTAGCTGATGTGGTCTGATCATCTGCGATATCTCGTGGCCTTCCCTCTGTCTAAGCCGCCTTCAACATTTGTGCAGACTGCTCATGTCTTCTCACACGACTTCGTTACCTTGGACGCGCACAGTTGGCACTGCATGCTTGCAGGACAGTCGCGATCGCCCAAAGTCCATTTGCAAAACACATTTTTCGCTCTCTTATCGTCATCTTGAACGAATGCGCCTTTGAGCTCTCTCCTATGCCCAGAGTTAAGTACAAGGTCAGGATCGAGAAAGTCAACAGTGTCATGTCGCGACAACTGCAACGGCAGCCTATCACCGTACGGACGAGCATTCTGGCAGCAAAATTTTCATATGTGTAAGCACATCAAGGCAAGAGGAACTCGAGATCGACTGGTATTTGCGCTGGCAGGAGCGCCACAAAATTACGCAGAGCTCTGTAGTAGTCCTTCTTCACAGCAGAGACTCCGACCTCCACCTGCAACAGATGAGAGATATTTGATACCGGACTGAAACCATCTGCTGCTGATCTCAGCAGGAGCACACAGAAGCAGCATGATGGGCTTGCAGCTTGCACATCCTCGTGCATGTGCAAGCTGCACAGACGTCATATCGTGTGGCGTCTTACGCACTTTTAAATCACGCCGCTGTCAGCCCTTTGTACATGTGAAGCAGAGCAGCTGTTTCATGCCTGGCTCTCAGACAGAGTCAGCCAGGATGCGCGCGAAAATGTGCCAGATGAAACTGCGGAAGCGCTCAGAAAACGCAGTCACCTCGCTGATGCGTTCTTCTGGAATGCCTCGGACCTCGCTGTCATCAGACACTCTCGCCCACTGCCCAGCCTGGCTCCTCTCGCTGTGCAGCCTCACCCGGCTCGTCAGCTCCACCAATGCTTGGTCGACCTGCAGTTACAAAGGCGTCACATCGAAGACCCGCTTGCGGGGGGAAGCAGGCATCGCAGGTGTAGCACATGAACAGATACTTTCGAAGGTCAGACAGCATGCCCATGTGGGAGCAGGGCATGCATATGTGTTGTGCCTGAACAGAGCATCGCAGTCTTGTAGTGCTGTAGCATGTTGTCAGAACACATGACAAGCATACTGTCCTTGGCAGCGCTTCCCACTGGACGACCCTGGTGATGGACCCTTCGCGTGTCGTGCTGCCCCTTCTGAGTGCACCTGCTAGCGCCTCAACACATACGAGAGGCAGCGAAGTGATCTGTCAAATACCTCAAGCTGCAGGTTGCGCAGCAGCGGCTGCAGCTGGATGAGGGCAGACAGCAGATGGGACAGCTCCCGCTGTAGCTCCCCATCCTCGCGCTCCAGCATGGCGCCCTTCAGGATGTAGTCCAGATACTGCTCATGCGCCCCTGCATGGGTTGAAACCCAGTCAGCGCACCCTGCTGTCAGCACACCTCTGCGACACCACCTCAGTACAAGTGTTGGGGTGGCACTATGTCACGTAGCAGCAGCAAATTCTCAAGTAGCTTGCACAACCCCAACCCTCCTCACCAGGAAGAATCTGTATGGCTTTCTCATAAGCGGCATTTGCTTTGGATGCCAAAACATAAGCATAATGTGGCCATAAATAGATACCGGACCATGAGTGGGGTGTGTAGCCATGGATTACCTATGAGGTCATCCAGGTGAGTCACGCTGGCCAGCTTCTCAGTCAGCTCCACCCAGGCACGCTCCAGCACCTCGAACATGAGGTAGGCCTGCAGCTGCCCGCACAGGTGCGCCATCTCATTGCGCAGCGCGTGGCAGCTCTGCAGCAGCTTCCACACTGACACACGCCCTGCACCACCCACAAGAGCTGCAATCACACCCTGTGCCACCCCGACGCTCAACACCTAATGTAGGGTCTGGTTACGCCCTATTGCGCAGCCCCTTAGGCTCAGGCATCACCTCTCTGTGTGACTGCTGGAAGTCATGCATAGAAAGACAGCCCAGGGGCAGCGCATGTGCCAGCTACATGCATATTGCCTGCAGCATGCAGGACAGAAGTCCCGTCAACGTCAGGGTAAGGTGGCACAAGACTGGCGCTGTGAGACACCAGGCGTACCTGGCAGGAAGATGTTATGCTGCTTGGCAACGGCAGAGGCCTGCCCGATGATGCGCTGCATGCCATTGAGGGAGAGCCACGCTGCACTAAGGCTGTGCTCTGCGCGCTTCAGCTTCCAGAGCAGGCTGGCGACTGCCTGGTAGGAGCCTTCCGCCACCTGATTGAGAACCGTTGAGAGAGGCTCGTGAACCGTGTACTTGATCCCAAACACCTCCCAGCCTGCGTCAAACCATCAGAGCCTTCTCAGGAGGTCCGTTCATGTCAGGCTAGCCAGTGCCTGGAAGTTTCTCTGTGCCTGAATGCCGGCTCTTCACACAGGAACCACGAGTGCGCACTCTCGGAACGCGTGCAAGGCTTCTTTTGCATGCCAGGTCTGTCGCACTCGGCCGGCAACTGACAGGCATCGATAGACCTCGAAACGGAGACGCTTCGATGGCCTGCCCTGCTCGCCCTGGTGCGCTTTGCCCTTGAGAAGCCCTTGTCAAGTCAGATCTGCAGCTCACCTGTCTCTGTGCCAACACTCTCCTCCAGGCGGATCTGCAGGCGGGCGATGACGTCCGGGTCATCGTACTGCGCAGAGGACGCCCTGGCGGCTGTGTCCAGCGCGCTGTTCAGGCTGTACACTGAGATGTCGGCCACGTCCTTGCCCAAGTCCTGATTCATGCCCTCAATCAGAGCTGCCACAAAGTCTCCCTGCACGGCAACCGGTGTCAGCAGGATGCACCGCTTCTCAGGACACTTCAGTGTGGTGCACAGCCACACCTTGCTTGCACATGAGCACACTGCTGTCAAACGATGTGTTAAGGCGCTCGTGCGTGGCCATGGAGCGTTCCATCACAATGAGTGCTTCTGAATTGATCCACAATGGGTATGGCCACTTGTCAGGCGAAGGTTATGCTCACTCACAGTGCAGCATGATGACATTACTGGCAGGCTCTCACCTGTCCCAGGAGCAGATAGCGCTTGATGGCATTGCAGTGCGCTGCAAAGCCGTGCTTCTCCAGCATGGTGGTCATGACATGGCGGTCGATGGCGGCTGCTGTGTCCTTGACTACCCGCTCAAGGTCATCCATCTGCATCCCATGCACGCTTGGTGCCACATCCCATATAACGCCAACTATGACCCTTATATGGAGACCACTGTGGGATGTTACTGAGCCTGCTTACACCTGCTACAAAAGACTCTCTGGACAGGTTGTTGCGGACAGGCACAAAATCTCTTTCTCGCTGTAAGATGGCATATGAGGGCGCTGGAACAGGAGGGCTTTTATGCACTCAGCAGTCATGTGCAAGTGGTGGCACGCACCTTGCCATGACTGAGCTGCGATGCGGCTGCTGCAAGAGCAGAAGCCGCGAGGCTCTGCTCGAAGGCGGTGTCGCTGCAGCACTCCCGCAGGAAGTTGAGGCTCTTGCCAGCGCGCAGCAGGGTCTCTGCCAGATCAAGCGTCACAAAGGGCGGCCTGATTACCTCATCCAGTCGGAAGCCGTCCCGCCACAAGCACCCTCCGACTCGCCCCTCTGCGGCACATGCGTGACGTCATGTGCCTCCCACATGCTGGTCCTGACTCCCTCACAATCTATGCCATAGCATGACATCTTGACAGGTGAACTTGCATCGTTGGGATATGAGCATGAGGGAGTCCTTGTGCATAGAACAGGCTATTGAAGGCACTGTTGGTCATTCCATGAGCCTAGGCAAGGGCGGAGGTGATTATTCGCACCGTTGGGCAGGGGATTGCTGATGATGAAGAAGTCCCCAGCTGCGCTGGAGAGCCGCCCCTCAAACAGCCAGCAGCAGATCATCTCCAGCAGTGGCGTGCAGGCCTGTGCCAAACAGCGCTCCACCTGCACAGCGCTTTGCCATTCTATAGGGGACAGGGCACCATAGGAGTGAAGGCTTCATCTCGTCTGTTTTGCTCAGAGTACTTGAGCAGAGAGCGCTGGAATGAGTATGTAGGGGTCGCACAAGCAACATCAAGCTGGTACACTATATCTCTGCTCAGAGCTAAAGCACGTCTGGCACCTGGTTGCTGCCATGTATGCAAGGCTGAGAGCTGATCATTCCGCTCCTTGATTACTCATCTGACAGCAAGGACGCCTAAGGATAATTGAGCATGAGCTTGTCAGTCAACAGACGGTTATAGCAAGGGAGCAGAGCCACTCACAGTGGCGCTGACAGAGGGGTCGCCATGCTGCGCTGCAGCGTCCAGGGCGGCTATGAGCTTGCCAGCTGGCAGCGTCTCCAGGGCATCTGTCAGGCTGGCCAGCGTCTTGAGGCGCAGCATGGGCTCCGACACCCACACCGCCAGGCGTTTCAGCGTCAAGTAGGGCGCCCCTGTGTCCTCGCCTGTGTGACCACATGCACACCTTCAGCTTTTGTAGCTTTACTGGGATGTGGCAAGGCTCATGGCGGTATTTATTGTGTCGCAGCAGTGTTTGGTTATGCCTGCAGCTTTGGGTGCTCTCCTATGAGCAGTGCAGGGCATGCAGCATTGCACTGGGACTTTGAACTTTTTGCCTGCATGAAGAGGCTGCCCAGGATATCCGGGAGAAACAGGACAGCTCTGGGAGTTTCCTGGTCATAACTGCGGTCCAGAGTCGAGAACCAGGGCATAGACTGGCATGACTTGGGCATTGGAAGGGCAGTACCTGCGGGCAGGGGGTGCCCGGCCAGGGCATCCAGCTGGGCCATGAGCTGGTACAGGCTGCTGAGCTCCTGCTGCAGCGCTGCCAGGTAGGCCTGGCGGATGGCGCTGCTGCTGTCCTCCGAGGCCGCCTCCTTCACTGTTCGCTCCAGCTTCCTGCCAGCACCACAGGGCAACTCCAGATCAGTCTCTGAAAACGCCATGCCTCAAAACATGCAGCAGACTGTGCAGTCTGAATTGCTGAAAATCATGACAGCAATGCCTTCACAATGACCGAGACAAGTGCCCTGCTACAACTTGCAACCTGGCTCAGCATATCACTGAAAGGCAAGCAGCATTGCGCTTTATCTGATCATGTAGAAAGCATTTCTGTGATGGAAAGGTCCACAGAGAGGTAGCCTGGCTACCTGAAAAGCCAGCCGAGCTCACAGATTCTGAGCATGAGCTGTCGCTGCACCCGCGGTATGCCTGCCTCTGGAGCAATGTCAAACCCTCCAAGCCCTCCCACGGCGCGGGGGTTGTACCGCACATAATGCCCGTCAAATCCCTGTACAGCCATGCATGCACCCTCAACTTCTCAGACCTGCCCACATGACATGACGGAGAAAAGGCACTGACAGTGTCAAGCTTACTATCAATTGTGCAGCCTCGAGCTCTGTGACGCAATGACAAGCAATGGAGGATGGTACCTGGCATGCGCACAGCACATCCCTGACCAGCGAGGTCTCTGCTACTTCAGCCAACATGCGCGGCTCTGCGTCCACCCCTTTGCTGTGACCATTGCCGTCTGGCGTTGGATGCTTTCCATTTGAGGGCTGCACATTCTCTTTCAATGCTGAAGCACCTGCGACGCGCATTGCTCTCGTCACAAATCAGGACACATCCGGTAGCTGTACCCTTATCTGATGCACAGACAGAGCAACTCCTGAGCAGCAGCTCTGTCACAGGCCTGAGATGCACAGTGTCCCAGCTCACTATGAAAGGTGCCCTCATCTCTCTGCATGACCTGCCTGAGATAGGGAGTGCTTCCTTATGGAAAGGGGAGTATCAATGGCTGGTGAGTACTGAGAGAGAGCACGCTCCTCTGGTGCTAATAGCCCTTGGATTCCTCAACCAGTGCTTTTCTCCAGGGCACGTCGGGCAGTCCAGGCCTTTCCAGGGAACAGGCCACCCTATGTGGTGTCATACATGGAGCACAGCAACTGGCCCAACCTGCTGCTGAATGTCCTCAATGCCTACCCAGGATTTTGTGCTGACCAAGCCAGCCAGCCGGACCTGCCAGGACCACTTGCCTTGGTAAATGTACAAGATGTGCTGCTTCACCTTGTGGGGGCCATGAGGGCTGGCGAGGCACTGCAGGCAGCAGTCCCGGCTGCGCGCCCGGCGCACTGCTGTCGTGCTGCTGCGGGATGGCCGCCAGCGCGTTCATGAGCGCCGTCCGGGTCTCCAATGGCGTTCCAGACATCACCAGCGCATGCTGCAGGTCATCCAGCCTGCATTGAGACAAATGCCACTCAGTCTGCTAGCAGGCTGCGGGATGGCCGCCAGCGCCTTCATGAGCGCTGTCCGATTTTCTAAGGGCATTCCAGACATCACCAGCGCATGCTGCAGGTCACTGAGCCTGCGTGCGGGCACACGCCTCTAGGTCGTGAGTTGTGAAGATCTTTGCCTTGATGACATGGGGGCATTGGGCAAATTCTCAGTGTGTGCAGTGAGATAGTCTCTGGTGGTGCAGGATGAGACTGGGCTGGAAGGCACGGAGGCCCAATGGAGGGAGTGCGTGCCTGGCAGCTTTCTGGCTGTGGCCCAGATGAGCAAATTTCCTGCGCAGCAGCTGGATGGCCAAGGCCTCGTCCTGCTGCTGCACCGACTCCTGTCTGTTGCCTACCGCTTTCAACGCGAAGCTGCAAGACAGCTTTGCCCTTACAACCGTGAAGATGTCAAGCTCGCCTCAGGACGTCTGCTTTCGCATAGTACCATCCAGGCAGCGGTTTTGTTGCTGCTCTATTTGCAAGTCGCACAGATGGCACCCCTTGAAGCGGCAATGACATTAGTGTGCAAATTGCAAGGTTGGAAGTGAAAGCTCACAAGAATCACGGCCTTCCTACGCGTTTGGAGGGACTATGCACAAAGTACAGAGCGTGATGAGAGGTGTGGAGAGTACCTCAACGATCTCCTGGCTGCCGCGTCTATGTCGATGCCATCCCTCCTGAGCGGAGCCAAGATGTCATCAACGAGCCTGTCAACGAGATAGGCGGTTTCCTGAGTGGCTATCTCCATGCAAGGTGTCCTTCCCTGGGCTGGCACATTGTCTGCTCGCACTTCTATAGATTGTCAGTACTACGCTGCAGGGAATGTCTCAACCTCCAGGAGCTGCTAGTCCTTACACCTGCTCTCATGGCTCTGCTGTGCGTTGCAGAAATTTTCTGTCGAGCTGTATCCAAATCTGGCAGGCATCCGAGGACCTTGGACTTCAGCCCATACTTCTTCGTCCTTGCCTCATCTCCTCTTCCGCACTTGTCGATGAGTTTGACACGGAGCTTTGTCTCTTCAAATCCATCTCTTGTGACGCAGCATAGCTACTTTCACCATCATGGGTGAGGATGTCCTGCGTGGGTTTATCGTGGAGAGAGTTCTGAACGACGACGAGAGGACGAAATGCATCACTGTATTGGGAAGGTATGCATGTGGCCCTATCGCAGAAGGGGCAATGTTGGGACACATCAACAGCTTGTCAGGATGATGCACATGCAGGTTTCAAGGCCATGAGGGAAAAGCGATAGTCACCCTCAGACGGAGGCACTTTGAGGACGCCTCATTGTCTCGATTACTGTCTGAACAGACAAAAGCAGAGTTGCACTTCGAGAATGACATCTATACAAAGGTGAGCTATGGACCCAGACTTACAGGCCTCTGGACACTGGATAATATGCTTCTCTTTTCCAGTGCATGCATCAAGGCTTGATACGTGTGTGCGCGTGCCTGTGACGAGCTCATCCGACAGTATACAGGCACAGTCCCTGCGGACTTGGGACAGATCAGTATTGACATTATCCATCCAGCTACAGAGAAGCACATAAGCAAGCATGAGGAGCAACAGTACTTCATGGTAAGTTTCAGCCTTCTTACAGGCCCGAATTTTCCTTCTTCACCATTGCATGAGGGCTTCTGACGTTTGTCACACAGGTTTCCCATGCAATACGGCCCGTACCGCAACGATAGTCAGGTTTGAAGCGCATTGCTCACTGCACTTCTCCCCGGCTGCAGGTGTCAGAGACCCCAGAGATGTATGCTGCCATTGTAAGGTCGTACATTGACAGCATACCCGCATCCAGGATCCAGTGGGTCTACAACATCTTAGAGAAGAAGGTCAACCACCCTGTCCTGCCTGCAGCCCCTGATGCACCATGCATCAGGCTGATTGCAGGAGAGATGTGATGCCGAGCATCAACATCAGAATCCAGGGGAAAATTCTGTATGCAATATGGATACATCAAGGAGTGCCGCCTGGTGTCAGCCATCAAGAGTGCACTCGAATTGCATATGCAGGCTGAGGCTGAGAGGCTCATCTTTGAGGATCCTGACCCAGAGACAGGATTTCTCCTGCACCCTGACCTCAAATGGGTGCGCATGAGCTCTGTGACCTCGATCACTGCCCTCTGCCGAAAGAATCCCGCACCCCCAGTGATCCACCCAATGATGGTCTGCATCTTCTTGCAGGATGAACGTCAGACGGAGGCCTTGTACTGCATTGCCATGGTGAACAGGTACGGCTCTTCCTCTGCCAGTGCTGCAGCCTGCTTGTCTCTCGCTTGCAAGCTCTGCAGCACATGCTACGCTCTAGCTACATCATTCTGATCTAACTTCAGACCTGAAGCCTTTGGGTGCAGGAGAGATGTCAAGTCGCTCAGGGATCTGAGGGGGCACCATATTCCCCTCTTGGACAACATCTTGAAGAAGGGCACAGAGGTGCAGCTTTCCTGTCACCTCCTCCTGTTCCTGTCCTCTCATTGCAGGTCAGGCAGCAAGCTTTGCTGAGCGAGTCTGAGATGCGCCTATGACAAGCCATGCTGGACATGCTGCTCTACAGCAGAAGTTGGCACCGTGGTGCGTCGGGGTTAAGCTTAGGCCTACTAACACAATGAGCCAAAAGAAGCGTCTGTCTGATGCAGGCAATCCTGAGCAGGCACGAAGTAGCAGCAGAGCAGCTCAGGGTGTACCTGCACTACCAGCCCAGCTACTACCACCTGCACGTGCACTTCCTGCACGTGAAGCATGACGCCGGCATGGGCATGGCGGTTGGCAAAGCACATCTGCTGTCTGACGTCATAGGTGAGAGAAACACAATCCCTCGCAGCGACACACTAAACCAAGATAGCATTGCGCGGTGCAATTTGCGCCACTCAGGTGGACTGGATGTCTGCAATTAGAATGTGCATACCCGGTAGACTGCATCTGTAGGCCTTCAGCACAATCACATATATCATGCAAGAGCGATGTGAGTGTCACACTAAGCTGAAAGTCTGTCACTGTCCTGCAGGCAATATCAAGCTCAGAGAAGACTACTATGCAATGTGTGCTCTGCACACAGCCATTGGAGAAAAGGATCCGCTATACCCCCTTATAAGGAGCGCAGCCTAGCCTTGCTGCTGTCTAGACTCGTGTGCTACAGCAGGAGAGATGCACAGGTGGTTCAGAGGACATGGCAGAACAGCTACTGGCTGTAAAGGGGAAATTGCGACAGATTGTACAGGGGAAAGTCTGATATATGATCAAGCAGAATCAAAATGACAATGTGAAGCACGTTTCAGATCACCAGATCCGGAAGTGCACAGGCACAGCGCGCAGTGCATGCAAGGGTACCTTCAAAAGTCCATCTGCCATTCTGGGCGTGCAGCAGCTGTGTATTTCCAAGAGCTGGTCATCATGACGTGCAGCCTTTCCGGGTTGCAGCAAACCGGCGTTTTGCAGACGCTAACTGCCTCCTCATCATGCATGAGAATCTCATGAGGCTCTGAGGAAGCTTGCTGTCGCCCTCTGGCAGGCCTTGGCTTCTATGAGGCATGTTGACCTGCCGCCTTCATCTCTAATGTGCCTGTACACATGTGTAAGACCCGAAAACATAGTCCAGGCGGTGCTCAGGAGCATGCTCTAGCACCCTGCTGTAAGGCTCATCGACCCTTGCTAGGGCTTCAGAGGGCCGCCGAGAATGATAGATCGCCCTGAGAAGTAAGTGGGGCCAAATCAGTGCTGCAGAATACCACATATCGAAAGCAGTCTTTTGAAGGCATTGCGACAGCAGCCGAGAGCACATTCAAAGCAGGTGACAGTGTTGATCTGATCTCTCAAATAGAAGCGGATCATTAGACATTTGCTGGTCTAAAGACCCAAGCTGGTCAACCGGGAGTAGTTCCCATGGCCTTTCGACAGCAGCAGTATGTGGACTACAGCGATGGAGTTCCAGACAAAGTCAAGCAGTTTGTCGTCTACTTCTACAGGCACATCAGGTGCGCGTGCATAAAAAGCAAGGGCGTTGTTACAATATTGAGGATATTTCCGGGCGAGAAGAAGACGGGAAGTTGAGAGCCTTGCAGTGTGTGATTTCAGACAGCTTGGCAGGCATGACTCACTGGAACGGAGCTTGCTTCTCGCAGGGAGCGCAACATCCCCGAGATCTTCTCCATGTACGAGGTCTCCTTCGCAAAGCTCAGCGAGATGTACTTCCAGGGGACCACATGGCCCCCAGTGCAGTACATCTCTGGACTGGTAGACGATGACTCCGTCTTCTGTCTGCTGTACAAGGTAAGGCCTCAGACTGCTCTCCACAGCTGAGTGTAAGGCTCTCAACGGACATTCGTGACAGTCTCCTTGCAGCATTATGCCAATCACTGCCAAAGGTAGAAGACTGTATCATCCACACCAGTGCAGGGCCTCACAGGTGTGAGTGGTACTGCAGGAAATGTTTTTCCGGCATCTGTACGCGACTGTGCAGCCAACCCTGCAGCAGCGGTGTGAGTCCTGGGACAACTACTGCGCGCTCTTCAACATCATCTTGGGCTCCAGCATCAACATGCAGGTGTGCTCCCCCTCCGAACGCCCTTGCCAGTACAGAGTGGTGGCAATCCTTGAGAAGACCTGCGAAACACAGGTTGCCCATGCATGGAGGACGCCAGCATCCTCCTTACATGCAGCCCATGCACAACTTTACAGCCCTGCTGCATGTATGAGGCGTGCAGCTTCAGATATGCACTGCGGAAGCGCAGCTGTGCCAAGATCAGCGTTGGAGAATGGCAACACCTTCGCATGCCACTGCTAAGGGTGGGAGGCGGTATTTCAATGTGCGTGCTGTGCACAGAGGTAGCATGGCACTCACCTGCTTGTGTGGTATCTGTGGATTGTTGAGTTGTGGCTGTATGGGGTGTGCAGCTGCCCAATGGATGGCTGTGGGACATGGTGGACGAGTTTGTGTACCAGTTCCAGAGCTGGCAGCAGTACCGCGGGAAGCTGAGCACCAAGTCAGCCGAGGAGATGGAGGCGCTCAGAAGCTGCGACAATGTCTGGTCCATCCTCAGCGTGCTCAACTACCTGCAAGCCCTTGCAGACAAGTCCGGCATCACAGAGGAGCTCTCCACTGCTGGTGAGGGCTAGTCTGCTGTTCAGTGCAAGGCCCTGATCAGCATGCGTTTCGGGCCTCAGAATTAGATGTATGCCTGTCATGTGTTTTGGAGAACCCATCTCGACATGTCAATTCACTAGCCGTACTCACAAGTCAGTGAACTTGGCGGGGAATAACATTCCTGCTGCTCATGCACATGCCGCAAAAGACTTGGGCATGACAGCACATTTAGTACTGCACAGGTGGGATCTTGTACAGTTGCCTCTGCAAGTGTGCAGCTGGCCAGGAGCATTTTCAGGATCATGACATTGCATGTGTGGGTGTGCAGCTGGTCAGGAGCACTTCTACACAACAGAGGGGTACGAGCAGGGCACCAATGTGCTGCGTATCGTGGGGTACTTCAGCCTGGTGGGCCTGCTGCGCGTGCACACACTCGTGGGCGACTACCACGGCGCCCTGAAAGCCCTAGGGGTCATCAACCCCTTCCAGAGGAACCACCTGTTCACCCCAAAGATTGCCAGTAAGCCTTAGACCTCCTGTCTCTGGCACATCACATACTCTTAGCTTCCAGCATGCTCCATTGGTCTGTACACTGGGCCCTGAGACCTGCATATCCTCTGTGCTTTCAGCAAAGTGTGGCAGCCAAATATCAGTATGCAAGAGAATTTGCAGGCCACTGAGTCTTTCAAAGCTCTTGAGGTGTCTCCAGTGTATGGCTGCGTACAATGTCAAACTTAGGAGTAGGGCTGCTCTGCCAATTGCTGTACTTGAGTCAGGTCAGCAAGGACTCAGCATAGCGCGGGGTGAATGCAGTGCAACAGGGGCGCTGCGGTCTGATGGTGCATGGTTCTGCTGTGCAGCGTGCAACATCTCCCTGTACTACTACGCCGGCTTCTGCTACCTCCTGCTGCGGCGGTACACTGACGCAGCGCGCACCTTCAACATCATCCTGAACTACATTTCCAGGTGGGTCACCTGCCCCCTACCCCCTCTTACCGCTTATCTCATACAGCCTGATGCACAACGGCAGTGCCGAGGTTGAGATCACAAATGACATTGTCAGTAGATTGTGCTGCTGTGCCGTCCTCGGGACCAGGCAAGGATAGGAAGTGGACAATCAAAGCCTGCAGAAGTGGGCTGATGGTTGCTGATGCTGATGTGCTACTGCTGTGGCTGTGGGGTGGTGTAGCATCTCACCAGAACGCTCACTGTGCAAGCCCACACAAGCGATTGGAAACGGACTGGTGCAGTGCGTAGTTCAGGCTGCTGATGTGCTGATTGTGGCTGCAGGGTGAAACAGTACCACTCCAGGAGCGCGCAGTATGAGCAGATCCTGAAGAAGAATGAGCAGATGTATGCTCTGACAGCAATCACCCTGGCATTGTGCCCTGCCGCACAGAGGGAGCTGGACGAGACTGTCATGAACACCCTCAAAGACAAGTGCGCCCCGGACCTGACCCCCCTCGCCTGCTGAATGTCCCCTATCTGTGAAAACTGATACCACTGTAAGGCCATCCACCTGAGAGTTACAGAAATAGAGCGTTGTTCCGGCAAGCAAAGGCCCTGATGTATTATCAGCATTACTTCACATTGAGCTCAAAAGTTGGACTCCAGAACACCACAGTCCAATCTGGATGGCTTTGCTGCACGCTGCATGCTGCTTAGGACTGAAAACTGGAAGTTTGGCTTGA